>CM023532.1:60200326-60928963 GCA_013350335.1 Chimonanthus salicifolius | reverse complement strand
TGTGAGTCCTAGGAAGAAAAGTAACAACTAGAGGTTGAGGCATATATCCTTGCTATACAATCTACTAGGTCATGCAAGGAATGGGCAGTATGAGTTCGTACAATTAGAGTTTGTTCCAAGACAGCAGAAGACAAGAGGTAGCTTTTAGCAACTGTGGGTGCAGACAACATTATTCGACCATTCATTGGTCCATTTTGGGAAGACCAATCAGTTTTCCTCCCCTGCCTCATCATTTTTTGTGGACAACAAGACAACAAGTGGAACAACACTTCCAAGAGCAAGACAGATGGGTCTTGTCCTTCAGGATGTCCCAAGGCAGAGGAGGCATGGAAGACAGTGGCAGCCTATGATAGATTGGTTCTCTCTAGTTGCAAACATTCTAAACTCAAGGACGAGTTCTTAGGCATGAAGAAAATGATGCAGACATCATTCATGAAGATGAAGATGAAATTATTTCCTTATCCATGCAATTCCACAAAAATTTTGACCGCAACAAAATGAGGGCTAAAAAGTCTAACAAGGGCTCCAAAATGGTGAATTTAATGCATGTGCACCCTACCCATGTCCTGAGGCTACACTAAAAGCAAATGGGCCCCACATGAAGTGTTTGGAAGCCAATATTCTAGCTCCAAGGAAGAGTGGTGAATTGAAGTTTGATGAGAGAGCATCCAACTTAAAAACAAGGGATTTGGTGTGAGTGACTCTAGCAAGAAGAGAATTTTGGCTGACTTCTATGCTTGTGTTTTGTGTGATTTTTGTGTTCTCCATCGTGGACAAGGAGAGGGGGAGAGGAATTAGCGCAAGCAAGGAGAGATTCAAGGAGGATGGCTGACCCTAGTGCTAGAAGTTGTGGTTTACTAGAATTAAACCAAATCTAGGACACTTAGTGTCAATCCAAGGATGGCACACCATTGTATATTTTTCACTTTGTTTTCCCTATAAAAATTAGTGCTATGGACAACCATAGAGACACCAAATCAATTGTAGCTCAAGCTAAGTTGAAAACAACTATCTTTTTTTGCCTTTGTGCAAGTATGTATTCTTTTGAATTTCTAGTTTGTTTTTGCTTGAATTAAATTTTAGTTCTGCAATTACTTTCTTTGCATTAAATTAATTTTAATTCTTACAAATTTGACTCTTAGATTTCACTAGAATTTTCAGTTTCATTGTGAATTTCGCATGGCGTTGAATTTTTGTTGAAATTTTGCCTTCCTTTTTTCGGTGAGAAATTGGGATTTTGATTTATTTTCTAGTTGAGATTCCATTTACCCAATTATTTGGAGTGAATTATCAATTGATGTTGGAATCTAGAGAAGATCTGAGGAACATCTTAAAATTCCAGGTCTTCTACAGGTTTGGGTTCTCTTCAATTTTCAGAATTAAACTGAACTCTAGATCTCTCATTTTCTATTAGTTGAAGACCTAGGTAGGCAATTAAATAGACCCTAACCTTCATCGTATTGCAACATAAAATAGTAGACCCTGGCAAAGGGAATACTAACAATGAGGTAGTGAAGTCATCCAACTGGAAGTACTGGGATTCATATAAATGACATTCCATTACTTGGAATGGTTTTTTAAGTTCCTTGATCAAGTATTGCACCATAGGGGATATGGCAAACTTAAAACATTGGTAAAAGGTAGATGCCAGAACATGACAGACATGCAAAAATGGCCTACTGGCAGAAGCATGTGGAAGGTTGGATGGCCGGATTTGACATAAAAAGTATGTAGTCCACAAAGTGGGCCACAATGAATAAAAAGATCAATAGTTCCGTCGGTCAAGCAACCCTGATATTTTCAAACCCAACCTTCATTATGCGTTTTTGGGGCAATACCTTGCATTTCAACAACGTGGGACCAATATGAGATTCAGCGATGCACCACCATTAACCAATGCCCTCTTAGCCCCTTGAACTTTTCTCTTAACGAGAGACCATACAAAGGACGATTGAGATTAGGGTCGGGATGGCACATTTCAGATTTTTTATCAATGTTACTCGGTGAACTTCCCAGTTGAAATCACTTGGGGTGAATTGTTGAGTGGGGACATGGGTTGTGTTTGGATGAGGGGAAGGTTTGGTAGCGGTTTCCCCTATGCAGGGATTCCCTTAAGAAGGGTTTCCCCTTCCGAGGGATCTTTTGATCTTGTTTGGTTAATTATAGAAGACAAAATATGAAGATAAAATAACATTTCCCATGAGAAAAAAGTTGTTTTTTGTTTGGTAAGAATAAATATGAGAAACTTGATATATTATCGGTACACGATTTTGTTTTCTTTTTTAAATTTAAGCTTTTAATGTTTTGAAAATTCACCTAAAAAAAATTGATAAAATATTTTCTAAGATTTCGACCATTTTTTTTTTTTAAGATAAGTGATAAATATTATACCAAATGAGCTATTTTTTATATGTTTTGATTGATATGAAAAAAATTATTATTTTTAGAATTTTTTGATAGTTGGGTTTGTTTTTAAAACATTGCACTAGTTTTATTGATATAAATTCAATAAAAATTAAAACTTTATCATTTTAGAAAATATGTTATATTTAAATTTTATTAGCCAAACTAGGTAAAGGAAGAAGTATATATTTTTCTAATCAATAAAATTTTCTTAATTAAAGTGTTCTTTATTATCTGATATTAGGTTCTATATTAAATGGTTAAAATTGAAATTATTTTTAAAATAAATATTTTATTCAATAAAAACCTTTTAATTTATGGCTATATATGAAATGATAATTTTTTTTTGATAGAGTTGAATTTTTAAAATACATAGATCTATAAGAAATCTGTCATCTCATATGATTCATAATGCCACAACTGAAATACCTTTTTTAAAAAAAAATTAAATACCTAATCAAGTTATGTGTAATATAGACATTCACTGGCAATCAAGGAAAGAGAAGGAACGAATGAAGGGGGGAATTGAGTTTCCCTTCTTGAGCCAGGGAAGTAAAGTAAAAGTGAAGGGGAGAGGCAAGCAAAGTAAAAGGAGGCCCTAGTTTCCCTTGTAAGGAAAATCCTCTTTCCCCTCATTCAAACACAACCATGGTTTGCAATTGAGTCCCAATGAGTGATGGTGGACGTAGCTAAATGATCAGCTGTGATGGCATATACCTCATTCTCCTTAGTAACAAAGAAAGCATCAACTATTGCTTATCCAAGGCTGCTTTAGCTCCCAAAGCCAATTTCAAGGCCTACAACATATTGATTAAGGTCAGTACCTTCTTCATATGGGCCATAATGTTATACATGGTTCTCAAATGATCTTTCAATTACTCTCAGGGGAGGTACCACCTCTTTGTTTGGTTCTAATCAACATCTCATTGAGATGGATAAATTGGATTTTGAGCCGATTAAGGTTATTGTACTTGTTTTTGGTGTTGAGCTTGTTGCCTGGTAACGACAATTGGCTTTACTTGTGATTGGAAGTCCAGTGAGATGATCGAAACATGTTCACTCAAAGGTGAAAGAGATTGAAAACGTGTCACCAGCAGGGAAACAATCTGTCCTATCTTGTTGGTTCCTAGACACACAAGCAATTGTTGGGTCATACCCCTTCATGGGCTAGGTTCTGTTTGCCAATTCTCGGCTTAGTTCCACAGAATAAAGTTTGCCCTAAATTAAATCCTGGTCTATGAAACAATAGTTGGTTCTGTGACCGACTTTTTGATGATACTGTTAGTAATTCGGTTTCCACTTATCCTCGTCAGAAGTTCTCATCTGGATGCAAAGCAAGCAAATTATTGGCTATCAAGATGTTTAGCAACCCTTGGTTTCTTTGAGGTCAAATGTGTACTTTTGATTTGGATTAGAGTGCTCTGATTTACTGCTCTTAGCTTTGGGTGGTGATGTCCCTCGTTTGGACTTGTTTCTGTTTTTGTCAACCAAGGTAACTACCACAATACGAGTAGACGGAGGTGGTTTTGGCTTCTTCCTTGAACATCCTTTTTAAGAGACCGACTGCCTCAACCAATTTATCAAAGGTTGAGGGATTACCTCCCATTATGTATCACAGTCTACGTCGATGCAAGTTCTTCATCTGGTGAGTCCTCATACTTGTTGGTTAACTCTCAGTGACGTTTGAGATACTCTTCAAATGATCCGTTTTGCTTATGTTGTATCGAACGTAGATACTCATAGTATATTTTCCATATCGCTACATGGAATCACTGAATTAAACTTTGTTTCAATTGATTCCAAGTGGCAACAATACTTCCCATTGTTAAACTGTAAAACTATTCCAAAGTTGTGCCAGACAAAAATGCGGGAAACTCTTTCATCAACAATTTAGAGTTCCCATTCAAGAGTGGTAGATGAAAGTCCAAGGCTAGAACAATGCTGGTCCTAGAAGGGGGGAATAGGACCAATTCAAATTCTAATTATCCTTTTAAGATGAATTAAACAAATATGCAATAATTAAACAAACTGTGTGCAGTGAAATAAACAGATAATCAAGGGAATGGCATCAACAAAGTAAACCACAGTTGTATAACGATTTATAGTGGTTTGGTTTACCTGAACCTACATCCACTCGTGGATTCATTGAATGAATGTTTGAATCACATGTAGGTGTTTGTATCGCACAATTGTGGCTTAGAATATACACATGGGGTAGGTGAATGGGAATGTTTTGGATTAACCAAATGAGTCCTGCTCATGAAGTCTTTACAAGGTCTCTATTTTAGGAGGTCTCTCCATACCACACATCATATTTTTGCACATGCTCTGGTTAAATTGGTGAAGTACCTTTCCAATAGAATAATGACAATATTTTGTTGAATTAAATTCTCAATTAAGCACTTTCTGATGATTTTTGTAATTCCAATAACTCCTAAAATGCCATGTTCTCCTGTTTTCAGTTTACATGTTCATCACTAAAAGAAAAAAGAATTAAATGTTTGCCTAAATGAGGAATTATTGGGCCCTGAGCCTCAAGAAACTGCAGCATTTTATGATCATTAATCAGAGACATCAACTTGATTTGTGCCATTGCATGGGATAAACCTTAACTCGTATGGAGTTCCTTTCAAATCTTCCTGATTACAGTATTTACCATTTGCTCAGCAGACAAATAGACAACTTGAATGGAACAAAATGCTGGTCCACAATAAAGGGAGGAAATGTCATGACCTTCAAATATCTGTTTATTGAGCTATCCCACATATTTAGAAGCAACCAACCCTTTCAATTGCAGTTCTCCGGGGCCTTATCCATGTGATTGTGCATGCTTCTATTGTTTTTTTTTTTTTTCTTTTTCTTTTTTTGGTAAATATGCTACTTCTCATTGTTTCCAACAGTGTAGCACCATCTAATTTGCTTTTGATTCAGGTATATGCTCTTGGAAGTTTCATGGTTTTGAGGTGGATATGGGCTAGATGGAGAGAGCGGAAGAACAGAGGAGATTCAGGTGGAGAACACTCTAATATAGATGAGTAATTCACAATCTCTTATAACCATACTTGACTGTTCGACGCTAAACTGGATGCATTAGCATGAAATCTGCGAGACTTACTAAAAAGACCTATATATACCAAGTAAAAGTTTTTTTTTTTTTTCAATTTGCTTCTCAAATCATTTGGAAACATGTTTCTCTCTGTATTTTTTAGGTGCTCATATACTTTCAACAATTAATGCATGTGTCTTTGCCCGTTTCTTTAAGTTGTAATGATCAAATACATGTTTGTATTGATGATCATTAGGTGTCAGGCTCATGGTTAAACCACATGGTTTTGTGTTGCAACGAGCAACCATGCGACTTTAGGAGCATTTTCTTAGCTCTCATAAATACATTAATTATCCAATTTGTGAGGCTGGGGTGGAATTAAGCATTTGCCTACCAGAAATTTATAGTGTCTCCAGTTTTGAAGATGTGATGAAGACCTATGGTCGTAACTGCAAAAATTTCTGCACACTTCCAAAGATCTTCATTGGAATAAAAGTTTAGATCCAAATTCTACAATTCACATCTAGGATTTCATAACTTAGAAAACCCTTAAACCAACTTTCCCTTCAACTCTTGTTAGGAGAAAACTTGAAGTTCAGATGGATCACCAACATTAAGTTTCACTGAATGGAAAAATAATTTGGTTCAAATCGCACTAGGTCAAATTGACACCATGCAATTGATCACTAATGAAATTATAGTTCAATTGAATCTAAACTTGAATTGTGAAATTAAATTCAAGCAATATGGCCGAATATGGATTAATTAAATTCAAATTTGAACATAAATTCATACCATAAATTGCAATTAATTTAAACAAGCATTCAAGCTAGAATTCCAAAAGAATTAAAGTCATCAATTAAAGGAGAGGTTCCAAAGCTCCAAGCTTTAATTTTGTTTCATCCAAATTTAAGTGTACAATGCATTGGACCTTCACTTTTATTTATAGTGTGAGAGTGGTCCATTAAAAAGAAAAATACAAGACACAATCGACCAAACCTTGCATACACGCCTACCTTCCTACGAAATCTTTAAGCTCCTAGGTTGTAGCTTATTCCCATCGCCCATTCTCCCATTCCATGCGCTTAAATTCCTATGCTTTAGCTAAGATCCTAAAAATTAGGGTTTCATGTGCCAAGATCCTCAGCAGAAGTCTTCTCGCCAACCCCACCATGCTGACTTGGAGTGGGTGCCCCTTCCCTTTTCATTCATGGGCCCTCCTGCCTTTCGTCAATCTTTTTAGTTTCTGCCATGACAGATGGAGTTTGGGAGACTGCCAATCCTCTTTCCCCACCTGAATGTCACTAATCCATATCGCCATTTTCCATATCAAATTCAAAAGCCGACACAGCAACCCTGTCACCTACTTCTACTGGCCATTTCAAGAGAGGATTTCTTCCACATATTAGAACGTCTTTGTCTCAACCTCCACTTTGATGGTGAATCTCACATATCTAATATCTTGCCAAAGCTTTTTGGGAATTTGAGAATTGAGGGGGTGAATGATCTTCGTCCTAGAAATTTTCACGATTTCAAGGTTCAAGCATATGTCATCCAATTGATCCACCAAGCCAATGTGCTTCCCCAGTTTTTGAAGTGTCTCTTTTTTCCACCTATGCAAAGCATCTCATTTAGGAGGACCCAAACCAACACCACCACTGCTCCAAGGTCACCATCCATCTATTAGAACATTTGGGAGGACCTTGAGCAAAGCGAGATCCACCTTTGCTAAGTCTTCTTCTCTCTTCCTAAGTTACTGGGACAATCCAAAAGAGGATAGGAGTTAGCCGTCACACCGCCACCCTCGGGTCAAAACCCCATACGTTGAGAATCCAATCTCTAACATCCCTCCCCTCTACTACTGATGCTTTAGCCTTCAGATCATACTCTTCATTCACCTACAAAAGGTGTTGATCCAGAAGAGCATAGAATGAAAACATGGTTGAGGTTTGGATGAAAGGTAGGTAAAAATATTTGTTTTCCATTGAGAGGTCTTAGGTTCAAATTTTATTCAACACATTTTTTGTATTGTTATTTTTCTCTTGTACTGTTTTTTTGTTTTCTTTGTTGGTTGGTCTTCCTCTCTTAGACCTCCTTCATAGATTGTAAGGCCTACTTTGTTCTCGTTTCTTTTAATTTTAATGATATCTCTTTTTTACCGCTCAAAAAATAAAATGGTTGAGGTTTGGACCCTATCCCTTGCTCTTCCTTTTTTAATCTTTTACCTCCCTTCCTCTAGGAATCATGTCCACTAACCCCAGCCTTCTATTCTCATAACCAAATCGAGCTCAATTCGCCTAAATTGTCTTTCCTTTAAACATCTTCCCAACAAAATTGCTAATCGCCCTATTCACCTCCACCTTTGATTTAAATCTAACAAACACAAAATTTCTCCTTTTGCTAGATCTCCTATCAAAAACCATGCCAACAATCGTAAATGCTGTTACTAGATCCCTAGTTCCCAATTCGGAGATGTTTCCCACAAATAGGGAGAAGTTCTCTTTCCATCACTCCACCATGCTTTTGCGATTTTTCTTCCAACCACTTCACCGTTTTTATCTATCCATTCCATTTATCATTTTTTTTTAAATAAAAGAAGTTTATTTCAATTCAATATTTTTAAAAAAGTTGTCTTCTATCTATCTACACCTGCACTTTGTGTTTCAAATTATCTCAACTTTATTATGAAACTAGGACATTAACTATAGGGAATAAAACTAAAAGGAAAACTCTCAATTGAAGTCTTTGCATTGGTAGAGGGAGAGGAGAGCGGAAGAGAGAGGAAATGAGTTAATAAAAATAAATAAATAAAATTAGTTGAAGTATTTGCAACGTTAAATTGAGAGGAAGAATGAGGAGAAATTAAAAAAAAAAAAGAAAAGAAAGAAAATGGCACTATAATGGGGAGAGAGAGAGAGGCACGGTGAGAAGGGAAAAGAGAGAGAGACAGATGCATCGACTCTGAGATATCGGAGACAAACACCTAGGAGGGATGCCTAAATCGAATAGAGATGAGAAATGAGAGGAAGTTGCAGGGGAGCTTCAAAAAGAAAGGCGAGAGGGATGAGAGAGAGGGAAGAGAAACATAAGGATGAAAAGGAACCTTGGTATTTGTAGGTACATATGTGCTTCTATGGGACACCCCCTCAACACCCAACTTGAGAATTTCTTAAGTATGTAAAGAAAACCTTCAACTTTTCCAAACATGTCATTCTGATGTCATTAGTGTATAGGACAAGAATCTCATTTCTTGTGATATAGTGTGAAAAAGCGGTTCAAACATACAATAAATTTCTAGTATGATCTTGGTGTTTTAACATGATATATGGTTTTGTCTGTTCATCTCTCAATAGACCACAAATTGAGGGTTAAATAAATTTTGAAGCATGATTCATAAATTCATAATACCATACATCAAATAGAGATGTATGAATTCAATATAATGTCAATATCTTTAAAACCACATAAGTATAACATTGTTTTATATGATTGTCAATGATCAAGAGTTCAATGTGGAATGTGTTAGGCATGAAACAATTCAATACACCTTTCTTTCTTTAACGACATTTTTTTTCTTCACAAAACTCCAAACTTGGAGATTATTTTAGAGTAAAAATTTCAAAAAAATGATAAAAAAATAAATCACATACTCTTAACATGGTGCATGAAACCTCTATCTTTCATTATAATTCATTTTTTTTTTTTTTGAAAATCTCATTTTTATGAAAATGTTGAAAACATTAGAAAATTTGTACAAACATTATACAAAGCATGTGAATCGCATTAAGTCATCTCCATTGAATTCCATAAATATCCAACAAGCTTTAACAACTGTGAATCACATTAAGTCATCTCCATTGAATTCCATGAATATCCAACAAGCTTTTACAACTGTATAAGATGCAAGTGTAAAGGTAAAATTCAAGGCTATCTCAAAACACATGTTGATCTTCGAATTGAGGATATTGAACTTGGACTTTGATCGAAGTTGAAGACAAATACTTGAGTAGTTTTACACTTAAAAGAGTATAAGAGAGCACTGAGAGCTTGAATAATCAACAATTCTTATAATAATTGTTAGAGCAAAAATTCTAAAAATAATCAACAAATAAATCATACACTTCTACAATAACTTAACTAATTTTAAATGCTTAGACTCAAGTGCATATAACTTTTATCTTTTACTATAATTTACAATTTTTTTCAAAAAACTAATTTCATGAAAGTATTGAAAAAAATTAAAAAAATACCACACAAACACCTACATTTCAAGAACAATCTGGTTTGACATTGTCCTGTATTGACGGTATAGCTGATATGTATCTCACATTGACAAATGATGGCCGACATGCGATAGTATCGACTGTGTAAAAAAAAAAAGAAATGAATAAAGTATATCAATTTTTTTGAAAAAACTATCCAAAAATTATAAAATAGGAAAATGAATACTATTAAACACTGTTATCAAGTTGATATTCTGCACTGCCTCATAATGAGTAATGGTTTTCATTAAAATCCATCATCTTTGTAGGAAACCTCAATTGCATAAAAATATTGAGAATACTAGGAAAATCACTCAAGCACTATTAAGACTATCAATTTCATCAATGCATCTCCATTCAATAATATAAATATCTAATATCTAAAATAGAGATTATTTTAGAAAGAAAAATTAAAAATAATTGATAAAAATAATCCAAATGGTCAATCAAAAGGAAAATGAGATTGGAATGGAAAAATGTCTTTCAAATGTGAACTTGCTTCTTAACCATCCTAAAAATGCACAATGCAGGATTTGGAGTAAAAAGCGATGAATTAGACCACCTTTTTATAAAAAAAAAAAAAAAAAATTTGTCATATCAATTGATACATCATACATAAAATAAAAGAAAAAGAAAAAAATTGGATTTTATTAAGAAAAAGAAAAAAACTACATCATAAAATCCAATAGGGTTTGGGTGAACATGGCTTGCTTTTGCTTGCTTGACTTGTCCAAATTCTTTGGATCTAAGTGCCTTTGGAGGCTTGGGCGACCACTCATTCAAAAGCTTCTCAATTTTGTTGATTCCTCAAAATATGGATCTAATCTTCCTTTATTCCATGTGCCCACAGGAGAGGAATCTTCTGCTCTTGCTTCTAGATTTTAGGAGATAAATGACACGGCATGTGACATGGAATGTAAATGTGGAATTCTCGCCACTTTAGCTTGCTCCTTTTTCTTTTAAGGGTAAAATAAAATATATTAGAAAAAGGGAACAAGTAGGGTAAAATAAAATATATTAGAAAAAGGGTACAAGTACAGGAAGACAAATAGAGTCTAAAAAGGATAGGCCCAAACAAAAATACATAAAGAGAAAAGGACTAGAAAGAACTGAAAATACAATAAAACAAGATCAAAAGATTCTCCAAAGTCAAATAAGGAAAATGCCTGAGAAAAGGTTGAAGACTCCAAACAACCTTTAGCTTGTTCCTTGTAAATGTGGACCTTGGAGGCCCAAAATATGCTAAAACAGGCCCTAACCCCACAGTGCTACATATCAGCTTAGTTTGAGGTGCTTCTAGGCCCATTAGAAACCTTGGAGAGTCCTTGCTTGCTTGCATCGAAATTGTCATAAAATTAGAGGGCAATCTCCACAATTTCACCAAATTAGTCTTCACTTAGACTCAGTTGGCATTGGATGTTCTCATCTGATACTAGGCCCAAAAAATGGGCCATCAAGATACCTAAGTATCGCAATATGTGGACACATGTGGGCCATCACGTATCGACTATCTTTTTAACTATTGATTCCATCACTCAAAGTGTAACATTTATAATTAAATTTGATCAAACTTTTATAATTTAACTACTTACTTAATACTCATATTTGAGGGTATTGATGTCTACACTATGAAATTGAAATTTACTTATGGTACATCATTTTTTATTTTCCCAATTTTACCCTCATGAGAGAGACCAAGAGAGAAACATGTGAGGGTAAAATTAAAAAAAAATGAGAAAATTAATATATCATGAGTAAATTTTATGGTGTAAATATCATTACCCATGTTTAAATCTTTAACTTTGTGATTGTATTATCTCCACTATTTGTTTATTCATACCAACTCTCATAAGGTATCAACGTTCAAATATAAATTTAAAGATATATTTAGTTTTTTTATTAAAATAGTTAAGATTTCATAAAAAAAAGTTAGTGGAAATGATGGTGAGTAGATTTATAAAATCTTATCTTTTATGTTTATTTATACTTGACACTTCATAATAATAAATTTAGAATGAGATTGTCTGAACTCGGTCTGCCTTCCAATTTCCAACTTCGGCCAGTTGCCTAACATGTTTTGGCGTCTTATCTTTTGGCAAGATTCTCTTTCCTTTTAACCTTGGCAGAGGGATAACCTTTAGTTTTAATACTGATTATTTAAAAATAAAATAAAGCTAGTGATTAAGTATATATTTTTTTAATTTACGTGTGGAAAACTATGGGATATCTAGGGTAAAACCCCCACAGATGAGCCCACTGATATACTGATATCCTCAATTCTTGATATTGATTAATGTTCAATTGATAAGAGTTACATTTTATTCAAATATTTGGTCCACAACATATGATTTGAGTGACCACTAGATATAATGCCATTGATAAGATATATCTTAATTTTATCATCTTATAATTTTTTTATTTTAAAGTCAGTAGTTTAAATTCTATTTTTCTATGCATGTTACAGTTACTTAATTCACAGTTTAAGTAATTCATACTTTTTTCAATATTATGGATATTTCCATTTTTTATTGGAGGTGAGAATAATCGAAAAAATTGCATGAAACCAAGAAACCAATTTGATATATAATATAATTTCATAATTTGTTATAAAGTACATTTGGTTTATTTTTTAGTTTGCTGATTTTTTTGTTCCAATTCACTACCTTAAGCAAACTAATTTAATTTATTATCATCATCACTATGTCAAGCTTTAAATGACTTAGATAAAGTTTATATATTAATGTAACTATGTAAGTACGAAGGAAATTACACGCTACCTACACGTGCATGGTCTATAGCTAATAAATTTTCTAAAAGGAAATCTACTCTTACATAAGGACATTCTCTCTAATATATACATATATATATATATATAAGCATGTCATATAAAATATAACATAAAAAGAAAATAATTAAAAAGAAACAAAATATAAGTAAAAATATAGTTAGAAAAAGTTTGATTGAAATTGAAGTATATTAAACCAGTTCACAAATTAAAGTGAATTGAGATCAAATTATTCAACTAATCGAATTGTTAATTATTAAAAATAATAATTTGCAATACAAAATTAATTAGAATGAACTAGGTAATTTTGACAGACCCCACATTCAAAAAATCTTACACTTTGTAATTCTATAATCTATTGGTGACATTTCTATTCCTTCAATATAAACCAATTAGAATAAACTAACTTTGACATATTCTACCTTGGAAAAAAAATTAGAATTGGCATTTTAAACCAATTCACAAATTAAAGTAATATCGCATCAACTTTTTCGACAAATCGAATTGTGAATTATAAAAAAAAAAACTAATTCGCAATACAAAACTAATTAGAATGAACTTAAGATAATTTTTACATATCCTATGTTAAAAAAAATGTTACACTTTGTAATTCTATAATCTATTTTGACATTTTTATTCCTTCAATCTAAACTAATTAAGATAAACTAACTTTGAGTTATCCTACATTAAAAAACATATATACTTTGTAACTCTATAATGTAATGTATCATTTTTATTCCTTCAATTTGAGCTTTTCAATAGCCATATCTTCTAATTATTCTTTCTATTTAAAACTTTGCGATTTTTCAAATGAAGTTGTTTCTGGTGCCTAAACCACTTCAAAGGGTTCTTATTCATATTTCTTATCTTGAAGTTTCAAAGTCATGGTTAGCAATTTGGTGTTTGATGCTCATGTTATACCTGCATCAAACTATTTTTAGAAATTACTATTTGTTTTATTTTTTCTAAAAATATTTTGATTATATATAATATTTGATGGAAGTTTATAATAAAGGTACTATACCTGTAACATATAATTCACAATTTTTTTTTTAATTATCTTAGCTCTTACTTGTCCACTTGTTTTTCTTGTGATACATAAATATGGCTATTAATTTTTTTGAAAGATTATGGCTATTAATTGTTTTTCTCTAAGAAATGGAAATATTTCTAAATAATGAATACCTATTAAAAATTGATAAAGGGATAAAGAAATTTGTAGATACTTCATTGTGCCTTTTGTCCCCTAGTACAATTTCGAAAAAAAAAAATTCAATAGTTTTCTTGTTAAGATTTCAGTAATATCAAATTTAGTCTAAATCAATATTTTTAAGTCTCTGTGATGTTTGAAATAGTTTAGACAAGTTACAAAATATAAAAATATTTTAAATCTATTCAGTAATGTAGGGAAATTTTGTCTTGATTTTTTTACAAATGATATGTCAATACTAATGAAGGGTAGGGGGTTGGTTTTAACACTTTTCTATGCCTCCAATCCAATGTAGAAATAAGAAATTTCAAAAGATCTCTCTCGAACCTAATATAGATCCAAGAAAGTTTGAACCCAAAGAACCCTGCTGTCAAAGAAAATTTTTGGATTAGTTTTGACAGAATAATGTCACTCGATCATCACTCTAGTTGTACGAACAAATAGTGCTTTGAATGGATAAATCAAAACCCAAAAATTCTTATTGGAATCAAGGCCGGCTCAACTCTAAGGCGCAAGGGTGCAAATATCGGCCGATTTCGGCCTTTTTTTTTAAAAAAAAAGAGAGGAGATAGAAAAATATCAGCCGATACCGAATTTTGCACCCCTGCTAAGGCGAGTGAGGCGACCGCCTTAGGGCCCAGATTTTTGCTAACTCCATGCCTTTAGCCACCATTTAGGAAGGCCTCAAATTTTGGGTAATAAGAGAAGGAATAGGGAAATAATAAGAGAAGGGATAGGGAAGATGAGAGTGATTTTGCGATTAGAGAGAGGATTTGGGTGAAAAAGATGGAAAAATCACACTTACCTCTTCTCTGTCCTTTTTCTTTTTAATTTTCTTAGTCTTCAACCCGGCCTAGAGTGTGAATGAGATAGGTTTCCACTTTCCACTTCGCCGTGTGCACATTTTTAGGGTTTTTTAGAAATACACGTGAGCAGTAGGTAAACACGTGAGCCTTATTAAAAACTTAAAGGAAACACTTGAATTTCTAACTCACACAAGCGTTTTTTAAATTCAATTATATTTACAAAAATTTTGTTAAAAAGTTAAATAAGAATAAGAGATTTAAACATTTAATTAATTGAATTTAAAAGATTTAATCTGTTTTTTTCATATTAACATTAATAATAGATAAATTTGTGTAAAAAATTTAAAAAAAGTTTTGAAGATAAGATTTGATGAATTTAAAGATAATGTTATCGTATTATTGTAAAATATGAGAATTTCACAAAAAATACTAAAACTAGAAAATAGTTCTATTACAATGGATTGTAAAGTGTTAACTCACTCTCTCGTGCTAGTATATAAAAATTAAAAAATTAAACAATTTTTTTTTTAAGTGAGTAGATCAAAATTTGAAACTAAAATTCAATTTTAGTCACTTGATTTTACTAGTAAAATTCATATTTTGCTTTTTCAAAAAAAAATATTTTTTGCTTAAAATTTTATTTCTAACATTTTCAATTAAATATTAATTAATAATTTAATATTATTTATAATATAAAATTTATGACACAAGTTTGACTACGGTGGAACCTTATTTAACCCAACCTTCCATCATGATGGTTCGTGTCACCGTTTGGTTTTGATAACATTGGGAGAGACAATTTTTCTCTCCCACCCCCTTTTTCTCCTTGCTTACGAGGGAGAGTGGGCTGAGTGGGGCCCACTCAAATTGAGATTTATTTATTTCTTTATTCCGATTTTTTTGCTCATATACATAGTATATATATATATAACTCAAAATAGGGTCTTTAAAATTATTGAAATCTCCAGTAAAATTTAATTATGTAATTCGAAATATAACATGCAGTGTTAAGAAGTTTTTAAAAATTAAAATTGATATAATCTTTCATAGGATCAACAATGCCACAAGAAAGATTAAATGAATTAGACATATTATCAATTGAAAATGATATTTTAACAAAACTTGAATACAAAAAATTAATTAGTAATTTTGTAGTTGTAAGAAAAATAGACTTTAAGTAATTTTTTATTATATAACTAAAATTCTAATTAAATATTACTTATAATAATATGTTAAATACCAAGAAGGCCCATTTAATTTTTTTGGCTTAGGCTTCAACTTGTGTGGAGCCGGCCCAGTGGAAGTATTGGGATTCATATAAATGACATTCCATTACTTGGATTAAGGCCAATTTCAAGGCCGAAAATATACTCCTTCAGTCCCAAAATAGTTGTCCTATATGGATTTTGAAATTGTTCCAAAATAGTTATCTCATTTATATAGGAGTAGTATAAAGTGTGTTGAAAATAGATGAGACTACATAGAGTGCTACCTTTATATAAAGAGTCTCTTAAAAAATACAAATATTTCAAATGAGACAACTAATATGGGACGGAGGGAGTATTGATTAAGGCCGGTACCTTCTTAATATGGGCCATATTGTTATACATGGTTCTTAGAAGATCTTTCAATTACTCTCAGGGGAGGTACCACCTCTTCGTTTGGTTCTAGATCAACATCTCATTGGAAGTTCTCATCTGGACGCAAAGCAATCAAATTATTGGCTATCAAGATGTTTAGCAACCCTTGGTTTCTTTGAGGTCAAATGTGTACTTCTGATTTGGATTAGGGTGCTCTGATTTACTGCTCTTAGCTTTGGGTGGTGGTGTCCCTCGTTTGGATTTGTTTCTGTTTTTGTCAACAAAAGCAACAACCACAATATGAGTAGACGAGGTGGTTTTGGCTTCTTCCTTGAACATCCTTTTTAAGAGACCGACTGCCTCAACCAGTTTATCAAAGGTTGAGGGATTACCTCCCGTTATATATCTCCGTCTACGTCGATGCAAGTTCTCCATCTGGTGAGTCCTCATACTTGTTGGTTAATTCTCAGTGTCGTTTGAGATACTCTTCAAATGATCAGTTTTGCTTATGTTGTATCGAACGTCGATCCTCATAGTATGTTTTCCGTATCGCTACATGGAATCACTAAATAAAACTTTTTTTCAGTTGACTCCATGTAGCAACAATATTTCCCATTGTTAAATGGTAAAACTATTCCAAAGTTGTGCTAGACAAAAATGCAGGAAACTCTTTCATCAACAATTTAGAGTTCCAGTCAAGAGTGATAGATGAAAGTCCAAGGCTAGAACAATGCTGGTCCTAGAAGGGGGGGAATATGACCAATTCAAATTCTAATTATCCTTTTAAGATGAATTAAACAAATATGAAATAATTAAACAAACTGTTTGCAACGGAATAAATAGATAATCAAGGGAATGGCATCAACAAAGTAAACCACAGATGTACAACGATTTATATTGGTTTGGTTCACCTGAACCTACATCCACTCTTGGATTTATTGAATGAATGTTTGAATCACATGTAGGTGCTTGTATCGCACAATTGTGGCTTAGAATATACACATGGGGTAGGTGAATGGGAATGTTTTGGATTAACCAAATGAGTCCTGCTCATGAAGTCTTTACAAGGTCTCTATTTTAGGAGGTCTCTCTAGAATATTTTTTATGCATCACATCACATATGTAGACAAATACCACACATCATATTTTTGCACATGCTCTGGTTAAATTGGTGAAGTGCCTTTCCAATAGAATAATGACAATATTTTGTTGAATTAAATTCTCAATTAAGCACTTTCTGTTAATTTCTACTGAAGTGGATATGATGTCATTTGTTCTGATGATTTTTGCAATTCCAATAACTCCTCTAAAATGCCATGTCCTCCTGTTTTCAGTTTACATGTTCATCACTAAAAGAAAAATAATTAAAAGTTTGCCCAGATGAGGAATTATTGGGTCCTGAGCCTCAAGGAGCTGCAGAATTTTATGATCATTAATTAGAGACATCCACTTGATTTGTGCCATTGCATGGGATAAACCTTAACTTGTATGGAGTTCCTTTCAAATCTTCCTGATTACAGTATTTTATCATTTGCTCAGCAGACAAATAGACAACTTGAATGGAACAAAATGCTGGTCTGGGAGGAAATGTCATGACCTTCGAATCTCTGTTTATTGAGCTATCCCACATATTTAGAAGCAACGAACCCTTTGAATTGCAGTTCTCCAGGGCCTTATCCCTGTGAATTTAGTGGTGTAAACGGATTCGGATCCGGCCAGATCCGGCCCATTAATGTTAATGGACTGACCGAATCCGACCCATTTACACAGATCCATTAGGATATGGATTTGGACGGTCCAATAAGCTTATTGGACCGTTCGCGGCCCATTAAAGATCGAACAAGTTTATTTAGCCCAATTTGATTGTTTAATAATCTTTAAACTTTATAATAGTTAAAAAATATTAATTAATTTGATAAAAATATTTTTTATGACCTATGTATTAAAAAATTGACATTTTTAATATATCCATCAACATCCACATGAGTAATTAGAATTAATTCCTTTATCATTTTTTTCTTGAGTATTTGTTTTTGACACTTAAAAAATATACTGTAAAACTAATAAAGTATCATCTATCATTATAAAACTTAAAAATAATAATCCCAATAGTGAGAGACTGATAGAGTGACCACATCAACGGTCAAGATCATCTTAGGATCCGAAACGCTAAAATAAAATAAATTGGACTTATTACCCTTAATACAAAACAAATAATAAATAAAAAAAATACATTTAAAATAAAATATCATGTGGTCCACTTGTTAGTGATTTCTTTCGTGGACTTCCAAAATCTGACCTGAGAAAGCAAAAGTAAGAAAATACATTAACAAAATATTGGAAAATTATATTCCTTGTTTCTATTCAAACATTTCAACTAATAATTCACTAACTCATGAAATGCTATTGGGCAATAAAAATAAAATATTTTAAAAAGGAGGAGAAGATTTACTGTTTGTGGGTCCCACTTTCTCCTGGAAAATGGATCCAAAAGGAGAAGATGGACTTCCCTAGAGAAGTCTCCCCACTTTTCTCCATCCAAACACAACCTCAAATCATAAATTCACATATGCAACATATACAATTTCCTGAATTGAGTGGAACAACAAAGAAATTTTAAAAATAAAATCAATACAAGTACATCCCTACAACTTGTAAGATAGCATTTCTCCATACTGATTACATTTTCTAAGCCTTCATCCTTAGCAACAAGTGTGGATGGTTTTGCTCGACCCCCTGAAACTTCAACCTGCATGGGGTAAAATTCATGGAAGATAAATGATAATTCTCCATACTCGAGACCTTAGGTTTTATAAGAATCCAGTATAAAATGAAAAGGAAAACTCTTTATTAAGAAAACTAAGAGAACAAAAGAAGTCGATAGACTGGCCTTAAATGTCATAAGAATATATAATTAATGTTCAACCTCGTTCCCATTTTTACCAGTTCTGCTCCAACATGGCAATATCAAATGAAACCACCAAAGGCAAACCCCAAAACTGCAGCAAAATCAGTTTGAAAATGATAAGCACTGCCATGAACAGAAAGTGAGATTATAGAAAGAGAATAGAGTACCACTATGCATTTCATATTTAGACTTGGTGAATTCTTTCTATAAACCCACTACCTTAACATGAGTTATTGTTGAGATGCAAAAGTAGAGGCATCAATGTCATCCACAGCACTGCAATAGCAAAAAAGATCGTGTAAGTCAAATATAAGAAAAACTATAAAATGAATTGACATTTATCGGTAAAATTTATTTAAAACCTGAAGGATTACCACTCATCATTGTGTAGAACCCAAACTTAAATTACTATCTTCGACTTCAAGCGAGCTGTAACACCCTGACCCGGAATGCTACTAATTTTTTTTTTTTTTAAAATATCCTCAATAACTTCTAATTGGGCTGGATCAAAAGTTAGACCTAGAAATAAATATCACACATGCTCTTTACATGTGGACTCAAATATGTAGCAAATATCTACCCACTTACAAGCACATATCATACAATCAAAGATATCCATAAATAAAATATCACTTATTTTCATCAGAGTAATTACAGAACATAGTGGTTCATACAAGTCATAACATAACATCACATGAGGTACTTTACACAAAATATGATTCAAATGAACCAAAAGTCAAACAAGAAAGAAAATTTCCGTCCGTGGGAATCACACGAAACCGCAACAGCTTATCCATCCTAAGCTTGATATGGAGGTTCCTCCTCTTCTGGTACATCTCTTGAAATGTGAGTTGTGTGAGCTAAGTAGCCTAGTGGAAGAACATAACAATGCAGTGTAATGAATATCAGGTTAGCCAAAATCAATATTATCAACATAATAGTTTTATCCTGCCAAAGTCTCAACATAATTCCATAACTGCTGATATCCACCGTAACAACTAGACACTACACTGACTATAAGTATTAAGTCCCGACACGATCAAAATACAAATCTTGCAAGTACATCTTCGAGACATCTGGGCCGGTACTAACACACCTGGGCCAGTAGACGTAAACCGACACACTTGGGCCTATAATCGACACACCTGGGCAGATAATAGTTCAGAAGTTAAGGGTACGTAAAAGCAGTATCAATATCATCATAGCTCATAAGCATTTCATCATCATAATCACAATATATGATAAACATCGTTAATATCAATAAATATTTTTCACAATAGTGCATCATGTCTAGACATATAAGTGGGTTCATTAAGTCTGGTCCTTGAAACTACTCATTGCACTAGATCCTCTTAACCTGATTTACTCCTACTGCAATGTTAAGTCTCCTTACCGAAAAGTGGGTATCGAAGTATCTGTCAAACATGCAAACATATATACAATTAATAATCAGTCAATATACATAGATATAATACAATACATACTCATCGTATTTCAAATCTTTCTATCCTATTTTCAGAAAACTTCAAAGGAATTGGATCTGAGTCTCCTATATAGGTTATTAACCATTTTAACTTACAATCATCAGCAATATATAATAGAGTGCTCAACCCACTTCTCATATTGTCTTATGGAAATGACCATATAGACGTATTGAGTTAGGCATAGAGTTATAAGATGCTCACGCCACTACTCATATAGCGAGTTAGGAGTAGAGGTCACTCAGTGCCCGAACCCTTCTTTTCTACCGAGCGGCGAAGTTAATCGCTCAGCTACTGATAGCTATCAGGCTGAGTCAGCCACAGATAGAGAGTATCGCCCTAGAAGTGAATACATAATAGATACGTACATAATATAGTATCTAATAAGAGGGGTTATTATCACTTTTAATTAAAATGGTAGAAACGTCACATTAAAATCCAGGATCTAAATCATGAAGTCCTAATTTAGACTAAGTTTCAAAAATCAGAACTGGGTTCCTCGGAACATGTCTCGGAACAAGGTACTGTGGCTTTGGACCTTCTGAGCCACTGCCTAAATCAAGGCTTACAAAACCTTTGGAACTTGGTTCTGTTCTTCGGAACTTCCGAGGTTCAGGTCTCGGAACTTCCGAGGGTGCTTCCGAACAGGAAAACAGAAAACAGAAAACCAGTGGGTCTCAATGTGTCTCGGAACTTGCCGAGGTATTCTCGGAACTTCCGAACAACTCGAACTTCTGAATAGTTTTGGAACATCCCGGTTGAACAGTAGAGGCAGAAAGCACATTTGGCCTCTTGTTACTTTGGAACCCCGAAATGAAGTTCGGAACTTCCAAAATGTTGCCTTTGGAACTTCCGAGAGCCGTCTTCTTCCTTTGTCACTGGCAACAGAGAAGTGACGGGAAACGACTGTGTGATTTACGAATCCAAAACAGTGGGTTTTCTGGATTCGTCTTTCACACCAAACAAGTTAAATGAACTCCTCAGTGAGTCCTCTTTACAAAGGGAAAGAATTAAAACATTTATACTTATTTAAAACGTCCGATTTTAACAAGAAAACCAGTATAATACATGAAATTTGAAGTTTTTCATGAAACTTCAAAATCATTTTTGACACTCAAAACTTAACCAATTTCACTTCTGTTTGATTCTAAATTTACTAGAATTTGAAAACGAAAACAATGGTTACCTTCGTTTTTGCTCCTAGGTAGAAATTCAGTAACTTGAAAAATCTTCCACTTCAAGGTTTATGGTAAAAACTTGAAACAAAGGGATGGTAGTTTGTTTTCTAACTGTAGGTGAATCTAGGCAGGAGAGGGTAGATTGATAGCCATGGCTAGGTAGGGTAGTAGACCCTCCAGCATGGCTAAGAGATGGACTCCTCATTTGCAAGCTATGTCGGTAGCTTGCATGAGTCGACGGTGATGAAGCAGCAGCTTCTGACCACGTAGGGTGGTAATGATTTGCAAAATTTGCAAATAAGTCCTTCTATAGATTTTGCAATTAAGTCCATTTTCTTCTTATTTCAATTTTTAACTAATTACATGATTTATTTTATTTAATTAAATTAATCCAACTTAACAAAAATGTTGGGTTTTAAAAACTCTACGCATCATAAATTTTTGGAGATTTATATTTTATCAAAATCGATGGATTTAAACAAAATTCACATTTTAACACTATTTACTTAATTTAACTTGTATTTATTAAAAGGGTTTAAAACCTTTATTTTCAAAATTTGAAAACATAAAACAGTGAGTTATAATAAAGTGTAAAAGATATATTTTTCTTAAAATTTTCTCATTTCTAAAATTGTTTAATAAAAATTATGTCTTCACTTTCGGGATCTTTTTGGGTTGTTTTTACTAACAATTTCTGAAAATAATATAATAATATATTTATAAATTAAAATCCTTAATTAAGGAAATCAATATTACTCAACAATAATCAAATAGTTAAATAAACAGTAAAAATGACATCGACAAATGGTAAATTACCATTTTGCCCTTCCAACTAGATGAGTTGGATCATTGAGCTTTCAGGCTATGACTGGGCCAAACCTAAGCTTTTCGTGATGCCCTAACCGTAATCTTTATGATTAACAGGTTAAAAACAATTTGATTTATCATATTGATTTAGCCTAAATCGGGTCAGGATATTACACGAGCCCAACTCCCTTTCACCTAACATAATGTAAGAAATATAAATGACGTCACATGCTCCTATGAAATAAATTGAAATCAAGGCAACAAATAAAAATAAGCACTAAAAATACCTTTATGGTATTCCGTAACCAATCTTGGCCACACACTAACGATTCAACAGTTTTTGGACACATAGAGCTGCGATACTGGTCAAGAAATCTACCTCCAGCACTAAAAACAAATTCTGATGCAACAGTCGATATTGGAATCGTTAGAATATCACGGGCCATCTTTGCAAGAATAGAGTACTTGGGAGCATTACTTTTCCACCATTGCAGCACATTAAATTCATCAGACCTCGGAAAGTTGGGTTCCTCCAAATATAGATCTAGATCTGGTTTATGAGCAGAACTTGAGCTTTCAGCAAGAAACTTCTCAAACCTTTTCACCCGTTTTGTTCCATCTAATGTTGGTGATCCACTACAAACATCTTGCCTAATGCATTGTCTTTTTGGACTATTATCTGGTGATTAAGCCTCATACTCTTTATGAAGATTCTTAATATCACATAAAATCTGAGCTATTTGATCCTTCGCATAATCTGCCCAAAAAATCTTTGGATAATAGAACTCCAACAATTTAACACATTTGTAGCTTGATAAAATGGTTCTAAAATCTTACAAATTTTTTTCAGCTTTCTTCCACTCACTCCAAGATCGTGCTCCCACTTTCTCTTTATAGTTGACATCATAATGTTCCAATCGTTGGAATGCATCTTTGTACGGCAAGGCCAACTAACATTTTATATGTGGAGTTCCACCTTGTAGGGACATCCCTGATCAACTTCATTTTAGAGTTTATTTTAGCATGGCTACAAATGTCATCGAATGTTTTCAACCTTGATTGTGATCAATTGACATATTTGACGCTTTCACGAATCATATCAACATCCTTATTTATTATCCGCATGCCTTCTTGGACTATTAAATTTAAAATATGTGCACAACAACGCACATGGAATAATCTACGGTCAAGTACTAAGCTCCCTCTCACCTTCTGAACAAGTTTTGTAACCAAAGAATCATTTACTCTATGGTTATCGACGGTTAATACAAATACTTTCCGGTCAATTTTCCAGTCTAACATACTCTTGAAAACAGAACTAAACAAGTTATCTCCATTATGGGGAACTTGTTCTACTTTGAAATTGAGTATTTTTTTTTGCAAATTCCATTCGGCATCTATGTAGTGTGCTGTCAAAAAACTATAGCCTAAAGTTTGGATCGATGTCCATATATCAGTGGTAAGGCTAATACGACTGGTGAGGGAATCCAACTCGCTACATAACTTTCTTTTCATTTCTTCATACAAACCCGTACAAATTCCCTGGATGGTAGTCCTTGAGACAAGCTTAAATTGGGGTTGAAGATTCTTCACAAAGTTTATAAACCCTTTGTGTTCAACGATTGAAAAAGGATACTCATGCAAAATTATCATCTTTGCAAGATCCCTACACTACGTTGTTGATCAAATTCAAAATCACCACACGCTACTTCATTGAGGCTACCAGATTGTGTTGGATCATATTTTTTACAAAAAAGCAAGTGGCACCATAAGTGGGAAGTTCCACTAGTACTCGATCTAGTAAATAGTTTACCACAATGATTACATATTGCATTTCTAACTCCATCTATTTCTGCGTCATGAAAATCATTCCAAATAGTAGATGTCTTCCTCCTATGTACAACATGTTTTGGTCTAGAAGCATTTGATGCCGCATCTATCTCATTCTTCTCAATGAAGTCATTCCTCTCATTAGAAGTAGACATTGTACTGCATAAAAAGTATTAACTTAATAGATTTCATTTATGTTCTAATCTCACTTAAGAATAGAGTTATCCATACGAGGAATAAGGAGGATGATAAATGATATGGGAAACATCAATGAGTTTATCACGTTTACCCATTTTTAGACTGTATACTAACTCACAAAAAAGGGAGAGACTTGACACTTGACAGACTACATATAATAATCTAATAATTTAATACTCAACGAATATAATTAAGCAGGAAATCAAAAATAGAAAAAAAAAAAGCAGAGCACAAAAATGAATTGTAGCTCCATCTATTTAGGTGAGAGCCCATTCGTAGATGTCTAACCTTTTCAAGGTTAACTATGTTTTGACTGAAAGCTTTCTTTTATCTCATTTATATTTGGAATCCTATGTATGCAATACTTGGTTTTCAACCAAGAAGTGAATTGGCCTTCAGTCATAGAGCAATGTCCATAGGACTGGATTATGACCTGTGTCACCTAGAGAAGAACAACCTTCACTTAACATTTTTTTTTTTTTTTCTTTTTTTTTCATTCAACCCACATGGTAGAACCACCGCATACCTCTTATAATATGAGCAATGAATAATGAATGAATGATGCAGGAGAGAATAGAAAAGGCAGAGCATTTCCAAACCATTTTCAACTTCAGAAATAGATTTATATTTAAAAAAAATACTAACCCATATTTATTTATTTTCATTTATATATCCATCTTAACCCAGATGGAGAATCCAATCAAAACTAAAAGAAATGAACTCAAATCTCCAACACCAATAAGAAAACAAAACCCCAACTTCAATCGAATTCAGGAAGAACTGAAAACAAGATATTGCATACCAACACAGCGGCAGTGGTCACAGAACGGTTGGATCGAGTACTTGACGTTCTTCTCTACAGAGTCCTCTAGTCGATGCATTTTTCTTCTAAGACAATTTCTCTGGGCTTTGCAGAACCAAAGAGATTGAGCGTTTTGGTGGGGTTTTGTCGTTGAAGGAGCAGAGCTTGAGCTTTCTATCTTAATAGAGAGAGACCAAAAGAGAGAAAAAGACCCAAAAAGAGAGAGACTTGAAGAAGAGAGCAGAGATCGAGAGAGAGCAGCAAGGGGGAGGGCAGTGAAAGAGGCGAGAGAGACCAGAAAGAGATCGAGAAAGAGAAAAAGACCCAGAAAGAGAGACTCAGAGAAGAGAGCAAAGATCGAGGGAGTGCAGCGAAAGAGACGAGAGAGACACCAGAGAGAGCAACGGCGAGAGAGGTTCCACTTCTGCAATTTCATTTCGATATCCATCGATTTCGTGCCTTAGCCGAGAGTTATTAAAGTATTCAATATTTCGGACCGTCCATTGGACAGTCCATGGACGGTCTGCAACCGGCCCATTATCTTAATGGATATTTGGATTGGATCCGAGAGTCCTTATTGGACTCTAGGATCCATATTCCAAATGGACTCCTGGATCTGGGCCAGACAGCCCACGGGCTGGATCCAGATCCAGTTACACCCCTACATGTGATTGTGCATGCTCCTATTTTTTTTCTTCTTCTTTTTTTGGTAAATATGCTACTTCTAATTGTTTCCAACAGTGTAGCACCATCTAAGTTGCTTTTGATTCAAGTATATGCTCTTGGAAGTTTGATGGTTTTGAGGTGGATATGGGCTTGATGGAGAGAGTGGAAGAGCAGAGGAGATTCAGGTGGAGAACACTCCAATATAAATGAGTAATTCACAATCTTTTATAACCATACTTGACTGTTTGACGCTAAAGTGGATGCATTAGCTTGAAATCTGTGAGACTTGCAAAAAAGACCTATGCATACCAAGTAAAAGTGTTTTTTTTTAGTTTGCTTCTCAAATCATTTGGAAACATGTTTCTCTCTGTATTTTTTAGGTGTTCATATACTTTCAACAATTTATACATGTGTCTTTGCCCTCTTCTTTAAGTAGTAATGATCGAATACATGTTTGTATTGATGATCATTAGGTGTCAGGCTCATGGTTAAACCACATGGTTTTGTGTTGCAACGAGCGACCATGCGACTTTAGGACCATTTTCTTAGCTCTCTTAAATACATTAATTATCCAATTTATGAGGCTAGGGAGGAATTAAGCATTTGCCTACCAGAAATTTATAATGTCTCCAGTTTTAAAGATGTGATGAAGACCTACGGCCGTAACTACAAAAATTTCTGCACACTTCCAAAGATCTTCAGCGGAATAAAAGTTTAGACCCAAATTCTACAATTTGGATCTATGATTTCATAACTTAGAAAAATCTTAAACCAACTTTCCCTTCAACTCTTGTTAGGAGAAAACTCGAAGTTCAGATGTGAAATTCCCAATGTGCTAGTACACGATTGACCCGAGAGAGAATAAGGGGAAAGGGGGGGGGGGGGGGGGGGGGGGGGGGGGGTGGTGTGGTGGGGAGGGGGGAATATCAATATCAAATCGTAGTTCCTGTTTAAAATTATTTTGATTAATTAGTCTAAGTGTGTCTGATACAACAATCAAGTAAGTGCGTTTTAGCAAAAGTGATTAAACAATCAACACAAGAAGTTAGCTCTAACACCACAATCTGAAGGACACACGATATATAGTAGTTCGGTTAAACAACCTACATCCACTGTTAGTACTCGCCCAACCTTGGGCTATCCCCAAATTCACTATGTGGGGACTTACACCCTCACAATTAAAGTAGGGATTCCACCTCACTCAATCGGCTGGAAATTCCACCCACCACTGTGCCAGAGACGACGCTTTAGATTTTTTTATAGTTGTTCCGGAATACTTCTCCATAATCCACTTTTGGGTTACAAGTTTTAAAAACAAAGTTAAAACCAAGATGCACTTGCCTTATAGCTCTTTTCGTGATGATGTTTGCTCCTCAAAGATTCACTCAAGATGTGATGAAGTTCTTTCTTGTAGATGTCGTATAGCAATCACGGTTTCAATAAGACTAGGATAATTGGTTCACGTCCTAGTAGATGTTGTATCTTCTCTTTTTTCTTTTTTCTCTCACAATTTTTAATCAAAGATTGGGTATTTGATTTTGGGTATAGGCACAAGAGAACTGATCATTCCTCAGAGTATATGATTTTTCTTAGTTCAAGGTAGATACATAAATGATCATAGAACACTCATATTTATAGAGGAGTCTGAACGGTTTTTCATACTGTCCAGTTTTGACAGGTCGGTGGCACCGATGGGTCGGTTTTCATATTTATTACCGTTCAACCATCGGATCGTTGCGCATTAAATGCACTTCCAACGGTATAATTACTTCCCGGTCGACAGGTCGGTGTCGCCAATGAGTCGACAATTATGGAACCGAGAGGTTAGTCCAATCGAGAGACTCGATCTGGGGCAACTCCATGTTGACAGAGTTTCAAGACAGAAACTAGTCAAACCTAGACCGATCTGTCGCCCTTTAACGAGGGGTCGGTCTTGTTACTCTCGATCGGTCTTGAATCAGTGAGATGTCTGTTTTCTCGATAGCCTACTTGTGTTCACAGTCTAGAACTCACAAGTCCTTCGCCGACCAGTGGTCGACCACAAGAGGTCATTTATGTTCATCACCGAGGGGTCGGTGCATACGAGACTCTCAGTCAGAGGCATTATCAGAATGATAGTTCTAAGTTCCAGAACCTATGTCGAACTGGCCGACCAGTCCTTGACCACGATGGGTCGGTCCTGTCTCCACCGAGGGGTCGGTGAGATAGACTGGTCGAGCTGATAGTGATCATAATTTATTTGTCAAGTTCATTTCCAATTCATTGTTCAACTTCTTCTCTAGACCTTATATGATTTTATCATTTGTTCAACTAAGCTTAGGAATAGTCTTGTCTCAGGTGGGTTCCACCTAAGGTCATCTATGGCCATAATACCTTTTTGTGATTGCCATTACGATGAGCCTTGAGCTTTGGTGGATCATGATTTCTTTCTTGATCATCTTTAATCTTCAAGCTTCTTTAGCAAGTGCTTCTTCCTGAGTCATAGAATTGACAAATAGGGAATCGGCCAAGCCGGGGCACTAACAATCTCTCCCTTTGTCAATTTCTTGACAAACCTAGAAGCTAACCCAAATACATGCCCACCCTTATTACAACACATTTGAATATAAAATATTAGATTATTTACATGAATATTTTCAAATGGACGACAAGACTATGATCTTTATATCTTTGCTTAGTTTGTTTCATTTCAATTTTTCTTGTTCAGGCACATAAACAAACAACACTAGACAGACATTAAATGAGTTAGTCGAAAAACAAGAATATGCAATCAAGAACTAAGGACTAGCACTTATTCTCCCCCATACACCAATGCTTCCCAGTGTTGAGAAGATTTCCTTTGCTCCCCCAATCTTCTTGAGTTGGATTTTCCAAACTCCAATCATAGACATTCACCATCAGTTCTGGCTTCTACTATTTTCTCCTCCATTTTTTCATACAATTGACAAAGGATCAGTATTGAAATTTAAGTACTCCCCCATGCATTTTGCATTCAGTGCTTCCTTCAGTTTTTCTTCCTGCTCAAGTAATTCTTCCCTATAGTCCAATGCATTCCCAATGCATTATTGGTTTTCTCCTTCTTTCCCTTGAAGTTCAGTGCTGTCTTAAAGATGTTCTCTCAATATGATTAAGCTAACATTCTTAGCTTCATTCGAATTTTCTTCCCAATTTCTAAGGTTATCTTTCATCAAGCTTTCTTTCAAGCTTGTGTCAATTTTCCTCATCATATTGTTATGATCAGTGACAACAGCTAATCAACACATATATTGTGCTCCCCCATTTTGCAAGGATGTGTGTATTCAGATCCTAATCTCCCTAACATGCCAATACAAAACCAACTCTTTCATGCATTAGTCTATTTAGCAAAGCCATATTTAATAGAAAGGATAAAAGACAGTCAAACATATCAATACACATAGTAAGTCATAGCACACCTCAACATCAATGCACATAAGAGAGTTTGCACAAAGGGTGCTTAATGTTTACAGATCCAGACTATCAAGTTTTTTTTTTTAACAAAAGAAATTGAAATACTAAAGGATTTTCAGCGTTATGAGGTGATGAAGGAGGAGTCGAAGTAGAAGGTTGAGGATCTGAGTAGATAAAAGACTAACAAGAAGTGAGAGAAGTTATGGCAGCCAAGAGTTGACTCAGGAGATGATCATGCTCATCTTGTCTGTTTCCAATGTCTGCAAGCAGTTTACTTTGATGACTGAGCTGATCCTCTATAGCTTTCAATCTGGATGAGTGTGCTGTATCTGCCTTTTCTTCCTCTTGTTCTTTCTATTCTTCTTCTTCTTCTTCTTCAGGTTCTTCAAACACAGGATGGTCAGAAGAGGAAGGATTATTGTTCCCAAAGAAGGAGTCAGCTAAACTTTTAGTGAGGCCTTTTCGAAGAATGACTTCGTCAATGGGTCTGTTGGATCTTGGCACTTCCCCTTTTCTTGGTTTGATTTTGAAGTGCTTAGCCTGTTTGGACATACGATAACAGAAGGAAGGGTATCATTTCCTTGCCGATTTCCAGTATTGAGAGATAGAATAGCACATCCAGGTAGACAGACAAAATTTCTTTTTGCGAGCAACTCTGTCTAGGATTATAATCATGGGAGGATTTAAATCAACCCTGCTCCCATGTCTAGGATATAAATTAGAGCAGAAAAAAAGGTGAAGAACTTTGTATTGTGGTAATAAGTCTGCACTTCTAATCCATATATTTTTCTTCCACTCCACTTTTTTGCCACAACCTTTTGGCAAATTTCTTTTGCTCTGTCACTTCTATCTTTTGAGGAATGATGGGTAGAGCATTTGGTCCAAGAGGAATCCCAATAAGTTCAGAGACAAGTTGATGAGAGACTCGTACTGATTCTCCATTTTTGAATAAGGTTTTGAAACAATTTGCTTTTGAGTCATCCGTGATTGAGCAGTACATTCTCATGGCCAATGAAGTATACATTTTTCCACCCGAATGTACCAAATTTGACCAGCCCATGTCATGTAGTAATTGTATAGCCCCACATTTATGCAGATCAGCTGCACAACTAGTTTGTTCTATGTTAAAGTCTTTAAAGCATTTATGTCAAACTAAGGGTTGAAGGTAGGGACCAGTTCCTTTTTCATCTGATGATTCTCCTTCTTCATCACTCTGCCCAGAAGCCTTAACATCTTCTCCATTCCTCACTTTGGTGCTTTTTTCTTCCTCATCCATACATTTTTTCTTCTTTGATTTCTTCCTGGTCATTTTGATCTTTGGTGGTTGGTTCTTCTACCATTTCAGATGGGTTTGCCCTAAGGACTTGGATCTGACACAAGGTAGTTTAGCTAGAGGAGTATTCTTAGAATCTGAATCCATAAATCTTATAGGAACATGGCTAGGTCTCGAGGCAACAATCGTTTTTACCCTAGTAGGTTTTGGTCTCATGGGAGGTGGAGAGCTAGCCTTAGCTTGTTCCTCCACATCAGGAGTTTGGAATCTCTTAGGCACTTTCATTTTTGGCATGGTTTCTTGGGTAACTCCGAAACAAAGAAAAATGAGGAGGGAAGAGTTTCTGAGATTACCCGAACACAAGAAATCTGAGTAAACGCGATACTTTGGTTTCTTGAGAGAAGAGGAGCAAAAGCCCTATACTTTTACGTCGTGAAAATGCTCCGAGAGGTTTACCGACTAGTCTAGGGAACGGGAGGAAGAGGAGAACTCCACCAGAGCATTAGCGGGAGAGAGAGAGAGATGAATTCGAATGGATTTTCATTTTCTCAAAAAATATCTTTTTAACTTAAGCTTTTTCGTCCAACCCGACATGCCGGATCCATCGACAAGTCGACTTCTTCGACATTTCCCCTTTTTTTAACAGTGCTTGATTTAACACAGTATCGACATGTCTGTCACCCCGACTAGTCTATTCACCGACATGTTGATTATACTGTGAGGTACAAATTGTAGAGCAATCAACCTTAATATGTGAAGCTTTGATGAAGTCCTATTCTAAGCATGACATACATAGATTTAACCAAGTGCTAAGATATGCCAAAGATGATTCATCACATCATTCAATCATGCATATGATAAAAAAATTTATCATAAACAAATGTATATATTTTTCAAAAATACTTTGAATGGAATGTATGACTTCCCAAGTAGAATACGTATTATAGCTAGGAAGAGTATATTCTAGACTTGTATTTAGCCAATTCATCTCCTCATATCATAGCATTTTTTTGCTATGTGAACTCACATGGTCTCTTGATGAGTTTATTTTTAGTGGTCTAAGATATGAAAATGAACCTTAAACAAAAACAAAACATTAATCATGGTCTATCTCCTAAGAGCCAAAATGGTTGAGTTTGGTCTCTCATACACATTTCTTCGAGCAGATCTTTGAGGACCAAACATTGGATATCTCAATTTCTTCCACACTTGGCTGAGATGTCTCATCAAGTAGTCCTGCTTTGAGTTCATCTTCATTTGAAGGATCCTACTATTTGATCTTGGTGGCTATCTTTTAAAATTTACCTTAGGATTTTGGAGGTATCTTTGAGCATTGAGGTATGGAGTTTGATTTTGAGTTTTATTATCCATGTGCCTCTTTCTAAGATTGCATTCTAGTAAGTGATGTCCAGACTTGTGACAATTAAAACAACTGTGCTTGTGAGTTTTAGACACATATCCTTTTACAAACACTCTTTGTTTGATAGGTTCATTGGTTTTCATTGATGAACCAAGACTTGACCTGTCACTATACCTTTTACCCATTTTTAAGAGTCTTTCCAAGTTTTCTTCGCCTTGGGTAAATTTATCATGAAACTTTTCTTTATAGTTTCTTAAGTCTTGTACTTCTAAAGTTAGTTCAACTATATGTTTTTCAAGATTTTCTTTGGTGTTACTTAGCAACTTGATGTCATCCATTTGTCTTTTTAATGATTCTTGGAGAAATACTTCAATTTCTTTGATTTTTTGAACTTCTTCATTTGAGGATTTTAGTTCTAAAACAAGAGAATCATTGTCTTTTCTCAAGATTTCCAGTTGATTTGCAAGTTTTAATTTTTCAGATTTAAACGTGTCTACCTTCTTAGCCAACTTTTCACTCTCTAAATACAAAGCGTTGTTGTAATGCCCCGCCTTTTCCCACCTTCACAAAATCAGAGTATTTTTTTTTTTTTATAAATGAGTGATGGAGAGCGGGACACCTCGATGCGAGTCAAGTCTGAGTTTCCAAAACCCAACCCTTAACTAGCCACCATTACGTATGCATGGACTAAATTCACTAAAACATTTCACATACTTTTCTGAATACTTGCAGAATTATTTATATGAATAAAATACAATTCATATACATGTCATTATAAGGCAAGGAAAGCCAACCACCATATTCTTAAAATGGAACTTAAATATTATCAAACCATAGCAAATAAGTCTAATGTTATTACAATCCAAAATATAGTTCTCCCAATACATAATTAAAATTGAATAATTAAAATATAATCTTTCCAAGCTCCTATGCTTGGCTCCCTTCCGGTCCATCGTTCTTTTCATTGCCATTCCCTGTTCCATCATCTATAGGGTAGAAGTGGGGCATTAGTCAACATGCCCAGTAGGTATGCCAAGTAGGGTTATGGTACATATAGGAATAATATATAAATCAAAGTAGATACATCATATTATATTTGCAAAATATCTCATAAGTAGTAAAACAATGCATAATGTCCATATCATAATCATGCTTAATTATGTGTCATGTCATGGGTGTCAATGACAAATGATCTCTCATTCAATTTCCATATCCAATCACATCATAAATAAATATCAATGCTTTCCTTGATAAATCACTATATCAAGGTTTTACTTGGCCAATTACGTCCGCAATGTTTTGTGGCAGCACCACTAGGTCACTGTATACCCATCTACAAATTAATCGGAATTACCGATGCAGTGTGGACTCCTTTCTCTGCGCAGGGTTTCGGGACCTTCCCAGGAGCTCTTTGGCCCAACTTACGCCGTACATATTTCTATCAAACCCGGACAATGCCAAATCTCAATGGTTCACATAGCTTTATACAAGCTAGTATCAAGTCCAAGTCATGTCCGGACTGCTCATAACTTGGCTTGCTGGTCATATATGTTCCCTCCCATGCCATGCATGAGGAAACGTATGCAAGAATGCCATTTCATTTTAAACATATTACATCATTTGAAAATCAGTTTATAAACGTACACATTTTGTATAATCAAAGTAATCATCATATTTGAAGTAGAAACCAGTATCATAACATATTCGATTGTGTTCTCAATAAGGTAGGAATCCTACCAATGTCAGTACACTATCCTTGCTGTCTTGTGAAAATAATGTTAACAATCGTGTGAAACGAATCACAACCCCTTTTCGAATCTCTTTACCATAACAAGTTCAATCACATATATTAATTTGATTTTCCGTTTAAATTTCATCACTCCTTACATCCTACTAGATAGACAGAGGAATTTAGAAGATCATTCAAAAATCAAACTTTTCAATTTAGTTGACTGAATCACACCCTGATACCATCTGTTCTCTTACTCGCAAACTTTTAGTCGGCTGAATTATAAATTCAGTCGGCTGACTTTGGGTCAAATCCTATGTGTTCTCGGTCAGTACACATTCAGTCGGCTGAAATACCAACAATTCGTTTACGTGTTTGGTAAGTATACCTTCAGTTGACTGAATCATAAGATTCAGTCAGCTGAAACACACCAGATCACTTACTTGTTTAGTACGTATACATTCAGTCGATTGAATCACAGATGCAGTCGGCTGAAATACCAATAGACCCCACTTGTGCTTAGCAAGTGTACTTTCAGTCTACTGAATCATAAGATTCAGTCGGCTGAAACTCCTAGATATCCCTTATGTGCTCGGTCTGTACATGTTCAGTCGACTGAATCATAAGATTCAGTCGGCTGAAATATCTAGATATCCTTTATTTGCTTTGGCCAGTACAGGTTCAGTTGACTGAATCCTGAGACTCAGTTGACTGACTTTTTGTCAGTTCTCTCTGTTTGCATGTATGGTTAGGCCCTTCTTCGTGAAATCCATTCCTAACATTATTTAAACATGGATTTCATCTTCCATGCTTTAATTAGTAACTTTACTCTACCCATTAGCTAAGGTTTGGGTCTTTTCCATAATTCATTCAATTCTTAGTATCACAACATGGATTCGAATATCACCTTATTTTTGTTTCAACTCATTACCATTTCTTGGATGGATTTCCAAATCCATGGCCTTAACACAATTTGGCCATCCATTCCAATCAATCATGGAACCCATGAGTTCGGCCACACCATGGCCAAACCTATGATTTCCTTTGAATCATTCCTATGTTATTAAGCTTTAAACATACCTTATTTCTGTCTCCTTCTTTTCTTTTTAATCTGTCTTTTCTTCCTTAATCCTTCTTCTTTCTTTCTTTGCTCTTCTAAGTCTCCAAGTGTAGATGTAGAGGTGGGAGAGAGAGAGAGAGAGGAGAGGGGAAGAGAGAAATTCTTTGTTCAATGAGGAGGAAGCAGCCAAGGGGTGTGGAGTGCCCCTTGGTTTGTGTCTTTTTGTATAACAGCCTTAAACCATTCATTTTCCCTCATCATGGCTTGGTTTAACCAATGTGTCCCTTGGCTTAAACGAAAAAGACCTTTGGTTTCATGCCTCTTGAGATGAAAACCTTTCATCTTCTTAACTCAAGCCACAACTTAATTCACTTGAACTCACTTGTGGTTGACCTAGTCAACCATGACATGGCCGGCCATGCATGTGGTGACTTGGTCACCACATGGCACTTGGGTCCCATCTTGGCCATGTCACTTGATGATGTGGCACCTTACTTAATTGGCTTCCATGTGATGACATGCATACCACATGGCAATGCCACATCATTCACATGCCACCTCACTTGATGAGGTGGACTTTAATGCATTTGGATCTTAATTGGGTAATTGACCTATTTCCTTGCCCATCTAATGTCTATTTCAACCATTTAATCTCAAATTCATTTAATTCGTAACTCAAATGGACCAATCCAATATATTTATAATCTAAAGAAAATCTGGGGTGTTACAGTTGTAGGATTCTTGAAGGTCATCTTCCTTATTAAGATTTTCTGTACTATCCTCATCTCCACTTGAATTTCCCTCCTGATCATCACAAACATAGGCTATGAAACATTTCAATTTTTCACTTTTTTCCTGATTCTTCAGTTTGTTATTAAAGGTGGAACCTTCTGTTGAATTATCAAAAGACGTACAAGAATATTCAATAGACTCATTTTGAATAGAGATCCAATCCTTTTTATTTTGGGATGCACTTTTGTTTTTTATTTTTGTTTTCAGATAAGAGTAAACAAACAGTAGATAAAAACAAGTACCCATGATGTTGTTCTAGCACAGATCAACTCGGATGATTAAATCCAAATATGTAGAGCACCTAGATCTGAAACCAAATGAAATTCCCAATGTGCTAATACACGATTGACCCTCGAGAGAGAGAGAGAGAGAGAGAGAGAGGGGGGGGGGTTGAATAGGTCAATCTCAAATTGTAGTTCCTTTTTAAAATTAACTTGATTAATTAGTCTAAGTGTGGCTGATACAACAATCAAGTAAGTGTGTGTTAGTAAAAGTGATTAAACAATCAACTCAAGAAGTTAGCTCTAACACCGAAATCTCAAGGACACACGATATATAATGGTTCTGTTAAACAACCTACATCCACTGTTAGGACTCGCCCAACCTTGAGCTATCCCCAAATTCATTATGTGGGGACTTACATTTTGACAACTAGAGTAGGAATTCCACCTCACTCAATCGACTGAGAATTCCACCTATCATTGTGCCAGAGACGAGGCTCTAGAGTTTTTTAAAGTGGTTCCGAAGTACCTCTCCTTAATCCACTTTCGGGTTATATAGGTTTTAAAAACAAAGTTAAAACCAAGATGCACTTGGCTAATAGCTCTTTTCATGATGATGTTTGCTTTTTAAAGATTCACTCAAGATGTGATGACACTCTTTCTTGTAGACGTCGTATAGCAATCACAGTTTCAGTAAGACTAAGATAATTGGTTCAAGTCCTAGTAGATGTTGTATTTTCTCTTATTTCTTTCTCTCTCACAATCTTTAATAAAAAATTGTGTATTTGATTTTTGGTAGAGGCATAAGAGAACTGATCATTCCTCAGAGTGTATGTTTTTTCTTAGCTCAGGGAAGATACATAAATGATCATACAACACTTATATTTATAGAGGAATCTTAACAGTTTTTCATACTGTCCAGCACCGACTAGTCGGTGGCACTGATGGGTCAGTGTTCATATTTATTACCGTTCAACCATCCAACCGTTGCGCATTAAATGCACTCCCAATGGTGTAATTTCTTCCCGGTCGATAGGTCGCTGTTGCCGATGGGTCGACAGTTATGGAACCGAGAGGTCGGTCCAATCGAGAGACTCGATCTGGTGCAGCTCCATGCTGACAGAGTTTCAAGACAGAAACTAGTCAAACCCAGATCGACCTGTCATCCTTTATTGAGGGGTCTGTCCTGTTACTCTCGATCGGTCTTGAATCACCGAGATGTCTGTTTTCTCGAGAGCCTACTTGAGTTCACAGTCCAGAACTCACAAGCCTTTCACCGACGAGTCGTCGACCATGAGGGATCTTTTATGTTCATCACCGAGGGGTCGGTGCATACGAGACTCTTGGTCATAGGCATTCTCAGAATGACAGTTCTAAGTTCCAGAACCTATGTCAAATTGGCCGACCAATCCTTGACCACAATGGGTCGGTCCTGTCTCCACCGAGGGGTCGGTGAGATAGACTGGTCAACCTGATAGTGATCATAATTCCTTTGTCAAGTTCATTTCCAATTCACTGTTCAGATTCTTCTCTAGGCCTTATATGATTTTATCATTTGTTCAACTAAGCTCAGGAATAATCCTGTCTCAGGTACGGGTTCCACCTAAGGTCATCTATGGCCATAATACCTTTTTGTGATTGCCATTATGATGAGCTTTGAGCTTTGGTGGATCATGATCTTCTTTCTTGATCATCTTGAGTCTTCAAGCTTCTTTAGCAAGTGTTTCTTCCCGAGTCATGGAATTGACAAACAGGGACTCGGCCATACTGGGAACTAACAAGATGGATCACCGTCTATATGTTTCACTCAATGGAAAAATAATTTGATTCAAATCTCACTAGGTCAAATTGACACCATGCAATTGAACACTAATGAAACTACAATTCAATTAAATCTAAACTTGAATTGTGTAATTAAATTCAAGCAATATGGCCGAATATAGATTAATTAAATTCAAATTAACATTCAAATTTAAACATAAATTCAAACCATAAATTGCAATTAATTTAAACAATCATTCAAGCTAGAATTCCAAAAGAATTAAACTCATCAATTAAAGGATAGGTTCCAAAGCTCCAAGCTTTAATTTTATTTCATCCAAATTTAAGTGTACAATGCGTTGGACCTTCACTTTTGTTTATAGTGTGAGAGTGGTCCATCAAAAAGACAAATACAAGACACAGTCGACCAAACCTTGCACACACACCTACCTTCCTACGAAATCTTCAAACTCCTAGGTTGTAGCTTGTTCCCATCGCCCATTCTCCCATTCCATGCGCCTAAATTCCTATGCTTTAGCTAAGATCCTAAAAACAAGGGTTTCATGTGCCAAGCTCCTCCGCAGAAGTCTTCTCGTCAACCCCACCATGCTAACTTGGAGTTGTAGCACCCCTCCCTCTAACCACCTTCATCAGACTGATAAGAGAGATATTTGAGTGGAGAGGGAGGCGAGCGCCACGATGCGAGTTGAGTTCAGGTCCATAGACCCAACCCTTGACTGGCCCAACTAGTGTTTGCATTCTTATTTTGCACACACTAACAAAATCCTGCAGAAGATTTCTAAACATTTCATAATATTGCATGAATAGTCAACATACATTCCATAGCAGACAAGGAAATTCCCACTGAGTCAATTACAAGTCAAAGTACAAAAGAGATATAATGTTACAATTTCAATATCCTCACAACTCTCAAAATGTAAGATATCTAAGTCCTCCAAGCTTTGCTTTCGTTCCTTCAATTCGTTCATACTCGACCATCACTTGGCTCAATCCCAATTACGTATTTTAAACCTGCACATATGTCTGATGGGGTAATTTATGGGCTTAGTCAAAGCGCCCAGTAGGAATTCCGATCATAAAATCAACTGATGAACATTATAGGAAAACTATACGTTTATTTACATTTCCAACTTGAACATTTCATAAACATATACGTTATGGCTTCAAAACAAATCATACTTTATCATTATAAATATCATATACTTTACCAAGTTCTACATAGTTGTAAAATATCTCATTCAAATCATACCTTACTCTCACATTTGAAATTCATATCTTCTCATCATAAAATATTAAACTTCATACTCTTCTCCAAAACATCATCGCTTTAGGAATACTTCATAATACAAATACCATTTCATTACTTCGTTTCATAGTCTCCTTCATATAACGATATCAAAATCAGAACACATATTGAAATCATACTTATATTATCATTTACAAATATCATAACCAAATCATGTACAGATACTCCAAAACATGTAATGTCGTTATGCCAGGGGTGCCAGGATCCATGTATGCTCTCATCATGCCCCATGTTTAGGTGTTTCCTAGACTCATTTGAAGCTACAGGGAATACTACCTTCCCACACCCTCATCTCAATTCATACCTTGGGGTACTAAGCTCCATGCAATTAACTCAACCGGATTCACTGGGAAATATTACATTCACATCTACCATCTTTCACATTCTTACCTTTTTACATACTGACATCCACAGTCATACATTTCTGTCACAATACCAAGGTTTGTTTACGGACTGTTCAACCCATAGGTCTCATCATTGTGACTTCTAACATTCCCAGTTACGACATCAAGGTCTGTCTGGAAACTGCTTAGCCCATTGATTCGTCAACTGTAATGTTCATATCATCACCAAATTACCCAACAACCCGAACTAGACTCATGTCCCTCTACTACATCAATAATCTTCCCATCCCTTGTCATGTACATGAGGATGGATGCAAATGACCACAATGATGCCCTTCAATGCATTCTCTATCATACTAACCTCTACTCATGCATGATTTATGTCACTATCTCTTTTCAAAATAGGATAATATTACACATATACAAACTATCTTAGAATGCATATTATCATTTGAATGTATCGAAATGCACTTGATAACTTACTCATACTTCATATATATTATCATTCATAATTCTATTTCAAATACATCATAATTGAAATCTATGATGTTTTGCATAATCATAATCATACGATCTTAACCAAGAAATCAAATCATTATCTATCATAAAAACAGTTACCACATAGTTCACCCCATAGTGCTTCAACAAAGTAGGAAAACCTACTTGATCGGAGATAATTGATGATGAGGATTGATCCTTGAACTCGTTCGTATAAATAGGAGTCACTCCCGACTCCTTGTTTTGTAACGCCCCGCCCTTTTTCATTATGCTTTCCGAAGATCAGAGTCTATTTTTTTTAAAAAAAAAATAACAGAGTGAGCAAGAGCAGGATGTCATGACGCGAGCTAAGTCCGAACTTCTAAAGTCCGACCCTTAACTGGCCAACCCTATGTGTATATGGACTAAGTTCATGAAAACGGTTCACACATAACAATATAAACATGCGGATTAAAATCATAACTGCGGAATTATAATAGAACCTAATTCTATTCCATTTTAAATAGCAAAGTACTCCATGTCTTTAATCATAATTAAACTTAACTTAATTATCCAATAAACATCCAACCATAGCAAAATATCTAAATTATTACATACCTGAAGTCTAGTTACTCAAATTACAAGTCCATAAGTAACTTAATCAAAATAAAAAACTAAAATCATCCAAGCTCCTATGCTTGGCCCTTTTCGCGTTCATCGTTCCCCTTGTTTCCTGTATCATCCACTAAAGTAAAAGTAGGGCGTTAGAACAACGCGCCCAGTAGGTATTCCATTTAGTGCTAACACATGGTTAGTACAAAACATATATAATAATATCATAATGTCAAAGACCATATAAACCACGCCATATCATGATGTCAAATGCAATGAGTCCCACCCATCACAAGTACATATAAGTACTCCCACATAGGTCTTTCGGACGCCCCGACGGAGTGTGGCCCCTCCAGTTTCTTCTTGATGGAAATGCACATCAAGGTATCCCACATAGGTTTTTCGGACGCCCCGACGGAGTGTGGCCCCTCCGGTTACATATCCTTCACCCCATGCCATGCATGAGATGCTAATGAAACACATGTTATTTTATATTATAAACATAGCATTAAAACTTCACATTTAAAACATATCTTTTACAACGTAAATTCATCAAAATAAGATAGAAATATTGTACATAAACCCATGGTTTCAAAGAGGTGGAATCCTACCAAAGACCACTAACGTGTCCTTGCACTTTCGTCCGGTAACCTCTCACGATCGTACACACCTTGTGAGGTCCCGTTACCTTATAATATATCAATCAATTAAAACTATGTCCCATTTGATTTACAATAATGTCTAAGTCCATAAACCCAACTTGTGGGGTTCGGCCATACATCATGGCCGAACCTCACTTACTAGGTTTTAGTCCCTTTTTGAGCCCTTTGATCTCTCAACTTAAGTCCAAGATCATACCCCTTTTATTCATTAATCTAATCATAAACAAATTAATCATCTAACATACATTAACCCTAAGTCCATCAAAACATTCCTCATGGGGTTTGGCCATACACCATGGCCGAACCCATGGTCCATTATTTTCACTTAATTACATCCTTGCCATTATTCTATCCATGGCTATTTACCTTGCTTATTTTCATAAGGCTTATGTTCCAAAAATGATCCATACATAGTTCTTTAATCCAAACATATGATCCATCAAATAGTTCATGGGGTTCGGCCATACACCATGGCCGAACCCTATGTCCATCATTTTCACCTGTTTACCTTTTTGCCATTTCCTTCATCACCTTATGTTTAGGTTCAACACATAGGTCCATAAACATAGGTATATAATTGAATCCTCCATTTAATCATCCATTCATTTAAAATATACATAGACATAATATCCATAAAATTGCTTCATGGGGTTCGGCCATACACATGGCCGAACTCATGACGTCTAAATTCCAATTTCTCCATTATATCAATTACCATCCTTGAATCCATAAATCAAGGTTCCTTCCTTTTTGATCCAAAAATCCATCATTAAAACCTTTCTAAATTAATAACCATCTTCCATGGGGTTCGGCCATACACCATGGCCGAACCCTATGGTTCATAATCTTCTCTTTAAAAATCATTTAAACCCATATAATTTTCTTATTACTTTTCCATTAAAATACCATATACTTCCCTTAATTTTTCTTCCATGGGGTTCGGCCATACACCATGGCCGAACCCTATGGTTCCTTTCTTTAAACAAAATTATCAAAATTACTTACTGGTTCTGCAACTCCTCCAGTTTTCCTTCGCTCTGATTTGTTCTTCCGATCCTTTCCTTCCTTAGCCTCTTCCTCCTTTCTTCTTACTTCTTTGGCCAAGAGTGAGACTTGAGAGAGAAAGGGAGAGTTCGGCCTTGAGTGTGTATGCCGTGCGCCCCTTGCTACCTCTCTTTTATAATTTCTTTTACTCGGTCCTATTTTGCTGAAATAACAATTGCCGTGCATATGCTTCCCACTTTGGAGAGTCCTTTGCTAATAAATCGATGGTCCCTCCAATAGTAATTTCCATTCCTCCTTTTCAGTCGATGTAATATACATAGAAGTTACCAAGACCTTTCTATTTAGCAAAATCCCTAGTATCACTCTTAACAAAGGAAAATACCCCTTTTTGAAAAGATTTTAGCGCATAATTATGGATGTGCAAATCTACCACACGGCCTAAGCAATCTTTATTTAATTTTAGACATCTTGTTGATTTGGATTAGGCAATCAGATGTCATTGCCTAATCCCATCTCATCTAGGCGTGTTGCCCATTTTGGACAAACCTTGGTCGACTAACCTCCTTGATTTTTGTATGCTTGTGTCCCTTGTTTATAGATATTGTATTACCATTTTAATTCAGCCCCATTTAATTAGGTTTGAACCCACTTGGTGGTCAACCAATTTAACCACGACCCATTGGGTCCCAATTGAGCATTTTGATCCAAATAGCAACATTGACCCAATTTAAATGTGTCTTACCCATTTATTTTAAATTGAAACTTATACCATAACCGTTGGGTCCTAATTGGGCCATTGACCCAACATCTTACCCATCTAATGTTCATATCCATTAATTCACAATTTAAATGGCAAATTCCGTAAATATTGATAACATGGAATTCCGAAGTGTTACATGTTTAATCACATGCATTAAAAAATATAAATTTCTAGTCATTACATTGTATAATCTCTTAATCTCATTCATCTAGGTCTTAATTAAGGCCTAAGAATTAATTAGTGAAAGTCATTAGGGTCTAAGTCAACCCTGAACACATAAACCACATTACTTAGGCAAAAATCCCCAAATTGCTAACAGTCCTGTAGTACATATCGACCCCAGTCAATATATCTGCAGAATAGATTTCTCGACACATTGACATTTGTTGATGTATCGCCTGAGGCTGATCTGCCTTGGTTGATTTTCCTCTTCGTTTCATTTTCTACTTCCAGAGATACAAATCGGCCAAAGTCAATACATATCTCTGGGCTCTGATTTCCGAACAACATATTTTTCCATCTTTCAAACCGATATCTAGAGTACATATCGACCAAGTCGATATGTACTATGGGTTTCTCTGCAACTCTTTGTTTTGAGCTTGCATATCTTCCATTTGGGTTTGTGTTCTTCCCAAACTCAGATCTAGCCGGATCTAGCCCTTCTAGATCATTTTATTAATTCTTAATCACAAGTAAATTACCATACCTCGACGGATTCGTGGGTTTCTTGTGTGGAGTAAGCCTCAAGTTTGGATCTTGTACTTTCTCTTCTTTTTCTTTGCTTCTCCTCTTTTTTTCCTTGCTTTCCCTCTTCCTTTGCTCCACGGGTTTCCTTCTCTCCTTAGTCTTAGATGTGAAAATGGAAAAGGGAAAGTGAAGATGGGAGTGTAAAGAAAGGGAAGCTCAGGTTTGGAGAGTGGGGGAGAGGAGAATGCTTTTTCCTCCTCTTTCTCTCTTCTTTTTCTCTTCTTCTTTTCTTTTATTCTTTCTTTCCCTCTTTTCCTCTCTCTCTATGTTGTCTTAGACTGGAAATGGGTCTGTGGAGATGGAGTGTCTTATCCATGCATTTAATGCATGAGGGGACATGTACAGGAGGTGGTTGTGCGAATCAGATTTGAATATCTGTACCCACTAGATACATAGTAAAAGTCGATATATCACATTTCTGGGAAATTGTATGCATCGACGAAACACGATATGTGTCATCTAAAATTTCGACCTTCAGGTCGCTCCACCATACAAATCGACCAAGTCTATATATACATTTTCTGGGTAAATCTATGTGTCGACCGAATACGATATGTTTCATCCAAAAATGTGAGCTTCGGGTTCTCCATCACACATATCGACAAACTCGATATGTACACCTCTTGATACATCGACAAAGGTCGATATATATGGGTTTCTTCCTCCTCCTCAGTCAACACACTATCCACGTGGAGGCTCGTCATTCGTCACCAAGGATGGTGGTTGGTGGGTGATGGGACAACATACAACTGTTAGATGACTCACGACGCTGGGCATTCCCGATACATCTTTCTGAAAATTTTAGCTTCGGCTTGTTTTCTATATACATTTGCATAACTCGATACATCAAAAAAACATATACATATCGACCAGGTCGATATGTACCACTTGGAAAATTCAGATTTTCTTATCTTTTCAATTTCATTTCTTTTCACCCTTAGTTTAACACTCGACCATATCTCAAATCCATTCTCTTAAGAGAGGATTACATTAATCCACTCGCTTAAGATTTTGGGGTGTTACAGGAGTGGGTGCCCCTTCCCTTTTCATTCATGGGTCCTCTTGCCTTTCGTCAATCTTTTGAGTTTCTGCCATGACAGATGGAGTTTGGGAGACTGCCAATCCTCTTTCCCCACCTGAATGCCACTTTTCCAGATCACCATCTTCCATCTCAAATTCAAAAGCCAACACAGCCAGCCCTGTCACCTACTCCTACTAGCCCTTTCAAGAGAGGATTTCTTCCACATATTCAAACGTCTCTATCTCAACCTCCACTTTGACGATAAATCTCACATATCTAAATATCTAGCCAAATCTTTTTGGGAATTTGAGAATTGAGCGGGTGAATGGTCTTCGTCCTAGAAAATTTCACGATCTCAAGGTTCAAGCATCTGTCATCCAATTGATCCACCAAGTCAATGTGCTTCCCCAGTTTTTGAAATGTCTCATTTTTCCACCCTTGCAAAGGATGTCATTTAGAAGAACTCAAACCAACACCACCACTGCCCCAAGGTCACCATCCATCTATTAAAACATTTGGGAGGACCTTGAGCAAAGCGAGATCCACCTTTGCTAAACACGGCCACCCTCGGGTCAAAACCCCATACGTTGAGAATCCAATCTCTAACATCCCTCCCCTCTGCCTCGCCACCCCTATTCACATCTCTACTATTGATGCTTTAGCCTTCAGATCATACTCTTCATTCACCTACAAAAGGTGTTGATCCAGAAGAGCAATAGAATGAAAACATGGTTGAGGTTTGGATAAAAGATATTGTAGCTCAGTGGTAAAAATATTTGTTTTCCATTGAGAGGTCTTAGGTTCAAATTTTATTCAACACATTTTTTGTATTCTTATTTTTCTCTATACTTTTTTTTTTTCTTTGTTTGGTGGTCTTCCTCTCTTAGACCTCCTTCATAGATTGTAAGGCTTATTTTGTTCTCGTTTGTTTTAATTTTAATGATATCTATTTTTTACCGCTTAAAAAATAAAATGGTTGAGGTTTGGATCCTATCCCTTGCTCTTTTTTTTTTAATCTTTTACCTCCCTTCCTCTAGGAACCATGTCCGCTAATCCCAACCTTCTATTCTCATAACCAAATCGATCTCAATTCGCCTAAATTTTCTTTCCTTTAAACGTCTTCCCAACAAAATTGCTAATCACCCTATTCACCTCCACCTTTGATTTAAATCTAACAAACACAAAATTTCTCATTTTGCTAGATCTCTTATCGAAAACCATGCCAGCAATGCTAAATGCTCTTACTAGATTCCTAGTTCCCACTTCGGAGATGTTTCCCACAAACAAGGAGTTCTCTTTCCATCACTCTAGCATGTTTCTACGATTTTTCTTCCAACTGCTCCACCACTTTCTTTCAAAGTTGTGATCTATCCATTCCATTTATCATTTTTTAAAAAATCAAAGTTGTTTATTTCAATTCAATATTTTTTAAAAAGTTGTCAAATTTTATTTGTCTATAAGATTGCCTTCTTTGTTTTAATTATTTTCTTATGTATTTGTTTTGATTTAAGTCAGGATTTTAGTGTTTTCATTCATTACACATTATTTTACTAGGTATGCTTTCAATCCCTTTGTTTTAACTTGCTTTGTTAAATGGATTCTTGATTCTAAACTTTTGCCAAACAGTGGGTGGCCATCCTTGTTTTCAATTTTTTTTTTGAAGTTTTCCCTATTTGTGATTTTATCCACCTAAGTTAATTCTTTTATTATCTTTTCATCTATTTAATTGTGATGGTTATTTGGATCGACAAATCTATATGTACATAGGAATTGGGAGAAAGCAAAATAGATTTTAAAGTATGTGGGTCTTTTCAAATTCTACAAAATTATCTTAGTATTAGTATCAACGTTATTCTTACTATTTTCTTTAAGGTTTTCATAGTCTTAATAATACCAAGTTGGTTTAGGCATGGTTCGACCATGCAGTGTACAGATTGAGCCTCCACCCTCTATCTTTGGACTTTAGGATAGCCTGTAGATCAAAGTGGGGCAGCAACATACCTTACACTTATTGAATGTAAATTGCTGGAGAAATTTAATAATTTCTGTTATGTCTTAAATTTATTACTCGCAAGCGTACGAATCATGTATAATATAGCAGTATGAGTGTGAGGTCGAATCCAAAGGAAATTCACAAAATAGATGCTTAAAACAAATAAATTAAATTGGTACCCTTTAAAAAGATATGATTGTGAAATAGAATTCTGAAACATAGAATTTTAGATTAACTTAGATATAAAGGAAACAAAATTTTAAAACATATTAACAAGTCCAAATTAGATCCATCAAAAATTTCAACTTTTTATTAAAATGGTGAAATTAGATAGTCCTCATCTCAATTTAAAATAAAATATTACATGTCCAACCCAATTAATAAATCTTGAAAGAATGGGTTACAAATAAAATTTACATAAAATAAACAACATGAATAAATTGAATAACAACAAATAAACAAATACAATGAATCAAATAAATATAACAAAATAAAATAAGCAAGGGAAATAAATTGATAATTAAAGTAAATGAAATAACAAAACAATACATACTTTACAATTGGATTAGATCAATCACAACCATCATTGAACATCATATTAAAAAGTGATTAACAAATAGGAGATCTAAATCTGAAATTCACATAAAAATCCAAATTTCAATTCAAATCTTTTATTACAATTAAAATCCATATCCTTTAATTTAATTAAGTGAATCTTAAATCCTTAGATTTAAAACAATTAAATTCAAAATCTAACTATTTCATTATGTCAAATTGGAACCTTAGATCTGAATCTAACAAAATCTAAATCCTAACCATTTCATTATGTCTAATCAATTAAATAAAGAATAGAAAATTAAAGATAAATAAGACAATCATCTAGGAAATTTGAAAATTGGATGTTCGAGGATTCTAAATGTAATACCCTGACCCAAATTAGGCGTAGTTTAGCTTAATAAATCCTGCTTAGACCGGTTAATCTCTAAGATTACAGTTAGGACTTGGAGAAAAGCCCGGGTATGGCCCAATCTGAGCTCGAATACTCAGTGATCCAACTCGTTAAGCTAGAGGGGCAATTTGATAATTTACCCCTTATTGTTATTATTTTATTAATTGTGTTATTATCTGATTATTATTGGATGATATTATTCTCCTTAGTCAAGGATTTCTATCTCTGATTTTAAAATAATTTTATTTTCAGAAAATAGTATTTAAAACCGCCCATCAAAACTCCGAAAGGGAAAAATAAATATTTTTAAATGGTTTTCGAAATGAAAAAAATTTTGAAACAAGTATAGTATGTTAGACCATTTTAGTATGGTCTAGTTTATTCTTTCAAATCCCAAAAATGAGGTCTTTAAAATTGTTTTATTTATCATTAGTTAAATTAAGTAATTAGTATTAAATTATGGTTTTTATTTAAATCAATGGTTCCTAATGAGTTTTAAATCTCCAAATTTTTATGGTGACTAGAGTTTTTAAAACCCAACCTATCTGTCTGGTTGGATTAAAAATTTTCAGCCTTAAAAGTATTGTTTTTAGTTGAAAAATCAAGTTTTTATCAAAGTGGGGACTTAATTGCAAAATTGGAATTTTGGTGGGGCTGTTATGCAACCAACTGTAACTTCTGCAGTTACTGTTTCGAACGTAAGCAGTAGCGGAATGCAGCTGCTCTGATTGATCGGTCACCTCTATAAGACCATCCCCTCCTCCATCTGATTTCACTCCCAGCAAATCTTCATCTCTTCTCCCTCTCTCAGTCTCAGTTTCAGCTGCTTGAAAACCAAACCCAACCAATCACTCTTGTCTCTGTTTTCCAAGTTTTAGCTTAACAGTAAGCTTAAGAGGAAAGATTTTCAAAAGTCAGATTTTCAAACCAGGAACTCAAGTGAAGGTAACCACTGTGTTCCTCTTTCAATTCCAGTCGGTTTAGAATCAAGAAAAACCAGATTTGACCAAGTTTTGAGTGAGTAAAACCAGTTTGAAGTTTAAGAAAAACCATGGGATTTCTTGCACCAGTGTGTTTTCAGTGTTGAAATCAGGTGGCCTAATCTGTGTTAAAGAAGGTAATCACTCCCTATGGAAAGAGGACTCCTGGAGGAGTCCATCTGACCGGTTGGATTTGAAAACAGAATCCGGGAAACCCATTGTTTTTGGATTCATATTTCACACAGGGACTACCCGTCACTGTCTGTTGTTGCAGACAGTGGCGGAAGTCGGCTCTCGGACGGTCCGAGGGTCACACCCTTCGGCCGATCCGAAAGGAACCCTTCGGACGTTCCGAGCTTCACCCGAAGCCCGAAGCATCCAAGGCAAGTTTGACTCGCCTGGATGTTCTGACCCGAGTTCGGAAGAACCGAACCCCACTCGGACAATCTGAGCCTCACACGGCATGTTTCGAGACACAGACCCACCGAGGCTTCTTTTTTTTTTTCAGATTTTTCGGTTCAGAAGGATCTTCGGACGATCCGAAGACAGACCCACAATCCGAGGTCAGTGACTAGTTTAGGCATGGTTCAGATGATCCGAAGCCACAGTACTTGGTTCCGAGGCATGTTCCTAGGGACCCAGTTTTTGAATGTCAAATCTTGTTTGATTGTATGATGATGCATGTGATGTTGGTACCCATTTAATAAATTAAAAATGTACTAACCCTATTCTCTTATTACTATAGTGTATCTACTATTGTATTCACTTCCAGGCCGACTCTATTTGTCGGGCACTGAGTGATTTCACTTCCAGGCCGACGCTATGTTTGTTGGGCACTGAGTGACCTCGAGGCCTTACACAAAATGTCAAGTTTGGACCTATCCAGAAGATAATCGAGAAGTGACTTGAGAATCTAGACCTGACTCAATAAGTCAATCTGGTCATGCCCAGAAGACAATATGAGTTTTGGACTGAGCACCTTATAATTATATATTGTGGATTATTGTAACTTAAAACGGCTAGAAACCAAGTAGGAGACTCAATTTCATTTACCTTTGATATTTTTGGGAAAACAAGTATGATTTCGTAATACTACTTGTGTGTATGCATTTAATGCTATGTATGTTGACCTGTTAATGATTGTGCACTTCTTTGCTTGTTTGAACAGAGACCGCGATACCACACATTTACGGTGAGGGAACTTAACTTTGCAGTAGGTGTAAACAGGTTATATGAGATGGATCTTGAGCAATGAGTGGTTTCAAGTTTGATGAAGCCACTCATGTGCCTAGACATGATGCACTATTGTAAGAAGTGCTTATGATGCTTATGAACATATATGCTATTGATCATATGAGTTATGTAATACTGCTTGCATGTGCCCTTGACTATTGAACCAATATCGGCCATGTGTATGAGATGGTTTATATCTACTGGACCATGGGTGTCGACAGTTGCTGATTTGAGGAGTGTCAGTATTGGCTATGTGAGAGCCGGAGATGTACTTAAAATGATGTATTTGGACCGTGTTGGGACTTAATACGATGGTCTCAGCGTAGTATGTAGGCGTTACGTTGGACGACAATAGTAATGAAAGAGATGATGAAATGTGGAATGATGATGAGATTATACTTGAATTTATTGTCAAGCATGAGTTATTATTGCAACTGTTGGTTATTTACTAACCTGTTGTTTACTTAAAACTGTACTGTTATATTTCCTTCACTGGGCTAGTTAGCTCACCCCACTCACCTTTTAAGAGATGAACCCGAGGAGGAGAACCCTCTGTTTGAAGCTTAGAGTGGATAAGCTACGGCGTTGCTTTGGGATTCCCACCGAGGGGAATACCCTTGTCTTTGCTTTTTGGTTCTTGAAACCATTGTTTTTGTAAAGTACCGTGTGTGGTACTTAGTTTGCTTCAATGTGATGTACTAAGACTACCATGTATCCGTAATTACTCTGATGATATTTTAATGATAATTCAATGTTTGAATTATGTGTATCGATGTTTGTGTTTGTGTCTCTTGGGAGGGACTTATGGTATATGTTTGAGTCCACATAGTATGATCATGTGTGACCTTTGAGCCTAACCGTTGATCCGGCCCAGTTAGAATTCTTGAGTGTTGTCTTAGCTTTCAAAAAAAAAAAATCAATCGAATTCCGGGCCCACTTTTCGGGTCGGGGCGTGATACTAAAAGCTTATCTTAAATTTATTAAATGGAAAAATTACAACTCTTGGAAAAGTACATCAAAGACAGAGATTAAGAATAAAATTACAAATTAAAATCTTATTTTGTAAAATTCGATTATGCTCTTCTCTCTTGTATTCTCAGTGCTCCAACTCCAATATGTTTTTCAGCTCATGACCCAATTTGAATTTGGCTATGGCTTAGTGCTCTATTTATATGCTTCAGGTTAGAATGGATGGCTGAGATTTAATCTTGGTTTAGGTGTTGGTTGAATGGGCAAGATTAGATCTCACTAAGCATTGATGGGTGGGATTAAAAATGAAAGAGATTAGGGTTACAATGGCTTACACGAATTTGGTTGCTTGGAGGAGTTGTCTTGGTGGCTAAAAAAGAAAAGAGAAAAGGTAGGGATTGGATATGGTGTGGGCGAATTTGACACATAGGAATAGGGTTTTTTGAAATGCATGCAGTGAATGGTTGAGATCTAAAGTTAACATGAATGGATGGATAAGATGATAGTGATGATGTTGATGGTTGACTTATGCAAAATTCGAATGAGGTGTATGAGATATGATAAAATATTGTGTGAAGTTGGATGGATAGGTGACTATGTGTATATGACAAGGCAAAATCAAGTGGATTGAGTTTTGATTGCTTGGGATCCAAGTTTGACTAGATCTAGAGTTTTATGAATGAATGACTTGGATTAAATGGGTTTAAATCTAATGATCCTAGTGATGGGTGGTGTGGATGGGTTATATAAAAGGTAAGTTGATGCATGGAGGGTTATGATTCTATGGTTAATCTAGATAGAAGATGAAATGAATGACCTAGATCTATGATGATATATGTATGCAATGGACAAGGAAAGGTGGCTCTAGTGTTTTCTTAAGTTTATGTATGGGATGAGTGGTGTGGATTAAAGATGATAAATGGATGGTGTGGATGATATGGTGAGGGACAAAGGTATGGGCGCGTGGACTTAGGGATTCATAGGGAAATTCGAGTATGGGTAATTGGATCTCAGGGTTTGGGTAATTGGGCCTCAAGTGGATTTGACCACATCGACTTGAACTTGGCCTGATGGAGTGGACTTGCACAGTGTGTTTGTGCCTCAGCTTGGCCGAGTCCCTGTTTGTCAATTCCATGACTCGGGAAGAAGCATTTACCAAGAAGCTTGAAGACTCAAGATGATCAAGGAAAAAGATAATGTTCCACCAAGCTCAAAGCTCATCATCATGGAAATCATAAAAATAGGTATATAGCCATAGATGACCTTAGGTAGAACCCACACCTGAGAGAGAACTATTCCTAGGCTTAGTTCCATATGTTTTTTAATAAACATAACATGCCTAGAGAGGAAACTGAACAATGAATTGGAAGTGAACTTGGAAACATGAATTATGTTCACTGCCAGCTCGACCAGTCTATCTCACCGACCCCTCGGCGGAGACAGGACCGACCCATCGTGGTCAAAGACTGGTCGGCCAAATTAACATTGGTTCTAGAACTTCGAATTGTCGTTCTGGATATGCCTCTGACCGAGAATCTCGTATGCACCGACCCCTTGGTGATGAATTTGAATGACCCCTTGTGGTCGACGACTCGTCGGTATAAAACTTATGAGTTTTCGACTGAACTCATAAGGGCTCTCGATAGAACAAACATCTCGGTATATTAAGACCGATCGAGAGTAACAGGACCGACCCCTCGGTAAAGGGCGACAGGTCATTCTGGATAATAGGTTTCCAAAATGGAAACTACTGTCAAGCATGTCTTTGCACCAGAACGAGCCTCTCTTATGGATTGACCTCTTGGTGCCATATCTGTCGACCAATCAGCGACACCAACCTGTCGACCAGAAGCAATTATGCTGTTGGGAGTGCATTTAATGCGCAACGGTCGGGTGGTTGAACGGTAATAAATATCAACACTGACCCATCGGTGCCACCGACCTGTCGGTGCTAGACAATCTAAATGACCATTATGACTCCTCTATAAATATGAGTGTTGGGTGATCGTTTTACTATCTTCTTTGAGCTAAAAAGATTATACACTCTAAGAAACGATCAACACTCTTGTGGGAAATATCATAAACAACTAATCTATTAATTGTGTTTGCAAGTGAGAAAGAGAGGAGGAGAGAAAGATCATAAACAACCAATCTTCGGATTGAGTTTGCAAGTGAGAAAGTTATAATCTAGGAAAGTTGTGGTTAAGGCAAGTTTCATTGTCACCCTGAGCTTGTGATTGCTCTACACGACTAGTCTACAACGGGAACGTAAGGATTGTACGAGTACACATTGGGTGGATCTTCAAGAAATACACATCAGTGAGAAAGAGCTTTAAGGCAAATGCTTCTTGGTTTTAATTTTCTTTTTAAAACCTGTAACCCTAAAGTCGATTAAGGGTGATTTGCTTCGGAACCACTATAAAAAACTCTAGAGCGTTGTCTTTGGCATAGTGGTTGGTGGAATTCCGAGCCAAATGAGTGAGGTGGAATTTCTACTCTAATTGTGAGGGAGTAAGTCTCAACATAGTGAATTTGGAGATAGTTTAAGGTTAAGCGAGTCCTAACAGTAGATGTATGTTGGCGAACCGAACCACTATATATCTTGTGTCCTTGTGTTTGTAGTGTTAGAGGCAATTTCTTGTGTTGATTGTCTATCACACTTGCTGAACACACACTCACTTGATTATTATATCCGCTACACTTAATTACTCAATCAAGATAATTTCAAAAAGGATCAATGAATTTAGATTGACCTATTCACCCCCTCTAAGGTCATTCGGATTGTTCTAGCACCGTGTAAAGCTACTTTCAATTGGTATCAAAGCTTGGTGCTCTCATCAAAGGATCTAACCATCCAAGTTGATCCGTGCTAGAACGTCATCATGGATGCCCGAAAAATTGATAATAGATATTTGTTGTTTGTTTACTCTTATTTGAAAACAAAAATAGAAAACAAACGTGCATCCCATATTGAAGAAGATTGGACTTCTATCCAATAAGAGTTTATCGAAAAGTTTTGTAAATCTTTGGATAGTCCGATGGAAGGCTCCAACTCAAATAACCAAATGGAGAATCATGAGAGAGGTGAAAATTTGAAATGCTTTATAGCCTCCATCAGTGATAAACAAGAGGGATCCTCAAGTGAAGAAGAGGATGGGAGTGAGGATGTTAATGAGGATGATGATCTCTCCAAGACTCTTACAATGCTCTGTATCTAGAAAGTGAGAAACTGGCTAAGAAGGTAGACATGTTTAAATTTGAAAAGTTAAACTTTGCAGACCATTTGGATGTTTTGAGGAAAGCCAATGAGTCCTTCACTTTAGAGCTGAAATCTTCAAATGAGGAAGTTTTGAAGATTAAGAAAAATGAAATATATCTTCAAGAGACATTAAAAAGTAAAAGGGATGACATCAGAATGTTGAGTGATGTCAAGAAAGATCTTGAAGATCATGTTATGGAACTATCTCTAGAGTTACAAGATTTGAAAAATCATAAAGAAAAGTTCCAAGATAAGTTTACCCAAGGGGGAGAAAGATTGGAAAAACTATTAAGCATGGGTAAAAAAATTGGCGATAGGTCGGGTCTTGATTCCTCCTTGGACACCAATGGACCTATTGGCCAAAGGGTATTTGTTAAGGGAAATATGTCTAAAACCCCCAAAGGTAAGTGTTTTTATTGCCATGAGGTTGGACATTAGAAGATGGAATGTAACCTTAGAAAGAGGCACATGGAGGATAAAGCCCAAAAACAAGCCTCAATCCTTGATGGTAGAAGACACCCACAAAATCCTAAGGTAAAACCTAAAAGATACTCATCAAGACCTAATGGTAGGATACTCCCAATAAAGGTAGGCCTCCAAGGAATGCCCAAAGAAATGTGTATGAGAGACCTAACTCAACCATTTGGGGTCCTAGGAGATAGACCACTAATCATGTTTTGTTGTGGTTTAAGATTCACTTCCATATCTTAGACCACTACAAATGAACTCACAAGAGACCATGTGAGTTTACATAGACGAAAAAGTGCTATGACATGAGGAGAAGAACTAGTTAACTTCAAGTCTAGAATGTCTCTTCCAGGCTATAGTACATATTCTACTTGGAAAGCCATAAATATCATTCAAAGTATTTTGAAATATATACATTTTTTAATGAGAATTTTTTACCATGTGCATGATTTGATGCAATATGTCTGACATGCCTGTGCATGAGAATAAGTATATGTATGCCGAGCATAGAATAGGATCTCATCAAGATGCAAAATCAAGGATGATTTCTCTGCAATCTGAACCTCTCGGTTTAGATGAAATGTTGGTAAATGGACTAGTCGGTGTGAAAGACATGTCGGTACTGTGCTAAATCTAGCACTGTTGTAAAAGGGGGAAAATGTCGAAAAGGACGACCTGTCGGTGGAACCGACATATCGATGAGACAGAAAGTTTAAAATAAAAAGGGGTCACTTTTTGTGAAAGTCACAACACTTTCGAATTTGGTGTCTCCCCTCCCGCGAAGGTTTGTGGTCCCTTCTTCTCCTCCTGTGCACTAAGACTAGTCGATAGGACCTTTCGGAGTGATTTCCTGCCGGAAAATCATAGTGTTTTCGTTTCTCAAGTCTCTAGAAGCTTGAAAATCACAGTTTCTGTGATTTTCATAGATCTAGTAAGGGCCAGTCTCCATCTCATCCTTCTTGGAGCCACTGTTTGAGATCTCCTCTAGGAAGACCATGCATAGAAAGATGGCATCTCAGTCACAGCCCAAGACCTCTATAGAACGTGGAGAGTCCAGTTAGTGGCACAAATCCTGTGTATGTTTAGGAACAACAAGAAACCCAACCAGAGGTGGGAGAAGATCCCATTGTTGACAAAGGTGTCGCCCTTGAAGAAATACAAAAGGAAATGAGAGAAGAAGCAGATGAGGAGAATGGTCGTAGAACCAAAAACGAAGACCAGGTTGACAGTGAGGAGGAAAGTGACTACTCTGAAGATTTTTGGAGAAATTCTGACGAAGTAGAAGAGTGTGAGTATCCTTCTCAAGATTATGTCAATCTGGGCAGAAAAGTCTTCCGACAAGAAAGGAGAATGGACTATCTTGAAAATAGTCTAGAAAGTATCCGGTTGACTGTCCGAGCATATCCCTAAAGTATGAGGGAGCACAAATATGTGCTGATAAACTGTTGTCACTGGTCATGACAGCTTATGGAGGAAGGTGAATACAAGCTTGAAAGCTTGGAGAAAAATAATCTTAGGGGCAGCTAAGTATGTGGGGGAGCTGAGAAGAAAAATCTAAAAAGATAACTTAGAGAATAGGGGAGAAAACTCGAAGAAGCTAGGGATATTAGCTTAACCCATGAAGAAATCAGCTGAAACTCAGTTTGAACAGGGGCAAACAAACCTTGATGCACAAAAAGTGTGCACTGAACCATGGGGGAAACCCTGAGTTGGAGAAGAACTTCGTTAAGAACTAAGTGCAAGAAGCATTGGAGTCATTAATCTTGATGCATGCCTACTAATCCTTTGTCAATTGAATGACAAAATGGGGGAGAAAATAGTAGAAGCCATCAAAAGATAAAAACCAATTAGGAGAATAATTGGTTGAAAATCCAACTCAAAGAGATTGGGGGAGGCTAGCAAATCATTAATGTATGGGGGAGATTGAGTGCTAATCCTATTTAGTCCATGGATGTCTTTGATTTGGACTAACCCATCTAATGATTTTCTAGTGTTGCTTGCTTTTGTGCTTGAACAGGAAAAATGAAAAAGAAACAAGCAGGAATATGAAGACCATACTCTTGCTATCCATTTGATTATAAATGTAATTGATGTAATGCTATTGTATTCAAATGTGTTATCATAAATGGTGGACTTTTAATTGGGTTAACTTCTAGGTTTTGTCATGAAATTGACAAAGGAGGAGATTGTTAGTGCCCTGGTTTGGCCGAATCCCTATTTATCAATTCCATGACTCGAGAAGAAGCATTTACCTAGAAACTTGAAGACTCGCGATGATCAAGGAAGAAGATCATGCTCCACCAAGCTCAAAGCTCATCGTCATGGCAATCATAAAAATATGTATATGGCCATAATTGACCTTAGGTGGAACCCACACCTGAGACAGGACTATTCTTAGGTTTAGTTGCATATATTGGTAATAAACATAACATGCCTAGAGAGGAAACTGAACAATGAATTGGAAGTGAACTTGGAAACATGAATTATGTTCACTGCCAGCTCGATCAGTCTATCTCACCAACCCCTCGGCGGAGACAGGACCGACCCATCGTGGTCAATGACTGGTCGGCCAGATTGACATTGGTTCTAGAATTTCAAACTGTCATTCTGGATATGCCTCTGATCGAGAATCTCATATGCACCGACCCCTCGGTGATGAACTTGAACGACCCCTCATGGTCGACGACTCGTCGGTATAAAACTCATGAGTTCTGGACTGTGAACTTATAAGGGCTTTCGATAAAACATAAAATGGTATATCAAGACCGATCGAGAGTAACAGGACTGACTCCTCGGTAAAGGGCGGCAGGTCGTTCTGGATAACAGGTTTCCAAAATGGAAACTACTGTCAAGCATGTCTTTGCACCAGAACGAGCCTCTCGTATGGACCGACCTCTCAGTGGCATATATATCGACTCATCGGCGACACTAACCTATCGACCGGAAGCAATTATGCCATTGGGAGTACATTTAATGCGCAACGGTCGGGTGGTTGAACAGTAATAAATATGAACACCGACCCATCGGTACTACCGACCTGTCAGTCATGGACAGTCTAAATGACCGTTAAGACTCCTTTATAAATATGAGTATTGGATGATCATTTTACTATCTTCCTTGAGCTGAAACGAGTTATACACTCTAAGAAACGATCAACACTCTTGCGGGAAAGATCATAAACAACCAATCTATTGATTTTGTTTGCAAGTGAGAAAGAGAGGAGGAGAGAAAGATCATAAGCAACCAATCTTCGGATTGAGTTTGCAAGTGAGAAAGTTATAATCTAGGAAAGTTGTGGTTAAGGCAAGTTTCATTGTCACCCTGAGCTTGTGATTGCTCTACACGACTAGTCTACAAGGGGAACGTCGGGATTGTATGAGCACACATTGGGTGGATCTTCAAGAAGTATACATCAGCGAGAAAGAGCTTTGAGGCAAGTGCTTCGTAGTTTTAATTTTCTTTTTAATACCTGTAACCCGAAAGTGGATTAAGGGGGATTTGCTCCGGAACCACTATAAAAAACTCTAGAGCGTTGTCTCTGGCATAGTGGTGAGTGGAATTCTGAGCCAATTGAGTGAGGTGAAATTTCTACTCTAATTGTGAGGGTGTAAGTCCCCACGTAGTGAATTTAGGGATAGTTCAAGGTTGAGCGAGTCCTAACAGTAGATGTAGGTTGGCGAACCGAACCACTATATATCTTGTGTCCTTGTGTTTGTGGTGTTAGAGGCAATTTCTTGTGTTGATTGTCTATCACACTTGCTGAACACACACTCACTTGATTGCTATATCTGCTGCACTTAATTAATCAATCAAGATAATTTCAAAAAGGACCAATGAATTTAGATTGACCTATTCACCCCCCCTTTAGGGTCAATCGGATTGTTCTAGCACCGTGTAAAGGTACTTTCACACTGGACTGGCCCAATTGTGAATTGCGCATGGATTACTCTGAGCTTGGCCCAATGCTTGACATTTGGAGCATGGTTGGCCCAATTGGAGTGGATTTCTGGCCCATGGATTTGAAATTCAGACTCTGGCCTCTTGAATTGCAGCTTCTCTCTTTACAGAATTAAAATAATTAACTCACCACTTAAAATATAAAAAATTGAATTAATTTTGAATCTCATAATTGAATTTCATTGATTTCCTGTACTTTTAAAATTTATCTACAAAACTAATAAAGAACATTAATTGTATCTAATATATACAAAATTGAAGGCTAACTAGTCCAAATAATAGGGATTAAAATATCATTTTCAATGTCTCAACAAATTCCATATTAATGGTACTTGGAATTTTTAAAACACTATTCGCAGCATACCTTGGAATTTGAGACTAATTATCACTAGAAAGATACGTGTCTTCTCATTCGAACTTCACAAACTTCTAGAACCGAGAGTAACTTCGACACCGTTTGTGTTATCCGGCAATTCATCCCTCTTCATTGATCACCTTCGATCAGGTAGATTTTCCTACATTATTGACGCACTAAAGGTGTGATTTAAATATAATATTTTACTATTATGGATGAGATGATTGATTTTCCCCAAAGTTATGTGTTCAATTATGAAAATAATGATGCTTATTTTATTTCTGAAATACTTGAGATGTTTTCACATATTATTGCATAAGATTTGACATCATGATACATTCATATACCTCATGTACATTGCATGGGATGGGAATTGCATATGGTCGAGCCAAAGATGAGTGGTCTGGACATGCTTTGGTCTTGTGTATATATCTATATGGATATGGAATTGAATAAACCGTTGAGATTTTGTCGCGTCCATGTTTTTGATGATATGGCATATTGAATTGGGAGAAGAAGCTCCAAGGCCAGAAAGAAGTCCCGAAACCTGCACAAGATGGAAGGGAAACACTCTCCCGGTAATTTCGGTTAAGTTGTTGGTATTGGATAACAGCACCCAGCCGATGCCCCGAGAATGCTGCGAACATAATTGGCCAATGATAGAGATAACCATTGAGATGAATTATGTGGTTGATGCATGGGGCATGAAAGGGCATTCATTTTTCATGGCACCCATGGCATGATGAATAGCAAATATGATTTTGAAATATAAGATTTCTATTATGAAATGCCTGTGAATTGAATACGAGATTTTTATTATAATATGAAAAGGCTTTGAGAAATATATTACGTTATAATATGTGAATTTCCTAACATTGATTTTGAATTATATGTTATTTTATTATAACACTTCTTGGTGTATTTCCTTTGATCGGAATTCCTAATGGGCGAGTTGACTAAGCCTATCATTTTTCCCTTTAGATGACAATGCAGATCGGGGAAAGGAAAGCGAGGCCGGACCAAGTGGCAGTCATGAATGAGCGAGATATTACACAAGGTGGAAGCTTGAATATTTTTTTTTTATTTTGCTTTAGTTTGAGAACAATGCAATTTGTAGGAGAGATTATTTTGGAAAAGTAATAACTTTAATTCTTAGTGCGTTTGAACCTTTATGTTTGACTTATGGAGAATTCTTTATTTTTTCTTTGAGATGTGAGTTCTTTATGATCATAAATGTATGTTTTTATTTTCCGCTGTTTATTCTATCATGTGAAAATGTTATTATGGATTTCAATCCATGCATGTGCTAGGTTGGGCCAGTCGAGGGTCGGGCCTTTGGACCCGGACTCGGCTCGCGTTGTGACTCTCATCTCCCTCCATGGAAATCTTTATATATTTCACTCTGATCTCACTCTCGGGAGGGAGGGGTGTTTCAAGGACACTCCCTCCTCTCGAAGTCCTAGTGGTCCGGGAAATAGATTCAAGTCCACGGCCAAGAGACCATCTACTGAGAGACCATCTAAGCTTTCCCTTAGGAAATCCAGACTTGAAATTGTCATTAGGGAACCTACCTCTCCCATTCGTCCCCAAGAGGAGTCTAGTGAAGTAGAAGAGGAAGAAAATGTAGGAGGAGATGGAGAACAAAATGAGGGAGAAGATCAAGAAAGAGATCAAAACGAGGGAGAATGAGGAAACAATGAAGATGAAAATGAGAATGAGGAAGAAGAAGATCAAGGTGATCATGGTGTTCAAGAAGAGTATGAAGAAGTAGAAGAAGAAGAGGACTATGATGCTTCTTTTCTCATGCCTCTCACACCTACCCATCATTTGAAGAGGTCAACATTGAAAGGACAGTTGATCCCGAAATTTTTGTAAAATTCGGAGTCCTTAAGAACATTTAGAAGGCTGGATGGATGAAGTTTCTTGAGTGGGGTGAGAAAATTTATCCTCGAATGGTCAAAATGATGTTTTGTTCAACCAAACCCCATCAAGGAAAGCCTAATTTGTTTTGGTTTTACTTCTAAAATTTTGAGTCCGTCGAGATTGGCCCCCCATTGGTTGCTGAGTTGCTTGGGATTCTTATCTTCAACAATGGCCACTTGTCTATTGTGCATGACAAATTTAAAACAAGGGAGCATGATAAAAGGAAATATGCTTAGACACCATTCTTGAAGATAAACTATTCACTGATTACAAAAATTGATTTAGATTGAAAAAGTTTCTAATGAGAATGAAACCTTAAAACTAATTTAATGGTTCCTAAGTTGATTTTATTGGAGGGGATGCACGAACCATTTTTACTATCTTGTTTTTTAGATATTGTGAAAAATGCAACCCTACTTACCACACAAAATTCAAGCAAATATGCAAACAATAATAAATCAAATCTACACTAATGCATGAGTAAAACATCCTAAATGTAAACTACAACTAGTGAAGGAAACATAATATTTACATCTTAATAAAGAAAATTTAAATCAAACAAGACCATAAAACTTTAAAGTTAGGTTTCACCAAATTAATCTATAATTGACATCTTGATTGAATCATTTAAAAGTTAGATGAAATGTCTGAATTTAGAAAATTTCTAAGTTTGAAGATATTCTAAAAATAGATACTTTCCAAAAAATAACAATCTTTCATAAATTATATAATTTCAATGGTACTCAATTTATTCATTTATTTTAATTTTATTTCCCCGACAACGGCGCCAAAAATTTATTGTCTTAAATTTAATTACTCTCAACCGTATGAACCATTTTTTTCTAGACGAAGCCAACTGATATATAAGAGTTCTGTAAAAACTTTAGACGAATGAAGTTTGATTGGTACCGCAAAAAATTTCTGCAAGTAACAAAAATAATAGAGATAAAGAATCCTATTTATGCTCAGTCTATTTCTGTTCGTTGTGATGAACAAAATCGTAACTGGAACTACAAAACTAATTCTTGGAGAGATTTTTATATTTCTGGAAAGTAAAGAAGGAGATCTAACTACCCTCTAAATATAAGATCGAAAAAATATGAAAAGCCCATCCTTGTGTTGCTTAATTTGGAGACCAAGGAAATAATTTAACTCTCCAACCCATACTCACCTCAAATTATGATTTCATGAGTTTGGAGAACTCCACAGCATCTTTCTCACAAGTAGATCCAAAAACTATGTCATCTACATAGATTTGAGCAATAAGGATGGATCTCTTGGTCTTTCGAACAAACAAGGTTTTGTTCACACTTCCCCTTTGGAAGTCATGGTCTAGCAAGAATTGAGTCAACCTTTCATACCATGCTCTTGGAGCTTGCTTGAGGCCATATAAGGCTTTCTTAAGCTTGTACACATGATCCAAAAACTTATGATCAACAATCCCTTTGGTTGTTCCACGTACACTTCTTCATTTAAGAGTCCATTCAAGAGTCCATTCAGGAAGACACTCTTAACATCCATTTGATACAACTTAAATTTGAGGAAGCAAGCAATGGAAAGCATGACCCTAATGGAATCCAATCTAGCCACAGGAGAAAATGTCTCATCAAAATCAACGACTTCAATTTGAGTGTACCCTTGGGCTACCATTCTTGTCTTGCTTCTTATAATTGTTCCATGCTCATCCACTTTGTTCTTGTATATCCACTTGGTTCCGATCACATTGGTTTCCTTGGGTCTAGGTACAAACTCCCAAGCATCATTTCTAGTGAATTGACCAAGTTCCTCTTGCATGGCATTCACCCAATCCTCATCATTAATGGCCTCTTCAATTTTCTTGGGTTCTATTTGAGAGGTGAAGCATGCATAATTGGCTAAATTTTTCAACATTTGCCTTCTTGTTCTAACTCCATCTCTAGGTTCTACTATAATTTGGGCAAAAGGATGATCTTTGACATTCTTGAGAGGTCTAGGTGCTGGAGGAGGTTTAGGAGCTTTTTCTTCTTGTTGGACATCTATAGATGTAATCAGCAGAACACTATCTTCATCCTTTTGTTCTTGGCAATGGGCAAGGCTACTACAATCACAGTTTCTTGAATGGCCCCTGAAAGTTCCCATTTCCAATGTGCCAGGACATCATGATTGACCCTAGAGGGGAGGTGAATAGGTCAATCCCATTTTTAATGGTGTTTACAAATTTCTTGATTATTTTGAGTGCAGCTGAATATTTAATCAAGAGATTTATTTAATGTGATGGATTGTTTATTCAATTCTTTAAACATTCACACTAAGATTTTGGCCCCTTTACATAAAACTTGATTATCGATGCTAATGCACAATGTTTAGAATAAGATAATCATTATGCAAGGAGATATGTGTTAAGAAGAGTACTTAAACATTAAATACAAACACACAAAGATCAAACACCATAAGACCAATTTAAAGTGGTTCGGTTAGCCAACCTACATCCACTGTTAGAACTCGCTCAACCTTGAGCTATCTCCAAAATCCACTAAGTGGGGACTTACACCGTCACAATTAGAGTAGGAATTCCACCTCACTCAATCGGATGGGTATTTCACCCGCCACTGTCGAATAGGAATTCCACCCACCACTGTGCCTGAGACTCCGCTCCAAAGTTTTTTATAGTGGTTCCGGAGTACCTCTCCTTAATCCACTTTCGGAACAAAGGTTTTAAAGAAAGATTAAAACCAAGAAGCACTTGCCTTTAAAGCTCTTTCTCCTGATGTGTGATTCTTCAAGATCCCACCCAATGTGTACCGACACTCCTCTTTTTGTCGTCGTTGAACAATCACAATCCAGGGTATCAAGGAAACTGGTTATACCAAAGGTTTCCTAGTTTATGGTTCTCTCCTTCTCACTTTCTAACTCAATCATAAGATTGGTTGTTTATGAGTTATCTTCCTTCCTCTCTTTCTCACAACTCAATCCATCTGATTGGTTGTATTTATTTCCCCTAGTGTAAGCACAAGAGCGAGAGTGATCCTTCTGTTGGCCCTTGTTATGCTCACTGATAAAGATGAAGGTCCAACAGATCCTTCTAAAGGATATCAACTGGTTGCATAAAGATTAGTTTATATAGCGAAGGAAACCAGCTATAGTAACGGCTATGTACTGACAGGTCGGTCGCACCGAGGGGTCAGTGACTAGAAATGTTACCGTTACAATTTCGACCATTGTGCATTAAATGCACTCCTAATAGTAATATTCTTTCCTGGTCGACATGTCGTTGTCGCCGATGGGTCGACACTTATGGTACCGAGAGGTCGGTCCATACGAGAGGATCGTTCTGGTGCAAAACATGCTTGACAGTAGTTTCATCTCTAGAAACTTATTACCCAGAACGACATGTCGCCCTTTATCGAGGGGTCGGTCCTGGTACTCTCGATCAGTATTTGATTGCCGATATGTCTATTACTTCGAGAGTCCACATGAGTTAAAGATTCCAGAACTCAAGATCTTGATCGAGGAGTCATTGACCACGAGGGGTCGTTTCAGTTTTTCACCGAGGGGTCGATGCATACGAGACTCTCGATCAGAGGCATATCCAGACTGACAGTTCAATATTCCAGAACCTATGTTAATATGGCCGAACAGTCCTTTGACCATGACGAGTCGATGACAACGACTGGTAGAGCTGACAATGAAACCAAATACATATTTCCAAGTTAGGTTCCAATTCACTGTCAAACTTCCTCACTAGACTTCATATGATTTAACCATTTATTTTTCTAAGCCTAGGGATAGTCCTCTCTAAGTTGTGGGTACCACCTAAAGTCATCCATGGCCATAATACATGTTTTGTGATTGTCATAACAATGAGCTTCTAGAGCATAATCTTTTCTCTTGATCATCTGGGGTCTTAAAGTTTCTAGCAAGTGCTTCTTTCCGAGTCATGGAATTGACAAACATAGGGACTTGGTCAAGCCAAGGCACTAACAATCTCCCCCTTTATCAATTTCATGACAAAACCTAGAAGCTAACCCATTTACAATCCTACCCTTCTTACAACACATTTGAATATAAAATATTACATTGATTACATGTACATATTCAAATGGAAAAACAAGACTATGGTCTTCGTATATTCTTGTTCAGCTTGCTTCATTTCATTTTTCCTGTTCAAGTACATAAGAAAGCAACACTAGAAAATCATTAGAAGGGTTAGTCGCAAAACATAAATATTCATTCATGGACTAAACAAGATTTGTACTCAAGTTCCCACATACTCCCTGATTTCTTAGTGACCAGCACTACCCATAGTTTATCCAACTATCAGTGTTGAGAAGATTTCTCCCCCAATCTTCTTTGATTTTGATCTCCCAAACTCCAGGCATAGACATTTTCCCTATGTCTATTTGCTTTGATGTCTTTTAGCTTTTATTAATTTCTCCACCATTTTTTCATTCAATTGATAAAGATTAGTAGGTAGACATCGAGATTTAAGCACTCCCCCATGCTTCTAGCATTTAGTACCTCCATGAGTTTTTCTTCCAACTCATTATATTCTTCCATACAGTCCAATGCATATCTCCTGCATAACTATTTTTCTCCTAACTTCCCATGGAGTCAAACCATTTTTCCCAGCTTTCCTCTTTGGGGTTTTTCTCCCCCATTCTCCAAGCTATATTTAATAGCTTTCTCGACCCAACTCCCCCATAAACTTAGCTGCCTCTAAGTTTTTTTCCATCAAGCTTTCTTGCAAGCTTGCATCAACCTTCCTTCTCACACTGTCATGACCAGTGACAGGGCTAATCAGCACATATTTTATGCTCCCCCATTCTCCAAAGTGTGTGCAATTTCATAATGCAATCCTTATCTCCCTAACAATCTGAATGTTAGTCTATTTTACAAAATTCATATAAACAATAGACAAGAGATAGAAGATATTTCATCAAATTTTCACATTCAATAATTTGAACCATATAATTTCATTGATGAAAATCAGTACATATGGTTAAAAGAGGGGGTATCAAAATATCAAAAGTATAGTTTTTCAAGATACACAAACACGGGGCATGAAAAACTATCCTAAGCAAGTCTATCTGAGGAAGATGCATGAGTGGATAAGGATCGACGTTGAGATCTAGGAACAACATCATGTCCGTGGAGTTCCTGGACAACCACCTTGATTTCGTATACCAATTCTTCAAGGTCATCCATCCTCATTTCAAGCAAAGACTCTTTCATCAAGAGTGATATTCCTTTGTTGAGGAAACTTAAATTCTCTCAAAAATACCTCAGACATACGAGCTTCTTCCTCTTTGGGATCCTCGATTAGGATCACTTCTTTTTCAGCTCCAAGGTCTGGTACAGATTTGGTTTGAGACCTTAGGTGATGCATATGACTAGATCAGTATTTGAGGCAGAGGTTTTTCTGCGAGGGGTACTCTTCTGAGCAGAACCTGTAGCGCTAGATTTGGGAGCATCATGTGCTAACCTAGGAGATCTCCTGAGGAAATGGGGACTGGACTTAAGGATTTTCACGGTGATCGAAGACCGAGATTTAGTTGTCTCATTTTTCAACATGGTTGCTAGGGAAGAGCTGTCTGAGGTTTACCCAAACAATGCACCTTGACACGCTTGCTTTGCTTCTTGAAGCTAGAAAAGAAAAAAAAAACTATGATTTTCCGGCGAAATTTTGCTCAATGAGATCCTATCAGCTGGTTTAGGGTACGGGAGGAGAGAAGGAAATCGCAGAGCTTCAGCGCGAGATAAAACGATGATTTTTGAAATGATCTATCGTTTTCGCATAAAGAAACCTTTTTAACTTACTCTTTCTGATTCACCAACCGGAATGACCAACGACCTGTCTGTGTCGATATGTATCGACTTATCTCCCCTTTCGATTTTTCCCCCTTTCAGACAGTGTTCTGAATTCCAACAGTATTGTCCTGACTATTCCTCCGACTAGTCTATCCTTCAACCTAGGTTTTATTTGAAGGATAACTGGGTATTTGTGTGTATGTGCTCTTTGCAATGTTCATAGTTCATCAAGCTCTGTTTATACACCTTTTAATGCCAGTGATGATACATACATTCACACCGCATTTGTGTCATTTGAAGATTCAATTCACCCTTCTAAAAATAGGCATAGACCATGGACGGCAGATCTCTTTTCCTGGATCCAAATCAATCTAAGCTTCTTGTACACATTTAATTCACAAATTTAGTATATTGCCCAAGTGTATGATGTCATAAGATGCAGCATTTCCAGGCTTTAGCACGGCAAGGCATATATGAACATAATTCATTCCACATAATGTACAAATTAATGTATATTAGAATGAAACTCAAAGCACACTAATCATTCATTCATTTCCTGATATCAGTCATGCATTTGGAAATGAAGTATGATGTTACACACACATCTCTTATGCATGTTATCATGTTATTATCCAAAACATGATAAACACTTTTACCATTCTTTCAAGACGGGTTTAATTTCTTGAAAAGAGTTGATAATCAAATGGATTATTTTTATCAGCACTTCTGGTAGGTCATACCAAACTATAAATCCATTTAACGACATAGAGAATGTTTCATTCTACATGAGATTCACAAGTTTTAGGAATTTGGAATGAAACGACACTGTGTATGTGTACCGCAATGGTTGTAATCACATACACACCCTATACATGAGGTAATGCACACACCTACATTCATTTCCTAAAGATGCACAAATCACAGGGCATGTGAAATTAAATGAGATAAGTATATTCCAATACAAGAGTTCATACCAACATGTACAACACATAACTTACAATAGATCAATCCAACAATCAAACAAGAACATGGATCGAATGAAAGATGCTGATTCCAAAGCATGTTTCAAATGTGGTACCAGCAGTGGTATCCCTTCACACATTTGAGCTTAACATTGTGAGACTTGGAATCTAAGTCCACAATCCGATGATGGCCTTTACCAAATCTGGTTTTAATCCTGGGTGCCTTTCCATTTGATCTTTTGAATCAAAATTTCTAGATTTTGTACTAAAATGTTGATCTTTAAATATCTCGGTACATGGCCTTGTAGGACACTTGGAGGCTACTACCTTCTTCAAATTCCTTTTTCTCCATCATCTTCTTCTCTTAGAGCTTATAGGTTGGACTTTCTCAATGGATGAACCATTTACCTATAATCTTAGTACACACACTAGTCAAGATAGGTGGTGTCATCCATTGGGCTAGAAGAGGCAATTTTTCAATGGATTCTTTTAGCCTCTTTTGTTGTTTCATATATTTTAAATATGTATAAAGCATGTTATGAAACAGCACTGATGAATGCTACAAGAGTATGGTTTACGTGCATAGCCAATTCATCACTAGCCCAAGCAGTTTTTGGTCTTTGGGCTGAGTGGTCACGGAAGTTAAGGGTTTATCCAATACCTCTTCTATAGGCACTATCACTTTTTATTCACCTATTTCCAATCATGTTTAATGATGAAAACATTCATAGTATTTATTCCAATTTTTCATCAAAAACAGAGGTTTGGAGACATCATGGCTTTCTCTTATAGCCATTATTCTATCACAGATCAACTCGGATGGTTAGATCCTTTCTCAAGAGCACGTGGCTCTGATACCAATTGAAAGTTCTCATTTTCAATGTACTAGAACATCATGATTGACCCTAGAGGGGGGCTGAATAGGTCAATCCTATTTTTAATGGTGTTTACAAAATTCTTGATTATTTTGACTGCAACGGAATATTTAATCAAGAGAATTGTTTAGTATGATGGATTGTTTATTCAATTCTTTAAACATTCACGCTAAGATTTTGGCTCCTTTACATAAATCTTGATTATCGATGCTAATGCACAATGTTTAGAATAATATAATCAATATGCAAAGCGATGTGTGTTAAGAAGAGTATTTAAACAATAAATACAAACACACAAAAATCAAACACCATAAGACCAATTTAAAATGGTTCGGTTAGCCAACCTACATCTACTGTTAGGACTCGCTCAACATTGAGCTATCCTAAAAATCCACTAAGTGGGGAGTTACACAATCGCAATTAGAGTATGAATTCCACCTCAGTCAATCGGCTGGAAATTTCACCTACTACTGTAGAATAAGAATTCCACCTATCCATTTGGCTAGGAATTCCACCCACCACTGTGCCGAAGACTCCGCTTCAGAGTTTTTTATAGTGGTTCCGGAGTACCTCTCCTTAATCCACTTTCGGAACAAATGTTTTAAAGAAAGATTAAAACCAAAAAACGCTTGCCTTTGAAGTTCTTTCTCCTAACGTGTGCTTCTTCAAGATCCCACCCAATGTGTACCCACGTTCCTACTTTTAGCCGCCGTTGAACAATGACAATCCAGGGTGTCAAGTAAATTGGTTCTACCAGAGGTTTCCTAGTTTATGGTTCTCTCCTTCTCACTTTCTAACTCAATCCTCAGATTGGTTGTTTATGAGTTTTCTTCCTTCCTCTCTCTCTCACAACTCAATCCATCTGATTGGTTATATTTGTTTCCCCTAGTGTAAGCACAAGAGAGGGAGTGATTCTTCTGTTGGCCCTTGTTAAGCTCACTGATAAATATGAGGGTCCAACTGATCCTTCTGAAGGATACCAACTGGTTGCATATTTATATAATAAAATTAAGGCCAAAAAACCTTTCTACCCTTTCTAAAACAATCCTTTAAAATTTAGAAATAAAACCTTGTAAATATATTCCCCAATTTGACGTGCTCATGTGGCTTTCAAGTGGGTTACATTTTGGTCAATAAGAAAACACAAAAATACCATTAAGATGCCACATGAACGGTCCCACTTGCTTATTCTAAAAATACTCTTAAAAAATGTCCAACATTGCCCATTGCTTGAGATAAGCAATCCGTGGTTTTCTCAAAGAATCAACACGATTTTTGCTTCTAAAATCTTGCACAACCATGCCACAAAGTAGAAGTAGGAGCTTGGACGTTGCAGAGTGTTTGGACGAATATTGAAGAGGTATTTGGAGAGAAAATGTAGGCCAAAACACGTTGGAAGGATTAGAGTATACTGGAACATGTTTTGGATAGAAAAGATAGGGGAGAGGATTGACTTCGAGTCTTGGGTATGGATTAGGACTCAATTTGAGCATTTAATTAGGTTTTTGGGTCATTAGGTGTCATGGTCCAACCCGACCATGTCTGGTTCAATCTAATTCGGCTCAGCAAGATATTGTCCGCTTTAGGTCCACACAGGGTCCGCACAGATTTGTCATTGGGCCTCACTCAAACGATAGGCCCAAAACGTGTCTTGAACTACGGAATAAGTACACACAGTCTGAGTGTTGAACCTGAGCTCTGATACCATTTGTTACGACCTAAAGGAATTGGAGGAGGGGTCAATTTTTGGATCCGGGAAAGGCTGAATAGGTTCAAGAGATGAGAGAATTAAGGATAGCTACTAGAAATACTAATCCAATCCATAATGATGTACCAGAAAATACAACATTTTTATTATTTGACCAACCATCGGGAGAAGAAAATACAACAGGTACACTAATGAGTAAGATTGATGAAATAGCAATTAATGCAAAAACAGCCAATTGGAAAGCAATAATCATGTTTGTAATGCCCGACCCGATCGTGCCCGGTTCAACCCAACTTGGCTCAGTAAAATATTGTCCGCTCTAGACCCACATGGGGGCCAGCATAGATTTGCCATTGCCTCACTCAAACGATAGGTCCAAAACGCGTCTTGCTGAGTTGAGGGGTGTGGCAAACCCCTCAACATTTCCCTCATTTCCGATGTGGGACTCTTAACCATGTCTCTCGGTCAACGGCGAACGATGGCCAATGCCGATCGGTCGCCGGACGCTTTGGTTTCTGAGGTTAGGGTCATCACATTAGGAGATGGGTAATTGGGTCATTCAGTGGATGAGACCGAAAACAAAATCCTGATAATCTAAGTGCAACAAAATGATGGGTTAATTGGTCAAAGAATAATTAGGGTGTTCACGATCAAATCTATTCATAAAGTTCAACTAATCTGCCTGATCAAATCTGATCCATATTTGGTCCATGATTCGTTTACATCAAAACTTGAATATGAGTGATAGAGGCAAAAATGTGGGTGGCAAAACTTTATTCAATTAAAATATGATTTCTGAGGTTTGAGGCCAAAAGAATTTGAATATTTTTCAATAAAGCCCAAACCACATTGCCAAAGTCGAGCTTCACATAACTCAACCTAGCAAATATATATATATATATATATATATTTCTTTTTCTATATATTGATTATATTTTGGTGATTTAGATTTGTTTTTTATGAATATCTCTTTTCTTAAAATAGGTCAATACAATGTATACTATATATTGACTCAATTGTCGACATAATAACACTAACTAACTTATGAATAAAAAAGTATTGTTTGAAATTTAATTCAAATATTAAGATTAGACTCTCAATTCAACCAACCCATTCAAATTGCACCCGTAACTCACTTAAAACTTATTTAATATTGAATTGTTTGAATTGATGCAAGAAGGAGAGGAAAGAAACTTGAACATGGAATTTGAAAATCAATTTCAAATCATTGATTGCCATTGCAAAATTACTGGTTATGGGCGACTAGGAAGCCCCATGAGGTCTTGCGTCATGACTCAAATGACTCGTGAGTGGAGCCATTGGCATTTATGAGTTGAAAACTTTGCGTGGGTGAAACCAATTGTATTTATCATTTGAATTTTGAAAGGACTTTCTTAAATTATAAAGGAGTGAATGAAATGAGGACTATATTTTATTTTACTCTTTAAGATATATGTAAATATGTGAGACTTACAAATGTTTCTCTAAATAAATAAAAATGATTGGATAGCAGCCATTTTACAAAAAAATTGTCAGATTCAATTGTACAAAAAAATCTAAAACTCTAGATTGATGGAATAAATATTTATGGTGAAGGAGATGATGATTACAAAAATTATTTAAATAAAATTTATTTTTTTTATATAAAGTATGAACGATATTTATATTTATTATAAATTTCAAAAATACTTATCTAATTTTATAATATTAGAACTTAGTTGCACATATAATTTTTTTAAAGATAAATAAAATTGATTAATATGAAGTGATCTCTTCAAGTGACATTTTTTGAACTTTCTCTTGACTTGCCCGTGTAAGTGATTCGAAGAAAAAAATAATGATACGTCATGAGTATGGGTAGGGGCATAGTCACAAATACCGTTCTCGGGATATTAACGGCAACCGTTAATAACGGGATATTTTCAAATTCTCAGATTTTTAACGGGAATTTAACGGGAAAATCTCGCGGAAAATATAAATATTTAAAATAATAATAAAAATTAATATAATAAAGGGATTTTTTCTGAAGTTTGCGTTATGAGATAATTTAAATCAAATAAAGGGATTTTCAAATTTACAACCTGAAATAAATTTAATTATTTAAATAATAAAATTTATTTTAAAACTTTAAAGTTATTTTTTTAGCAGTGTGTACTTTGAAAATTTCTCAAATTAAATATCCAGACTAATTACGATAATCCGATAAATACTTTAAGACTTCAAGGTCTTTTGACACTCCTAAATATTTAAAACACAGTATTTTACAAATAAGGGTATCCCTAGGGTGTGCCGAAAACACATTTAAGAGTGTCAAAGACCTTAAAGTCTTAAAGTATTTGTATCACGTTATCATAATTAGTCCGGATATTCAATTTGAGAAATTTTAGAAATACACAGTGCTTAAAAAATAATGTGCATAGTGTATTAAATAATAAAATCTCCTTTAAAACTTTAAAGTTATTTTTTAGACACTGTGTATTTCCAAAATTTCTCAAATTGAATATCCGGGCTAATTACGATAATCTGATAAAAATACTTTAAGACTTTAAGGTCTTTTAATACTCCTAAATGTGTTTTTGGCACACCCTAAAGATACCCTTATTTGTAAAATACTGTGTTTTAAATATTTAGGAGTGTCAAAAGACCTTAAAGTCTAAAAGTATTTTTATCAGGTTATCGTAATTAGTCTAGATATTTAATTTGAAAAATTTTCAAAGTACACACTGCTTAAAAAATAACTTTAAAGTTTTAAAATAAATTTTATTATTTAAATAATTAAATTTTATCCGTTTGCTGGTGTGGTGTCCAGCGGTGTGTACACGTGAATGGGATAGCCCCGTGAAGCACTGCCGCGTGTACGTGAATATGGGATAGCCATGGGAAAAAATTTAAACGGTAAAAACGCGTTTTTAACTCGATTTTACCGTTTCTCGCGTTAAAAACGCATTTTTAACGATAAATTTCCGATAAAAACGGCATAGTCGATAAAATCGCGTTTTTAACGCGGTAACGTTATTTTCCCGATATTTTCGCGGTAAAAACGAAAATATCGGCGGTATTTGTTACACTGGGTAGGGGTGAGGGGGACGCTAGGCAATTGTGATGGGAGAAGCTGTCCACACACGTGATTATCCCTTCCCACGGCAACATCAACATCCACTGCCCACAAGTCACAAGTCAGAACAAAGAGACATAGACTCATCATAAATACTTTGCTTGCGTTCTCAGCATGAAAAAGAGATGGACATCGGTCATTCATTAGAAAAAAAGGAGAAAGATGAAAATTGACATAATCACAATCTGTTAATTGATGATATGCGAAGGATGAAAAAATTATATACATACATAAAAAATATTAAACTAATGCATACTTTCAGTAAAAATGGCTTACAACTAATGGAGGATTTGAAAAGAGCATGAAAAAGTTGAAATATATAGTTCATCATATCTAATTTCAATAAGAATTGTTGAATTTTTAATACTCTCATACGGGTGGACTCAAGCTTTGTGTTTTTTCAAATGACAGACTTGGGCCTTTTAACATGTAATGCCCAATGGGCTTTTGGCAGATTCAGACTTTTGTATATATAAAAAGGATCGAATTGTTATAGAGTATATCACAGCCAAAACTTCTTTTTATTTTTTTGAAGAATTAAAGGTAAGTATCATTCAAAAAAAAGAAAAGAATATTCCAAATTTACATAAAGAGGCCCAGGAGAGGCCTAAGAAACCACAGTTAAGACAGGCCTGAAACAAAATACAGACCAGAGCGGCCACAACAGAGGAGGCTCATTGACAAGGAGAACTGTAACACCAGAAACTGCTCATACCAATGCAAAGAGGATCAACAGAAATGAGCTTCGTAGAATGGGAAGAGATCCATTAAGTTAAATGATGAAGGATACTCCTCTTGTGCTATCGCGTTATCGAGAGTCTGGACAAAACTTTGCAAGCGGGAACCTTCAAGAACTGTAGAGGGCCTTATGATTCCAGGGAACCTTCTAAGTGGATAACAGCTGAAAGAAACTATCCGAAGAAGGTGTAACACTTTGTCCTGCTATGAGCACATTATCTCTGAAATATCTAACGAAATCTCCAAAAAGAAATTCGGCTCTTTTTTTTGAAACGGGGCAACAACCTCCCATTCATCCCACTCCTACTCTCAGAGCTCAAACACAAATAACATAACATAAACATGAACTACTAAAATCTATTGCTCCGCTCTCGATGCCTACTCGAGGGGCCCGCACGACCCCTATGCCATTAGAGTGCACAAAAGGTAAAGGAGTGAACTAATATGCCCAATGAAAGAATAAATACATATCACATGCTATCAAAACATATCTCATACATAAGTGCCTGAACATCGTAATGACCATGATGTCATACATGTTTACCCAACCTCTCCATCAATCACAACCCAGTGGACCGACCCAAAATATCATCTCGACAACAACGTCGGGTCCTCCAACAATCTATATCTCCCTACCAATGCGATCGGAGACAACAATGAACATAAGGACCTCAACGACACGAGCCGTGCCGGGGAAGTCCAAAACTAAAACAAGGGCTACAACCATAAGGACCATGCCCGGGGAAGTCAAACTCTAGGATAGGCACCTCAACCACACGGAACGCAATGGAGAAGCCTACTGTTGTGTGTGATAGCCAACATTAAGATAGCCTTCTTTTTTTTCCAAACACACAAGTTTTGTGACTACCATTAGAAAATGCACTTTGACTTCAAACCTCACCAGACACATCTTTCAGGAATATTAACTCTAACTCTTAAATGCTTGGGTATATTTTCTCCCAAAGGTATATGTGAGTAGAGTTTATATTTTCAAATCAAAGAAAATAAAGATCTCATGAATAAATGTCACTTTCCTAAGAACGTTGAGTCAAACACCATCATTTTTCCTCCTCTATTCTCTACATCATATGGGTCCTAGACAATACACCACTTCTAAGGCATCTTCTTTCCTTGGTTTTTCATAAGTTTTCTCCAACATGTCTCATGCTTCTTTTGCAGTTTCACAAGATATGATATTCTCTAAGATATTTGGTTAAACGGCACAAAGTATCGCATTGAGGGCATTAGTATTTGCCGAATACATGCTCTTTTCAATATCATTGTATGAGAAGCAAATCTTAGAAGGTTTAGTCCCTCCATATAAGATTATTTCCCATAGAGCTCCATTCATTATCATTAAGTGCATTTTTATTTTGGTTTTCCAAATAACATAGTTAGAGCCATCAAATATTGGAGGACACATCACGGCCATGCAATCACCCTTAGACATTTCTAGCTTGAAAGATCTACTCTTAGACGGTTAAGTCAAATAACAAGAGTCCTTGCTCTGATACCACTTGTTGGTCAAGTTAGCCAAATGTCAAGAGTAGTCCTAGAGGGAGGGTGAATAGGACTGTGGGGAATTTTAATTTCTTTCCAATATTGGGCACTTTAATGATTAGTCACTACAAATTTGCTCAATTTATTTTCCAAATATGATTTACATGCAAGATTAAGTTCACCCAACATATGTGATGATGCAAGTACACTAAATAATGTGAAGGAGATGAGAAGAAATGGAAGAGGGTGACACAAGTATTTTTAAGTGATCCGGCATCCTTGCCTACGTCTACACCTCAAGTACACCACTTGAGAATTTCACTAACCTTCTCATTCATGGGTGGAGAAGAAACCTATTACAATGTTAATCTCTTCCAAGGGTAGAGATTGAATCAAATGCTTAAAAACACCAAGAAAACACCTTTCTTGGATTTCACTAGGGCTGCACCAACCCTTTACACTTAACACAATGATAGAAAGAATTTGTTTGAATATTACCAAGAACAATAACCTCTTGTTACTTGAAGTAGCTTTGGCTTGTCCTTTTGTGTCTTTCTTCACTTAGCTCCTTGGTGATGAGAGAGGGCTCCAATGAATGTCACACCAAAGATTAGGAGATAGACAAGGGATGATTAGAGTTTTGCCTATGTGAGTTATCAATCCCAAATGGTTTCCTCAAGAAACACATTCAATATTGAGCCTTAGATGCTCAATGATTTGCATATGAGTGTTTTGAATGTGTTTGAGATATGTTTTAGAGCAATGAAAGTCTAACTATGGAGATTTGGTGCTATAAGAATAGTTGGGAAGCTTAGGAAGGCTTAGAGAAAATCTTGCTCAAACTAATCAACGTTGGCCACTCAAATGGCTTTGGTTTATATAGCCAACAATCTGCCAACGGATCTCTGCTTCGGAATCTAATTGACTATCCCCTGAACTTCTGAAGTCCCAACGGTCAGAAATGCAAGGGTCATATTTCAACGGATAGTTTGACCTTACAACGGCTATTTGGACCACCTTCGGAACTCACCAAGTTCCAGGTTCGGAACTTCTGAAGTCAGGTTCCGAAGGTCAGAAACAGTGCATCAAATATGTACATTGGAGGTCTTGGAACCTACAGTATGCATCCCTCAGAACTTTTGAGGCAGGTTCTGAACCTAGGAACAACCTTCGAAACTTCTGAGCCTGGTTCCGAGGCAGGTTTCGAGGATCCTAATAAGCCACAGATTTCACTAAGTGTTGATGAATTTAGAGTTTGGAAATCCGGACAAGATGGAGAGCCATTTATGTGTTCATTTGCGATCATTAGATTTAACTATAATGAACATTTATTAGATTGCAAATACATAAGAATATATAGGGATATTTGATAGATAGTTAGAGCTCTCCATAGGGCAAAGGTTCTTAGAAATCCTATATTAATTTAAACCAGTTCTTAACAGAAGGATTCTAAGGCTTCTAGGTCCGTATACCTATGTTGGTTGGCATTCAAGGAGTTCTTCCGGTTTTGGTGCGATGTTTTCCAAACAATGTGTCTTCTAGAGCTTCAAGCTTGATTTGATTGTGCATGTCTTCCAGAGATGAGGTCTTGGACACGTAGACGGTCACGACTCAGTCAAAACAATTGACAACTCAAGACTTAGTCAGACACAGTCACGAAATTGATAACTCAGTCTGACTCAAGAGATGCAGATTTAACTTTTAGGCCAACAAAGTGGATTAAAGCATGGTGATTGAACCACTATAAAAAATAGAGGGATAAGGACGTAGAATGAGGTTAGGTCGAACCTTTCAAAACCTTAGGGATTGGGTGCAATTCCCAATTAATTAGTTAGGTGGAATTCCTATTTTATTTGTGAGGGCGTAACCCCCCCCTTCCCCCCCTTCTCTCTCGGGTCAATCTAGACAATCGGATTCTAGCACTTGGGAACCTTCATACTTCATTTATTCTCCATGATCAAATTGTGGTATTAAACCTTTGTCAATTTGTGACAAAGAGGGAAAGAAATGTTTGGTGAGGTATTGGAGATATTTTATGCATTAAGCATAAAAGACACTTTGATAGGGGAGAAATATTCAATTCCGGTTATCAAAGATAGGGGGAACAATAGTAGTTTTAAGATATGTTTTGAAATTGATTACATATTGTTTATTGCCACTAATAATAGGAAATCAAAATCCCACTAGTATGCCATGTGTTTTTTACAACCATATTCTAAGGGAGAGTTTTCATACCTTCAAGCAACCATTCAGTTTAGTCGTAAGAGTCTTGTATTTGAATGTAATTATATTGTATTTGTATTTATATTCAAGACTTGTATTTAAGGTTGTCAAGACTTAACATTGTTTAAGTCTATTGGGTCTATAAGTGTATTTGTCTATGTTTTGTAATAAAGTTAACAAAGGGGAGATTGTTGGCCTAAAAGTAAAATTTACATCCCCTGAGTCAGATTGAGCTATCAATTCGGTGAGTGAATCTAACTAAATCCTAAGTTGTCAATTGTGTGACTGAGTCGTAACTATGTCAAACCTCGCCTCTGGAAGACCGACAAAGTCAAATCAAGCTTGAAGTCCAGAAACAGTGAAGATTAGAAGGCAACACACCAATTCCGGAAAAACTCCATAAAGGCCAACCAAAACAGGTAAATTGGACCTTATGATTGACCTAGAAACATTAGATCTCTAGATAAAATTGGTAGACTCTTAATTGGATTTCTAAGTTAGTTTTGCCCAAATGGAGAAGCTCTTAAAGCTTACCAAATGTTTTCATCTTTGTATTGCATTTGCAATCTTGAATCTGTTCAAATATAGTTAAATCTAAATGATTGCAAGCGCTCCATAATGCCCAAGTTCACCCAATTCCATCTTGTAAAGCTCAAGTTATGAGCATGTGAATAAAGGTGTAATTCTGGGAATTTCTTGGTCCATCGGATGTTCCGGTTCCATCTGACTGCATCACCAGACGATTTATCAGAGATCAATTTTCTATCAATATTTTAAACTCTCTGGTTTTCCAACTATCTTTGCATCGATCGATCTGATGTGGGATCATACGATCTGATTGCAACCGATGAATCCATGGTTTAAGATTGGCATATCTTATGGGATGTTTAGGTTAGATGTAATATGCCCTTTATTGGAGATGTTGTTGCAATTTATCAAATGTGTTCAAATATTAGTTAAATCTATATTATTAGATAGAGCATTAAAAGAGCTTTTCAAAAAGTCTAAGATCACCTACATCAGATTGTGTAGCTCAAGTTATGAGCATTTTAGTGAAAGGGTGCAAAATAGGGCAAAACAATTAGGTTGGATAAAATTTATTTTGACTTTGTGAGCATATTTAACTATCAAATAAATTCTAAAATTGTTGAAATTTCGTGAGTAGATAGATCTTTCAAACTAGCCATTCAGAAAGTCAAACTAGTCGTTGGGACTTATTTTCTTTAACTCTTGAAGAGAAAAGATTAGGAAACAAGGCTTAAACCTTTTCATACCCAAAACTAACTGTCCTAACAACCTCAAGAGCATTTTACAACCTTAGGAAGATCATTCTAAACTTTTGAAATTCATTGTCTCTCTTACATTCAAAGCACTCATTGGCAAATCTTGTGCACCTTAGGCTCACTTTTGAATGTGCATTTGAGAGAAATTCTAGGAATAAATTGTCCTCATAGGAACACATTTTACCATCCCTAGACCTCTTCTCCTATCCCTTCGTTTGGTCTTCATTGGAGCATCTACACATCACAAAGGAGGCAAGAAGGAAAAGATCTTCGAGAACGCACCCAAGTCACTTCGTGCATCAAGAGGTAAGTGTTCTTGATAATTTTCTAGAAACAAATTATTTCTATCATTTTGTTATTTGTAATAAAGTTGGTGTAAACCTTGCAAAATGAGAAGGGTGTCTTCTCCTTTTGTGTTTCAAGAGAGGTGTTCTCTTGTGTGTCAAATGTTTGATCTTCACCCTTGAAGAATATCAAAAGTTGAACCCGTTCGATCTATACCTTTGAAAGAGATCAAGTGTTATAATAGGTTTCTTCTCCACCCTTGAATGAGAAGTTTAGTGAAATCCTCAAGTGATGTACTTGAGGTGTGGATATAGGCAAGGTTGCCGAACCACGTAAAAATCTTTGAGCCCTCTTCTCTTCTCATTTCCTCTCATTTTTATGTGCTTGTGCTTTATTTCATATTATTATTGCTTATCTATTTGAGAAGACTTGTTGATGCATGCTAACTAAAGTGGTTAATTACACTTGCTTGCATCTAAATTTAGAAGATTAATTGGATTAATTAGTGAAGACCTATAATTAATTGACCAACATTTTAAGAAAATTAAAATTTCGCATAAGTCTTATTCACCTCCTCCCCTCCCCTTTAAGACTATTCTAGACAGACCTAGTTCAACTAACACAAGTCATTTAGGAGAGAAGATAGGTAAAAAACAATGCAAAGGTTCTGGGAATATGTGGAACACGTTTTGGAGATAGAAAATTGGGAATTGAGTTAACTTTGGGTCTTTGGGTATTTGTAGGACTAAATGGGGCAAATAATTGGATATTTCGGTCATTAGAGATGGGTAATTGGGTCATTCAATGGATGGGACCCAAACAAAATCCTGATGGTCCAATTCCAACCAAATGATGAGCTAATTAGACGGAGTCCAATTAATGTGTCTACGATCAAATCGATCCAAAAGGTCCAACTAATCTTCCTCGATCGTGTCTGATCCATGATGTATCTGCATCACTTACTAATCGTTACTATGGGCCACTCCCAGTTATGGAGAAAATAGGACCCATTGCATACTGAATCAAGTTACCACTCGGCTCGAAGATCCACTCCGCTTCCATGTATCGCGACTAAAACCAAGGATCGGGCCATTGACTGAGGAAGGTGAAATACAACCAGAATCCGACAGTATTCTTGACTAAATGGATCAAAAGGGTACCATGTACATAAAAGAATTTACTAGTCCATTTACATATTAATGAATTTTGGAGCAGGATTTTTGAAATATGCTTCTCCTTTCCCATCCCTAATCTGAAGAAAATATAAGCCTGCCCCTTAATTTTTTTCTAAAATCTAATGTATGAATTTTGTAACCATCACATTAGGATCTCTCATGTCTGCGTAGTTGGTTCAATGGAGTTCCTTCTACAAATCATAGAAAGAAATTTGTTTGCCTCTCCCTTTAGTCTCTACTCTTTTTCTTGGTCAAGATCTTTTTCTTCTTAGCTCAGTCTGCCGTTCTCTTGTTGTGTCTTCCATGTTTGTTTCTTCCCTCTAGGGTTCCCTTGTCTCTCTCACTGCATTTTAGTCTTCATTGTGTTTGCTTTTGTTTTTCTTTCTCCCAATCTATATCTTCTTTCTCACCCATTTTATATCTCAAGCTCTAATTTATTTCTTTTAGGCTCTTCTATTTCTTGTTCTCTATCAGCATGTCTTTCTCTCTGTCTCTAAGTTAGAAACTAATATTAAATGTGTTAACTAGAATACAAAGAGAGAGTATAAAAGAAAGAGGATGAACACTATTTTTTTTTTTTTTTTGTGAAGAGGAGGAAAGATGTTATTTTTTTCTGAATTTAATCATGAGGTGACATACTTTTTTTTTTTAAAGGGTAAGCTCACTATTTTAAGATGATTATTTGGGGGATATATGTAAGATCACCTTGATGTGTCACTTGGCAACCTTAGGACTCATATGACCATCCTAATCTCTATTAATAGAGAACATATTTTTAACATTCTAAAACGAATATAATGTGTATAATAATTAAAGTCACTCACATGGATATTTCAAAAGGGATATCGTGAGGTGGTATGCAGGGTCCAAATTGACAAAATTTTGGTACCAATTAAAAAAAATGTATTCAAGAGAGCATAATAAAAACATTCTTCAATCATTCAATTCAATCTCATTAATGAACTGTTTAAAAATGATTCATTTTAAGATGTTAGATTTACACAATTATAATCCATAATCTATTGTTTACCCTTTTTAATGTATGTTTTTGTGAGAGTCTTTAACGCTTGTCATGGTATTCAAGAAAATTGCTTGAAATTATAAATACTTAAATCCAAAATATGGTTAATAAAATTTAAAGGGGTTGGAGTGATGGCCAGAAATCTGTCTCAGGAAGCGAACGTCTTGAGTTCGACTCTCAGTTTACTTCAAATGATCACTCTCTATATAATTATTCAGTGTATGTAGGGAGCGAGGCTTCTACATATTCTGAAGATTTGTCAAGTGCGGTAAGAGGCATGGACATCTTGATCATAAAAAAATATATATAGTTAACAAGTATTATTTAAAAAAGTAGAAATTATAAATCTTATTCTCTTAACCTAAATAAAAAAACAAAAAAATATAAATCTATCTCTGAGCCCCACCTAGACGAATAGAATTTTTGTAGGTATGCGTGAGGAGATATTAAAAGAGATTTTGTGTGTTGCTTAAACTAGTTAAATTTCTTAGACTCAAAATGACTAGACAAAAATAATTAATGAGAGGATGAGAGGTGAAACTTCTTGTAACTCTTATTTATATTAATGATGTTTACATGTGCTCTGTACGTGGCACAGTGTTAAATTTCAAATAAACTGAAGATCACATGTCAATATTATACAAATACATTAGAAATCAAATGAACGATAATTTATTAAAACTAATAACTATGCCACTTTTTTTTGCTAAGACATCGATCATTAGTTGTATCAATCATTTTATATGACTATGTGTTTAAAAAAAGTTACTTTAATCAAAGAAATAAAATTATATGTTAATTTACCAAAGTTCAATTTTATCTGAAATTCAAAATTTATATAATTAGATAGATGGTCTAATTTAAGTTAAAACCAAACTAGATAAAACTTCAATTTAGGAGGAATAAGTGGGCGTAAAATGGGAAAAAAGTATAATTAGGGCTAGAGTAAGCTTTACATGGATAGTGTGAACAGAACCATTTACATTGTATTTGATCTTATTCAATACTTAAAATAGGCCTATAATATATAACTACAATACGATAACATCAAAATATCTAAAAAATTAGAATAGGGAAATAGATATCGTCCGATACGTATTGTATCGGCCATATTCTGTCGATATTGGACGATATCCGATATATATATATTCGATATGTATCGGTCGATATTATATATTATCAGTGGTATTTTATAAAATAAAATTTCACCAGTGGGCCCGGCCGATATCGGACAATATCAGGCGATATTTATGGATTAATATTTTTTTAAATATCTTTTTTTAATTTTTTTTCCATTTTTTTAACTCAGAAATAAAAAAAAAATAAAAATGGAGAGAGAAATTTTGCTGCCGTTATATCGGCTGATACCGAATTTTAAATCCCTGATATGAACCATGATTTATCAATTAACTATTGGAAAAATAGAAAAATTATGAAGATGCAAAAGTCAATAAAATTAGCATCAACATTATCTGATTTAAAGTGAAAACTTTAAGCTAATAATAAACATCACACTGGAAAAAGGGTAAACTTTGAATCATTGCCCCATTTATTTATAACTTTCATGTTAATGTTTTAGTAAATGGAAAATGAAATTCGATTCAATTGTTATTTTTTGGAGTTAAATATAGGCAGTTCCTTTAACAAATTATGGATTGGATTGACGAACTTTTATCTAAACCCTTAATCTAAATCTATTCAATTATTAAATAATTTTTTATTAAGTTAAAATCTATTATAAAATGAGTACCGAAACGTAATCTATACTTTATCTCATACTGCCTTTCCTCGTTGCAGAATAAGGCCCCAATATTGATGGTGCTTCGTAGGCATCATCACAGATACCGTTATTGGGATATACTGGTATATCGAGATATTTTTAAATTCTTGGATTTTTACAATTTTATTAGGAAATTAATGAAAAAATCTCACAGAAAATATAAAGGGATTTTTTGTTTAAAATACCAGACATATCACCTAATTCATTCGCGGCACTTGAAGAAAATCTAATTTAGAAATAATGCTTCGGATAGGTTTGGAAACATTTTGGACTAAATTGCTCTTACTCAACGACAGTCAGTCTTTCAATGTCAAAGTGCTGCAACTGACAATTTAACAACTGTCACCCTTTTTTATGATACACATTTTTCAAAGTCATTTTTTTTCCATGTCAAGATGAACCAACTACAAAAGGTCTTTTACTTAAACTCTTATATAATCCTTGGCCTGTTTAAGAGACCGAGCATGTGGGGCTATAAGTTGATATTCAAAGTAGCGATTTTTAAAGTCGTGATTTGCTTCGGCTCTTATATATAATTAGAGTTTCTATGCTTCTTATAGTTTCTCTTCTTTCTTTTTTCTCTCATGTAGGTAGATATTTTCCTTTTTATGGATTTTCCATGCCGGTATGATGATGGTCATTTGGGTGATATATTTCTTTCTTTTTTCATGTTAAAGCAGATTTTTTATGTTAAAATATTTTTTGTGTTAAAATAATTTTTTCATGTTAAAGCGTTTTTTATTTATTTTAAAGTGTATTTTTTATGTTAAAGCGCTTTTTTTATATTAAGGCCTTTTTTTCATGTTAAAGCGGATTTTTTATGGTAAAACGCTTATTTCATGTTAAAGTACTTTTTTTCAATTTAAAGCGAATTTTTTATGTAAAATCATTTTTTTCATATTAAAGCACTTTTTTATAAGCTAAATTGGATTTTTTTATGTTAAATATTTTTTTGTGGTAAAGCAATTTTTTATTTTAAATTTTTTTTTTTATTTAAAGCGTATTTTTTTATGTTAAAGTGTTTTTTTAATGTTAAAATGGATTTTTTATGTTAAAGCGCTTTTTACACTTTAAAGCGAATTTTTTATGTTAAACCATTTTTTTCATATTACAGCTCTTTTTCTAAGTTAAAGTGGATTTTTTTATGTTAAAATATTTTTTTGTGTTAAAGGATTTTTTTCATGTTAAAGCATTTTTTTTTTCATTTTAAAGCGTATTTTTTAATGTTAAAGTACTTTTTCATACTAAGGAGTTTTTTTTAATGTTAAAACAGATTTTTTTTATGTTAAAGCACTTATTTTTGTGTTAAAGCGCCTTTTTCATTTTAAAGAGAATTTTTGTATGTTAAATCATTTTTTTCATATTAAAGTACTTTTTTCTAAGTAAAAGTGGATTTTTTATATTAAAATATTTTTTTGTGTTAAATCATTTTTTTCATGTTAAAGCGCTTTTTTTTCATTTTAAAGAGTAATTTTTTATGTTAAAGTATTTTTTTCACACTAAGGTTTTTTTTATGTTAAAGCGGATTTGTTTATGTTAAAGAGTTTATTTTCATGTTAAAGCGATTTTTTTATATTAAAGTGCTTATTTTCATTTTAAAGCGCTTATTTTCTTTTTAAAGTGCTACTTTCCATTTTAAAGCGCTAATTTCTATTTTAAAGTGCTAATGATGCAACAGAAATGAAAATACACACTTTAAAATATAAACGATATTAGATAGCATTTTTTCTCAGGTTAAAACATTTTTTTTCATGTTAAAGCTCTAATAATGGGTGCTGCATCATTAGCGCTTTAAAATGGAAATTAATGATTTAAAATGAAAATAAGTGCTTTAACACGAAAATAAGCGTTTTAAAATGGAAATTAGCATTTTAAAGTGAAAATAAACGCTTTAACATGAAAATAACTGCTTTAAGATAAAAAATTCCTCTTTAACATGAGAAAACGCCTCAGTGTGAAAAAAACGCTTTAACATAATAAAAAACGCTTTAAAATGAAAAAAAAAACACTTTAACATGAAAAAAAAAGTGTTTTAACATTAAAAAAATACTTTAACATGAAAAAAATGCTTTAACACAAAAAAAAAAATATTTTAATATAAAAAAATCTGCTTTAACTTTAAAAAAACGCTTTAATATGAAAAAATGCTTTAACATAAAAAAATCGATTTAAAGAGAAAGAGGCGCTTTAAAATAAAAAAAAATGTTTTAACATTAAAAAAAGTGCTTTAATATAAAAATAAGCGCTTTAACATAAAAAAATGTGATTTAACATGAAAAGAATGCCTTGGTATGAAAAAAAAAGCTTTAACATAAGAAAAAATACGCTTTAAATGAAAATAAATGTTTTAAGACAAAAACAAATATTTTAACATAAAAAAATCCACTTTAACATGAAAAAAGCAAGAAATATATCACTTAAATGACCATCATCATACCTGCATGGAAAATCCCAAAAAAAAAAAAAAATATCAACTTGCAAAAGGAAAAAAAATATAAAAAGTATAAAAACTCTAATTACAAGTAAGAGCTCAAACAAACTTTAGCAAATCACCACTTTAATATCAAGTCATAGCTCCACATGCTCGCTATTTTAATCAGCCAAAGGATTATATGAGACTTTAACTAAAAGACCTTTAATTGTTGGTTTATCCTGACATGGGAAAAAAAAAGAGAAAAATGTGACTTTGAAAAATGTGCATCATCAAAAAAAGTACAGTACTTTAACATTGAAAGACTGGCCATTGTTGAGTAAAGGCAGTTTAGTCGAGCCTACCCCGAAGTACTATTTCCAAATTAGACTTTCTTCGGGTACCACGAACGAATTAGACCATATGTCGGGTATTTTAACCAAAAAACTCCAAATATAAATATTTAAAAAATGACAATATAATAAATGAAATATTAATAATAAAAAATCTTAATTCCATTCATGAACTGTAACGCCCTGTCCCGTTACGGACGCATTATCTCCTAAAAACCTCATAAAGTTACAAAAGATAGATATCGAGTATAAGAATAGCAGCAATTTTTTTTTTAAACGGGATAACTACTTCCCGTCCAACAGCCCACAAGTTCAAAACTAGAATAAACACAACGAACCACAAATGTAAACTAATCAACAGGTTATACAGTCATCCAAACAAACATGTAATTGAATCTATGTGACTAAAGTTCTCAAACATCAAACATAGCATAAACATAACTTCTATTCTTTTCTACTCCTCTCCTGGTACTTTGTCACGCCCCGACCCGACCGGTGGGCCCGGAACGCGACTGAATTTTTTTTTTTTTTGAAAGGTAAGTAAACTAATCCACAAGCACTCTTACTGGGCCGGATCAACAGTTAGGCCCAGCGGTTACACATCGGCCCGCTAAGTGGACTCAAACATGTACCATATGCCTGCCTCAAAGACAAAGCAAAAACAACACAACAATAACATCCACTCATAATACGATCAAACAGATACCAACATTGATTAATCAATCATAACATTGTCTCAAATGGCAACATAGCCGATTACAACATTTAAACATGAATTAAGTACCACATCCGGTACTTAATACAAAAACAACGGTTCCTAGAACCAACAGAAAGATCAGGGCATTCCTCTCCGGGGGAATCCCAAAACACTGCTTTATCTCAAACGCCCTAAGCCTGAAAGAGAGGGTCCTCCTCCTCGGGTTCATCGCCTGAAAGGTGAGTGGTGTGAGCTAACTAGCTCAGTGAAGGATAATTAACAATGCACATTAAGCAAACAGTAAAAACGGGTTAACAACAGTTAATATCACATGCTTGATAACAGTAAGCATAATCTCAAATAAGATAATAATATCATCAACTATCAATCACTGCCATTATCCACCGTAACGCCTGCCGACTACACTGAGATCAGTATTAAGTCCCGACACGGTCAAAATACATCCTTACAAGTACATCTCCGGCTCTTAAACTTAGCCGATACTGACACCCTCAAGTCAGCAACTGACGACAGCATGGTCCGCCCATGGTCCAGTAGACATAAACCATCTCTCATATGGCCGATATTGGTTCAATAGCCCAGGTACGTGGAAGCAGTCTTATATACACATACGGTCAACACCGTAATATCAAATCATCACAGCACTCTTACCATAGTGCATCATGTATAGGCACATGAGTGGGTTCATCAAAACCGAAACCACTCATTGCTCAAAATAACACATGTTTACAAAATCTGCAGAGTTAAGTTCCCTCACCGTGATCGTGTGGTTTCGCGGTCTCTGTCAAACAACATACAAGTGCGCAATCAATATACATGTCAGATACGTGCATATACGTAGTATTTGGAAATCACACGTTTTCCCACAAAATATCCAGGGTTCATGGAAATGAGTCTCCTACTTGGTTTCTAGCCTTTTTAAATCATCCACAAGATAATAATATAATAATAAAAAGGGGCTCAGTCCAAACTCATATTGTCTTCTGGGCATTGACCAGATTGACGTATTGAGTGAGGTCTAGATCCTCGGGTCACTTCTCGGTTGTCTTCTAGATAGGACCAGAGCTGACATTTTGAGTAGGCCTCGAGGTCACCCAGTGCCCGACTATAGTGCCGGCCTGAAAGTGAATAACTCAGTTCCCGACTAATGTCGGACTGAAAGCGGATACAATAATATTTACACTATAAATAATAAGAGAAAGGGGGTTAGTACAGTTTTATTTAACAAGGGGGGTATAAACCATCACATCACATAATCTAACGAAATAATAATTTTTTTTTTTTTTTGAATAAAATAATAATATTTAATTATTTAATTATTTATTCAAAATTTTTTTTTTTCTTCGATGGGAACCAACATTTAAAACCATAAGCAACTATAATCTCAAATAAAAATATTTTTTTTTTTTTTTTTTTTGGAATAAAATAATAATATTTAATTATTTAAATATTTATTCATTTTTTTTTTTTTTCTTCGGTGGGAACCACCATTTGAAATCATAAGCAACCATATTTTCAAATAAAAATGTTTTTTTTTTTTTTTTTTTTTTTTTTTTTTTTTTTTCATTTTTTTTTTTTTCTCTTTCTTCTTCCTCTTCTTCTTCCCCGTTCACTGTCTGCAACAGACAGTGAACGGCCGGTGAACAGTAAAACCGAAAATGCCAAAAGGGGTATTTTCTGGACTCGATTTTTACATCTGACCGGTCCGATGGATTCCTCCGGGAGTCCTCTTTCCATAGGGAGAGGTTTGGAGCTCTGAAACTCAGTGAGCCATCCGATATTAACACCGGAAGCTCACTGATACGAGGAACCCTAAAATTTTCCCTAAATTTTTGAAATCGATTTTCTCACTGAAATCAGAGCCAAATCCAAAAATTTTTTATTCAAAACCGATCGAAATTGAAAGGGGAATGCAGTGGTTACCTTGGTTTCGATTCCTGGGTTGAAAATCGGGTTTTTGGAAAATAATTTCCTCTAAGTTACTGTTACAAAAGAGGGTCGGCCGGCTGGGTTTTACACAGAGAGAGAAGGGAGAAGAGAAGATATTTTGGGAGTTAAAACAGATGGAGAAGGTCGGTTTTTATAGGCTTTTTCGGCCGAGAAATCCGGCACGCGGCCGATGAGACGGGACGTCGGAAAATCGGGCAGCAGGGGCCTGCCGCACGCGGCTGATGGTGCTACAGTAACAACAGGTTTTCTGCTGTTTTGCAAATCAGCCCTTCAAGTTTTCTATATTTGCAAAAAGGGCCATATTTTGATAAAAACTGGATTTTTAACTAAAAATTAATTTTTAAAAGCTCAAAAATTTAATCCAACCTTACAGATAGGTTGGGTTTTAAAAATCTTAATCACCATAAAAATTTTGGATTTTAACTCTTATTAAAAACCATTTATTTAAATAAAAACCATAAATTTACACTATTTACTTAAATAAAGAATTGTTAAAATAAACAATTTAGAAACATCATTTGGAGATGAAATGAAATATCTAGACCATTCTTAAAATGGTCTACCATAAAATACTAATTTTAAAATTTATTTCATTTTCAAAACCCTTTAAAATAATTAATACTCTCTTTCGGGGTTTTGACGGGCGATATTTAAGTATTATTTTCTGAAAATAATTTTATTTTAAAATCAGAAATGCAAATCCTTAATTAAGGAAAACATTATTCACCAATAATATTCACAAAATCACACAATTTATAAAAATATACACAAGAAGTGGTAAATTACCAAAATGCCCCTCCAGCTCGACGAGCTGAATCACTGAGTTTTCGGGCTCAGATCGGGTCAAACTTGGGCTTTCCTCGAAGCCCTAACCAAAAACCTCAAGATCAACCGGTTAAACACGATTAACGAGATAAAACTCGCCTAATCTGGGGCAGGGTATTACATCCTACCCTCCTAAAAGAAAATTTCGTCCCGAAATTTAAGACAAACACTTACCTCCTTGGTCAGTAAACAAACCAGGGTACAACTTCTGCATCGTCGATTCAGGTTCCCACGTCTCATGTTGCACGTCGCGATGTTGCCACAGCACTCGCACTAGAGGTATAGACTTCCTCCTGAGCTCTTGAGTCCGACGCTCTAGAATTTTGACTGGTGCTTCTTCAAAAGTTAAGTCCTCTGACACTTCAATCTCTTCAAAACTGATCACATGCGACGGGTCAGGCTCGTACTTCCTTAGCATAGACACGTGGAACGTACTATGCACTCTTTCCAAAGCCTGAGGAAGATCCAACTGATAGGCCACTTCACCTATCCTCTTCAAGATCTCAAAGGGTCCAACATATCGAGGTGATAGTTTTCCCTTGCGCCCGAACCGCTGCACTCCATGACGTGGTGCCACACGTAAGAAAACTCGGTCGCCAACTGCAAACTCCAAAGGTCGTCGCCTTTTGTCAGCATAACTCTTTTGTCTGCTCTGGGCTGTCTTGAGACGCTGTCTGATCACTTCAACTTGCTCTGACGTCTCACGCACTAGATCAGGTCCTAGTAACGCTTTGTCTCCTACCTCTGTCCAACAAAGAGGTGACCTGCAAGGTCTGCCATACAGAGCCTCGTAGGGTGCCATCTGCACACTGGAGTGATAACTGTTGTTGTAGACAAACTCGATCAAAGGCAAGTGATCTTCCCAACTTCCCCGCATATCCATCACACAAGCCCTTAGCATATCCTCTAAGGTTTGAATGGTTCTCTCTGACTGACCATCCGTCTGAGGGTGAAAAGCAGTGCTAAAGCACAGCTTAGTCCCCAACTCTTCTTGCAATCCTTGCCAAAACCTTGACACGAACCTCGGGTCTCTATCAGATACAATGGATACAGGCACTCCATGCAATCTAACTATCTCCTTCAAATACAGTCTGCTTAGAGTAACCAAGGAATCTGTCTTCTTGATCGGTAGAAAGTGAGCTGACTTCGTCAATCGATCGACTATTACCCAAATAGCGTCGTTCTTCTTAGGAGACTTAGGAAAACCAGTTACAAAATCCATCGTGATATGCTCCCACTTCCATTCAGCCACTTCCAAAGGTTGCATCTTTCCACCAGGTCGTTGATGTTCCGCCTTCACTTGTTGACAAGTTAGGCACTTGGACACAAAATCTGCTACCTCGCGCTTCATACCTTTCCACCAGAAAAGTCGCCGCAAGTCACGATACATCTTCGTACTACCAGGATGCACCGCAAAGCGAGATCGATGAAAGTGATCAAGCACCTTTCTCCTGCACTCGTCCGACTTTGGCACAAACAGTCTATCCTTGAAAGTAAGACTTCCGTCCGCTTTGATCTTCCAATCCTCTAAAGTTGCTCCTCCTGAAAGCTGAGTTGCCAACTCCTTCGCTTCTGGGTCGCTCTGTTGTCCTTTCAACACCAATCCAACTACCTCGGGTTGCAGAACCAAACTATGGATTCTTGCTGACCCGCTTCCTTCGATCAGCTCCAGATCGTGCTCGGACAGAACTTCGAGCATCTTCCACTGCAAGGATGCCATCCTCGCCATGTTGCTGTGAGACTTCCTGCTCAAGGCATCGGCCACCACGTTGGCTTTCCCCGGGTGATAGGAGAGACTGAAGTCATAATCTCCCAAGTACTCCATCCACCTACGCTGCCTCATATTCAAGTCTTTCTGAGTGAAGATATACTTGAGACTATGGTGATCAGAAAACACATTGAACTTCTCACCATATAAGTAATGTCTCCACAATTTCAACGAGAATACAACAGCTGCCAACTCCAAATCATGAGTCGGGTAGTTCTGCTCATGTCCCTTCAATTGCCTGGAACCATAAGCTACTACCTTCCCCTCTTGCATCAGCACACAACCCAAACCAAACTTGGACGCGTCGCAATAAACATCGTAACCTCGTCCTTGCTCGGGTATCACCAACACTGGAGACGTCGTCAACTTCTCCTTCAGCTCCTGGAATGCTTTCTCACAAGCTTCGCTCCACTCGAACTTGACGTTCTTCCTCGTCAGCCGAGTCATCGGTACCGCGATCTGAGAGAAGTGCGGGATAAACTTTCGGTAATAACCTGCTAATCCCAGAAAGCTCCGGATCTCGAACACGCTCTTGGGACTCTCCCAAGTCTTCACGGTCTCTACCTTTGCTGGATCTACCGAAATTCCTCCTGGAGACACCACATGTCCCAGAAATTGCACTTGAGTCAACCAAAACTCACACTTGCTCAGCTTAGCGAACAGCTGATGCTCCCGAAGAGTCTGAAGAACAATCCGCAGATGACGCTCATGCTCCTCTTCTGATGACGAAAAGATCAAGATATCGTCGATGAAGACTATCACGAACTCTCGCAGATACGGTCGAAACACCCGATTCATCAAGTCCATGAACATGGCTGGTGCGTTCGTCAAACCAAAAGGCATCACAACAAACTCGTACAAGCCATACTGCGTCCGAAAAGCAGTCTTTGGAATGTCCTCCTCTCGAATCCGCAACTGATGGTAACCCGACCTCAAATCGATTTTCGAAAAACACTTTGATCCCCTCAAAAGATCAAAGAGGTCGTCTATTCTAGGCAACGGATACTTGTTCTTAATAGTTACCTGGTTAAGCCGCCGGTAATCTATACACATCCTCATCGATCCATCCTTCTTTTTCACAAAGAGAGCAGGTGCGCCCCACGGCGAGTTGCTCTGACGGATAAAACCAAGACTAAGAAGCTCTTCTACCTGCGTAGCTAGCTCTCTCTGTTCTGCCGGCGCCATCCGATAAGGTGCCATGGAAATTGGAGATGTTCCTGGCTGTAAGTCTATAACAAACTCTATCTCTCGGCGTGGAGGTAGCCCAGCCAACTGGTCAGGAAAAACATCCATAAACTCACACACCACCCGAGGAGCAACAGACCCTACACCACCTACATCTTCCCAACCCATGCTTGCCACCACACTACCGGGATACGCCCTAAGGCCAGAGAAAGTGACTCTCATCCTCTCATAGGGTACCAACTTCTCCATAAACCTCTCACCGGTTGAGGAGACCCCATGAATTCTCCTCTGAGAGCAGTCTATCAAGACTCCAAAAACAGACAACCAATCCACACCAAGGATGATGTCAAAGTCCGTCATTTCCAGAACCAGAAAATCATAGGACAACTCCACTCCACTAATCTTCAAAACACAAGATCTACACTCTTGGTTTGCCAAAGCCTTCTTACCCAAAGGTGAAACTACCATTAACGGGTTAACTACTTCTACCGGTTTCAAACCCAATCTAACACAACAAGTTCTAGAGATAAAGGAATGCGAAGCACCGGTATCAAACAACACTCGAGCCAAAAGACTGAAAAGATTAAGGGTACCTTCCATCACCTTGTTCTCCATCGGTTCCTCCTTCTGAGTCCCTAAAGAGTAGACTCTCCCTTGAGGACGCCCTCGTCCTCTCCCCTGATCGTTCCGAGGTGGTCCGTTCCTCGGTGTCGCTGATCCTCTGGAACCCTGCTGAGAACCTCTGCCGATAGACGGCTGCGCCACAGAGAAGGAAACTCCGGCGCCTTGCGAAGGTGCCGCTTTACCAGAAAAAGGACAATCCTTGAACAGGTGCCCAGTCTGCTTGCAGTGAAAGCAAGCCCTCTCTCCTTTGGATTGGCAGAAATTGGAAGTGTGCCCAGGCTGATTACAGGTGTAGCACACGATTGGCCGAGAGTCAGACCGACTGGACTGGCCCACACTGGGTTGGCTCTTCCTGAAGAAAGGCTTCTTCTGCTGATTGAACCTTGCCTTCTTGTTAGAAGAAGGTTTCTGAGAGCTGTCAGTGCTCCGGTTGATAGAGTCCACCGCTTCCACCTTTGAAGCTCGATCGATAATCTCCTCCAAAGTGTTGAACACTAGGCCGGCCACTTGCCGCTGCAGGAAGGGTCTGAGTCCGTTCTCGAAATGCTGGATCTTCTCCTCCTCATTGGCGGCGATCCACGGTACAAACTGCATCAGGTCGATGTAGCGCATGGCATACTGTGCCACTGTATCTGAACCCTGCTGAATGTTGAGGAACTCTCTCTTCCTCGCCTCCTTCACCGTCTTTGGAAAGTAACGGGCCAGAAAGGCTGCAGAAAACTCCTCCCAAGTCATTGGCTCGTGATTACGAACCAAGCTCTTCGCCTCCCACCATTCATAGGCGTTCCCTTCAAGCTGATAAGTCGCCAAGGTTACACGTAAATCATCGGCGATCGCTAGGGTATTGAGGATTCGGCTAATCTGGGTTAGCCAGTTCCTCGCAATGCTGGGGTCTTCTGTTCCCGAGAAGCTAGTCGGGTTCAGACGTTTGAACTCTTTCAGAGCCGAGGTGGCTCTCTCTTCTGGTGTTTGGACTGGCGGACGTCGCATATTTTCAGCTATCTGCTGAAATGTTTCAACCGCCGCTCGAATCGCCTCGTTGGGTAGGTCACGGGGTGGAAGACCAGTCCTCCTCCCACGAAAGTTGGCTCGGTTTGCGTTGGGTCCTGACATCTGTTATTTACACTTGTAAATATCATTAACCAATTTTAAGATCTTATTAAAGCAAAACACACAAGTTGCAAATAATCTCATTAGAATTCATTTGAAATTTCAAATACAAGTACAAGGGTTAGTAGGGTATGAGAACCCTTCAAAAGAACAAAACTTAACCCTCACAAACAAACACTCCGATGCCCCCCCCCAACAAACACTGATCTAATTTCCTGAAGAAGATCCTTCCTCACCACCAAAGTAATAAAAGTTATCCGGGCAGGTCTCAGACTTGTGCCCGTACACCCCACAAGTTAAACAGGGTATGATCCCCGGTCCTCCTACATAAGGACAATTGGTTCTGGCACTCCCATGTCCGCGGAGGTCGCAAACAGGGCAAATGACATTGGGTGGATAGGGGCAATAGAGGAAGTTGTGCCCTGCCTGATTGCAGAGCTCACACATTTCATCTTGGTACTCGTCCAATGGCGGAGTAGCCGGAACATACTCGGGTGATCCGTTCTCCCCCACTGACTCTTCAGGAATTGGGATATCTCCCTCTTCCTCCTCAGGTTCAGCTCCCACGTGGTATTCTGGGGAAGCTACTACTATCTCCTCCCCTGGTGCAACCTCATCAAAACTCGGCGCACCGGAGTCGTCTCCCGAATCTATGACGATAGGGTCGCTAGGTGTCCCCTGGAAATACTCTGTATTGCCTGACATATCTGTATCACCAAACAGGAGGATGTCAAAAACAATAGCAAGACTAGGGCAAAAACAAGTCTAACTAGGTAGTAACCCATCACAGTCCTAGAGTTGAGCCTACGCTCTGATACCAAGCTGTCACGCCCCGACCCGACCGGTGGACCCGGAACGCGACTGAATTTTTTTTTTTTTTGAAAGGTAAGTAAACTAATCCACAAGCACTCTTACTGGGCCGGATCAACAGTTAGGCCCAGCGGTTACACATCGGCCCGCTAAGTGGACTCAAACATGTACCATATGCCTGCCTCAAAGACAAAGCAAAAACAACACAACAATAACATCCACTCATAATACGATCAAACAGATACCAACATTGATTAATCAATCATAACATTGTCTCAAATGGCAACATAGCCGATTACAACATTTAAACATGAATTAAGTACCACATCCGGTACTTAATACAAAAACAACGGTTCCTAGAACCAACAGAAAGATCAGGGCATTCCTCTCCGGGGGAATCCCAAAACACTGCTTTATGTCAAACGCCCTAAGCCTGAAAGAGAGGGTCCTCCTCCTCAGGTTCATCGCCTGAAAGGTGAGTGGTGTGAGCTAACTAGCTCAGTGAAGGATAATTAACAATGCACATTAAGCAAACAGTAAAAACGGGTTAACAACAGTTAATATCACATGCTTGATAACAGTAAGCATAATCTCAAATAAGATAATAATATCATCAACTATCAATCACTGCCATTATCCACCGTAACGCCTGCCGACTACACTGAGACCAGTATTAAGTCCCGACACGGTCAAAATACATCCTTACAAGTACATCTCCGGCTCTTAAACTTAGCCGATACTGACACCCTCAAGTCAGCAACTGACGACAGCATGGTCCGCCCATGGTCCAGTAGACATAAACCATCTCTCATATGGCCGATATTGGTTCAATAGCCCAGGTACGTGGAAGCAGTCTTATATACACATACGGTCAACACCGTAATATCAAATCATCACAGCACTCTTACCATAGTGCATCATGTATAGGCACATGAGTGGGTTCATCAAAACCGAAACCACTCATTGCTCAAAATAACACATGTTTACAAAATCTGCAGAGTTAAGTTCCCTCACCGTGATCGTGTGGTTTCGCGGTCTCTGTCAAACAACATACAAGTGCGCAATCAATATACATGTCAGATACGTGCATATACGTAGTATTTGGAAATCACACGTTTTCCCACAAAATATCCAGGGTTCATGGAAATGAGTCTCCTACTTGGTTTCTAGCCTTTTTAAATCATCCACAAGATAATAATATAATAATAAAAAGGGGCTCAGTCCAAACTCATATTGTCTTCTGGGCATTGACCAGATTGACGTATTGAGTGAGGTCTAGATCCTCGGGTCACTTCTCGGTTGTCTTCTGGATAGGACCAGAGCTGACATTTTGAGTAGGCCTCGAGGTCACCCAGTGCCCGACTATAGTGCCGGCCTGAAAGTGAATCACTCAGTTCCCGACTAATGTCGGACTGAAAGCGGATACAATAATATTTACACTATAAATAATAAGAGAAAGGGGGTTAGTACAGTTTTATTTAACAAGGGGGGTATAAACCATCACATCACATAATCTAACGAAATAATAATTTTTTTTTTTTTTGAATAAAATAATAATATTTAATTATTTAATTATTTATTCAAAATTTTTTTTTTTCTTCGATGGGAACCAACATTTAAAACCATAAGCAACTATAATCTCAAATAAAAATATTTTTTTTTTTTTGGAATAAAATAATAATATTTAATTATTTAAATATTTATTCATTTTTTTTTTTTTCTTCGGTGGGAACCACCATTTGAAATCATAAGCAACCATATTTTCAAATAAAAATGTTTTTTTTTTTTTTTTTTTTTTTTTTTTTTTTCATTTTTTTTTTTTTCTCTTTCTTCTTCCTCTTCTTCTTCCCCGTTCACTGTCTGCAACAGACAGTGAACGGCCGGTGAACAGTAAAACCGAAAATGCCAAAGGGGTATTTTCTGGACTCGGTTTTTACATCTGACCGGTCCGATGGATTCCTCCGGGAGTCCTCTTTCCATAGGGAGAGGTTTGGAGCTCTGAAACTCAGTGAGCCATCCGATATTAACACCGGAAGCTCACTGATACGAGGAACCCTAAAATTTTCCCTAAATTTTTGAAATCGATTTTCTCACTGAAATCAGAGCCAAATCCAAAAATTTTTTATTCAAAACCGATCGAAATTGAAAGGGGAATGCAGTGGTTACCTTGGTTTCGATTCCTGGGTTGAAAATCGGGTTTTTGGAAAATAATTTCCTCTAAGTTACTGTTACAAAAGAGGGTCGGCCGGCTGGGTTTTACACAGAGAGAGAAGGGAGAAGAGAAGATATTTTGGGAGTTAAAACAGATGGAGAAGGTCGGTTTTTATAGGCTTTTTCGGCCGAGAAATCCGGCACGCGGCCGATGAGACGGGACGTCGGAAAATCGCCGGAAAATCGGGCAGCAGGGGCCTGCCGCACGCGGCTGATGGTGCTACAGTAACAACAGGTTTTCTGCTGTTTTGCAAATCAGCCCTTCAAGTTTTCCATATTTGCAAAAAGGGCCATATTTTGATAAAAACTGGATTTTTAACTAAAAATTAATTTTTAAAAGCTCAAAAATTTAATCCAACCTTACAGATAGGTTGGGTTTTAAAAATCTTAATCACCATAAAAATTTTGGATTTTAACTCTTATTAAAAACCATTTATTTAAATAAAAACCATAAATTTACACTATTTACTTAAATAAAGAATTGTTAAAATAAACAATTTAGAAACATCATTTGGAGATGAAATGAAATATCTAGACCATTCTTAAAATGGTCTACCATAAAATACTAATTTTAAAATTTATTTCATTTTCAAAACCCTTTAAAATAATTAATACTCTCTTTCGGGGTTTTGACGGGCGATATTTAAGTATTATTTTCTGAAAATAATTTTATTTTAAAATCAGAAATGCAAATCCTTAATTAAGGAAAACATTATTCACCAATAATATTCACAAAATCACACAATTTATAAAAATATACACAAGAAGTGGTAAATTACCAAAATGCCCCTCCAGCTCGACGAGCTGAATCACTGAGTTTTCGGGCTCAGATCGGGTCAAACTTGGGCTTTCCTCGAAGCCCTAACCAAAAACCTCAAGATCAACCGGTTAAACACGATTAACGAGATAAAACTCGCCTAATCTGGGGCAGGGTATTACAACTTGCTCAAGGGCCCGCCTGGCTCCTCTGCGGTCGGGGCACCTGAAAGGTAAGGGGTGAACAAAACAGCCCAGCGAAAGGACATATCACATATTAACAAGGTAGTTATAAATCACATATGAAAGGAGCAGTAAATATCACAAGTGAATAAAACATCAATGCCTACGATACTCAACTACTCTATTAACCGATATTCCATTAACCAAATCCAAGAAATCATCTCCAAAGTCCACATCAGGTCCTCCAACCAACCCCGGTCTCCCTACCAGTATCATCGGGAGACTAAAGAATACACAACTGTCTCACCCACACGAGTTGTGTCAGAAACCACATCGACCACGCCCAAGGGAACCAAACTCTAGGGTAGGCACCTCGACCGCCGGAACACAACGGGGAGACCCACATCCCCTATGGGGTCTCGACCGCCGGAGTGTAACGGGGAAGTCCTTCCAACCACCGAACTCACCTCATCATCATGAATGTATACACATAAACAAAACCTCTCATGTATGCACATGGTATCATGATCATGTATGACAACACAAACATGTTCTGACATGACATCAATAGCAACAACATGCCTCATCATGCGGTCAACGACACATAGCAGTGCTTAGACTCATACTTCTATATCCAACATGCGATTACATATGCACATTATGCTTAAACACGTAAAGCATCACAACATCTTCCAACTATTTTGTTCAACATCCATCTACACTTGTCTCATTCATCATGATATCATATATGTGTCAGAATTAAACACAAACATATTTTCAACAACTTTCAAGCATCAATAACCATTCATTTAATCAGAACTTTTTCATTAATCGCATATAATTGACTTGGGTGAACCCAAACGGATCCCTTGCCACATATTCATTTCAATGGTTCCCTTACCGAGTGGCTTAATAAACGAAAGGGTCCCATTCAGGTCACTCGATGTCCAAGATTATAGGCTAAGAATGCGAATGCATGCTAAAACAGTGATAAGTCCCCTCACCTGTGTGTGTCCTTGAAATCCAATGCGAGAAAAAGAGTCCGAGGGTTGAAGGGGCTCAATCTGTTGAAACAAGAATAGGTGGGTAAGAATTTGGGATGAAACGGGTCAAATTGGGCAAGGAATGCAAATGGGCCCGAGAAAGGGTCGGGTTCGAATCGGGCCTGACTGGGCCGGGCTTGACTGGATTGGGCTGAATCAGGCGAACTGGGCCGGATTTGGCGGGCCGGGCTGGATCTGGTAAACAGGGCCAGATCTGGCGAGCTGGGCCGGGTTACCGGGGTCCAAAATTGGGACCCGGCTGAGTCAACTCGAGGCTCCGAGTGACTCAGCCAAATGGGAAGGGGAAAGAAGAGGGGAAGAAGAAGAAGAAGAAAGAAAGGAAACCAGAGAGGGGAAGGGAGAGAAAGGGAAAGAGAGGAGGAAATCAGAAAGAGGGAAAGGAGAGAAGGGAAAACAAATAGAAGAGGGAAATAGGGGAAGAAAAAGAAGAAGAAAGAAAGGAAACCAGAGAGGGGGAAGGAGAGAAAGGGAAAGAAATGAGGAAATCAGAAAGAGGGAAAGGAGAGAAGGGAAAACAAATATCTTGAATCGGTCGACGGCGGGAGAGCTAGAAAATCGGCTGTTGGGGGTCCGAACCTCCGATTGGCGAACAGCAGACGGCGGGTAGAGAGGGAAGAGGAGAAACAAGCCTTAGAGAGAGAGAGACCGCAGGAAAGGGGGAAAAGAGAGAGGGAGAGAGACCAGATCGAGAGAGAGAGAGGAGATGGTCGCGGCGGCACTGTAGCAAATCGCTACAGTGCTGCGAGAGCGGAATTTAAGGGAGTCAGATCGTCTAGGGTTTTAGGGAAGGGTAAGGGTTTAAGGGTTTTGAAATTATTTATTTTATTTTATACTAAGGTTTTGAAAAAAAAATTCTTTTCACAAGAAAATAAAATACAAAGAATTCGAGAACCCGAAAAATCTCGAATAACAAACGTCGATCGGAAAAAAGTGTGATTTTTCAATGAATTTTTTTTTCATGACAATATACGTACAAATTATGAAATTACTAAAATGCCCTTTGAATTTTCAAACTCGAAATTCGATAACTGGGCCCACCACGGCGCCCACACTCTCTTCACCCTACCAAGGTCCCAAAGACAACTCGGATATTCGAAAATCTCTAAAAAAAAAGGATAAAACTCGGAACGGGTCATTACATGAACAACTAGCAATCAATTCAGAATAAACAATATATTAGAATACAATTCAATAAATATCCTACAATCTTTAAAATATTGACAAATATTTTAAGTTATTGCAGAAATTTCATTAAGATTATTGCAAAGATTTCTTAATCAAAAGTTTACCAGAATGTTATCAGGAATTTACTGAGATACTATCATTTATTGCATTTTTAAAGCGATTTTATTGAGAATTTACAGTTAAAAATGGCAGTGCAGATAAATATGTATTTTTAATGTGGTAATGGTATTTTACCAATAAAAAATTAATAAATTTAAAAATATAACCGATATTTGTGACATTCCTCAAAGATATCAAGCAAACCATCAATTTCAATTGTCAATATGTATGTATTTATCCGCGAGTTCAAATCACCCATACTGAGTTAGCCTTAAATTGACTTTCAAGTCTTTCACTATATTCACCATGTGATTCGAGCGGCTTGGATATGTGCATCAAATCTAAATTATGTGAACTTAAAATTCATTTAAATATTAAGGGTATGGATTATTAGTTTGTCATGAAAACTGATTTTCTTGATAATTTCTATTTCTATAGAAAAATAAAAGTTATATATTTTGTTATTTACAGATATTAATTTCTTTACTTTATTCTGATAAAAGGTTTTCACTAGAACTGTAAAAGCCCAAATTTTTAAATCAATATATATATGGCATTTATTTGTTTTAATAATGGAAAAGTGGGAATTTTCATATCATGGATATTGAATAGATCAAAATTTGGGCAAGGGCCCAAGTATGGTCCAATGGACCATGGGTTTGAATGGGATCCATCAAAAGGATCAATGATGGTCAAAGTGGGCCCGATAACCATGTGGGACCCAACGGATCAAATTAATTCAAACTCCAAGGTAAATGGTAAGGAAATAAATTTAATTGGGCCATGGACTCAATGTTTACCCAATAAACCATGAATTGAAATTAATACATTTAATTGGTCAATGGTAAGTAATTGGGTCAAAGATAGCCAATTTGGGTCAAAGAGCCATATGGGACCCAATGGACCAAGAAATTGGTGGGGCCGACTACCATGGTTGACTTGGTCAACCATGGGTGGATTCATGAAGGAATTGAAGGGAATTAAATAGTAATTAAATTATAAAATGAAAGGGGCTAAGTTAAATAATAAATTAAATAATTAAGTGAGTCACATAGGAAATGGGGTGAGTCAAGATGGTTCCATCTTATTTGACTCACCAAACTCATTGGAATGAGTTGTGACTCAAACTCATCCCCAACCACCTCCACTAGAGAGACAATGACCCTAAAAATGGGGGCATGCAAGCCCATACCTCCCTCCATGCTTGGTTGGTGGAGGGAGTCAAACCAATCATCACACCCATCCCATCTCACTCTCTCCCTCTCTCCCTCTCCTCTCCAAACCGTCCTCCCTCTTGCAAGACCAAGAAATACAGTAAGGAGAAAAGAAGAGAAAGAGACTTAGAAGAAATGGAAGAAGAAGCTAAGTGTTGGCCGATCACTCCTAAGACCCAAGACTTGAGATATTTCCCCATTTCCTTCTCCGTTTTTCCCTCTCAAAGCTGCTACACCTTGGCCGAACCAAACCTTGGTGACCTTACTTTGACCAAGCTCACCATTGCCGAGTATTAAGGAGGAAGAAGAAGGAGAAAGGGAAGGAACAAGAGGAGCAAGAGACAACCGGGAAAACCAAGGATTGTAAGTATTTCCAAACATGTCGTTATGGCTCTTTTAAGAGAATCGCGAAGGAAGGAAGTACAAAAATATGCAATGGAGAAGACTGACAAACAGTCAGTCGACTGAATCTGTGATTCAGTCGACTGAACTGACAATAAACGAACCAGAAACGAAGTTTTGGGAGTTTCAGCCGACTGAATCAGGGATTCAGTCGACTGAACTGATAATGGATGAATCAGAAACGAGTTTCTGGGAGTTTCAGCCGACTGAATAAAGTATTCAGTCGACTGAACTAAGGATGATACACTACAGAAGGAGTTTCTGGAGGTTTCAGCCGACTGAATCATGGATTCAGCCGACTAAACATAAACGTCCCAGAGAGAAAGGGGATTATGGAAGTTTCAGCCGACTGAATGTGTGATTCAGTCGACTGAATGAATACTTATTGAACACGTAAGTGGTTAGTGATATTTCTGCCGACTGAATCTATGATTCAGTCGACTGAAAATGAACTGGCAAAACGAACAGATAACCTGAGGCAAAGTCAGCCGATTGAATCTATGATTCAGTCGACTGAAAGAGTAGGAACCGTGTTTCAGCCGACTGAATGTATATTTCAGTAGACTGAAACCGAACTGGCAGAACAGACAGACAATCTGATTCAAAGTCAGCCGACTGAATCTGTGTTTCAGTCGACTGAACTCCTGATTCAGTCGACTGAATTGAAGGGTACGGTTCTGAGTATTTTAAGTGATCGCTATTAATCCGGTAGAAGAAATGGAAAATTATGTTAAATTAAAGGGACTGACTTTAATGATCCTACGACATGATTTGGTAAGTCATTAACGGACCTAACTGTATGGAACAGTTATGGATTAAATTAGGTGTGTAACTTTAATCAATGGGAAGAGAGTATAAGCTGAGGGATGATTATGTTAATCTTGTAACGTGGTTAATGATCATTAATGAACATAGGCTTATGATCAGTTAGAGACTTAATCGTGGATAAGATATAAACTAACTTGGGAAATGTATAATAAGATATTGGCACATCGCAACGGTACGCGAACGGCGACCCAAATTATCGGACGAGAACGAAAAAGGACGCTATCAGGATTTGGTAGGATTCGTACCTTTTTGTAAGTCGTAGATTATGTGTATGTGATGCTTTCCGTATTTGATTTTGGAAATTATATGATTTATTATTACATGGATTTTATATGGTATGGATTATATTCTAAATGTTATGGACGGTATTTTTATATGCTATGGATTATATTCCTATCCTATGGATTTTATACTGTGGATATGAAATGTATATATATATTACATAGCATAATGCACTTACATCTCATGCATGGCATGGGCGGAAAAATAAAAGAACCGGAGTCCATGCTCCGTCGGGGCGACCGAGAACAGACATGGGGATATTGATATGATATAACTGGAGTCCATGCTCCGTCGGAGTGACCGAGAACAGACATGGGGACATTGATATGGTATCACCGAAGTCCATGCTCTGTCGGGGCTACCGAGAACAGACATGGGGATATTGATATGATATAACCGGAGTCCATGCTCCGTCGGGGTGACCGAGAACAGACATGGGGACATTGATATGGTATCACCGGAGTCCATGCTCCGTCGGGGCGACCGAGAACAGACATGGGGACATTGATATGGTATCACCGGAGTCCATGCTCCGTCGGGGCGACCGAGAACAGACATGGGGACATTGATATGGTATCACCGGAGTCCATGCTCCGTCGGGGCGACCGAGAAGCAAGCATGGGGACACCTTGACGAGGATTTGCCGTCAAGGGGGATAAGATACTTCATGATGATGTAGATGATGGGTGGGACACATGACATAGACACCCATGGCATGGCATTCATCATATGTTTTTATTATATCGCTATCAGTATGCTTGTTATTACTAATCCATGTCCTAGCCCTACTCGGAGTCCTACTGGGCGCGTTGACTAACGCCCTACTTCCACCCTAGCTGGTGATGCAGGAGACGGAGGAAATAGTGGACGTGACGGGAGTCAAGCTTAGAAGCTTGGGAAAGCGGCTACCTTGTTTATCAAAGTTTTATTTTGGAAATGTTGTAACTCAAGTAGCATAGCTTGTTGAATTGTAATAATTTTGGATTTATTACTATGGTCTGGATTAAACTCTGTATGTTAACATTTTGAGATATAATCATGAACATGGGGGTATTTTGGTAATTTGACGTTGTATCTTCCGTTATATCTAAAACCGGTAAGATAGTATCTATTATAATGTTCCGCATGTAACTATGTTCCGCGAGCTTACTTCCTACGCGTGAACTGTGCTCTTGGACTTTGTTCCGCGCACGCGTGGGGTTGGCCAGTTAAGGGTCGGGCTTTATGTCTCCGGACTTAACTCGCGTCGTGACGTCCGCGCCGTTGTCACTTGATATAAAAAAAAAATAGACTCTGAAATGTAGTGAAAATGAGCGGGCGTTACAAGAACTCATAAATCAATCTTTCTATTTTTATGTGGAAGAGATGCAAGCTATTGTATGGTTGTATCTAATTGTGGAAGAGATGCAAGCTATTGTATGATTGTATCTAATTCTAGATGATGGGGATGATGATGGTGATGGTGATGGTGATTACAATTATCATAATAATCAAAATAATAACAACAATAACAATTTTGTATAATATATAGTTAACCTATATTTTACTTAAAATGATAATATTATTTAATGAGTATAATTAGTTTTAATCTTGGCTTGAGCTACTTCAATTTAGTCTAGAAATTCATAAGTTAGGTAAGATTAGGATAATTCATTTATCGGCCAGCAAGTAAACATGGGATATGGGTTGGATTTGGTCATTATTGAGTAATAGATTGTACATACTTTGCTTGGTTAGGTAGAACCACCAATTGAGCTTTAAGTTGTGAATCGATTTATAGATTTAGTTAAGTACAATTGAGCTTTAAGTTGTGAATCAATTCATAGATTTAGTTAAGTTTATCATAAGACAAGGGTTAGATTAGTTGGATCCTAGATTGGATAATGGATTTAGTCAATTAAATCATGGAATGAATCATAGGTCATGGATTGAGTCACGAGCCGTGGATTGAGTCAAGAGTCGTGATTTAGTTGCAGCTTTGATCATGAATTCATTTGGGCCATAGTTATCCCATTAGTTGGGTCATATATATCAAATCTACGGTCATGAAAATTACTCTCTGACTCATTTATCTAAGAACTCATTTTCCACACTTTTATGGAAAATGATTAAGCCATAGAAAATATTTTCCATAAAAAAATGTATGAAATAATACAAAACAATCTCAATATAAAAACCATTTTCTATTTCTACAGAAAATGTTGCGCATAAAGATTTTATCACAAAAACTAGATAAAAAAATCATTCATATCTTTAAAATTAGTCGAGGTTATCTCAAGAGATTGAAAAAGAGAGAGTCGAAAATCTTTAAATAGTTCTATACAGGAAGAAGAAAAAAAGTGAACGAAATACAATTTTGACAACTAATATAAAAAGTGGACAACCATATACATAGATGAGGATGCGGTAACAGTGGCTTTCATTGTCATATTGACTCTTTGTTGCTTTGTTAAAGGATTTCTGCAGACCAAATTGAAAGTGAACTTTATGACATATAAATTGATTAAATTTTAAATTAAGTAAATTATTAACTACTTAATTTTGATAGTCAAACTGGCTAGATATCTTGGACTCTTTATATATTTGATATTAAACTCACATTACTAAATATTGAGTTTTTTAATGATATTCCATCCACTCAGAGTTCATTAAATATAATTTCAACTTAAACATTTCAATTATAGTTAGTGTCGAATAAAATTAAAAAAAAAAAAGTTTAGCCCATATAGTTAAGACTTAAGAGTACTTGACCTTTAATGATAGTAAATGGGCCATCTAATTACCAAAGAAGAAAAACCATATTTTTCAAAGAAACATCCTGAAGAAGAATCTCAACCTTTCATTAATTTAATAAATTTCAATTAAATTAAATCCATAGAAACCCAAAATCTCTCTAGTTTAAATTATAATAAAAAAATTATTTATGGATGAAGTTGGGTTTCCTTTTTAAAAGATTCCACAACTTTGGCTTCTCTTTGTCGTGGACCGCAAGTACACATTTGTTTTAGAATGGAAGAGAAGCAATGCCATAGAGAATTAGGAGGATCTGTCTTTTTCAAAACTTTTATGCAATGAGAGTGAGGCTAATAATATTTTACTATTTAAACAGAAGATGCCTTCTATTATTCCTTCAAGTCCGTCTCTTTGTAGTTGTCGTTATCTGTCACTAATTTCAGCTATTTTGAATTCGATTTATAAATTTTTATTCTCAAAATAATTTTATCTTAAATTATACTATCAATCACTCTAATCAATCACTCTAAAGTCTAATATCAGTCTATATCATTTACTTCTGTATTTTTTGAAAGTCACATTCTATTTCAGATGCCTTTAATCCGTAATCTTCCTGCATCTCTTTTAATTGTAAATAAGGTAAAAATATTTTTATTTCTTAAGCATTCACTCACTTGATTTTAATTAATTAATAGTCTTTCTAATTAAACAACAAGTATATAAAGCTTTTTTTACTTATTAATTAGTTCATTTAGGCTTGGTTTACAACAAACCACCTCTGTGTTTTATTTTAAAGGTACCTTTATTAAATTGAAAAATCAGTCAAATAGTACAAAAAGAATAGATTATAAATAACCTCCTAAACTTATATAACGAAATCTACTCTCAAGAGCTTAGTATTTGTTTACAATTTCCTTTGTCAACCATAACCTCTGACGGACTATTTCACAGCAGCCGAATTAGTTGATTGAAAAGCCCAAACAATCTTAAAATCAAAGATAGAAATAACGTGTCGAATTTTCTCAATTTTATCGAAAAGATTTTACGAACATGGAGAGCCTAGCGCCCATCCTACCATTATTTTAGAATCACTTTCAACAAGACTCCCGTGAACTTCTAGCACCTCCAATTCCGTAATTCCTCTCCATAAAGTAAATAATCAGTCTCGTTCGCATAACTATTAGAGATTGAACCAGAAAGAACGATAGCCCCAACTTCATTACATATAACACCTCTATAGCCTGTCAAACCAATAATTAGTGGCCAGCTCTGTGTTTTTTAAGGTTGCATTCTCTTTCTAGTTTCTTTAATCCGTAACCTCTCTCTAAATATCTTTTAGTTGCAAATAAGTTAAAAAGATTTTTATTTCTTAAACATTATCTCATTTAATCCGTAACCTCTCTCTAAATATCTTTTAGTTGCAAATAAGTTAAAAAGATTTTTATTTCTTAAACATTATCTCATTTGATTTAAATTAATTAAAAAATAATAAATAATCTTTCTAATTAAACAGCTTATTTATTTATTAAATAGTTCTTTTAGACTTAGTATCAAGTAAACTAGATTGAAAATGGGCAAGGACCAGTCTACGATCAACCCTGTCTGTTAAAGAAATTCACATAGACAGGGGTCCCACGCCACCAAGTCCCCAACAGCTTTTCATCCACTCATCAACCTAACAACTCACTAACTGCTTGCATTCCCCCTTCTGTGAGAATGGTAAGATTTCATATTACCTTTTGAAATAAAATACTCTTCTTGAGCTCATTATATTTTAAGAATAAATAAAAAAATATATATTTTATACAGAATTTCATTTCATGTTTAATTTTAACTATCTAACTTAATAATATAAAATTGATGATTATTAATATAAGGCAGGTCTCCTAATGTCAAAGGATGGGTGCCACCCTATAATTAAAAAAGTTATGACTCACCACTGAGTAGTTCAACTGGTGACTTTTCTCCTCGGGAAAGGAGAGGTCACGGGTTCAAACTCTAGTGGCCCTTATTCGGAAGCATGGGTAATATGTAGTGCTTCCTTCAGGAGTTCTAGGAGGGATATGGCCAAGACGTAAATTGAGGTAGATTTTATGTTTCTCTTGGACCTCAAAAAACATAATAATAATAATAATAATAAAGTTATCACTGAGTTATAAGATTGTCATAATGATATCCATTGAATCATTTAAATACTTAATTTTTAAAATTAAATAAAAAGTACAAAATATATATTTTTATCTATCATAACCAGTTAACAATAAAAATATAATAAATGGACATCATAAAAGATTTGGTATAAGTTTAAAATAGAAAATGACAATAGCAGTATACATTTACTATAAATTAAAATTATATAAGGTCTTCATGTTTGACGACCACATTTTTTTGAACTTATGTAATTTTCTTATTAATATAAAAGTAACTTTAAATTTAAATTATCAATTTATAAACTTAGATATAAGGTTTTATGTGAGAAGTACTTGTCTATATTTCTAAGATCAAGGAAAGCTTCTTTTGTTGTAATAAATTATTGCACCTCATACATATACTGTAGTAGGTCATACCTTTAGAATATTGTTTAAATAGTAGTACGCATGCCTTCATTCTTTCCATTTGACTGAGAGAATGTGGAGCGGGAGCTTGATGATATCTTAAACTCAACATTCCTAACATTTATGGGTCCACACGCATCAAAGCACCCTAACACCCATTTTCCATCACTTTGTTTATAAATAAATGTTTAATTCAAACGGACCATCCTTTATATTTATTTACTCAGTGTACGCAAAATTAGAAGATCCTCACATGTCTTAAAGATTAGTTAAATAAAATTCTCTTTGACTGAGATGTCTGGATACCTTAATTATCAAAACAAATTTCTGAAAATATAAATCCTGTATTTTTTATAATATATATGAAGAACTCTCAGTGGAAAATACGATTATAGTAATGTAGCAGGCTTTCTCTTAAAATGCATAACATTAGTGTCAAAGTTTTTTTTTCCCTTCCATGTTTATTTATTTTAGTCTTAGTCATCTCAAAGTAAATTATAAGGTCTACTAATTATGAATTGCAAAAGGTTTTCAATTCTATCCATGCATTTCAAAAAAATTGTATTAAATATATAGGAGCTTCAACACATGATTTTTATTTAATTGTTGGTTGTTAAAATTTGAATTATAATAAGAAAATCATTTTTAACATTTATGTCGATGGAGAAGATTGGTCTACTTAAATCAACTTTAAATGTTGAAGAAGAAAAAGATAGTAAAATGACATTTATTTGACATCTACTCTCCTACACCACCCTTTTAGTGGCGTAGCGATGTTTAAAGACTGAATGCTCTTTGTACTTCGTTTGCTTTTCATAAACAGAAAACAAAGCTATAAAGTAAGTAAATATCAGTAAAGAAACACAAGTTTTTCTTTATTTTCATTTTTATTTTTTGAGTTTTTTATTTCCTTTCTATCATTTGAGGCAAATTATATAGCTATATAATATGTTGTTGAGATAACTTTGCATATATATATATATCAATTGTAATATAAAGAAGTTAGAGTGATGGTGAGGAATTCATCTTCAGAAATAAGAGTCTTGAATTCGATGCTCGTTACCCTTTAAAGTATCACTCCTCATTGAGTTAATCGGTGTTAATAGATAAAGAGACTTACACATACTCTAGTGAAATATATATGAACTGTCTATGTGTTACAATTATGAGGAGGGTTAGTGGTAAAATTTTATTAGAGTTAAGATGGTGATTTAAATGGAGAGATTACACATTTATCATTGAGAAGACTTAAAAACAATATAATTTAAGAGAAATTCATCAATCCAAACATGATAGTATTATGAGATATAACATGGAAAAAATTAATGATTATAATAATTAAATTTTAAAAAATTAGAAAATATAAAGTTAAAATAATTAAATAACATTTAAATTCTATCTACTAATTGTCTGTCATTTTCTACGTATTTGATCTAAAAATTTGTGACTCAATTCAAATTTCATAAAAAGTCTCTTTAAAATTTTTGAATGAATTTTTAAATTGATATTTATGTCTCCACAAAATGATACATCTTTTTATTTATTTGTATCAATAAAATAATTTAACTATAGAATTTTTATGTACCATATATTATATTTTCTCAATTTTTTATATTATAATTATAATTGCTATTTATGTTTTCGTAGAAGACATCCATACTGGACATTCGGACGAGCCGGCATCCGAGGGAAGCGGTCCGTAGCATGCCCCACGTCAATCTTCCACAGTCATTCTACACTATACTGGAAAGTGGAAAATGAATCAATGCTTCGCTGCCTTTCTTTTTTTAACTAAACATTTTCCCTTCCATTCGCTGCTTTCGTTCTCTCTCTCCGTGTCTTTGTCATTGATGCTGTTCTCGTTGGATGCTGGTACCTCATGCCCTTCAATCGTAGCCTTAGAAAACCGTACTTCTGCCAAACGCGGCACTCATACTTTTCTTCTTCGTCTTCTTGTTCATCTCAAGAATGGCTCTGACTAGGAAGACTACTGGGTTTCATCGCGACGGCAAGAACTGGTATTATTTCGGTTCTCTTTTCATTTGTCTGAGTTTTCTTTTTCTTTTAAAAAAGAGCATGTGGGTGTTTTTGAAATTGTTAGTTTTTCCATTCATTCTACTGAATTCTGTCTTTTGGTTCCATAATTTTGTTGAATTGCTGTTATCTTGAGGTGCGTTTTGTTGGAGTAGTTTCCTATTTGCTTTCTCCGTTCCTTTGGTTGAAGTTCTTGCCTCTGACTGTGAATTGGATCGCCTTTAATTCATTGTATTTGCCCGAAACATACCGTACGCGTTATGGTTGAGCTTTTGTGGGAAACACCGGGATTTTTCGGTAGTGTGGAATTCTTATGACCCCAGCAATTTCATGTTTGGTGAAGCTGGAATTCTAGAGTAGGAATTACGAAATCCTGCAGAATTCCATGGGGTTAATAGGTTAGCATTTGGAAGCAATTTGTGGAATCCCAAGCCTGAATGATGTAGATTATGGAATTCTCAGATTTGAGCTAATAATAAGAAGCTCATGTAACACAAAAAGGCTAATTTGGGGAATGAAATTTCTGTAATAGTATAATGAACAGGCCCTTGGTCTCATATGTGTTCTGTCACATTTTGAAAAGGTAACTAATGCAGCCAGGGAATCATAAATTGGTTGTCTTGTAATTTTTATGCTCGGATCAGTGATTATACAAATGAGAAAGAAGACATTTAAACTTGACTACAAAATCAGATGCTCTGTTTTGAGGTTGATTTGGCTTATTTCATAAGTGGTTCACAAATTTTATGAAGGACAAAATGTACAATGCTTGACAACGAAAGGACATATTTGTGCCAAACATTTCTTGTGTGGCCTTTGGTAACCATTTTTTATATATTTATATATGTATATATTATTATACAATTATGTCTTATTTTAAGCCCTCATTGGATTAATATTGGCTGCATTCATGTCATCCTCAACATTATCATCATATCCATTTCCCACTATTTATCTTGGGTTTTCTTTCTAGGATCTATTTATCCACTCAACCCTCTCAAAAACATCATGTTCTCCATCACTCCATTGCTTCAATCTGAGTCATTAATGGCCTTCCCCTTTTCTCAATAACTTCTTTTCTTACTTTGGTTCTTTAACTAAGGTTGTTTCTAATGTCATCTGCATTCTATATGAGAAGACCCTTATGTAATCAATCATTTTTTCTCCTATAAATTTCCTTCATTGTTTACCTTTCTCCCCTATTATGTCCTCTAAAGTTTAAAAAATGAAGATTGTGTGAGTAGGTGTGAGCACGCGATGCGTGGTCCTATAGGCCCATGGAGCTTCTGACAGTCTTCCATGCCAGTTGCATTTATTCTTGGAGACAATCTTGTTCAATATCATGCACAACGTCTTGTTGAACGCTTCATTGATTCCATTAGGTCACTGATCGTATGTTGTAGAGAAGCTCTATGTTGCCTGTTCTACCAGAGAGAGAATAGTGAGGTGCTGTCAAGCGGACTGATCTAGGAATTAGAATGAATGCTGTTCTGGAGAAGCCAAATAATTCTGTATTGCTCCCCCCAAAAGCTTCCTCTATGGCCTATTGAATGTTTCATTTTCTTGGGAGGAGGGACTACTACCTTGAGCAAACTCTCCCTGTGACCCTTCTGTAAGTTGAGAGTTAACCTCCCTCCTGGCCCTTTTAAGAATATTGGGGGTTGTGTGATGGACTGGAAAATTGTGCCTCAAATGGAGTTTGGGAAAAAATGCAGGATCTTGCGGTTTCTATTTGAGGCCATACGAGTGGAGAAAGAATGGCTCCCTATGCTTGTGTTTCCACCACTATCTACCTCGTCATTGTATGAGTGCTTTGGTTTTGGGAGGGGTTCCCGTCCAATAACCTGCCCTTGTGCAACTTTGTTCTATCCCTGTTTTCAAATCTTCCTAATGAAGATGACTTTGAAGGTTTAACTTCTTCTCTAACTTGGTCTCCTAGGTTGAACCCATTTTTGGGCCTGGGTTGGTTTCCTTGAATTTGGGCATGGTCAAAAGCTTCATTTTCTCCTGAATATCAGGCTATAGGTGGTCCTCCCTCTTGCTATGGCCTTGGCCAGATCTCCTTTTTTTTTTTGTTGAAGTGGTCTTTCTATGACCTTCCCCATTGTTCTCAATAGTTACGTCTCGGATGAAATCCATTCAAAGTGTAAGAAAAATCTTTCACATTTTGGTCAAGTGAACCTTTATCAATCAGGAGCACAAGCTAACATTCTGGTTGGATGTCCAGTTGATTTTTCCTGAGGTCCAGAGCCATTGATGGAACCCTCTACCTATGGGAAGAAAAACTAAATGAAGGCCATACATCCCTCTTCCTCCCAATCGTCTCAGCCATTTCTTGTGACATCATCTCCCTTTATTAATAGGGTATGTGTGTATGTGCACCTAGGCACTTTCCCTCTTTTTTCACACCAAAGATGGAACAAATGGTCTAGATAAGGTCCATGAGGTAACCCAGTTTAGATGGTAATTCGTGCCTCATCAAATTGATTAAAAAGGTTTGTGGTGGAGTATCTTTTATCCATTCAATAAATGGTTTGAGTTTGGTCCTAATGCGGGTCAAATTTGGGCATTGCAAATTGTGGGTTGGTTTGACTTGCCTATTCCAACCTGACCTAGAAATAAGGTTTGAGTACCTTTGACTTCTTTAATCCATGTTTTTTTCTAAAGGTCAATTCATTTAATAAATGATTTGTGTTTAGATTTGTCACGCCCCGACCCTTGGGACACGTGGTAATTTTTTTTGTACTTCTAATCTCATTCAGCTAATAATCCTCAAATAAATGATAATTTCTCACTCACGGGGAAACTTATCAATTCTAAGTTCATCAAATACATGAATACTCTTACCGAAATTTCGGCAGAGTTCCATCTGTAACTGGGACACTGGGAAACTTTTCCCTCAACCAGATTCGCCTGATAAAACATAATAATCAGTTCTGTACTCCAATCATCAAATAATCAAATGCATCTCCACAAATAAATCAAAATAGGCCTTTAGCCTCTTACTCACGTGTCTAAACACATATATCTTAAAAGGATTACAACCTTGAATTTAAAATCCTCAAACTCATAACATAAAGATTAAACCCGTGAACTGCAACCACCATGACTCGGCATCTTCATGCTAATTACAGGAGTCCGCTCAGTCCTTCCACGGTCGAGTGCTCTGAAACTCATAAGGGAGTGAGCTAACAAAGCCCAACAAAGAGTAAAATAAACAAGCACCAAGCTACATGTTGTGGGACCCACTTCAGGACACGTAAGGTGTTGTGGGACCCACTTCAAGACAGAGTTGACCCAAATCGTCTATTGTTGGAAAGACATCTTATTGGTTGTGTAATTGATTGTATATAATTATTATTTTATTCTTTTCCTATTATAAACACCTAGATTAGTTGTTCTTATTCTATTTATACATGTAACCCTTCAATTTAGAATATGCATTCAATACAAGATACAGAGAATTCTTTCTCCATATTTTCCTTTTCTTCTATTATTCTACATGGTAACGAGCAAAAAAGATCTCTAGGTTTTTTTTTGAGGGTTCTCAGTCCGTTTTACTGTTCCTCGTCGAAGTTGTTGTTCATCGCCGGAGTTACTGTTCATTATCAGTCCCCGGTGACCTCCTCAGATATCGCAGGATCTCTGTTGCGGATCTCCTCCTTCCTTTCCTCAGTTTTTTTTTTTAAAAAAAGAAAGAGGCTTCTGAAGTCTCTGCTCCAAATCTATGGTTTTGCTGCCTTGACCTTCACTTGTGTTCCTCTTCCTCCGGCGACATTTTCAGCTTTGAGAACCGCCATTCCTCTGTCATTTTTAACAAGGCATCCCATCCATGGTGCTTGATCATCCCTCTGGATCCTCTCGCGTAGTTTTCTGGCACCTCTACACCCAGCGACAGTTCTGCCTTTCCAGATTTCCTCTTCTATTGTTTTTCAACAAGATATGTTGGCTGGGTTCTTCTCCTCTCCCTTGTTGCTTCCTACTTCTGTCGCCCATGCCTCTGGATTACATCGCACTTGGGTGCCCCACATTTCATTTCCGGTGGGCCCACCTTTTCGTTGTTTTCTCAGTGGCTATCTGGGATGTCTGTAACACCAGTTTCTGGGTGTTTCTTCTTTGATCTACAAGGCCTCACTACTTCTAGCCCCGGTACTTGGTCCCATACAATCGCTCATCTATCTGCCTTACATCTGTGAGGATCTTTGATTGTTTTGTACCTTGTAGGGTCCATGCAAGCCACTTCTTCTCAGATCTACTGCAGCAACTTGGGCTTCAGTCTGTGTTTTTCTTGACCACTATTTGATTTGAATACTGCTTCCGCATCATGGACTTTTTTGCTGGATTTACCGATATGACCTCCTCTAGGTCCACTCATATTGGCAAGATCACCCCCGTTTTGTTGAATGAGACAAATCACTTCCAATGGTCTCACTCCGCCAAAATGTTTCTTGAAGTCAAGCAACTGTCCGACTATATTGATGACACGGCCACAAAATCAGCCAAGGATAGTCCCTCATACCGAGTTTGGAAAGCTAATAATTCCCTGGTCAAGTTATAGCTTCTTCACTCCATGGAAGATCATGTCCGAGGCGCTGTTTATACTCTTTCGATTGCCAAAGATGTTTGGGACACTGTTAAAGCCCTCTATTCTGATAGTGAAAATTCAGCCCACTTATACGAGCTATATAAGACAACATCTCATCTCCGACAGGGGGAGTTATCATTGATTTAGTATTATTCCAAATTGTGAACCTGTTGGTTAGAGTTGGATCAGCTCGAATCTGTCACATTTGAGCGCTCTGGTGATACTGTTATCTATAGTAGTTGGTTGCTTGGCGACGGACATTTGAGTTATTGGCTGGACTGAATCAAGAATTTGAGCCTATAAGGTCTCAACTGCTTGGGCAACGACCTCTTCCCTCTCTAGAAGAGGTCTGCTCTGCATTACGTCAGGATGACAGGTGTTGCCTTGTTATGACTCCTCTGTCGGCTGAACGGTCCGCGTTGATCACCACTCATTCCTCCATATCTTCTTCCACTCATGGGGCTCTAGCTTCTCATGGTAAGGATTCTTCTTCCGACACTCGTAGGGACATCAAAGGCACACGGAAGAAGGGTGCTAGTTTTTGTACTTATTGTAAGATGAACAACCATTATGTCAATTCCTGCTACAAACTTCATGGCCGCCCGAAACAAGATAATCTCTCTGCTGCACCCCCTGTTGCTTCTGATATGGCCACTGATAGTGATCCTGTGATCCGACAAGAATTTAACTTATTGCTGCAACGGCTGGAGCATCTTCAACCCTCCGAGGTTTCCAATGCTGTCTCCTCTATCCCAAGTACTGAGTCCTCTGAATACCATGTGATGCGGTGCATCTCCAGCACCTTCCGTTTTCGTGTGTTTCTTATTTTATTATTTCCATGTTTAGCATGGAGTTTATTTTTAGCACATGGTAGTAATCTTAGTAAGGGTAATTTAGGAATTTGCTTATGTTTTTCTTAGTAAGATGGAAGTTTATAAATTGTAGTCTTGGAGGCAAAAAAGAACATACGATTGATGAATAAGAATTTGAAAGTTTTCGCAAATACCAGTGAGTGGTGCGACTAATCTTTGGGAGTGATTCCTTGGCTTGAGGCCACCATACCTTCTTCAGTTATTCATTTTCTTATCTCTTTTTCTCTTCTCTTCTCTTCTCCTCTTCTCTTTTGTTCTTTAGTCTTCTGCAACCCAGAAATCCCCTCCCATATTTCCGCCACCCCCCCGTTTGAAGCCTCAAACCTTTTTGCCTCTATCTTTGTAGTTCTCTACCTTTTTCGCCACCCTCCTCTTAGTCTATTAAATCCATCTTTGCAAACCCTTCCTGTTCGCCATCTCCAAAACAGCCAGATCCAAACTCCTTGCTTTCGTGACCTCCACTAACCCCATTAGAGTTGTCGTCTCTTTCCCACAGCCCCATAGGTGTGGCCAATCCTTCCCATAGCCTTCATTTAACCCTCTGGAGCCTTCACCTGCTATCGCCACTCCCACCCCTTTCCGTCCTTCTCTTTACTTCCCTTCTTTCGTTTCCATGCCCTTTCATTCTTTTCCTTCTTTTACCCTAAAACCCACTACCCCACAAGCCTTTATTTCTTCCGTCCATAACCCACGTGCCATATAACCCATTTAACACCTTAGGCTATTCCATTTAAAATCAGATAAGCCTTCCATCCTTTTATTTAATTTTCATGTAATTCTCCACATTAGATTCCGAGGACATTTGCATGATTATGTGTGGTAATTTTTATATTAATTAGTTGTATTTATTAATTGAAATTAAGTTTCAGCCCATATTAGTCTTAGGGTTTATTATTTTCATCCCTTTTTAATTTTAGGGAACCACATTTAGGCATTTGGAGTTACCCTATCCCCTGTCATGCATCACCATTGTAGATTCTGGGACCACATGCCTGGTATGTCCACCATCTTCTCTTCTCTTTCCCCTGTTTCATGTGGTAAGGTTAAATTAGCCAACGATTCCTATACTGATATTGTTGGGAAATGGATTGTTCCCCTTACTCATACTTTGGACCTTTCATCTGTTTTGCATGTTTCCAATTTATCCCGCAACTTATTATCTGTTAGTGCTTTGACTAAACATTTGAATTGCTAAGTCACTTTCTTTCTTTCTCATTATGTTTTCTAAGATCTAATCACGAAGCAAGTGTTGGGTGGTGGTCGTGAAGTGGGTGGCCTCTACCTTCTCGACTCTCACCTGAGCAACTTTGAGGCGTGTTCGACCTCCTCCTCTTCAAATGTGTGGTTGTGACATTGTTGTTTGGACATCCTGCAGATTTTGTTTTAAAAAAGCTCTGATGGTTGGCAATCTTCCATTGTATCTCGCTAGTTTTCATTATTTTGTCACATTTATTGATGACTATTCTTGCTTGACTTAGACATATTTGATGAAACATAAATCCGAGGTTTTTGATCACTTCCAAATTTTGTACCAATGGGTTGACACTCAATTTGGGTGCAAAATTCAGGTTTTATGAAGAGAGAGAGAGAGAGAGAGAGAGAGAGAGAAGGGGGGGGGGGGGGGGGGAGGGGAGAGGATATTTGTCACACTCAATTTGGGTTGACACTGCTTGTTATCTCATGAACAGAATGCCATCTCTCATTTTACAAAACCATTCTCCCATTGACCGTCTCTCATTATATAAATTTCTCATATTCCGTTAGATGTCTTTGGATGTGTCTGCTTTGTTCACAACTTCTATGGCCATAAACTCTCTCCCCAGGCTGTGTGCTGTGTCTTTTTTGGTTACTCACCTTTTCATAAAGGCTATGAGTGCCTTAATCCCCTCACTGGAAAAACATACATCTCTATGGATGTCACCTTTTTTTGAGCGGGACCTCTATTTTTCAACTCCCTCTGCTGCTTCTCCTTCCCTAGTCCTTCCTCTTCGTCTTGCAGATCTTAGCCCCACCAGTCCAACCAAGCTTCTTCTGGTGTATCAACGTCGATAGTCTCAACTACTATTTGCGAATGACTCCACTACCCACTCCTTTGCCAGTGGTCCAGATCCACCCGTCTCTGACGAGTCTGATCTCCTTATTGCTCTTCGCAAAGGTAAACGCTCTAGCACCAGTCATCTACTTGATCGGTTTGTATCATATCATGTTGTTTCCCCCTCCTATCACAACTTTCTCACAACATTAGACAACATCAAGATACCATAGAGGATTGACATGACCTTGCAACATTACTCGTGGAGTAGCCATGGATGAAGAATTAGCTGCCCTTGAGAAGAACAACACTTGGGACCTGGTTCTTTTGCCCCCGGGGAAGACTCCTGTTGGGTGCAAGTGGGTATTTACCTTGAAGCATAATCCTGATGACTCCATTGCTAGGTATAAGGCTCGCATCGTTGCCAAAGGCTTCACGCAGACTTATGGTGTTGACTACCAAGACACCTTTTCACCTGTTGCCAAGATTACATCTGTGCGGATCTTACTCTCCCTTGCCACGACTTTTGCTTGACCACTTCACCAGTTAGATGTGAAAATTGCTTTTCTCCATAGTGATCTTCAGTAAGAAATGTACATGCTTTCTCCTCTGGGGTTTGTCAAGTAGAGGGAGCCCAACTCTGTCTGCAGACTAAAAAAGGCTCTCTATGGTCTTAAGCAGTCTCTCCGTGCTTGGTTTAAGAAGTTTAGCACTGCCTTGTTACCTTATGGTTTTATTTGTTGTTAGTCGGATCACTCAGTTTTCATCTATTGCCTCCATTCAGTTGTGATGATTTTGGTGGTTTATGTTCATGATATTGTCCTCATAGGTAACAATGACGCAACCATCTCTTCCTTCGAACATTATCTTCAACGGACTTTTGATATTAAGGATTTGGGGCCACTCCGGTACTTTCTTGGAATTAAAGTTGCTCGGTCTTCTCGTGGCCTCTATCTCTCCAGCAGAAGTATGCCCTAGATCTCCTCCAGGAAGCTGGCTATTCTGGCTGCAAAATCGCTAATACACTGTAGGATGTGAACACCAAGTTATTTGCATCTGATGAGATTCTTCTTGATACACCCATTTTTTATCAGAAACTCGTCGGCAAGCTCATTTATCTCACCATCATGAGACTGGACTTATCTTAAATTGGTTGTTAGCCAACTCATGCATGAACCACGAGATACTCACCCCCATGTTGTGTTATGTATCCGTCGATATCTGAAGGCTCATCCTGGCTGCGACTTGTTCTATGCACACCAACCTACTTGTCCAATTCACAGTTATTCTGATGCTGACTGGGCTGGGTCTCCAGATGATTGTCGCTCTACTTTTGGCTATTGTGTTTTCTTGGGTGCACATTTAGTTGCCTGGTGAAACAAGAAGCAGTCAATTGTTGCTTGTTTAAGTGCTGAGGTAGAATATCATGCCATGGCTAATACTACTTATGAATAGCTGTGGTTTCGACAATTTCTTACTGGATTGGGCTTTGCTCCTGCTGATCCCCACTTGTCATGTTCTGTGACAATCAAATGGTTATCAATATTACCTCCAATCTAGTCTTTCATGAGCGGAATAAGCACATTGAAGTGGATTGTCACTTTCTTCGTCAGCATATTTTTGAAGGCGGACTTTTCACTCCTCATCTGAAGTCTAAAGATCAGCTTGCAGACATTTTCACAAAGTCAGTTCTCCAAACTCAGCTCGATTCGGTTGTTAACAAGCTGGGATTACTCGACATCTTTAAACCAGCTTGAGAGTATTGAGGGACCTACTTCAAGACACGTAAGGTGTTGTGGGACCCACTTCAGGACAGAGTTGGCCCAAATCGTCTACTTTTAGAAAGACATCTTATTAGTTGTGTAATTGATTGTAGATAATTATTATTTTATTATTTTCCTAATATAGACACGTAGATTAGCTCTCCTTATTTTTTTAATACATGTAACTCTTCAATTTTGAATATACATTCAATACAAGATACAGAGAATTCTTTCTCCATATTTTCCTTTTCTTCTATTATTCTACACCACATACATCAATCTTACATAATCATGCATGAATATAATATATTACATTTCATACTCAACACGTGACATACATAATTGTCACCTACAAATGACATGACGCAAGGGATTTCTAATCACTATGGAGGACATTACCATCCTCGACATTCACATCCTCATGCACGTATACCCAAACGCAACACGAGTCAAGAAGCCACAGTTATCATGGAGGACATTGCTATCCTCCACGTTCAAACTCACATGTAGGCTAATCACAAGTGATACAACGCAAGGGATTTTTAATCACTATGGGGAGGACACTCACATCCTCATGCGCGTATACCCAAACTCAACACGAGTCAAGAAGCCATAGTCATCATGGAGGACATTACTGTCCTCCACGTTCACCACTTTCCAAACAATTAACCAAACTCACATGTAGGCTACGACCATACGTGGGCCAACTTAGGCTACGACTGTGCATTGAATTTCTCAAATATCATCTAAGTCTCACATGTAGGCTACGACCATACATGTGTCTATGTAGGCCATGACCATACACTGGACATCTCGTATATCAACTTGCATCTCACTTGTAGGCTACGACCATACAAGTGTCAATGCTTTTTAGGCTACAACCATATATTTGACATCTCGCATATCAACCTGTATCTCACCTGTTAGCTACGACCATACAGGTGTCAATATAGGCTACAACCATACATTTGACATCTCACATATCAACCTGTGTCTCACGTGTAGGCTACGACCATGCAGGTGTCAATGTAGGCTACTACCATACATAGGATTCCTCAATCATCACTCTGTGTCTCACAAGTAAGCTATGTCACGCCCCGACCCAACGGGCATGTGAGAAACAAGAATAATTTTTTTTTTTTTTTAACTCTGAAGCATGCACAACTCATAGTCCAAACACGTAACACCCACATGTGTAATGAGATCCCTACAGATCCTAGGACATATTGGGCCCTTGGTTTGATCGAACTGAATTATCAGCTGCCTACGTACTCAATGGAGATCAAATCTTTCGTAGTTCTCAATTCATTTATTTCATGACACTAACCCCGTGCTATTCATGATGTCATACCAGAACATGCTTATACCCAACTGTAGACCTTATCAGTAGAGTGGGTCTCATCCATCACGGGTTTAGCCAATCTCGGGTCTATACCAATCATGTGAACAACGTCAACCATGACATCAATGTCACTCATGGGATAAACATCATCCATGTGACCTATACCTGAACAGAAGTACTATATCCCTCTTTGGGGATAATACTCTAAATATGGGTCCAATCATCTATGGAAACCATGCCCTTCGTCAGAATGACCATGCACGATAATAATATCAATCCATGAACACAATGCTCTCTAAGGGAATAACCATCCATGTGTATAACTCATCCATTCGTAGAACCAATGTGTCTATCATGGGACCAATTGGTCTACTATAAGACCAATACGTCTACCCTGGGACCAACATGTCCACTATAAGATTAATACGTCTACCATGGGACCAACATCCGGGCATGAATCCAAACTACCATGGGAACCATCATCCATGAATATAATCATCCATCCCTGGTAACACTCTATCAGTGAGTATCATCTATCCCTGGGTATAAACCATCCATGAATATAATCCCTCCATGGATATAATCCATCCAGGGACACATCATCTACTATGAGATCTTCTATCTATATGAACAACACTCACATGAATCACTACGTGACTGTAACAATAATATCAAATCATCAGATCATATCATAAACATACCACGATCCCTAGCAAGACTTAGGGCCCATGACTTACTAAGTGGGAGACTGACGAATAGCTTGATCAAGTCTACCTCGCCCTGCATCCCTTCTCCTCATGGGTGATTCAGTCAAGCTTTAAAGCGGTCGGACTACGCCTTACAAAGCTAGTACCATCCCCATGGGGTAAACGAGTTTCTAGCCTTGCGCATCAACGCACATCAAATGTGCTATATAACCGTGAGAGTGCCCTACAGCGCGTAGCATGTGAGGGACTCACTCCTTGACGACAAGCATACGAGACTGTGTCTCCGTGGCTGACCCCACCGTCCAGATTACCACTCTGGAATGGGCATTCAAACATCATAATCACGTGAAGGACGTACCCATACCACATCTCAAAATCAATATTACGTGAAGGACGCACCCACATAATCATAATGTATGAAATGGAATATAAATCATGCTATGTAACACTGTCTTGTTTTTAACCTCATCAATGTGAACACAATGTCCACTCAAGGACACCTCTATGGAACGGGCTGACAAAACATCATGATCCCTTAAGGGACATAAGCTACGACTTACAAGTGGGAGATCTCCATACAACATAGATAATCTACCTCACCCCACGTCCCTTCACCACTTTGGTGATTAAGTTTGCTCTAAGGTGATCAATATACAACTTACCAAGTTAGTACTGCTGTAGTAGGGCTCACAAGTATCTAACCTTACGCAATACGTCTTATTAAGTTAGTACCGCCCAAGTAGGGCTTACAAGTATCTAACCCTGCATAATTCCGCACACCAAGTGTACAAAATATTCGTGAGAGCGACCTACAGTGCGAAGCATGTAAGGGGCTATACTCCTCAACGACACCCACAACAGCTGTGAGAGTAACTTACAACACGAAGCATGTGAGGGATTATACTCCTCGGCGGCAACCCTAAAGGATCAAGTCCTATAGTCGACGCCACTGTTCCAATAGGGTTCCTTGAACCCAAATCATCATCTTGTCACATCAATCTCCTCTAGGGAGTGAGGATTACTACTAGTGGGGCCCAAACAAGAGAAAGGCACATCACCAAGTCTTATATACCGTTTAGGTCTAATCCCAACACTAGTAATTCTCAATCTCATCATGTCCATTAATTCAACATCCCATACTCACATCTTAAATAAGCTCCAGGCCTAGCCCTAGCCCTAGGCGGAGTAGGCCGTCGCCTAGGGCCCCCAAGTCCGGTTTAATTTTTAAGTTCCCGCACCTTCTTTTATGTTATAAATTTATTTTAATGTTAATTTTATCAGCAAATGGATCCGTAGTGCAATGGTAGCGTGTTGACTCCAAATCCGAAGGTTGTGTGTTCAGTTTTATTTTTCTTTTAAAAATTAAGAATTGGGATGATTAATTGACTCTATTATAAGATTAAAATGATTATATAAAGGTTAGAGTTTACTTAGTGTTCACTGTAATATAGATGGTTGAATGGAAAGAAAATGGGTTTAAAAATGACTGTTTTGTGCTATTTAGTTTATAATTGAATGATAAATTTTTAATATAATTTTACTTTATAAGTTGTTTTAAATGCATTATATACTTTAGCACGTCAACTACTCTTTTTAGATACAATAAAATAGTAATAAAAAATAAAAAATCAACATGCATGGCCAAAGTAGAAATTACATTTGTCACAAGAAAGATTGAATGGAATAACTATCTTATCTATTGAAAAAGATATGTTAAAAAAACTTGAATATAATAATTTAATTAGTAATTTTGGATCTCAAAATCCGAGAAGAATAAATTTTAAATAATACTTTGTTATAAATTTGATTATGATATTTTATTTGGATGTTTTACACTTTTGTTAAAAAAATATATATGATTTTATTTTTTGTGAGTGTATAAAAGACCCATCTTAAGAGTTCGCCTAGGGCCCATGAAATCTCAGGGCCGGATAACCTCTTAAACATACATCAATGAGTAATGCAAAATGGATCATATTCACAATTACATGGGCAACATATATGTCATAATCACACCATGTCCATAATTTCACAATGATAGCAGCATAGCACATTCCATTACGTTTCATACATTCAACATAATTATCACATTGGGTTATACTAGGGACATGGACTACACACCAACCCTAAGATACACACGTCGGATTTATTTACACATATTCTTAGACCTTGCAATTTATTTGACCCATCTCATAGTGGTTTATCATCCTACGTCTAATCACTCTCTTCTTCACAACATTAACCTAATTAAATTCATCAATAATTCATCTCAACCCTTCACAAGGATCTCCAACAATTTACACAAATTATCCATCATCCTTAATATAAATGGATGAAACACAATGCATTTTTTGATCGTGCTGAGGCACAATGTTCTCAGTTGCTTACGTACCACATAGTGGATCAGATCAACCGTAGTTCATTATTTTCACATTTGGATTGACATTGGAGAGTGGTCATACTTTTACTTTGGGAAATCAAAGAAGGCTTTCTTAGCATTTACATTGCATTCTCAATCATGCTAGCCCATCCCCAATGTAGCACAAGTTAACCCCCTTGGGTTATAAGATACTTGATCTTAACTCACCTATTTCACTTAGTATAACCCTTCATCAAGTTCCTCTTCAAATCATGGAAATTCATTCTACACATGGTTAGGTTGATCAACTACAACCATTATCAACATAGATACTCACTAGTGATGTACATATCATCACAAAATCCAAGCATGACATTAAAACACATTCATCATGCTATTATATTAATTACCCATCTGAGAATTCCAATCACAATCATAGAATTCATTTGATACATATATTACTCATAACTATAAACAAGTATGGGAAGTTATCAAGGCCCTATATTTCACATCTTGGGTAATTTTGATTTATCATACATTCTATCATACTTCATCGCATCACAAATCTATGAATTCTCAATTATAATAAACATCTAATCATAAGGAACTTGGGAAACTCATACATATGTATTCGATACAATATATTCACATCAATCACACATAAACATGGGGAGGTCATACCATAATTTTACTCAATTATGCATTGGAATGTGTACAAAGCAACATTCACTGAAACATATTATCAAACGCCTTGTGAGCATGGAATTTTACAAATATTCTCAATGCTCAAAGTGTATGGCATTCCCCAATTTGGGTTTCCAATGGGTTGTCTCATTCAACTCGGGTTTACCGAGTCCGGAATTTGGAGTAATTAGGCACTAATTGTCTAAAACTCTTGAATTAGACCATCCAAGGCTCAAATAGCCAAAACCCCCATTTTTATCCAATGTTGTCAAACTCGAATCGTATCGAAAATTGATCTAGGGGTGTGAATCGTGAATAAAAAATCGTAGAATCGTAAGATTCATACTATTTATTATTATCCCCTCATTCCCACTACCATTTTGTTGACTTGGGCCATTACAAGCTACGACCATACAGGTGTCAATGTAGGCAACAATCATACATTGGATCTCTCACTAGCAATCTGGGCCCCCGGTGTAGGCTACGACTGTAGAATAATAGACTGAATAAAAGAGAAGATGGAGAATGGAGAAGAAATTCTCTGTATTGATTGTATCTAAACTGAGAGGGTTATATGTGTAAATAGAAAAACAAGAGCCAATCTAGGTGGCTTAAAAAGGAAAAGAATTAAAAGAATAATTATCTACAATCAATCATACAACTAATAAGATGTCTTTCCAAAATTAGATGATTTGAGTCAATTCTGTCCTGAAGTGGGTCCCACAACACTCTCCCTCAAGCCGGTTCGAAGATGTCAAGTAATCCTAGCTTGCTAACAACCAAGTCGAGCCAAGTTCGGGGAACTGACTTTGTGAAAATGTCGGCAAGCTGATCTTTAGATTTCAGATGAGTGAAAAGTTGGCCTCCAGAAATATGCCGACGAAGGAAGTGACAATGCCACAGCCTCACATCTGAAGAGGAACAAGTCGAACACGCTACAGAGTTGCCATGGCGAGAGTCAAGAAGGTAGAGGCCACTTGCTTCACGACCACCATCCATCACCTGCTTCGTGGTTGGATCTTGGAAAACAAAGTGAGAAAGAAAGAAAGTGACTGAGCAATTCATATGTTTAGTCAAGGAACTAACAGATAAGAAATTGTGGGATAAGGTGGGAACATGCAAAACGGAGGATAGGTCCAAATTAAGAGTAATGGGAACAATCCCTTTTCCCAACAATATCAATATATGAGCTGTTATCTAATTTAACCTTACCACATGAAACAGGTGAAAGGGAAGAGAAAATGGAGAGTGGATAAGAAATTCTTTGTTTGATTGTATTGAATGTCTATAAACTTAAAGTGTTACATGTATAAATAGAAAAAAAGAGCCAATCTAGGTGGCTTAAAAAGGAAAAGAATAAAAGAATAATTATCTACAATCAATCATATAAGTAATAAGTTGTCTTTGCATAGATGATTTGGGTCAACTTTGTCCTGAAGTGGGTCCCACAACACTCCCCCTCAAGATGGTTTGAAGATGTCGAGTATACCCAGCTTGCTAACAACCGAAGCGAGTGGCCTTCGGGGAACTGACTTTGTGAAATTGTCTGCAAGTTGATCTTTAGACTTCAGATGAGGAGTGAAAAGTTGGCCTTCAGAAATATGTTGATGAAGGAAGTGACAATAAACTTCAATGTACTTAGTCCACTCATGAAAGACTGGATTGGAGGCAATGTTGATGGCCGCTTGATTGTCACAAAACATGATGAGTGGATCGGTAGGAGCAAAGCCCAATTCACTAAGAAACTGTCGGAACCACAACAATTCAGAAGCAGTATTAGCCATGACACGATATTCGGCCTCAGCATTAGACCAAGCAACAATAGACTGCTTCTTGTTTCGCCAAACAACTAAATGTGAGCCGAAGAAAATCCCTGGAAGGATTATTGGGGACTCACTCTTGTGCACGGAGGAGGAGGATAAATGGATATGGTGCATAGACCTGTCTGGAGATTTCTCGGTTAGGTCTATCATAAGACTGGTCTACTTATTCGGTCAAAACCCCTCGGCCATGCAGTCTAGCCTGGAACAACAAAGTCCCCCAAGAATACAAGTTTGTTTGTGGGCTGCACTTAAAGGAAGAATCTCGGTCAAGTGTAACTTACAGAATAGAGGCTTATTACGAAAGTGGGCCTCAGACCTATGTGTTCTATGTGGTGGGGAGAAGGAACAATGGACCACTTGATATGCAGATGTCCATTCTCTACAAGGGTTTGGCGATTGTTCCTTAATCTGATAGAGTGTCTATGGGTTCTAAATAACACGATAGGGAAGGACATCACAGAATGGTCAGGGGGGTACTTTTGTAAGGAGAAGGGTGGCTTGGAGATTGATCCTTGCGACAACCATTTGGGAAATTTGGAAGGAGGGGAATAATAATTTTTTTAGGGCAAGATGGGGTTGGCATGGGAAGTTTTTGAAAAGGCTAAATAGAACCTTGTTTGTTGGTTAGCTCTATGTAAGGAATTCAATGCCTGTGCCCTTGAGGATTTTTACGTACATGGGAGGGTGTATGGAAGGGGGCAAAAAAGTGAGGAAAGCTAGCATAGAATGGGTGAAGCTCGAAGAAGGCTTCTACAAGTTTAATGTTGATGGCGCAGCTAGGGGTAAACCTGGTCCGACAAGGATAGGAGGTGGTCCTTCATGATGACATGGGTAGGATGCTTTTGATCTTCTTAGAATCAGTAGGAGTAATGGAGTCCAATGAGGCAGAACTAAGGGCGATTAGGTGAGTGATCCATCTTTGGGCTAGTATTGGGAATGGCAACTGTTGTGGGACCCACTATAGGGCACAATTAACCATGTGGGACCCACTTCTGGACATAGTTGACTAGAATAATTCCAGTTTGGAAAGATGACTTAGAATATGTCGCTAGCTGTATAATTTTTTTTTTTTTTTAGGACATTGACGACTTAATATCATTAAAATAAGACGAAAGTATAAGAGAAGGGATCCGAGTATAGGAGATATATACTCAGAGTTGATGATAAGGAAAAGAAACAAACAAGAACAAGAAGAAGGAAGAAATAAATAAAAAAATACAACAAAAACCACCTAACACAAGATTCAAAAGAAATCCCCAATCCCCAAGTTTTCAAGGCGGGTGAGATGAGAAAAATTCCAAAGATGGACTTTGTAATTGAACACTAGCTTTCGCCAAGAAGTTTGCAACACAGTTTGCTGATCGAGGTATATGGGCGAAAGAGACGCCACCTAGCCTACACAACCTCCAAATGTCCCTAGCAATACCAATTAGCCTCCACAGGAGGAATTTTCTATTGCTAGTCCAAGAGATGGCATTAGCTAAGTCACCTTCGATAATGAGGTTACCACACGTAAACCCGGACCAAACCTGAAGTGCTCTCCTAATTGCCCTCAGTTTAACATCATTAGACTCCATCAACCCAACTGATTCGGAGAGAACTGCCAACATTCTACCCCTATCGTCATGTAACACACTTCCTATTCCTGCTGGCCCTGGTTTACCCCTTACCGCTCCATCAACATTGAATTTACATGAACCGAGGGAAGGCGCAACCCACTTGGTCAATCTTTTTTGAGCTCTACCAACTCCTTTCATATACCCATCCCAAGGCAAGTAAAAATCCTTAGGTGCAAGACCCCAAAACTCCTTACACACAGACAACCATCCAATCACTTGTCATTTTGCCCTTCAAACACATCTCTAGGTTCTCCCCTCTTTCCCTCAAGCTGTGAATTTATTGTAATTGATTATTCTTTGATTCCTTTCCATTTTTGCCATTGTAATTGGCTCCCTGTTTATGATTTATACATGTACTCTCCTACAGTTTTATACACAATACAATACAAGAAATTATTCTTCTCCATTATTCCTTTTATTTCTCTCTCTGTGTCTCCTTTATTATTTTCTACATGTTATCAAGTAGAAACGATTTTTGGAGTTTTAGGGAGTTTTTTTTTTCGTTTTATTGTTCCTTGCCAGCGTAGTTGTTCCTTACTGGAGTCCGAAGATCTCTAAGGGCATCTGTAGTAGAACTTCTATTTTCTTCTCCATCTTTCAATTTCTGGAGCTATTCCAAGTTTTTCCAGTAGTTTGAAGGTTTCCTGTGGAGTTCCGTAGTCACTGGTCTTCCCTACACCAAAATCTTCTTGGTAAATCCAACTTTTCCCTGGCGAGGCTTCTGCTGGAGGGACCCCACCATACCCATGTTGTTTTTACAAGGTGTATCCATCTGTGCTGTCTGATCTGATTTTTGGATTGCGTGGGACCCCTTTTGCTCAAGTTTTCCCCTCCACTACCTCGCATGCCAGAAACCCAGTTTTTTGGGTCTTTTCTATCAGATTTGCTAGCTTTCATCTTGGACTGCCTTCAATCCTACTTTTTTGTTGTCGCCCCTTGCTGGCCTTTGATCCCACCCAGTTGCTTTCAACCTCAAAACTGGTGGGGCCTCCTTTTGCAAATCTTCTTCTTTCAGGACTGCTGTTGTGACACCTGAGCTTGAGTTTGCTTCTGTTTTTAGACTCTTATCTTCTGCTACAGTCATCTGATCTACCTGCAGCTTCACCCTAGTCGATGCCTCTACCAGTCCTTCCTACATACACGACTGCCATTATCTTTCATACTTGGTGGGGCCTCCATCTATTGCCTCCTTTAGTCTGTACCATTGGCTGCCTACGGATCTACGGTTCTAGGTTTTTTTAATTAATTAATTAATGGCTTCTTCCACTGCTGCTGCTCTTCGCGATGTGGCCTCTTTTGGTTCTCCTCAGATTGACAAGATTACGACAATTTTTGTTGAATGAGACCAATTACTTCCAATGGTTTCACTCTGCAAAAATATTCCTTGATTCCAAACAAAAATCAGATTATATTGATGGCGCTGCCAAAGAACCGGCTCGGGATAGTCCCTTATATTGAGATTGGAAAACTAATAACTTTCTGGTTTAGTCTTGGTTACTTCACTCCATGGATGACCATGTCCGTGGCATCGTATATACTCTTCTGAATGCCAAAGATGTTTGGGACACAGTCAAGGATTTGTATTCTGATGGTGACAACTCAACCCATATTTATGAGTTATACCAGATCGCTGCTCATCTCTGACAAGGGGAGTTGTCTGTCATTCAATATCACTCGGAGATGAGGACATGTTGGTTGGAGCTGGATCAACTAGTACCATCAAATTTGAGCACCCCGGTGATACTCTTTTTCATCGGCAATATGTTGACAGGTGTCAGACGTTTGATTTATTGGTTGGGTTGAGTCCGGAATTTGAGCCTATACAAGCTCAACTGCTTGGGCAACGGCCTCTCTCCCATTTGAATGAGGTCTATTCAGCCTTACTTCGGGACGAACAACGTCGCCTTGTCATGACCCCTTCCTCTGTGCTGGTTGAACGCTCTGCTCTGGTTATGGCTCACACTTCCGTTCCGGTCAATTACTCTACTCCACCATCTACAAGGCCTCCTTTCTGTGGGAAGGAACCAACTTTTGACACCCGACAGGACCTCGTAGGTCAAAGGAAGAAAGGTACTCGGTTTTGCACCTACTGCAAAATGAACAATAATTATCTCAACTCCCCTTGTCGGAGATGAGCATCAATCTGACATAACTCATAAATACTGGTAGATTTGTCATCATCTGATTACAAAGCCTTAACTGTGTCCCAAACATCTTTGGCAGTCGGAAGAGTATAAACATTGCCGTGGACATGTTCATCCATGGAATGAAGTAGCCAAGACTGAACCAAAGAATTGTTGGCTTTCCACTCTTGATATGAGGGACTATCCCTAGCAAGTTATATGGCAATACCATCAATATAGTTTGATTTTTGCTTTGCATCAAGGAAATTTTTTACCGAATGAGACCATTGGAAGTAATTTGTCTCATTCAAAAGAACTGTCATAATCTAGCCAATCTGAGCAGAACCAAAAGAGGCCATATCGAAGAGAGGAGAAGCAGTAGAAGAATCCATTTGGCAATAAATCAAACAGAGAAATGATTGAACCTGGTACAACAGTGATAAGAAGGCAACAGTAGTAGAGCAAGCCCAAAAGCACAACAGTAGATCAGTTGGCGCCGCTTAGAATGACACAACCGATGTGGTCCCTACCAAGCACGAAAGAGAGCGGAAGCCTTGTAGATGGAAAGTGGAGGTAGGAGCGACACCAGTGCCAGAAGATCCTAAGCAAGGGATTGTAGAAGCCAATCGATGTAAGTAGAAACACCAAAAACTTGGTTTCGAGAATGGGACTCTCACTGAATGGAAACTCTGCAAGCAACCAGGCCTCGAGGATACCGAGCACCAATCCAACACTACGGATAGATAGCCTTGTCAAAAACGGCAAGGGTATGTGGGGGTTTGCGTTGTCAGAAGCCTCGTTGGAAAAAATCCGGACGACTGAGAAGTTCTGGTTGCAGAAAACCAATGATTGTGAAACAACGGTAAAAAGGATCTAGAACGCTGTGAAAAACCTTCCAAAAATGAAATGCTAGAAGGGAGAAGAATATCTGCTACAGAGAACTGCAGATTTGAGTCGAAGATGATGCCAGATTCGGGTGAGGAACAAGAACTCCGGCAATGAATGGTAACTTCGGTGAGGAACAATAAAAACGGAAGAAGGAACCTCCTAAAATCTCCAGAAATCATTTCTGGCTGATACTTTGTAGAAAATGATACAAGAAAAAGAAGTAGAAGAAAAAGGAAGATAATGGAGGGAAAAAATGTTTCCCTATATTGTATTATGTATGCAATTGATCATATGGAGCCAATTATGGTGGCTAAAAAGGAAATAAATAAAAGAATAATCAATTTATCAATTACACCATTAGCGACATAAACGGGTTCAACTTTCCGAAATGGGATTGTCGTGGTCAACTATCATGAATTGGGTCCCACAACAATAAAACATTGTCTACAAATGGAAAATATAAAATACGAGTGATTGCAAAAGATGGAAAATATATACATCATCATCAAATGTTAATGATCTATTTGAATTGGTTGATATTACTAAATATAAATCGTCGTCTAACAGACAAGAATCTGTAGCACAATTGGTCAAGGCTCAATGTTGTTGCTTAAAGATAATGTGTTCAAGTCTCATGGGCGTCAGATAGGCAGTTAATCCATGGAAACAACATCAAATAGGCAGTTAGTCCATGAAAACAATTTGCCAAATCCAAGTATAAAATGCCAACCCAAGATTGATGAGATAAATGGCTTATGATGATGATGATGATGATAAATCATTATCTAATGTTGCTAAAACTTTCAAGTGCTTAGTAAAATCCCTTTTATTTATTAATCTTCTCAATTAGGATCTATTTGGGTGTAAAAACTTTTGATGTTCATTGCATCTTGGGGATTTTACTAATCATTCTAACTGCATGTTGTGAGTATGGATTGTTTACTGATTTACTATCCATTTCCAAGGTCAAATGTTTTGATAAGGTTGATTTGGTCTATGCTTTTACACTGTTACATTGTTTTGCCCGAATTATGACTTAAATTTGTACCATGATTATGTTTTCTCAATTTTGGTATGATAGGATTATCATGCTTATCCAATTTTGTTAAAGGAGAGGACATTTGGTCTTTATTGTTGTTGCAAACCCATGTTTAAAGGTGACATGGAGAACCAATGATTTTCTCTGACATAAATGTGGAAATAAATCAGTCTAGAAGGTGCTTTACCAGATTCTTGTTGATAAAACCCCTTTGGTTCCATCTGATAATGTTAGAGATAAATTCTTGATACCATCCACCATATGAAGTGCGAATTCTTACTCTTTATAGAATCATTTTATTGCTAATGAGAGATTAATTTTGCTTAGGTATTGATAGTGGTATAATTCCTAGCTCAAAGGAATGCAATCAATGATGCCAAAACTTCAAAGAATAAATGTCTTTGTGATGTGTCGTGTTGGATACTTCATTTTGATGTAAAAAGTTCATGCCCTTGTTGCAACTATGGTGTGCCCTGCTGACTCCATGCTATATCTGGACATCATAAGAATTCAAGTATTTCAAGAATCAAAATTTAAGTAGCCTATTTCCTCTAATGTAGTCTAGCCTATGTTGCTAAAGAAGTTCTCTGTGTTGTTTCTAGCTGTTTAGTTTGTTGTGGTTTTGGCCCATGTTAGCTTTCACGTAGTTCTTTCTTGCAATGAAAATTTTGTTGTATTTTCACAGGTTAAAATTGAGGTGATAATTTAATTGGCAGTGAGAAAACTTCTGTAGTACTCAATCTCATGATATTTTTATTTAGTCTGACTTGTTGTTTCCAAGTTTTTGCTTTTATTACTTACAAATCGAAAGACAAACATTTTCATCATTGATATATTAGTTAAACTTGGATGGGATGTGTAGCTTAGTTGGGTTGTTGGCTTCACCACCTTGAGGTCCCACAGCTAGGACCTTGAGGGAGCTACCAGATGACATTAAATAAATTAGAAATCAAGTTTTCCTTTAAATTATTTAACCCATTTACTATGCATTGCTATTACAAGTTGAGGACTATTACAAAATGATTTTACATTTTTTCTTTTGGTGTCCTTATAGGTTCTTTAATGCTACTCTACCCAGTGATATTATAATTGAAGTTGATGGAATATCGTTCCATCTTCACAAGGTAAGCTTTTTATCATGCTCTAGAAATTGCTAGAAACAAATTTTATTTTCTCCTATCTAGATCAAGTCTCCATATGCATATTTGAATACTTCGGAGACGAGGCTTTAGTGCCATCTTGGTGATTTAAATGAGCAACTGCAAATTGGAATTTTATGTAATTGGTTGAACATATGTCTTGACCTGACTAGATCAGTTAGGATCATTACCTTTATTAGACTAATATATGAAGGTTTCTCATGAATGGCAAAATTGAGCAATGTTTTATGTACATAGAACCTCTCTCTCTCTCTTCTTTCTGTGACTTGTTTTTCACTATTTCTCTATCTATAGCATGTTGCATCATGTGTTGATGCATTGTGGCATCTACAAATGCCAAAAACAGATTCTATACAAAGAATCAATGGATTATGAGTGAAATTACTATTACGTAAAAAGAGTGCATGGACAAAGATGGAGAGTTGTACTGAAGGTAGTTGCGTGGCCTAGATGAAGGTAATGGTGATTTGGAATAGGGGCCAAATGATAGTAAGGAAGACTAGGTGGAATTGAGAGGGAAGAAAAGAGAAACATAGATATGGCATATGATTTTATCAAATAAAAACATAACGAACAATCAAACCCTTTAATCTTTATGTAATAGATGATTATCTTTTTATTTAAAAAAATCATATGCTGTGTTTCTTTAACTATAGCGTTGGTTGAATTATTAGAATGCTATATAACACTAATAATGTGCATATGATGCACGAAAGGCAGTTGTTTGGAAAATGACATAATTCTCAGTTGTGTGCTTAATAAATGAAATTAAGAAGCTTGAATCTAAAGATAGGTTCTACTATATAATATATTATCTTACCATATGATATAACATAGATTCAACATCATGAGATCTAAAATCTGTAAATTTCGGAGCCCATTTAATGATCCCAATTTCTCATTATGTGTCCTATATATAAAAAGGCATATAACAAATAATTCAAATTCAACAGTGAGGATGATAAAGGACGAGGGATATGGTGACCATTAATGCCTAAATGTAGTTCCCTAAAGATTAAAAGGGATGAAAATAATGCATCCTAAATCTAATATGAGCTGAACTTAAATATCAATTAATATATGCAATTAATTAATTAAGAATTTAATCAATCCCGACAAAGTCTCGAGTCATTTAATCAAGGATGGGCCATGGGGTTTGAAGGATTAATAAGTTCACAACTTGGCACGTCGGAAAGGAGAGAGGAATGGATGGGATTTTGAAGGGAAACAAAGGGTCTGTTTTGGGGCGGAAGACTTTCGACGGAAAAGGCTTGGGAAGGGGAGGCAGAAGTAACAAACGTTAGATCTATGGGTGGCAACACTGGATATGGAGATTTGGAGGGAAACAAGGCACAGGAAGGGGTAGGGACAAGGCATGGAACCTTGTGGGGGAGAGGAGGGACTCCTTTTAGGGGCTCGACTGGTTGGAGGGTGACGGCGACAAGACCAAGAGGATCTTTAGAGGTTCTGGCTAAGGAGAACAGTGAAAAAAGGGGCTGCAACAGAAGGGAAGAAGGTTGTAAGGGGTTCTCTGCGAGTTTCTGTTAGGGCGTATGAAGAAATAGGGGAATAGAGAGGGACGACAGTATGGCTTTGTAAACACAACGAAAATAGGGAAGAGAAAGAGAAGAAGAAGAAGAAGAAAGATATGGAACCTGGAAGTGGAGGCTTCACGCCGGGCTTTGCGCCAATGGAGGGGAGGGCTTCACGCCAAGATCAAAGGCTTCACACTCGAGAGTTTCATGCACACAAGAGGCAATCTTTTCTTTCATTCAATCATCTCTCTTTATTGGAAATCTCATTACATATATATAGAGTCCAAAAACTAGAAACACCCTAAATAGAAACTCCTAAATACATTGAAACGAAAATAAACTCACTCAAAATAGGAAGTCCTAATTTCTAATTACAACCAAATTGAAAATAGAAATAAATAATAATAAAAAAAAACTACTCCACATTTATATGTGGATCTGCTGTTCTACATCAATCTCCCCATCTTAAAAGAACTCAACCTTGAGTTCAAACAGATGAAAAGACATCAATCTTCCTACGTACGCGCCTTCCTAGTGTGGGGTCTTCAATATGCATTCACGCGCACGTGAGGTCTTCAAATGTCATCCAATGGAGTCATCATCAAGCCACAATGCTGCTGGAGTGGCTTTCTTCCGTTGTCGCTGGGATACTCGAACATGTGAACTGTCACTGTGGTCAACATACTCTAAATGAGAAGAATACGCCTCTGGCAATACAAAACTGTAGTATCTCACCAGAAGAGCCGGATCCTGCCGCTGAAGTTCATCTGCTGTCAACCATGTGAATTTTGTCTTCAGTTTGCGTGTGGGAACCACTTTCTCATCCAGTATAAACTCTACCTTCTCTCTCTTGGGTGAAAGGAAAGACTTTGTACGATAAGGCCAAGGATTATGAAGTGGGCTAGGTAGGTCAGTATGTTGGTCAGGAAGAGGCTCATATGAGGGGGGGCAGAGTGGTAAGGCTGCTGGGTCATGGAAAGGTGTGGGGTTTGATGGGGAATGCACACTGGGTCCAACTTGCCTCAAGACTTTGAAAGGTTCCGCGCCACAAATGTGCAACTTACCAATGGTTCCTTGTGAGAACTGTTCAGGCCTCATGTGGATTATCATAGAATCACCTACATTGACATCCTAGAACTTGCAATAAGAATCTGCAACACTCATATTGTTCATTGCATGTATTAATTTCACTTTTAATTTCAACATGCAATGCATGTGTATGTAGTGCAAATGCAGATGCAGACTCAAACAACTTGGGCAACACTGACACTGGACTAGGGTCTATGGATGGGGATGATATGGAAACACACCTAACCAACCCAAGGGGATTTTCTTCGAAATTATTGATGCCCTCATCACCATCGGGATTTACTCCTTTATATATCACTTCATCTTCAATGTCCTGGTCAGTCTGTTCATTAGACTGTTTTTCCAACACAAGGGCTCTTTCCTTATTCCTATTCTTGGTAGGACACTCGTGAGCAAAATGCCCATAACCTTGACAATTATAGCATTTTTGGACACTCTTGAAAGAGCTCGCACCAGAGGCTCCTTTGGCACTTACATCCTTGTTCTGGGAAGGAGCACAGATGACTAGCTTGGGTTGACTCACCGTATCCCGTGGAGTAGACTCAAAATGCTTAAGAGGGTTCGGTTTCAGGTAACGCTCCAACTCTTGCACTCTCTAGTAAATTTCTTCCAAGGTATTGACATTGTGGGGAATCAACTCCTTTTGGAGATCCGAATGGAGACCCATTCTAAACCGAGAAAGAGTTACAAGAAGGTCCTCCTTTATATCGCATCTCATCATGTACTCATTAAACTTGTCGATGTAATCGGTGACTGACATGTTTCCCTGACGAAGTGCTTGCCATTGGTCAATTAATCTCTTTCTATAGGTCAAAGGGAAGTATTTTTCTTTCAGTTTTTCTTTCATTTCATCCTAATGAGAAATATGGTCACCTCCGGCTCTTTCAATTTGGCGCACTTCATTAGTCCAAAAAAATTTGGCTTGACCCAACAATTTCATTTTGGCAAATCTCACCCGATGCCCTTCTGACATGTTATACCATTCAAAGTAATGTTCCATGCCAGACAACCAGTCAATAAAAGCCTTTGGATTAAGTCGACCATCAAATCTCGGAGCCTCAACTTTAACAGTTCTCACTCTTTCAGACTCAGGGTCGGGAAGGTCATGAAAAACATAATGGTTTTGGGGACCATGTCTTCTTCCACCACACCCTCGGTCACGAACTCTACCCCGACCTCTACCACCACCAACTTCCATGTCATTATTTTGATTGAGGGAAAGCTCTAGTTCATCAAAGCGGTTATTGGTTCTGGTCGCCTGTTCTTCTATTCTGGTTTCCATGTTGGCTAAACGGACATTTATATCATCTAAGATCTTGGTAAACGGTGTGAGGTCCATATTGGGTTAATACTCTCGGCTACTACGTGTGGGCATGCACAGAAAGACACATTAAATGATATGACTTAACTCTAAATGCAATGAATACAGTTATGTAATGACTTTATTTTTTAAAATTTTTTTTTTTTTTTGAAAATATGAAGAACCTAAAACCATGGGTGTTTGAAACAACTCAACCTTGCTCTGATACCAATTTGACGCAGGACAAAGGATATGGTTACCCTTAATGCCTAAATGTAGTTCCCTAAAGATAAAAAATGATGAAAATAATGCACCCTAAATCTAATATGAGCTAAAATTAGATTCCAATTAATATATGTATTAGCACACATGCCAACTCAGACGATTGACCTTCCTCTTTGGAATATTTCCTCTCCCTAATCAAGGGATTGTAATTGATTCATGTATTTGATTATTGCCTCCAATAGAAAGGTTTGTAACACTATAAATAAAGAGGCTAATGGAATAGACCGTAAGCAGTCATTCAACATTCTACATGGTACAGAGCCAGAGAATCCTCTGACCAGATTCTTTCCCTCCCTCCACCCTCCTCTCTCTAGCTGTGGGCCCATCCTACACCCTCTCCTCTATCACGGTGTGCACCAGACCTTCTTATTCTCAGACGGCTACTGAAAGAGGGGTGCCGATCGCCACTCCGCATACCCGCGGACGCCCCTTTTCTTCGTGGAGGCTCAGATTTGAGGCGCTATTCCTTGTTTCCGGTGGACATATCCACCTGCTCCTGTCGCTGGCGCCTCTGCCTTCACCACTGCCGCTTTCTCTCGGCGGATCTGTACATCGATCCAGCCCACCGGCCGTCGTCGCTGCTCCTACCTATTCTTGTCCACGTTGTTTCTCTGCTGCTCAGGCCTAGCCGCGGCTACCCCCCTTCTTTTCGGCTCAGATCTGAGGCCATATCCACTGTTTCCTGCGGCTCCCCCCCTTTTCCGGATCTCCTCAGATCCGCCTGCACCTGACTTCTTGCAGCCCTTCCTTTTCGGTTCTGCCGGATTTTTCAGTCCGCCTGCATCTGCGTCCTTGGATCTTCGGACGCCGATTTCGCCGTCGTCCCTACTGCGTGTCTCATCTCATCTCTTCGGCCTTCAGCAGCTCTGAGATCTCGTCCCAGAGATCCGACTTCCGCCCTGCACCTGCGGTCTGACATCGTCTTCTTCCGCACAGAGACTGTCTCCGCCGAATTTCTCCGCTTCGATCCACTGCTTCTTTTAGATCTCTCCGCTCTGATCTCCGGCGACTGCGTTTTCGCCGGATCTGCCGGAATCTTCGGTTTGCCCCTTTTAGGGCTTGTTTGTTCACAACAGCACCAAAAAAAAAACAATTGACCTTTCTCTTTGGAATATTTCCTCTCCCTAATCAAGGGATTGTAATTGATTCATGTATTTGATTCTTGCCTCCATTAGAGAGGTTTGTAACACTATAAATACAGAGGCTAATGGAATAGACTGTAAGCAGTCATTCAACATTCTACAATATGCAATTAATTAATATAAGAATTACCACACATGATTGTGCAAATATTAAGAATTTAATAAATCCCGACAAAGTCTCGGGTCATTTAATCAAGGATGGGCCATGGGGATTGAAGGATTTGTAACGACCTGACCCATGACAAGGTTTAGGATTCAACTCAATGAGAAATTGTCTGCTCTGGGTCCAAAAATGAGCCCTCACGATTTTGCCTTTGGGCTTGGCCCAACTCGGTAGGCCCAAAATGCGTCTCATGAGTTAAGGAGAGGCAACTACTTATAAACCCCATCCAGAAGTCCTCAACTTCCAATGTCGAACTCTCCAAAATTCCCACATGCACTCCCACTTGTTGGGCTTGTTGGATCCGACTGGCCCACACTGCTGGTCCAACCGACAGGGCCCAGTTTCACTTGGATCAGCCTCTCTAGGGCCTAACCTCTGGTTCATGGGTCAGGGTATCACAGGATTAATAAGTTCACAACTTGGCACGTGGGAAAGGAGAGGAATGGATGGGGTACTGTTTGACTAATAAGGGCTGCAGAAAACGTATGCAACTTAAGGATTCTGAAGGGAAACGAAGGGTTTGTTTTGGGGCGGAAGACTTTCGACGGAAAAGGCTTGGGAAGGGGAGGCGGAAGTAACAAAGGTTAGATCTGTGGGTGGCGACACTGGGTATGGAGATTTGGAGGGAAATGAAGGCACAGGAAGGGGCAGCGACAAGGCAAGGAACCTTGTGGGGGAGAGGCGAAAGGGTAGGGGTTCCTTTTAGGAGCTCGATTGGTTGGAGGGTGACGGCGACAAGACCAAGAGGATCTTTAGAGGTTCTGGCTAAGGAGAACAGGGAAGAAAGGGGTTGCAACAGCAGGGATCAGGGTTGTAGGGGGTTCTCTGCGAGTTTCTGCTAGGGGGTTATGAAGAAATAGGGGAATAGAGAGGGACGATAGTATGGCTTTGTAAACACAACGAAAATAGGGAAGAGAAAGAGAAGAAGAAGAAGAAAGATATGAACCTGGAAGTGGAGGCTTCACGCGGGGCTTCGTGCCATTGGAGGGGAGGGCTTCACGCCAAGATCAGAGGCTTCTCACCCGAGAGTTTTTTGGGCAAGAGGCAAGCTTTTCTTTTCATTCAATCGTATCTCTTTATTGGAAATCTCATTACATATATATAGAGTCCAAAAACTAGAAATACCCTGAATAGAAAATCCTAAATACATTGAAACGAAAATAAACTTACTCAAAATAGGAAGTCTTAATTTCTAATTACAACCAAACCGAAAATAGAAATAAATAATTAAAAAAAAAAAAAAAACAACTCCACATTTGTATCTAGATGAACCCCAAATATAAATATACACTTTTATTTAGATATCAAATTTATCTGTTTCATCTGATATATCAAAAAATAGGACCCACCGTCTAATATGATATCCCTAAAATATATTAAAAACCTTTTTAAAATACATAAAAGGTCTCCCTGCAATTAGACCATGAATATTTTTTTATTACACGACTTGACAGCCTTTTCAAATCACGTGATATCTTCTATCACATGACATGGAATGAACCTCTAGTCCCTTACGTAGTTACACGACTTTGTAGTCTAAGTCGGCCATTTGACTTTGGGGCAATATGCTAGTAATATTTTTGACTTGGCTGAGTCACAACATAAAGAACGAGTCCTTCATATTTTAGTTACAGTTGACTTAAATGGTTTTTAAAATCCTAGTCCATTGGACTAACTCCACTGAAGTTTGTAGATTTTGGCCTCTAAGTGGGGCCAGAAAACCTATGAAAACTTACTCTACTTGTAGAGATTCCATTTGTAGTTCATTCATAAATTTGAATAATAACGATATAGGGTCCATTCAACTTCTTCCACTTGCTAGACAAGTCCATAGAATTCTTAAAATGTTCATTGCCAAAGAAACAATCCCTAAGATAATTTGTTGAAACATGAATTCATCCTCCATGTACCCAAAAATGGAACTTGAAGTATGTAACCGAACCTCCAACCTTGCCTAGTCACAAGCTCATAGTATGTAATCCAAACTCAAAGCTTGTCCTCTCACAAGCTCAAAGTGTGTAATCGAACTCCAAGTTTGTCCAAACACAAGCCTGAAGTGTGTAATCGAACTCCTAGCTTGCTCAATCACAATCCAAAGTATGTGGAACTCCGAAGGATGCACCCACCAAAATCTCCTAGGTCACGTCAAGGGAGGCCTCTCAAGTTGCAACCTCCCCTCTCCCAATGTTCCTCCTCCACCCCGCCCTCTCACTGAAGGGTCATGGCGTATTTAATAACCTCAAGCATCCATCCCATGCAAAAATTTGGGTTGCATTGTGTGGCCTTAGTTCCTTCAATCTGGTGCAGCCTTGTCCACATGGCCCAGGTTGGACCATGTGACCCAGTTCGTATAGGCTCGTGCAGCCCTTTCCATACAATCTTGGTTGGACCATGCGACCTTAAGTCCATATAGTCTAGTTTGGATCCTCTTCTTTAAAATTTTAGGTGTTAATCGTCCCTTGTTAGAAAGATTGCTTGAGGAGTATGCTTTTCTGTTGTCTTTTCTTAATGATTGATTCATTTTCAAGGGCGAAGCTAATGCTTGGGTTTGGATGGGTGATCCATCATTGAAATTGAAAGCCAAATCCCTAGTGGAGTCTCTCAACCATGCCTTGGGAGCAATAACCCTCCTAAGGGTGGTACCTTTTTGTTGGACAGCCTTTACGGATAAGAGCTGCACCAAATGCAATCTACAAAGCAGATGATCCTTGGGCTTTATGTAAGACTATCTTGCCCTTTATGTGTGAGGGTCAAGGAAACAACAAATCATTTGCTTCTTGTGACTTTGCTAGAGCTATTTGGTTCTCCTTCCTAGCTCATAGTGTGATCCCATGGATTACTTCCAACATATTGGGAAACCATCAACTGAGTTGGGGAAGATGGCAATATAGGGTCAAGGCTAAGATTATGGAAGATCATCCCAATAGGGTCGTATGGTTAGTTTGGAAAGTGTACAATAGCATGTGTAGCTAAACTGAGATTAATTAGCTGGTTAAAGGGGAGGAAGGAGTTTACGAGCATCTTGACTTTGGATCTAGAGATGGATTGGAAATATTGTTTGGAGGACATGGGGGAAAAGATCAAGATAGTGGAAAGGTGGGAAAAACCACATTCCAATTGTCGCAAGTCCCAACATGGATGGGGCAACAAGAGGTAAGCCAAGGTCGAAGGGAATTGTGATATTCTTCTCGACTTAGCTAGCAAGGTTTTATCATTTTTTTTTTTTTTGGTTTTGTGGGAAGAAAGAGTTGAATGGGCCTGAACTTTTATTGGTTGTTTGTCATTTTCTAGCTAATGGAAAATGAAACCCTTTTCTTTTCCTTCATGGAATGAGGGCTTTGCCAAGAACGCAAAGGATAAGACCTTTCCCCATTTTTCCAAGAATCCTTTTTCCTAGGGGAGAAAAAAATTTAATGAGGAAAAAATGGATGCTTTGTTCTTTTTCAATGAAAATAAAGATTTGGATGAAAATGACAAAAACTTCTAGTTTCCATGGCCTAGCACAAGGTCGAATTTCATAGCACGTTGGATGACATGAATCAAACCCAAATATATATTTTTTATTCTTTTTAAAAATTGCTTTCCTCAAGGAAATAGACAAGCAGCCATTTAGCAATCAATGAGGCTTTGAAATCATCAAAAAGAACTTTCAAGGTCAAGGATGACTCGTGTGTGTGTGGGGGTGGGGGGGGGAATGATTTGACAAGTACTTTGTGAAGGGAAGCAAACGAAAGCCATGGAAGCTCCATCCAATATTCTAAAAGATTTGGGAGCTATCGAAGCGTTTGGATGTACTATTCTCACATGTGAAAGGGTCAACAATCAAAGTGGCTGATATTTCGGCTGAGAACGGTGTTGTGAGGGATCGGTTTATCAATATTGAGTTGGAGTAGAGTCTAGGTGTTGGAGCATAGAGCCTTAGTTATTTTTTCTTCTATATGACATGTAGTGTTTGCATCTCAAGAGTATCAGAATTAATTCTTTTGTACTTTTCTTTTTATCTTTTTTTTTTTATTGAAAGGAATACGTTGCCTTTTATCTTTGCTAATAATTTTTTTTTTCGAACCTTCAAAAAAAACTGTGGACAGGGTCCATGGGGATACTATCGCATCCTGATGAAGCTGAAAGCTAAATCCTTTCATATTCACTAAGTATTTCATAATTTGTACTTATTTTAGCTACAGGAGATTACTTATGCCACATGGATCTGATGCTATCATGCATAGCTATGGTTGCTGGTACAGTCTTATAAAGAAAACAGGATATGACAACCATTATCATAATTTGGGATATGGACATGGATACTCATGAATATCCCATTTATTACAATCTTTTTAATCATAATCATCATTGTCAATTGTCCATCTATCTACGGTCTCTTTTCTTTGTTTTAGTTTCATTCTTCATTTTACCATTTTACACCATATTCTGTCTCTCCACAATCTATCATTTTTCCTTTCTCCTTGTTCTCATGTCCTTCCTCTTCTCTATATGACCTTGTACCATAGCTTTTCAATTCTTCAAATGAAGGCTGTTTTGGGTCTCCTAAAGACATGTCCAAATCACCTTATTGACCTCCCTTAACATATTTATCAATTTTTTTTTTGAGCGGTAAAAAGAAAGTACAATAGAAAAAAAAAAAAAGAGAACAGTTACAGAAAGACATAAAAGGTCTAAAAGAGTTAGACCCAAATAAAAAGATAAAAGAAGAGAAAAGGACTAGAAAAAACTGAAAATACAAAAAGGAAAAAAAAAAAACAAGAGCAAAAGTTCTTCCAAACTCAAAGGAGGAAAACACCTAAAAAAAGGTTGATGACTTCAATCTTGGCAAAATAATCTAGAAAAAGGTTAACATATTTATCATTGATGTTAAATGTTTGATTAAAATTCCGAGTCCAAGAGGATATAGACTTCATATATGCTATTATTTATCTTACTTCTATTGAATAGAAATGTTCAATGATGTTAAATGTCAGATTAACCCTGTTATGAAGTTAAATAATAATCAATTGATATAAGCCTTTAAAGTGGTAAAATCTTTTTAAGATTCTTTTCCTTGAAAAGGAAAATCATTACAAGTAATTGGCAAAAGGAGAAAAATCATTATGAGTTCATTATATAATGCTGAATCCTACTGGATATTTGATGTTAAGTATATACATTGAACATATACAAGTATTTGCCTTAGAACCCACAGCATAGTTCTAGTATAGTGTCCAACAGAACAATGAGGTTGTGAAGCCATATTTTCGGCCCCTAGTTTTTTAGAGTTGAACAATTGCATGTAAATGACTGAGATTCTAAACCTTGGCCCCTTTGACATTTGGTTCTTGTGTTGTTGAATTATAAATTTTTGCTGTTGCTGGACTGCGGTCTTAAGTTTAATTGGTTAGGCTATTCTCTCTTTCTCCCATATTGGTTATGCTATTTCTCTAGTATGGATTTGAAATAAATTATAACTACATGTTCCTCTTCAGTTTCCTTTGTTGTCTAAATGTGGGAAGATCGCAAATATATTACAAGAATCTCATTGTCCTTCTGGGGAAATTCTCCATGCTGAATTGTCTGGCTGTCCTGGAGGGCCCGATGCATTTTTGGTTGCTGCAAAATTCTGCTATGGAGCGAGGGTGGATTTGACACCAAAGAATGTTATAATAGTCTACTGTGTGGCAAATTATCTTAAAATGATAGAGGACTATGGGGAGGATAACTTATTGGCAAAGTCTGAAAGCTTCTTCCATAAAGTTGTACTTCGTAATTGGAAAGATTGTATTTTGGCTCTTCAAAGTTCTGAATCTGTTCTTGCTGAGGCAGATGAACTCCAAATTGTGAGCAAATCTCTGAGTGCTTTATCTATGATGGCATGTACAGATCCAAGTTTATTCGGATGGCCCATGATGATGTACGGCAGTTTACAGAGCCCAGGTGGAAGTATATTATGGAATGGAATTAATACAGGGGCAAGAATCCGAAGCTCTGCATCTGATTGGTGGTATGAAGATATCTCATGCTTGAGTGTGCCATTGTTTAAGAGACTTGTTGAAACAATGAAAGAGAGAGGCATAAGACCTGAAAAGTTAGCAGGTGCAGTAATGCATTATGCAAGAAAACATCTGCCTGGCCTGCTTCGTTGGCATGGTGCCCGAGGAGGCAAGCCAGTGAGCGCTGTTGTTAGTTTTAGTGTGACACCAGCTGCTGTTGATCAAAGGATTCTACTTGAAAGCATTGAAAAGCTTCTTCCCCATAAGAAAGGGAAATCATTTTGCCGTTTCTTATTGGGACTTCTGCGAGTTGGGATGATACTAAATGTTAGTCAAGCATGCAAGGACTCATTGGAGAGGAGGATAGGCATGCAGTTGGAATTGGCTACTCTTGATGGTCTTCTGCTTCCCACTTACTCCGACTCTGATAATCTATATGATACTGATTGCATTGAACGGATTGTGCCGTACTTTCTGTCTGTTGAGTCAAGTGTGTTGTCACCATTTTCTTTGTCATCATTTGAACAAGAAGCATCTCCATCACATGCACCTTTAAGAAGAGTGGCAAAGCTGATAGATAGCTACTTGGCTGAGATTGCCTCTGATGTAACCTTGAAACCTGAAAAGATGCGCTCTTTGGCAGCTGTACTACCAGAATCTTCAAGGAGCTTGCATGATGGGCTTTATAGAGCATTGGATATCTATTTTAAGGTCTGGATCTGCTTTATTGATTTTTTCTGCAGTAAAGATTGTGACTGGTTGTCGTATAGTTATCTTTTGTTTTTCAAGTTTTAATGTGTTATCATTCAAAAAACAAAAAAAAGAAGGAAAAAAGTTTTCAATGAAAGTGAGGGAGTCAGCATGTCTGATCTTCAAACCTAATCTGTCATGGTTGAGGCTTGGGTCGCCCTAATTCCCAATGCAGTGGTCTTGGAGTAAAAGTTTAGACTCTTACCACTATCGAGGCTGGTCTCTGGAAAAGTCATTGGTTAATTGGCTTATCTGTGATCATACCCACTCCTTAATGTTTTTTTTTCTCCCTGTATTTGAGTGATGCCACTCCTGCATGAATTGTCACTGTCATCAATACCACTGGGACCGTGGTGAGATTCACCATTAGATAAGGACATCATTTGGTGTTCTTACATACAATTCTATCTTGGGGTGATGAATTTTATTTTGATCTTGTAGTATCTCATGAATGAGATGTGGCTCCACAAGTTGGATAAGGGAGAAACATCCAAGCTTTCATTCTGGTATTGAGTTTGTGCTGTCATGACCTGGCCCCAGCATTCACTGTCATTTCCAGCAAAAATCATGATTTTAGTACCATGGCTATTTTGCAGGCACATCAATGGCTTTCTGAGAATGAGAAGGACCGACTATGCAGTATCATCAACTGCCAGAAGCTGTCCATTGATGCATGCGCCCATGCTTCTCAGAATGATCGCTTGCCACTCCGTTTTGTTCTTCAAGTCCTCTTTTTCGAGCAGTTACAATTGAGATCTGCCCTTGCAGGCTTCCTTCATGTCTCTGACAATGATAGCACAGCTGCTGTGGCTGCTACTGCTGCCAATGATTTGGCAGGTCAGATCCTCCAGAGAGATGGGTGGTTTACTGTCATCCGGGAGAACCGGGTCCTGAAAGTAGATATGGAGACAATGAGATCGCGAGTCAGGGAACTGGAACATGAATTTGCTGGTATAAAGCAAGACATGCAGAGGGTGTCGAAATCAAGCTCCTTCATTTCACCCCGTCTGTTGTCCAGGAGAATTGGATGCAAGCCTTTGGCAAATTCAAATGATGCAGATCCTGATATTATTGAAAGTGTGGGCCCGAGCCCTAGGCAGTCACTAGAACAACAGAACCCTCATCATTCTAGGCACCGAAAAAGCTTCTCTGTGTTCTGAGTCTACACACACTGAAGTTCACCAATTGATGGGGAATCAACAATTACATAATCTGTATAACTTGGTTCTGAAACCAGAGAAAGGCTAAATCAACATGGGATGCTTTAGTTTGCCTTCTCAAGGGAATGTGTTGTTTTATGTTGATAAAAATAGTGTGGTATTTCCATCTTCAGAGAGAGGCAGATGCCTTCATGGCACGGTGAAGTTTTTAAGGGATTATTTGTTAATATTGCAATTGTAAATGTTCAGCAGAGAACGGTTGAGAACCAAACTCCAAAACATGGCAAAATCAGGTGTTATCATCCAAGGAATTGCCATACTGCAGTACCAGAGGAAAAGTTTTGGTGGGTACAGTAATCGGTGGAAGAAAATGAGCTGGGCAGAAAATAAAAACAGCCAATGTAAATTTGGTTTTATTTTATTATTTTTTTGAACCATTCTTGAATATGAGTGACAATGTATACAAAGGGGTCAAGAGTAATTCTTGATATGGTATAGGTAGCTTTGAGTTGTTATCAAGTGCATTTCTTGTAGAAATTAGTTGTCTTCTTTCTGACAATTTGATTACAGGGTACAGTTTTAGCTTTTTTTGTAACAATGTAAAGAAATGATGAGAAACAAGAGAAGTAACTGATCCAAATGGAAGAGCAGTGCAATATGCATATCAGGAGACGGCAACACTTGTATAACCTTACATTTCTTGTTGTATTGATATCGAGGGCATTCCTCAAGACTCTTGTTTCAGAATTGTAAGTTGTGCTTTTAGATCTCAGTGCATTTTATTTCAAATTATTGTTACACGTCAATCACAAGGCATAATGTGTGTTTAATGATATCTTCATTCCAAGTCGGGACATGCCACAGGGATTTCTCTATTGCACTTTGCAGGGACAATGGTGTAACAACCTAACTATTCCATAACTTTAGCTCTAGCAAAGGTTCTAACCATCAAAGGGATGTATGCTAAAAGGAAGTCTCACCTTCAATAATCCATTTTATGGTCTCACTATGCCATGACTTTAGCTCTATCAAAAGGTTCTAACCGTCAAATGGATTTTTGTTAAAAAGAAGCCTCACATCTAACAATTTATTTTATAGCTTTATATGGATGAGTACAAAACCTTTGAAGGGACAGACTCTTGGTATTTGACTATGTAATTATAAGGCTCTGTGCGTTTAACCTCAATAAAGGGGTCTTCACACTGATAAAAGACCAAATAATATGGGACTTCTAACATGGCTCCAAATTTTTTTTCTTAATTAATCATAAACATGTTAACACTCACATGGTTCACAAATAAATTCAAAAGTGCAGGGTAATCTCAATTTAGCCATGATCGAACACAAACATCCCACATTAAATTTGTCCATTTTCAGGTATGAATTATCAAGTCAAACTACAACAAAATAAATAACTAATGAGAATTATAATTAAATCTCATGGTCTCACATCCATGACCAATAATAATAATAATATTCAAGTCTCAAGCCATCTAAATTATTACAATCCTCAAATGACGTTTAAAATGCATCAACAAACCAAAATAAAATAACTATTAATTTCTATTCTAAAATCAAATAGTCTAAGACTTGCTTCTAATGGCTCCAAGATCTAGTCTTGCTTCTACATTGATCCCTGAGCTAACTCCAATGAAACTCTTAAAACATAAAAATATATGCAAATAATGCCATGATGATGCATGAATCTCAATCCCATGCCATCATCCAAACTCCAGTACACATGAAAACATAGTCCACAGACCTGGCTCATCAGCCACAAGTTAAGCTGTCCGCTACAGCATACCACTCAATATCGGCTTGTCAAACGACATGACTGTCTCTCAGTCACTAGCATAGGCATGACCCGTAGTGCAACACTTATCGGTCGACAACTTAAGTTGATGGCCGTAGAGGTTCATCCCCTCTGGTCATCAACTAAATATCGAAGGACATGACCAAACCGTTCCCTAGCAATCCAAATAACAATTTGACCCAGCTGGTCCTTTGTTGGTCTCTAACTCAAAAGTCACCAACACAAAAATATTAGGCTCATAACTCAAAATCTCCAACAGCCACCTAAACTGTGGATGCTCATGCATGATAGCAAATAATGATCCATGCATGAATGCCATGTCCAAAATAAAATATGGAAATCTAAATGTAATAACATATGCCATAGTGAACCAGCATTTCAATAATTTAGCAAATTCTAAATTAAGATTTTAGACACAAAATTCCATATAAATGTATGCAATAGTCAAGGTTCATCAAAATATGGCATAACTTAATCTAACCATAATCACCAAAATTCCCAAACATGACATAGAACAAATTCCAATTCAAATTCGAATACATATATGGGTTTTTCAATAAGGTAAATATGTATGAGATCCAAGTCCATGCTAACTGAGTCACTGGCTTAGACATTTAGCCAAAAGTAATTTCCCCATACGTTCTGTGAGATGGAATGGACTTTACCCGTTAATTCTGAAAATTCTCAGTCATTTTATGTTAAACCCAATTTCTATGCATTCCAACACACAAGCTATAATTTCATGGAATTCACCAATCAAAATATACATGAAAGTTGAAAGTATTTGCATCCCTCACCTCAAAATGTTAAATCACGCAATGCCCTAAAATCACCTTTTAGATCAATCGTCTAAGTCCAAATTCACTGCAATTTGATTTAAGGTTCGATCTAATTAAAAATAAATTTATTCCAACTTCTCATAGTCAAATTAATCTTTAATTAAATAATTCAGCTTCTATCCTGAAATATTAAAGCCCAACATTCAACAATTTTCCACGATTAATTGAGTTCTTGGAAAGCTGAAATAGTACAAAAATTCGTCCCTTTCTCTGATTTTTCTGGGAACAGTCCGAATTTTATTTGAGCCCCAAATTTTTATAAAAGGTAGGTTTCTCAATTACAATTCCAACGATATCTCGTTCGGCACAAGACGATGTTCGTACCCCAAGATATAAATCGTTATACTCAGACAGTTGCATTGCTGAACATACTGCAGTCTATCCGAGATACCTTGGTTGCAAACCGATTTATGCCTATCACACTGCTGAATTTAAATCTAATTTTTTTCTAGAGATAGGTCTCTTTGTGGGCTTGATTTTAGGCAAAATTTGGCACTGATTTTTTCTCCGTAGATCGAATTAAAAATTAAATTCCGAGATGCTGCAAAACTGTCCAGAAATTACAGATATGCAATTGGGTCTACTTGCAGATTTAATTTGGCCCATCAAACCAACGAATTTTATTCTAAATTTTTTAATGGAGATAAATCTCCTAGTTCTGATCATAATGGACATAAATTTTGTGTCGTTTCAATAATCGGAGATCAAGTTATGATTTTAAGAAATCGGGTCCCCAAAATTGTGCCCAAACTGTAACCCGAAATTTGGTATGGTTTGCAGTAATTAATTGGATTACTTAAACTCATCAAAACTTAAATCAATTCTTTTTCTGGGATTTCATATTCATGTTGAATGCGAAAATTTTAGAAGAATATGATATACAGAAAAATAATAAAAAATCGAACAATAAGTTAGTGTAAAACTGCCCAAAAATTTCAATCTGTATTTTGGTCCCACTTTGGGATCTGATCTTGGGGATCTATTCAAATTATTTTGGCCTCAGATTTTACAAAGGCTAGATCTATAAATCTAGTTTCCAGCAAACTTGGTTTCATTAAAAAATTCCATCGACTACCTGAGTTATGGATTTGTTTTGTTAACAAGGCGCAGATTTGCAAAACAAGAAGCATGCAATTGTTGCTCGTTTAAGTGCTGAGGTAGAATATCGTGCCATGGCTAATACTGCTTCTAAATTGCTGTGGTTCCGACAATTCCTTACTGGATTGGGCTTTGCTCCTGCAGATTCACTTGTCATGTTCTGTGACAATCAAACGGTTATCAACATTACCTCCAATATAGTCTTTCAGAGCGGAATAAGCACATTGAAATGGATTGTCACTTCCTTTGTCAGGATATTTCTGAAGGCCGATTTTTCACTCCTCATCTGAAGTCTAAAGATTAGCTTGCAGACATTTTCACAAAGTCAGTTCTCCAAACTCAGCTTGATTCGGTTGTTAACAAGCTGGGATTACTCGACATCTTTGAACCAGCTTGAGAGAGAGTATTGAGGGACCTACTTCAGGACATGTAAGGTGTTGTGGAACCCACTTCAGGACAGAGTTGGCCCAAATCGTCTACTCTTAGAAAGACATCTTATTAGTTGTGTAATTGATTGTAGATAACTATTATTTTATTATTTTCCTATTATAGACACCTAGATTAGCTCTCTTTATTTTATTAATACATGTAACTCTTCAATTTAGAATATACATTCAATACAAGATACAGAGAATTCTTTCTCCATATTTTCCTTTTCTTCTATTATTCTACACCACATACATCAATCTTACATGATCATGCATGAATATAGTATATTACATTACATACTCAACACGTGACATACATAATTGTCACCTACAAATGACATGACGCAAGGGATTTCTAATCACTATGAAGGACATTCACATCCTCAACATTCACATCCTCATGCGCGCATACCCAAACGCAACACAAATCAAGAAGCCACAATCATCATGGAGGACATTGCTATCCTCCACGTTCAAACTCACATGTAGGCTAATCACAAGTGACATAACGCAAGGGATTTCTAATCACCATAGGGAGGACATTACCATTCTCGACACTCACATTCTCATGTGTATATACCCAAACTCAACACATGAGTCAAGAAGCCATAGTCATCATGGAGGACATTACTATCCTCCACGTTCACCTCTTTCCAAACAATTAACCAAACTCACGTGTAGACTACGACCATACATGGGCCAACTTAGGCTACAACTGTACATTGAATTTCTCAAATATCATCTAAGTCTCACATGTAGGCTACGACCATACATGTGTCTGTGCAGGCCATGACCATACACTGGACATCTCGCATATCAACCTGCATCTCACTTGTAGGCTACGACCATACAAGTGTCAAATGTTTTTTAAGCTACAGCCATATATTTGTCATCTCGCATATCAATCCATATCTCACCTGTTAGCTACGACCATACAAGTATTAATATAGGCTAACGCCATACATTTGACATCTCACATATCAATCTGTGTCTCACATGTAGGCTACGACCATGCAGGTGTCAATGTAGGCTACTACCATACATTGGATTCCTCAATCATCACTCTGTGTCTCACAAATAAGCTATGTCACGCCTCGACCCAACGGGCATGTGAGAAACAAAAATATTTTTTTGTTTTAACTTTGAAGTATGTACAACTCATAGTCCAAACACGTGACACCTACACGTGTAATGAGATCCCTATGAATCTTAGGACATATTGGGCCCTTGGTTTGATCGAACTGAGTTATCAGCTGCCTATGTACTCAATGAAGATCAGATCTTACGTAGTTCGCAATTCATTTATTTCATGGCACTAACCCCGTGCTATTCATGATGTCATACCAGGACATGTTAATGCCCAACTGTGGACCTTATCAGTAGAGTAGGTCTCATCCATCACGGGTCAAGCCAATCTCGAGTTTATACCAATCATGTGAACAACGTCAACCATGCATCAATGTCACTCATGGGATAAACATCATCCTTGTGACCTATACCTGAACATAAGTACTATATCCCTCTTCGGGGACAATACTCTAAATATAAGTCCAATCATATATGGACACCATGCCCTTCGTGAGAATGATCATCCACGATAATAATATCAATCCATGAACACAATGCTCTCTAAGGGAATAATCATCCATGTATATAACTCATCCATTTGTAGAACCAATATGCCTATTATGGGACTAACTGGTCTACCAAAAGACCAATACGTCTACCCTAAGACCAACATGTCCACCATAAGACCAATACATCTACCATGGGACCAACAACCATGGATATAATCATCCATCCCTGGTAACACTCTATCAGTGAGTATCATCTATCCCTGGGTATAAATCATCCATGAATATAATCCCTCCATGGATATAATCCATCCAGGGACACATCATCTACTATGAAATCTTCTATCCATAGGAACAACACTCACATGAATCACTACGTGACTGTAACAATAATATCAAATCATCAGATCATATCATAAACATACCACGATCCCTAGCAAGACTTAGGGCCCATGACTTATTAAGCGGGAAACTCACGACTAGCTTGATCAAGTCTACCTCACCCTGCATCCCTTCTCCTCATGGGTTATTTAGTTAAGCTTCAAAGCGGTCGGACCATGCCTTACAAAGCTAGTACCATCCCTATGGGGTAAACGAGTTTCTAGCCTTGCGCATCAACGCACATCAAATGTGCTATATAGCCGTGAGAGTGCCCTACAACGCGTAGCATATGAGGGACTCACTCCTTGACGGCAACCATACGGGACTAAGTTTCCGTGGCTAACCCCGCCATCCAGATTACAGCGGAATGTTTATCAAGAGATTTGTTTAGTATGATAATTTCATTAACCGATCACACTAAGATTATGACCCTTTATATAAACTTTGATTGTCGGTGCTTGTGCGCATTGTGTATAATGAGATAATCAATGTGCAAAGTGATACGTATTAAAGCGAGTACTTAAATACTAAATACAAACACACATAGATCAAACACCACAAGACCATTTTAAAGTAGTTTGGTTAGCCAACCTACATCCACTGTTAACACTCGTTCAACCTTGAGCTATCCCCAAAATTCACTAAGTGGGGACTTACACCCTTACAATTAGAGTAGGAATTCCACCTCACTTAATCGGCTGGGAATTTTATCCACAACTGTCGAATAGGAATTCAACTTATTTATTTGGCCGGGAGTTCCACCCACCTCTATGCTAGAGACAACGTTCCAGAATTTTTTATACTGGTTCCTGGGTACCTCCCCTTAATCCACTTCAGAACAAAAGTTTTAAAGAAAATTAAAACCAACAAGCACTTGCCTTTGAAGCTCTCTCTTCTGATGTGTGCTTTTTCGAGATCTCACCCATATATGTCGACGCTCAGCCTCATATTCGTCGTTTAGCAATCACAGTCTAGGGTGTCAAGGAAACTAGTTCTACCAAAGGTTTCCTAGTTTAGGGTTCTCATCTTCTCACTTTCTAACTCAATCCTCAGATTGGTTGTTTATGAGTTTTTTTCATTCCTTTCTCTCTCTCACAACTCAATGCATCTAATTGGTTGTATTTGATCCTTCTAGTGTAAGCACGAGATAGAGATAGTGATCCTTCTATTGGCCGTTGTTAAGCTCACTAATAAAGATGATGGTCCAACTGATCCTTCCGAAGGATACCAACTGGTTGCATAAAGATTAGTTTATATAGCGAAGGCAATCAGTTGAAGTAACGATAATGTACCGACATGTCGATTGCACGGAGGGGTCGGTGACTAAAAATGTTACTGTTATAATTCTGACCGTTGTGCATTAAGTGCACTCCTAACGGTAATATTATTTCCCGGTCGACATGTTGTTGTCGCCGATGGGTCGACACTTATGGTACCGAGAGGTCGGTCTACGAGAGGCTCGTTCTAATACAAAACATGCTTGACATTAGTTTCAACTCTTGAAACCTGTCACCCAGAACGACCTGCCGCCATTTACCACTGGGTCGGTTCTGTTACTCTCGGTCGGTCTTTGATTACTGATATGTCTGTTTATTCAAGAGTCTAAATGAGTTCAAGGATTCTAAAACTCAAGATCTTGATCGAGGAGTCATTGACCATGAGGGATCGTTTCAACCTTTCACCAAGGGGTCGGTGCATATGAGACTCTCGATCAGGGGCAAACCCAAAATGACTAGTCTTTGACCACGATGGGTCAATCCTGACTACACTGAGAGGTCGGTGAGATAGATTGGTCCTTCTGACAGTGAAACCAAATATATATTTCCAAGTTGAATTCCAATTCACTGTCAAACATCCTCTCTATGTTTTTTATGATTTAACCCTTTGTTTCTCTAAGCCTAGGGATAGTCTCATCTGAGGTGTAGGTACCACCTGAAGTCATGTATAATCATATTACCTATTTTGTGATTGCCATAATGATGAGCTTCAATCTGGTGGAGCTTAATCTTCATTCTCAATCACATTAGGTCTTCAAGCTTCCAGCAAGTGCTTCTTTTCGAGTCATGGAATTGACAAACATAGGGTATTGGCCAAGCCGAGGCACTAACTTTGAATTAGAAAAAGTTAGAGGTCTTCATACTTTGAAATGAAATATTTCTTCCTCTATTTTTCTCTCAACATTTAAAATTTTCAAAGCATCATTTTTTATTTCTATCTATTTTTCACATCTCTTTTTTTTTTTCTTTTCACATCCTTCTTTTGATGAATGGATGTTCCTTTTTTTTTTTCTCTCAGCATTTTTTTGAAAGTGCCATCCCAATAACAATCATCTCTAACCTTTTCCGAACCCTAAAATAGGTCACAAATATTTCAATTTTGGCTCATACTACATAACCAGAGTTGAGTATGGATAACATGACTGATCAATAAAAATAGGCTTAACTTTAAGAAGCTCAAATTTGGGAACTAACAGGATAACATATGACCAAAAATAGGTAGGCTTAAAAGGCTCAAACGATCCAAAATAATGACATATATCATTTCCTAAACTTCATATGAATAATTATATTGCTTCAAATAAATTCAAAAAAAAAAAAATTTCAAGTGTAATAATCAAATTTTAATGTCATTCTCAATATTTTGGCCAAAACAAAGAATAATGAGATCTTACAACAATATAGATCCACAATTCAAAGAAAATTTAGAATTACTTATAATCGTAAAAAAAATTGAATTGCTGAAAAGCTCATTGGGTATAAGTCTCCATTGTTATTCTTCCAGTGATTACTCAACTCATTAATACTTTTTTTTTTCCAGACTACATTAACATGGTTGTGTAAAAATTCTCCCAAGCATAAATTCCAAAAATTCAAATGGAAAAGCATGATATAAAAATTTTCATCCAAATATTAATGCTTAAAAATCAAATTTTTTCAATTTTTTTTTGAATAAAAAACAAAACATACAAAAGTGTAGCCCCCCAATAATGCACTCCTAATCTAACAATGCAAGATTAAAAGCAAATATATAAACAATAATCAAACAACTAAGCTAATGCATGAAACTAACACCCTAATATGCATGATTAAATTAAATATACAGTTTTTTCTTATTTTTTATTTTTTATGCAAACTAAAACATAAACACTTTAATAAAGACTATATGAATGCATGAAAAATTAAAAATCGAAAGAACATGAATTTAGGCACTTAACACAACCTGCAATGCCTATTTCTAGAAATTTTAGAGCGCGCGATTAAAATCTCAGTAAATAAAACACCACAAACTTTGGTGAAGATTCTGAATCTCATAAAAAAAAATAAACGATCTTAAACTAATGCAATTGATCGTAATGTTATAACTAGTGAAGGACATTAAATAATTAGAACCTAATTAAGAGATCTAAATTAAATTAAGACAAAAAAAAAATTAAAATTAAAATCCACCAAATTAATGAAAATTAGAATTTCAAGTATAAGAATATTCCATTAAAGTCCAAAGTTGTTCAATGATTTTTTTTAAAAAAAATTAGACACCATAACTTGGAACCTTCCAAATTTAGATAAGGTCTTAAATTATCTAAGTTTATAAACTATCTAAAATTAGACACCGTCTAAAAATAGCAATTTCTAAAATAAGACAATTTTGAAACTTTCCATAAACAGAAATTCCAAAATTAGAACTTCCCAAAGTTAGATTTATGTTCTATGCATAGAATGTGACTAAATTAAATTAAATATCTAAGACTAAAAAATTCTAAAAAGAGAAACTAACTAATTTTGAAAATTTCTAAAAATAGAAGTTTCAAAAAATAAAAAGTTTCCAAATTTAGCAGTAATTCCAAATTCAGATTATCTCTAGATTTTTATTATTTCCAGAAATTTCTAATATATATAACCTTCTAAAATTAGGGTTTCTAAATTTTTTTTTGAAATGTCCAATTTTAAAGAGTTTCCAAAAATAGACATTTTCTAAACATAGAATTATTTCTAAAAATAAATAATTAAATGGAAATTTTCTAAGTTCCCCGACAACGGCGCCAAAAACTTGTTGTGTTTTAAATTTATAACTTGGCAGCGCACAAACCATTTATAATATAACTTTGGAGTGCGATGTTGAACCCATTGGAAGTTAGGGGAAATTAGGAAAATATATCCATAAAAAACATACCATTGAATTATATATTTCAAGAAAATCTTAGGAATAAATCTTAAACATTGAATTAATTCTCTAATCTAGAAAATTTAATTTTAATTTAGAAATATTCTAAAAATAGAAACCAAGTGCAAAAATTAGAAACTACACCAAAACATAGAAACTAATCCATTTAAGAGATCTAATTTCTATGAAAAACACAAAATTTAATCTAATTTCAATTAAATGATGGAATTCATCTAAAATATTAAATAATCTTAACTTAACTTAGAATACAAAATTACGATGCAACTAATTAATTTACCTACCTAGTTCCACAATTTTCAAGAATTTTGATTTATAAACAAAAGAAAATAAAATAAAAACACCTAAAATTACCTCTGTACATATTTACAGTGGAACTGTTTCAAAAAATCAATGAGGCATTATTTTCCATAATTTAAAAATAAGACAAAGGCCTAGACTACAGAGCTCATGTAAATTACCAATCATGCATTCAAATTTTTCATCCATAATTATTCTAGAAACAAGATCCATGAACTTCATTAATTCAAATATTCCAAATTAAACCTTAGACTAAATAGAATTTAAATTTTTTCTTCAAAAATAAATATTTCAGTGCACTCTTAAAAAGAGGAATCTTAATAAGAGCCTTAGATCAAATGAGGAAGTCTATTTAATCTAAATATTTTAATGCATTTAATTTGAGAAACTTTAAATTAAATCAACACATAACCTTATTAAAATTCTTGCATACTTGAGGCTTGTTTGGGTTAAAATACTTTAGTGGAATTCAATTGTTGTGGAATTTATAAAATTCATAGAATATGTTGTAAATTCTTGGAATAACATTCTCACCTAATTCCAATTCCAGAGTGCTTAACAAAATCCCAACTAGAAATGTTATTTTAGAATTCCAAAGCTTAAAACACTTCAGTGAATTCTCAAAATTTGTATTTTATGAATCCACACTTGTAAAATTGTATTGTTGGATGGATAGCTCAATTTACTGAATTCTCACCTATCCAATCTCATCGTAGCTATTTGTGCATCTCTGAGAATTTATTATAGAATTTTTAGACTTTAGCTTTAAGTGTAAAATGTTGTGGGACTGTTTCTTATACCTAGAATTTTTGTTTTCTGGGTCTTGTCGCGAGAAAAATCATATCAGGGGTTTCCGTTCGAATTTTGCAGTGACACTTGATTTTTTGGAAACTAGACTGGTAGTGCTAGTCGGTGTAAAAATTTTAGACAGAAAGAATATTGTTTGATGCCCCAAAACAGGTATGCAAGCCGGACCAAATTTTGACTCGGGTCTGTAGGACAATTTTGCAGCAGTTTAAAAGAAAATTCCTAACTTCGTCTCTAGGTATCGAAACGATGCAAAATTTGTCTATTTTCAACTAGAAAATGAGATATACCTTTAATAAAAATTTGGGATCCATTGCATAAGATTTGATACCTCATATTTGATTAGGGCTAAACTTGGGTCGGGTTTTCGCCCGACCCACATGACCCGACCAGAGAAATCATGCAGGTCGGGTTACAAAGGTCGGGCCATCGGGTCGGGTCGGGTTGAACAGAGAAAAATCCGACCGAAATTTGGGTCGGGTTGGGCTCAGGTTTTTATATCTCAACCCGACCCGACCCGAGAAAACCAAACCCGACCCAACCCAAGAAATCCTAACTTAATATAAAATCCCTCCCTCCCCTCAAACCCTAATCACAAATATCCTTTCTCTGCCTAGTCGTAACTTTTCCTCTCCTTTTCCTCCCTCATTGGCGATTGTGCTTCTCGTTGCCATTTTTCCTCACCTTCACTGAGATCTCTTCCCAGCCGGGCCTAGGTGAGTCTCTCTCTCTGGTTATCGTCTGTTCAGCTATTCCTGTAAAATCTCTTTCAAGGTTTAGTCAAATGCATGTTAAGATGAAGAAACGAAAGACATGGAACAGTGAACAAAATGGGTTTCTGGCTGGGATTTGGTGGAGGTGTCTATAGAAAAGAAGAGAGAAGAGAAGATGGCAAAGGTTCTGGCGTTGGAACTGGGCGTCTTAGACGTTGGAAGCAGAGAAGGAGGAGATGGTTTCATTTACTTAAGAAGGCAGAAAAATAGGTGGAAGTAAGTGAATTCCTCTTTGATTTTTTATTTAACTTATTGTTGAATTCCCATTTTAAAAATAGGTGGAAGTAAGTGACAAGGAATAAGGCAAAAAAAAGTACTGTATATTTATTTTCTGCGAGAAGAAAAGGATATTTTTGAATTTCTGTAATCCTTCAATCCCATAGTGATGATTCAGTAGTGAAATGGGATAGAAAGGAGGGAAAAATGGAGGTTGGAATTGTAATTTGATATTTTCATCTTTGCATTCTTTGATTACCCCACAATAACTATCACTTGATATCAGTGAACCTTCTCGTAATTTTGGTAGAATTAGTGCAGTGTGGGTCAGGTCAGGTCGGGCGTCGGGTTAAGGGTATTACAATCTCGGGTCGGGTTGGGTCGACTAAATCGGGTTTCTAATTCTGGTCGGGTTGGGTCGGAAACAACGTGGGAGGTCTTGGGTTCGGGTTGGGTTTATTAAAACCCGACCTGCACGACCCGAGTTGCAGCCCTACATTTGATCTATAATTCGGACCTAGTTTCAGATCAAATTTGATGTATTTAGTAGTTTGATGTTGAGACTATTTTGCATGAATATTTTGATGATGTCATATTTAGAAATCATGTGCTGTGAAATTTCTATTTGAACATGTTATTGATAGACATGACATGGCATCCATATATGAGATAGATTATTTTGCAATCATGCATGAGCATCCACGGTTAGGTGGGTGGTTATATTTGGAAATAGCTATGCATTGATGGGTCGTCTTAGCCTTTCTAATTATTGATTAGGATCACTAGCCGTGCACTTTCTTGTGAATATTTGTTATGCAAAATTTGATTGGGCTTTGATCATAATTGATTTCTTTGTTTTGAGGATTATGATCTTGGGAGCACATCCTTTAGGTTCTGTGGGCCAGAGTGATTCGCCCACATGGACTACATTATTTAGAGTCATTGGATTGGGGGATTATGGTTCGCCATTAAGAGATCATATGTGCACTTACTATATTGTTTGATTTATTGTTGAGATGCATGGGTTGGGAACAACACTTTATTTGTATGACTTGAATTGAGTTGGAATGAACTTTAAATGCCTAAATATATTGAAATTGTTATTTAGAACATTGTATGGTTGTTGTTTTTCACTCGGCATGATCATTCCCTTACATTACAGGAAATTCTTTGAAGATAGAGATTGGTCGAGCTCATTTGTAGTATTCGAGTTTCGCTCGGAGTATTTAGATTGGAACTTAGTTATTTTAATTCTTAAGATTTCCAAACTTTATAATTGAGATTTGGTTGATGTAAGACACAATAAGTGTCAATTTGATTTAATTGGATTTTTATATTTATCATGGGTTGTACTTCTGTTTCCAACTTTATGTTGGGGAAGCTTTGGAGTTGTTGGATTTTAATTTAGTTGTGTGAAGGCAAGTGTAACGACCCTAACTCGAGTCTAACCCGCACAATATTGTCCGCTCTAGGCCCACACTAGGTGAGGGGTGTGCTCCATCTTATATACCCCTTTTGGGCGATGTGGGACTTTTTCCCACATCCACACGCTCAGTCAGTCTTGGCATGTCGGTCGGATCGGCACAGGCCTAATTTCTCGATTTCTGGCCCATTGGGCTCAGCCTTCTGGGTTGGGGACTCTACAATCCACCCCACTTAAGCCCAGAGCCACCCTCAGCTTGGTTCGGCCACCTAGGCTTCTGGGCCAATGCTTCAATCCACCCCACTTAGGCCTAGAGTCGTCTTGGGCTTGGATCAACAATACACAGGGGTGGGGCAAGGGACCCATATAGATAGAGGGTTTGAACCTTGAGCTCTAATACCAATTGTAACGACCCTAACCAGAGTCCGAACCACACAATATAATCCGCTTTGGGCCCACACTGGCCCGCACGACTTTACTTTAGGTCTGGCCTCACTCACAAGGCTGAAATGCGTTGTATTGGCTTAGGAGTGTGCTCCCTCTTATATAACCCTTCATATTTTTGTTCCTAAGCGATGTGGGACGTTTTCCCACATCCACACACCCAGCCATCCTTGGCCTGCCGATCAGACCGACTAGAGCTGTTGGTCAGATCGACACAAGCCCAATTTCTAGATCTGGCCCTATTGGGCTCGGCCTTCTGGGCCACTGGACTGGGACCTCTACAGCAAGATTAGACCTCCTGTAACGATCCATATTCAACCTGACACAATATTGTACGGTTTGGGCCTGCACCGCTTCGCATTGGGCCAATGTTCAACTCCTGGCCAAAACGTGTTGTGCTAGGATGTGGGTGAGTTCCCTCATATAGACCCCTTACAAAGCTAGCTCCTGGGCGATGTGGGACATTTTCTACGCCCACACGCCCGTCTAGATACCTTTCGTCAATCGCACCGACAAAGGTCCTTTTGGGTCGGAGCATCACAATCCACCCCACTTAGGCCTAGAGCCGTCCTCAACTCGACTATAACACGGAGAGGGGGAGGGGAAGGGAGCACACGAGCAAAGGGTTGAACTGTGCTCTAATACCATTATTAACTATCCGCACTCGATCCGGCACAATTGTTGAGTCTAGAGAATCGACATTTTTACCCTTGATATTTAGGTCACTTAGCCTTGGTTTTATGTATATAAGGTGCATTTAATGGTTTATTTTAGTTTTGTAGGTAAATTCAGAGAAATTGAGGAAATCATCATAAATCAGTGGATAATTGCCGGGAGCAAGCTTAAAATGGAAGATTTGGAATTTTATAATTAAATCATACTACTTTTAGGATTTCAAATTTAAGTTGATTAATCTAGATCCAAGTATGAGAGTCTGGATTAATTCAATATTTTAGATTTTTAAGTGGTTAATTTTAAGAAAGAAAGTCTGCAATTAAAGAGGCCAAGAGTTTGAAATCAAGATCCATGGGCCAAAGATCCACTACAAATAGGCCAAGCTTTGCTCCAAATGTTAGAACACTAGGCCAGGCCAAGCACTCCATGCACATTCTCCAATGTGGGCCAGGCCAGTGTGAATCAAAGTCCAAGAAGTCCAAACCCAATTCAAGATCTAATGCTCCGGGTTCATATTTGAATTTTGCAAAGCCCATATCCACATAACCCAATAATTCAATACCCATGGCCGAATTCCCTAAGTCCACATACCCTAGCCTATCTCATTTAGAATTCATATGAGCCATCCATTTCATCATGCATTATTATCCATCATTTATTGAATCATGCATCAATCTCCACCATTCATTTCACAAAATTCATCTTCACCATTCATTTAATTAGGTAAACCATAGTGCCTCCCATTCAATCCAATCCATTCATTCATCATGATTAGATCTAGGTCATCCAGTCCATTCATCATGTAGGTCAACCTTTAGATTATGATCATCTATGCATCATCTCATCGTTTCATAAATTAGATCATTCATTCATCATCAAAGCCATTAGATTTAGGTTCATTCAATCTTAGTCATTCATTTCCTTTCACCCATCTCGTAAACCCTAGATATCTTATTAAAACCCTAGATTCTAGGTGTTCATGCGCATATCTCCTATGCATTACACGACACACACATTCTAAAGAACTCCATACGCATTACATAATGGAAAATCCCTAATCTTTCTCTCCAATCCACTCCACCTCATCTCCACATCACCCAATCTTATCTCTCCATGCCTTGCACGACTTTTTCACAATAATTTCTCCATGCATTAGGTTAAGCCATATCACCTATCATCATCTAACCATTCATGCATTTAATCACAACCACTCATATCATGCATTCATGAAACCCTAATCCTACATGTCAAATTTGACCAAGCCTTGCCTTGTCCTACAATCTCTTTCTCCTTTTCTTTCTCTTCAAGTTAGCTTGCATCCAAAGTCACCTCTCTCCAAGCAATCCAAATTCATGTATAGCCCTGTGCAACCCTAGGTTTTCAATCTTTAATCCCAACCAGCCATATTCCATTAGATTTAATCTCCACCCTTCATCCATTTCTTGAGCCTATAAATACGTCTTTTCACCATTGTGACAATTGAATTAGACCTGGAGCTCAAGAGGACATAAGATTGGGGAACACACCTTGAAGAACAAAAGACACAGTGCTTCATGCGAATTTTACAAGTGAACAATCACTGTAATTTCGATTTTTAGTTGTCTTTAACTTGTTTTTCCATATCTTGTATTTAATTTTTCCATGAAATAAATAAGAAATGTTCTTTTAGAATCCTGGAAAGTCTGATTATTCAAATTTATTTTTATGTTCCCTTTTTTATTCTAAATTTATATTCTTTGTTTAATTAAAGGATTTAAGGAACTGAATTTTAGTTAGATTAAAAAATTATGAGTTTTAAATTAAATGGTGTAAATTGATTTTTGAATTTTTGCATTGAATTTCAGATCTAGATTTCTTATTTATTTATTTATTTATGTTGGGCGAAGAGAGAATAATTCCATAACCACCTTTTAAATTATGCATTTTTATATTTTGTCATTTATTTTATTTGCAAATTTATTTCCTGTCTTTAATTATGTTAGATCTTTTGTTTCTATGTTGTCTTTTAATTGTCTGAATTTTTTTAAATTCCTTAATTTGTTTGTCATGTCTTTTAATAGTCTTATATTTTTCAAAACCACTCCTTCAAATATGTGTTGGCTAGTTTAAAATTTAACTTAACTAAACTTTAATTTTGTTTTCTTAAACTTCGATGTGAGATTATCTATAAATTCTACTTTAATCCATTCACCTAATCAGATTTAATTAATGTTTTAACTTTTAGATCTGAGTCTTAAAAAAGAGGTTTTATTAACTTAGAGTTAAATTTATGAAAATATGATTGATTTTTATGATTTGATTTATTTTAAATATATGTTTTCTAAAAAACCATAACAATTCAAACACTGGATTCCAAACATATATTGTAATACACCGACCCAAATTATCGTATAATTATGTGATTAATTATAATTAATTGTGTTTAATGACTGGTGAATTTAAACGATTAACAAATGCTCTGTGTTTAGGGTCAAAGTTTGACTCGATCCGAGTTTAGAATCCGTGGATCCAACTCGTTGAGTGAAGTGGTAAAGTTGTATTATCCGAACTTTTCTCCGGCTGAGACTCTAAAAGTCATCCGTGTTTGGTGAACCAATCATTTGAGATATCTGAGTTTTTAAAATGTGCACATTTGATCAGTTTTGAATTTGGAATTCAACGGATTTTACGGTTTGTCATTTCGACGTTCAGAAGTGTAGTTTCGGCTCAGTTAAGGGTACCCTCATTTTGTAAAACAAAGTGTTTTAAGCATTTGAGAGTGTCAAAAGACCCCAAAGTTTTAAAGTATTTTCATGAGTTTGTTTTGATTAGTCTATTTGTTAAATTTGAGAAATTTTGAAAATACTCCATCTTTAAAATTTAACTTTGAAATCTGAATGTGAATATTATCATCTCAAACTATAAGAGTTGTATAGTTTTAATTAATTTTTTTAAAAGATAAAGGGTAAGTCTATTAGGCTACTTTGTAGCATAGGAGGAGAGAGAAGTAAAGCCACCAACATATGTGGGTGGGATTTAAAAAAAGATTTTTTCATTTCTTTCCTCATTCTTCCTTTCTTTCCCATTCTTTTCCTTCTCTGCTTTTTCTTTCTTCCTTCCTTCTTCGTTCGAAACCAACGACTACTGTTACTGGAGTTTTGGAAATTTTCTTGGGCTTTCAAAAGTGGTCATTTCTCAGCGGATTTCGGCAAACAAGTTGGACCGGTTCTCTCTCGTTCACGCAAATCGAGAAGCTCATGTAGCTTCGTCGATCAAGGTGAGGAGCTTCAACTGTAGTTTATGATGTGTTTGCATGTGAATAGATGTGTACAAAAATCAAAATAATCAAGTGTATAGGTTGTGTAAGCCATACAAACTGAGAAGAGATAGAAATCTCAAACTCAGACTGTTTTCCGTTTCCCGAGGTCTCAGAGTGGAGTCTGAGATCTCGGCAGACTTAAATTAGGAAAAAGTTATAGAGTTGTATTTTAAACCCTATGTTGCCCGAGATCTCGAACCATGATCCGAGGTCTCAATAACCTGATGTCGTGTCTTCTTGGGTTGTTCAACTCGGGTTAATGCCAGTAGATAGTAAGTGTATCTCCTCTGTGTAACCCTTGTGGAAAGGGGTATAGGGAGAAAATTGTGATATGTGGATTTATTCAAGTCCACTTGGGTAATAGTAAGAAATGTCCAATGATAATGCATGGTGTAGATATATGCTTGTGGTTCATGTTAAGGTCGTTGGCGCATGTGGTAAGTGCAATATTAGATCATGCATGTGTTTCATACTATGGTATAAATGCATGTGATGTATGACGTGATTAAATATGCATGCATGTGAATATTCTTGTACTAACATGGTGGTGCAGGTGATAAAAATGTGAATGCCCCGGGTTGTTTAACCTGGAATAAAACCAATGGATGGTAGGAAATCTTCGGTGTGAAACCCTTATAGAAAGGGATAAATTGAGAAAAGAGTAAATGAATGGTGTTCGTGTTATATCCATGATTATGGAATTGATACTTTATATAGTATTAAATTGTACACCCACACGTGTTAAGTGGGTTGAGCTTTTGCAACATGCTGCATTTTGTCTGCCTTGACTTAATGCATTCGAGGGTGAGTGAGATTCCTCGATAGGGTTAAGTGGGATACCCCAGTGTGTCAAAGCGTATAATGATACACTTTAAAAATGGAAAGAAAAGAACAATGCCACTTTCTCTATTATTTGTTTAATTGCATTGTAGATTTTTTTCTTTTTTATCGCATGCAATACCTATGATTATTGAGTTCTCTTCACTGGGCTGTAAGCTCACGTGTCCCTCAATGTAGGGTCTCATCTGGAAACAGCGGGAGGATCCCTTTTCGATGACCTAAGCTGTGGAATCTCTGGATTTAAATAAGATGTTTTGGATTAGAGTTTACTTCGCCATTTACTAGGTAAATATTGTCTAAGTTTGTCACCTGTGGCATCTGAACTTATATATGGTGTTTATAGTATTTTGAGTTGTCAATGTGATAGTTTAGATTTCTGGAACATGTGTGGTTTCTTCATGGGCTTAGGCGAACACGAGGCTCATGAACTCGTAGAATTGGATTTGTTTAAAAACAAAATTTAGTAGCGTTCTGGGCCCACATCTTGGGTCCGGGCGTGACAAAGTGGTATCAAAGCATGGTTCAAATTTCGGACTGTGCGTATGGGAGGAAGTAGATTGGTTGTTTGACTTTGGATTGATTCCCTTGATTTTGGGAGTATGGAAGGTAGAATCCTGGGTCAGGGTGAGGTTGACTTTATTTGTCTAAGATGTGTGATTTTGGTGTCGAATTAGAATCTCAAACCAAGTTTTAGAAGTAATAACTTCTTATGGTTATAGAGATAAGAGGAGTTGTGTTGATCATGAACCCTCTTGTTATGGGTAAGTGGTGTAATTTCATAAACACGTTGAGATGTGAAACCAAGTTTTTGGAAGTAATGACCTCTTATGGAATATGGGTCAAAGGATGTGGAAATTGTGAAAAGGCTTAAGGTTGATAAAGCCTAAAAAGGGTTAGTGAAGCAGGATGGATTTTCCTAGTGTAAAGAATTTTTGGTATTACTAGGTTAGTAGTACGAACCTTGCTTGTAATGTACTTGTGATGTACTTGCGATGTCTGAATGTCATACTGCTTTTATCAACATGTTAGAATACCTGAGTAACAAGTTACCTATTCAAGATGGAAATGAGCAGGGAGATATGAATCAAGTGGTACGAGAAGCTTTTGGAATTGTAAGATGCACTTTGGATTTACTGAAAGGATAATGGTGACAAAAATCGACTCCAGCAATTGTGGAAAAAGAGTCAGTTCGGTATCCTTCCCGAGGCTTTACTTTTCAACGATATCTACTACTTAGAAAGTCGGTAGGAAGTAAAAAAAATGGAAGGATTGTGCTATGGTAATGAGCAACCGAAGCATGAAAGAAATTTTGTCCTCAGAAGAAAAGAAAGTGGTGCTTCAATTGCAGAGGAAAAGACCATTTAGTCAAACGACATATTCGTCCTCATAACCCTGATGACCGTTCTGGGATTACCAGGAATGATTGTGGATGAGTGATAAGACTGTCAATAGTGAATAGAAGTAGATGTGGTAAATTTGGGAAAAAGTTTACCCTAACTAAACCCTCATTTGTGGAATCTGGCTTAGAAAAATACTAATACCAAATGGTATTAAAATGAATAGGAATCACTGATTTTTGTTGTTTTAAGTGTAGTGAATCTATAAAAGTGTATAGGTTGATTGAATGATGATGACAACAATTATGGTAGGAACTTCGGAGTTCTTCACCCAAGACCAAAGTGAGCGAGAAGAATGTCTCAAGTTGTTAATGGTACCCTATAACTATGGAAAATACTCTATTTCGATCCATTTGAGTCACCATTTTGGCAAGGATTACTTGAATTTATGCACTGGGTACTAAGGATCCATCTTTGGACGGGTAAGTCTCTGACTTGTTGTGAGGTAGGATTCATATCATTAGAAGAGTAAGTAGTCTCCATTGGTAAGATTTTTTGCTTACTCTTCCAGTGGAATTGTGAATTAAAGTTATTGGTAGTAAAGTCTAAACGGAAATGACCCCATCCTATAAATAGGGAAAAGAGGTAGCCGTAAGAAGGGAACCTAGCTTGTTATCCTTAAGGAGAACTGTAGTAGATTAGTGGTGTCAGGGGATACGAAACAATATCCCTTTTACTTTCTTTAGTATAGGTTATCAACAAAGGACAACATGATTGTTAGACGGAGAAAAAAAATTTGGATGCCAGAGTGGTGTGCCAAGTGTAAGAGTACTATGAAGGGTCTAGTGGAAATAGAACCTAAAGCTGGCATTGACCTTTGGAGATAGGAGCTTCCATTAAAACAAGAACTCAAAATGGATTATGTATGAGTTTTGCATCATGGTTAATGGTAACTTAGTTGACTGAATGGTTCAAATGGTGAAATTTGACTATTTCTAGTGAGAGCTGGGTGGTTACCCAACACACTGTTCTAGATTAATATAGAAGTGATGAGCTATTGGGAAGCTTAGGTGATTGTGAGGTTTGAAGGTTCTGACCAAAGTATAGGTCAACATAGTACGATGGCTGATATTGGATAAGATAACCTAGAAGATGTGAATGTGATTCAGATGATTTTAGACAATTTTTGAACTGCCTCCATACCAAGAGATTAAGTGTTACTTATCTCAATAAAGTGATACTAATGGAAAAAAAGAAGAAGAAGAAGATATTGAAATCTTGGAAGGATTTTTATTCAAACCAATGCTTTTGTCCAAGAAGCTCAACTTGGAATGCATTAACATGATTTGTTAAGACAAGTCGTCTAATCATTAGAAGTGAGATGAGATGTTTATTTGTTAAGCAGGAGATAAGGATGTCTCAAATGATTGGACAAGGCATTAAAAAATGAAAAAAACTAAGCTAGTTTTGGTTTGCCAATGTTGGACTGAGGGAGGTCGAGCAGATGTTTATCTAGTAAGTCACTCCAGATGTTCTAGTGAAGAATGCTTGATTGTTCATTAAGCAGTTATTGAATTGGTGAGTGTATAAAATTATAGAAGAATCTGGCTGTGATGTGAGGGTACGCAGTCAGGTGATTGGGGTGGCCTAGAAGGATGTAAGGAATATTTGTCGGAAGTTTAATACATCCTTGATCGTTAGTGATTTCTAGTGATGTGTTTTGTCTCCTTGAATGTGTGGTACTGTGATGATAGGGTAATAGGTTGTTAAGTGTGTACTGTATTTCAGTGTGATTGGGATGCTATGATACGACGTGGGCATGGCTCATAATCCATACATGTTCTGAATTCTAACCAAAGTATTGGATGTTTTGAAGAGCCTGGCCGGACCCTGTCAAATCATTAAGATCTCTTCACATGTGAGTATTGTGTTATATTATGCAATAATATATGCATAAATTGGATTGTGATTTGTGAGCATGATAAACGTTGATCAGACATATAGTATACTTGATTACATTTGTGAGTGCACCTAATGGATTGCCACATGTGGAAAATTAATCTGATAATAGGTAAAGGATGTGTAGGCAATCTACAAGGTTTGGTGGATGGGATGAGCGCGATTCGTCAGTAATCCATCTTGTGTGATATAGATGCATGAGGCATGTTAGGCTCTGGTTTGAAACTATTTCTAGTAATGGATTTTGGTAATCTTAGTAAGCATGAGAAACTGTCTTATGCACATGGTGGAGTCTTCCTCCAGCTGATGCATTTTGAGATGTGTCTACGGGTGCGCATTTCAAGGACGTAATCGGTTGAGAGGTATGATCAAATCGGAGTCGAGCTAGAAAATGGACTGAGTAGCTCTTAGTATGTATTGCTGGGTCTTGTGCTATTTTACGATCCAGTGGAGATGAGTCATGTGATTAATGTATATGATAAATGTATACATACGATGGGTATGATTTCCATCAAGGAAATGATTATAAGGATATGATTATGAGAACTCTTGATTTTAGAACATTGGATTCATGAAAGGGTGATCATAGGAACACCAAGTGCCTAGAATTTTAGGCTCTGATGGTATAAAGATACTATATAAATGCGGGACTAGATATGTACGTTTGGTAGAACGTGTCATATTTTAGACAATATGATTGACTACCTGGCAGATCGGTGTGCTATGACATTCATTGTGTGACAGGTGTGTGTCATATGCTGTAAATATACATGGTGCATGTAGTTACGTGTGTAAACATCATAAACCACGTGAGTAAATTTGGAACCATTGTGGTAGATAGGTCTGGTTGTGAGATGCGAACTGATGTGTGTATTGAGATGTATTCAACGAGATAAGCCGCAATGTGAGGGCTAGATGTGATAGGCTTCATCGCGTTATCTGCATGTGATATTGTGTTTGTGAATGGCATCGTTTAACAGACTATTGGTGAAAATAATTAGTGGTTTGTGAAAATAAATTTCACAGGAAAAGATTAATAAGAACAAACGCAGGTCTTTTATTGATGAAAGAAGAGTGAGGTTTAGGGACCTAAAGTCCAAAGGGACAAGTGTGGGAGTGCATAATAACAAGCTACTACCTTATTCTAAAAGGAAAAAAAAAAGGGTAAAGTATCCATGAATTTTAACCGGAATTAAGTAAGTAAATGCCTTACTATTATATGGATTGAGAGTATCTCAATGTCAAGAGAGATAAATTTTGGTAAACCATGGCAGCATGGTGAGTTGCATTATGATTTTAATAACCTATCATGCTAACTGACAATTGTGTGAACCTATGAATCACTGAAAATGGATTTCAGGTGATGTATTCTTGGTGTGCTGGAGAGTAACGTGGGAGACGAGTCTTGAACCTACAAGGAAGTAGACATCTTGGAAGATCGGGTTTGGGAAAATACCTGTGAATATTCAAAAATCTCATATATATGGTGTATAAAGGACAAGTTATACTTTGGATTCAAGTGATGTGGAAGAAATAGAAGTCTCGGAAGACTTGATTCTGGAAGAGATACCCAAAGATATTCAGGGTACCCTGCCCACCCTTTCTTGGAGTCCCACCTAGGTGGGAAAGAAGAAAAGGGAAGGGTTTATTTGAAAGCCACCCATGGAACTCTTGTGTGAGGCCTTTTGGGCCTTGGCCATGTGGGCCAGGGCCCAGGAACAAAACCATACGGGTTCGAGCTATGTGCGTGGCCCAAAGCGGACAATATCACACTAAGTCAAGCCCCAAGCCCTGTATTCGGGTCGTGTCGTTACAAATTTGGAATCAGAGACGAGTTCAACACTCGGACTGTGTGGGCTTTCCTCCTTCCTCTGTAGTTGTTGAGCTGGACTAAGTCGAGCCAAGGACAGCTCAAAGCTTTAGGGGGGGTGATTGTGATACCCTGCCCACCCTTTCTTGGAGTCCCACATCGGTGGGAAAGAAGAAAGGGGGAGGGTATATTTGAAAGCCACCCATGGAACTCTTGTGTGAGGCCTTTTGGGCCTTGGCCATGTGGGCCAGGGCCCAGGAACAAAACCGTGCGGGTTCGAGCTGTGTACGAGGCCCAAAGCAGACAATATCACACTGAATCAAGCCCCAAGCCCTGTATTCGGGTCGGGTCATTACAAAATGCGTACATTTGATCAGTTTTGAATTTGGGATTCAACGGATTTTACGGTTCGTCATTTGAACTTTCAGAAGTGGAGTTTCAGCACAGTTAGGGGTACCCTCATTTTACAAAACATAGTGTTTTAAGCATTTGGGAGTGTCAAAAGACCCTAAAGTTTTAAAGTATTTTCATGAGTTTGTTTTGATTAGTCTATTTGTTACATTTGAGAAATTTTGAAAATACTCAATGTTTAAAAATTAACTTTGAAATTTGAATGTGAATATTATCATCTCAAGCTGTAGTAGTTGTATAGTTTTAATTAATTTTTTTAAAAGATAAAGGGTAAGTCTATTAGGCTATTTTGTAGCATAGGAGGAGGGAGAAGTAAAACCACCGACATAGGTGGGTGGGATTTAAAAAAAGATTTTTTCATTTCTTTCCTCATTCTTCCTTTCTTTCCCTTTCTTTTTCCTTCTTTGCTTTTTTTTTCTTCCTTCCTTCTCCGTTTGAAACCAACGACTATTGTTACTGGTTCGTGGGCTTTCAAAAGTGGTCATTTCTCAGCGGATTTCAGCAAACAAGTTGGACCGGTTCTCTCTCATTCACGCATATTGAGAAACTTAAGTAGCTTCATCGATCAAGGTGAGGAGATTCAACTGTAGTTTATGATGTGTTTGCATGCGAATAGATGTGTACAAAAATCAAAATAATCAAGTGTATAGGCTGTGTAAGCCATACAAACTGAGAAGAGATAGAAATCTCAAACTCAGACTATTTTCCATTTCCCGAGGTCTTGGAAGTATGCCGAGATCTCGAGGCCCAAGGTCTCGGAGAGGAGTCCAAGATCTCGGCAGACTGAAATTAGGAAAAAGTACAGAGTTGTATTTTAAACCCTCTGTTGTCCGAGGTTTCGATAACCTAATGTTATTTCTTCTTTGGGTTGTTTAACTCGGGTTAAAGCCAGTAGATAGTAAGTGTATCTCCTCTGTGTAACCCTTGTGGAAAGGGGTATAGGGAGAAAATTGTGATATGTGAATTTATACAAGTCCACTTGGGTAATAATAAAAAATGTCCAATGATAGTGCATGGTGTAGATACATGCTTGTGGTTCATGTTAAGGTCATTGGCGCATGTGATAGGTGCATTATTAGATCATGCATGTGTTTCATACTATGGTATAAATGCATGTGATGTATGATGTGATTAAATATGCATGCATGTGAATATTCTTGTACTAACATGGTGGTGCAGGTGATAAAAATGTGAATGCCCCGGGTTGTTTAACCTGGAATAAAACCAATGGATGGTAAGAAATCTACGGTGTGAAACCCTTATGGAAAGAGATAAATTTAGAAGAGAGCAAATGAATGGTGTTCGTGTTATATCCATAATTATGGAATTGATAATTTATATAGTATTAAATTGTACACACACGTGTTAAGTGGGTTGAGCTCTTGCAAGATGCTGTATTTTGTCTGCCTTGACTTAATGCATTCAAGGATGAGTGGGATTCCTTGACAGGGTTGAGTGGGATACCTCAAGGGGTTGAGTGGGATACCCCAGTGTGTCAAAGCGTATAATGATACACTTTAAAAATGGAAAGAAAAGAACAAATGCCACTTTCTCTATTATTTGTTTAATTGCATTGTTGATTTTTCTTTTCTATCACATGCAATACCTATGATTATTGAATTCTCTTCACTGGGCTGTAAGCTCACGTGTCCCTCAATGCAGGGTCTCATCTGGAAACAGCGGGAGGATCCCTTTGCGATGACCTAAGCTGTGGAATCTCTGGATTTAAATAAGATGTTTTGGATTAGAGTTTACTTAGGGTTTACTAGGTAAATATTGTCTAAGTTTGTCACCCATGGCATCTGAACTTATATATGGTGTTTATAGTATTTTGAGTTCTCACATGTGATAGTTTAGATTTCTTGAACATGTGTGGTTTCTTCATGGGCATAGGCGAACTCGAGGCTCATGGACTCGTAGAGTTGGATTTGTTTAAAAAAAAACATTTAGTCGCGTTCCGGGCCCACATCTCAGGTCCAGCGTGACATATATACTTTGATTTTCTTTTGCATATATTTTTTTCTCTGTGGGATTGACCTCGCACTCATAACGGTGTACTATAAATGGTTTGTGCGCTTGCAAAATTTATAAATATGAAATTTGCACATCAACAACAATATTGTCTGCTTTGGGCCCACATCGTCCCGCACGGCTTTGCATTGGGCTCAGGCCTAACTCCTAGCCCAAAACACGTTGTGCTAGGATACCCCCTACAAAGGCATCTCCTGGGTGATGTGAGACTTTTTCTACACCCACATGTCCGACTAGCTACTTTCCGTCAGTCGCACCGACAGAGGTCTTTTTGGACCGAGGCGTCACACCTCCTGTTTTGTTATATAGTTTATTAATAATTTAGTTGACTTGATTCTATACTAGATGAGGAGTAATCCTAAATGGGAATGATATAATTGACATGGCAATTTTATTGAGATATTCCACACTCTGAGTGATATTGAAATTATTATTTGAATTGTTGAAAAAAATGAGTCATGAATTCCATTACATCCATTATTGATCGCGTTCGATTTGTGTAAGGCTCCGTTTGTTGCTATTGGACGGGCGAGACCTTACAAATCAAGAGGCCAAAAACCATTCTAGGGTAAACAAGTCCATGCAAAACCAATTTCCTTCTTTAAACTGTCCAACTCTTCTTCTAATCACATCATAAACATCTTTCTACAAGGTTTAGGTTTCGTGCATAGGCTAACACCCCTCCCCCATTCAAATCGTTTTCAAGACCATCCTCCAATACCAAATCCCTCTTTCAAAAAGGTTAATCCTCCTCAAAATCATCATTTCCCCTTGACACCACTCAAAAAAATATGCTAGAAGAATTTAAGCTAAAACTAATGAGATTACCACGAAGAATAAGGAAATTCGAGAGAGGGATAGAAGCTACTCTGGTGCAGGCCTAGGGTCGAAAAAGTGCAAATTCGCCTGGAGGTTTAGTGTTTGTACAGTATTGTCTCAGAAAGATCCAACGCAACCAATTACAGTTTGTAAAAAGATTCTGCCTTAGCAAGGAATTGCTCAATCAATATCCTAACCAATTGCACAAGGTTCCCAGCAATTCGAATTAGTCTATGGATTTCTTTGGATTAGGCCTCTTCTAATTGAATTAGATTAAGAATTTAGCGGAAGAAAATTAAAAGAGAGACATAATGAAATTGGAACAAAGCACATACCTAATCAAAGAAAACCATAAATAACTAATTGAATTCAAAACTATTAGTACTTACTTGTAGAATAGAACTAGTCACAGTCCAAGGACCTGGCTTTCGCCAAGGGCCGAAGCGTGACATGAATCCACTAGACAGCTTCAAGAGTCTTTTCTCTATTTATTAAATTGTGTATTAAATTCAACTACTACAACGTATTTATAGAGAAAAATATCTAAAAGACCAAATTCGCATTGCATATATAAGAAACTCCTAAAATAAACAACCCACTTAATATAGAATGTAGTCTAATTTTGACCATTCTAACTCAACCCTACACATGTAATCTAAATATATCAAAGGCTAAGATGAAAAGATAAAAATAACAAAGAGACTAAGAAAGAAAACAGGAGAACAAGTGGCCATGTGTAGGGAATCCAATTACAAAATTCGTCCACCTCCTTTCCATTCTCGGATTTGAAACTTGTGTCCATTTTCATCTCGATTTTTAACTAATAAACGTCTGAATCACGAAAATTTTATGAATTCAAAGCTGTAGTCCTTGAAATCTCTTTTCAACCCAAAAGAAATCAAGTCATTCAGACATCGGAGTGAAAAGTTATGGCCAAAATACTAAGATTGTATCAAAACCTTCCTTCCAAAGTTCCTTCCAATTTCGTTTTGTAGTTAGCATGGCTGGATTTGTGCCAAGTGTCACTGTAGGAGAGGCATTAGGAATTGGGTTTTATGGAGTGGATTTCGATGAGTCTGACATGTTTAATCTATGGACTTGGACTTACAGGCATATCTGGATTATTTGGTCTTAATTGGTAATTGGGCTCAGACTAACAAAGTGATCGAGTTTATTAGGTGGAATATAATAATATTTACCTGAGGCAATTTGGATCATGGATGCCAAATCAATTTGCACCAATGTGATTAAGGTCCAATAGGCCTGATGTCTCCATCATACTCCAATAAGAAATCCCAAGGAGAAGATGATTTGGATATCATAATTCCCCAATGCACACATTTGTAAGGTAGGAAATGGGAAAAGAAGAGGAGGAAAAGAGGTCTCTTGAAGGAGGAAAAGGGGTTAGATTTGTAATGGCCCGGAATTTGTAAAGTAATATATGTGTTATTATTTATTTTTTTTATGGTGGAATTTGGAAATTGGATGGAATAGATAATAAATGGATCAAAATGTGGACAAAGGCCCAACTAGGGCCCAATGGATTATGGATTGGATTTAAGTTTACTTAAAGGGTCAATGGTGGTCAATTGGGCCAAGGATGGTCAAATTGGGCCCAATACCCAATTGAGACCCAATGGATCAAGATGATGTAAGCCCTAAGGTACATGGGTAAGGGTGAATGTAATTGGGCCATGGGCCCAATGATGATCCAATTAGTCGGAATGGGTTGAATTAAATTTAAATCACCTAAGTTAATTTGAATTAAGCCAAGGTGATGTGGCCAATTGGGACCCACCTCCACCTCACTAATTGAGGTGGCGTGTGGACCAAGAATTGGTGGGGCCGGCCACCATGGTTGACTTGGTCAACCATGGGTGGATTTTATGGAAGAAATTTAATGGAATTAAATTAAATGGGAATTAACTTAACCTAATTATCTAATTAATTAAATGATTAAATTATTCAAATGAGGGTCAAATGGTCAAAAGGTGGAAAACTAAAAGCCATCTTATCTTAAGGCAAAAAGAAAAAAAACGTTGGGTAATGTGGTTGGGTCAAAAAGCATGAAAAATATCTAAGTTGGGTTGGTGGGAGAGTTAATGTGGAGTGTATTTTAGACAACCAAGAAATGAGATGACTTTTCATCTCATTCTCTCCACTCCAACGATCTCATACTCTCTCTCCCTCTCTTGTTCTCCACCACCGTACCACACCCAAGGAAAAGGAGAGGAAGAAAACCAAGAGAAAGAATAAGAAAAGCTTGGAAGAAAAGAGAGGAGAAAGGTGTAAGCTTGGGCTCATCACTCCAAGATCAAGACCTTGGGTTATTTATCTCCATCTTCTCCTCCCTTCCTCTCTGAAATCAAACCCTATCGTGGCCAAACCCAAGCTATGGTGTCTTCACCATGGATCAAGCATCTTAGCCGTTCAAACAAGGAGAGGAAGAAGAAAGGAGGCCAAGGAAGCCGACGGGAGTGACGGAAGTCGGAGGATGCGTCGGATTGTAAGTAATTCCTAAACAAGAGATTTGGATTTTTATGGTTTAAGTTTTGGAATCCATTCTTGTTAAGTTTGATGGTGGCCAAATAATCATAGGCCTTGGATCTCAAATCCATCAAATGGAAGGATGGAAAAGTGGATAAATTAGGTTAAGGAAAAATAAATACATTAAGGACATTATGTAATGAAATTCATTTAAGCATGAAATATGTGTGATTTTTGGAAGGAATTATGGTGAGTAATTAAGTAAGATTTAAATGGGGTTTTTAAGATCAAAACCATGGAAGGGGGATTTATGATTTTAAGATGTTAATGAATAAATGTTAGTGAAGTTAAAGAGTTTTAATGAGGAAAAGAATGGAGGATGATTTAGGGTTTGTAAGTGTTTAATGATTAAATGTGTTAGTTCTTTTTAAAGGGATCTTGAATGAAAATCATGGAAAGATGGCTTATGTTTTTTTTTAAGGTGCTAATGATTAAATGTGGTGATAATTTTAAAGGGGTTTAAATGAGGAAATGCATGAGAGATGTGAATGATGTTAATGACCTCAAAAAAAATGGTAGGTGTTTAAGTGAATTATTAGGGTTTATAAATAATGGAAACCATGGAGGATGATTTAGGGTTTTAAGATTTTAATGGTTAAATGTAGGTAATTAAGGATCATTAATGGAGTTTTTAGGGTTATGTGTTTGTAAATTTAAATGGGTTTGGAGGGATGGAAGATAATGAAGGTAACTAATGAATTTTTAGGGTTGTAAATGGTAAATGTTGGAAAAATTAAAGGGGTTTAAATAAGGAAAAATAAATGGGAGTTATGGTTAAACTAATGGACCAAAATGTATTTCATGATGATTAAGGAAGGATGATTTAAATGTATGAGTTAAAATCCCTCATAGTTGGACTTATGTGTGTGTTTAAATTAATGGGGAATAGGTCATGATTAAAGGGGTCATTAATGGACTCAAGAATGTATCAAGTGATGATCAAAGTTGATGATTTAAATGCATGATGTAAACCTCCTCATGGGAGGGCTTATTATGGATCTAAATGTGGTGAAAAAGACCCAAGGAAAAGTGGGGATTAGGTTGAATTAAAGGGGCTAGTTTTAATAAAGCCCATGACTCATTGAGAGTCCTCTTTGGGCTAAGGTTTAAAGTGTGTGCATGTGTTTAAAAATTAATGGAATTAGGTTAATTAGATGGTTGAGGTAAGTGGTCTTGTTGTATGGTTGATGGATCAATTAGGGACCCAGGATGTGGTTAAGAATGATGATTCAATTGTAAGTCATTTTATGGACTAAGGAAGGGTGTGTGTATGTGGTTGGATGAATGGAAAAATTAGGCTAAGTTAAGGACTAAATTATTAATATGCATATCATGGTTAATGAGACATCAATGGAACCATTTTGTGAATCAATTAATGGGTCTAAGTTATGGATCAATTATGGACCATAATGTACATGGATCAAGTAAATGAGTAACCATGGAAGGGTAGTGGCAAAACCGTAAATATTGGCCAAAATGAAGAAACCCATGGGAGGTGGTCATGGACCTAAGGACTCTAAGTAACAACCTTATGAGTGATTAATAAAGCCTAGGGTGGCTGGTTTTTAGACTCATATGATTAAAATATTTAATGGACTAAATGGGACCCACAAAACTTAGTTAGTGAGGTTCGGCCATGGTATATGGCCGAACCCCACTAAGATGTGATTTATGGACTTAAATGGTTAATACATTGACTAATTGATATGTATAATAAGGTACCGGACATCGCAAGCGGTGCATGATCGGCGACCGGGTCTGTCGGACGGAAACGGAAGAAAGAACGCTAATCGGTATTCGGTAGGATTCCTACCTTTTTGTAAGCCATGGATTGAGTGATGGTTTCTTTGAATTAGTTTGGAAATTATATGGTATGTTTTAAGATTGGTTTTGAATTATGTATTATGTAGGGGTTTTTACTTGATTTATTCCGGTAAGCATATGATTAGGTTAAAATGGATTTTAATGCTATGATGTGATTATTGAGGCTTTGCTTGATCTATTTTGGGTAATCAAGTTATATGTTTTATTGATGGGATTTTTTTTAAATGTTATGGTTTGTTATTATATTCATTACATGGCATATGTCATCTACATCTCATGCATGGCATGGGTGGGATATGACAGGGGAAGGATGAAATGAAACCGGAGTCCATACACCGTCGGGGTGACCGATAAACAGACATGGAGATATTTTGATGTGTTTGATGTATCAGGGATGTTGTATGTAATTATGATACCTTGATGATGGTTCTTCCATCAAGGGGGATGATTTGTAATTGTTTTATATCTGGACGAGGTTTTGCCGTCCAAGGGGATGATTTGTGATTGTTTTATATCTGGACGAGGTTTTACCGTCCAGGGGGATGATTTGTGATTGTTTGTATCTTGACGAGGTTTTGCCGTCAAGGGGGATATGACAGCATGATGGTATGGATGATGGGTGGGATTCATAACACAGACACCCATGGCATAGCATTCATTTTATGGTTTTCGTTATACTATTATCTATATGCTTTGTTATCACTAATCCATGTGTTAGCCCTACTCGGAGTCCTACTGGGCGCGTTGTCTAACGCCCTACTTCTACCCTAGCTGATGACGCAGGAAATGCCGGAGCAGAAGGACGGGACAGGAGCCAAGCTTAGAAGCTTGGGGAGGCGAACTGTTTACTTTATTAAAGTTTATTTTTGGGAAATGTATATTTGAACAGTTTAGCTTATTGGACTGTATAATTAGATTACTCTTATATTTTGGTTTATTTTGGAAGTTGAGACGTTGTGATATTTTAGTAATATTATGAATGTTATCTTCCCTGCTATCTCAAATTTGTAGGATAGTCTTTATTGTTAATTCCGCACTTAGTTGTAATATTCCTTGAGCTTACGTCTACGTGTGAGCTGTTCTTCGTGGACTTCGTTCCACGCACACGTAGGGTTGGCCAGTTAAGGGCCGGGCTTTAGAAGCTCGGACTTAACTCGCGTCGTGACGTCCGCGCCCTTTGTCACTATGGAAAAAAAAAAAAATAGACTCTGATTTAAGGTGAAAAGGGGCGGGCGTTACAAGATTTCTAAGGCACGCCTTTTTAAGGGATAAGTTTTGTTTTTCTATAGTAAGCCCAACACAATACATTGCTCTGCTTAAACGCTAGCACTTTGCTTAAGCGCTGCATTTTGGTTGTTTTACACTATTTTTTACTATAATGGCCATAATTTGAGCTACGGAGCTCAGATTTGGGTATTCTTTTACTTTTCAAAAAGTTCATTGACAAATCTACCTAACAAAGCAAATTCCACCGAATTTGGAGGTTATTTAATATCTCAGATGGGTCTCATAAGTTAGACCTACAACCAAACACATGGGTTTTGAAGTCAACTTGGTTAGAATTGTGTCAAGTGTCGCTCTCATGCGCCTTCCACTAAGATTTTTGATAGTTTGGTAGGTTGGGTTATCACAACATGCACATTCGCAGACCACATACATGTGCCGAAATAATATTTTTTCTCAGAATGGGAAAATAACAAGGATCGGATCGCTACAGTACTTTTGGAGAGTGTATTGGGCTTTTTTTTAAGATCTTTCTTCTCAATCATGATTCTCGATTTGGATGATGAAGGAAATTAAATTTTTTACTCTAAATTGCATTTGATTTCTCTTTTCTGTGTAAGCAATGGCTCATGCATACGATTTCCATTTTCATATTTTCTATCCCATCATATTTCATTCATGACCGAAAAAGAAAGAAGAACACGACTAGATGCTGGAACCCAATTTTTCCTATATACCCTTGTAGACTACGAGTCAACCAGCTTTCTTTATTGAGATGCCTCCACTTCAAAAAAGGGCGGCTCCACTTTGAATATCCTTTCTTCAATTTCAGCTATTCATCCCGATTTTCTCTTGTTTTTTTTTTTTTTTTTTTTTGAGTTTTAAATGAATATCACTCAACCCCATTTCAAACTTTTCACAGGTCCCACACTATTAAATTACCATTATACCCCTAAAAATCATAAATGATATACTCATTTATTCAACAATTTTATTTTTAACACTTTTAAAATTTTCATAAAAACGAAAACTTTCAAAAATTAGTGAAAATAGGAAAACATTGGATGATACAACTTTTTCCTTTTTTCTATTTTTATAAGTTGCTTTATTTTATTTTATTTATTAAATTATATGATTCATTAGATTATACAGAGTGACACTATTTTCTTATTTTTGTTTTATAATTTTCTTTACTTATAATTGATTAAATTATGTGCTTCATGAGATTATATTTAAACCCAACATGGGTTTGATACACTCAATATTCTAAAAAAAATATTTACAATTAAAATAGATGATAAAACGAAGTCTTATATAAAAATGAATTGAAAATTAATCACCTTAGTAAGGGAGATTAAAGAGTTGGCGGCTGGATTGGAGGTCTCTTTCTCGCACATTAGTCGTGAATCGTGATGCCAATGGAGTGACGGATTTTTGCACAAAGAATGGCGTCGGAGGGTCGATCCTTGGTGTTTTTCAGCTTCCCGGAGACTTAGATGTCCTTGTTGTGGTGTTTTTTTCCTTCTTTTATTTTGTTTGTTTTCTCTTTTTCGACCTATATCTCTTAGGCCTTAAAGCTTTTTATTTTCTTTTATTTTTCTCCTTTTTTTCCTATTTTTAATGAAAAATTCTCATTCTTACTGCTCAAAAAAATCATACTAAAAAACTATTGAAAAATCATAGATGACTAATTAGCATAGCGCGACTAGAGTGGGTCGTCTCATAAAGAAGCAATAAGACTAATTTGGTACACATAAACGTGAGACGCATTATGATTGAGGAGTCCAGATCATCCTCCGGAAGTGGACTTCCACCAGAGGTATATAGCAAGAGAGGATGCTTTGTGGAAGTCCACTTGACATGGTGGACACGCAAACATGCTACACTGAAGACTTCATTCCTTGGCCACATTTGAATTTTGAGGTAGGCTGGCAATTTTTTATTTGGTTTGTAAATTTGATTCAAATTGATAAAAGAAAGAGGGAAAAATAGATTTCAGTCCAGTTTTATTCAAAAATTAAATTGATCTGAATCGAGTCAACTCAACTTAATATAAATTTGAGTTAGATTGGGAAAAGAGGTCCTAGGCCTGGACTTGACCTGGATTAAATTAAAAATAATATTTAACTAATTTATTTATTTTTTATCGATTAATTTTGGTTAATGTATTCCATCTAAATTTAAAAACTTAACAAATAGCCTCAATTTTCCCTAGTCTAATTATTAACATGAAAGAGAAGTCCTCTTATCTTTCATTTTCTATTAAAAATATTTTTCTCTCATTTTTATAATTTTAAATTTTTTATAGAAATTTAATTCAGATTAAATTGAATAAAATAAAATCTAACTTGGATTGGATCAATAAAAAAAAAAAAAACGTCAAATTGGAACTTAGACAAAAGCTTTGTTCCAGTTTGTTATGTCTATTTGAAATGTTTAAACATGAACATGAGATTAAAGAAGGTACTGTAATTGAATCAATAAAGTTTTTTCTTTTGAAATGTTTCAATTTTGTAGGGTTTAAATTATTTTTAATCGTTTAACTATTACAGCAAATAAGAGAGTTATTTCAATCTATTGTGAGGGATCTGTCGAAAGCTTCTGAGCACAAATGTGAAACTGAAAAAATAATTATAATGCTTAAATTAATATAGCCACATTTTTTAAGCTGTTCGAAATTTGATAAAGAAAAGTCACTAAAACAACTTTGAATCTAGTTTGTATCAAATCAGGTCATAAAAATGGAATGTTAAAAACGAAAATTAGAAATACAATTTAAAAGGAAAATTTTAATATTTCTAAAGAGAATGGTGGAAAGTTTAATTTTTCATTTTTGATAAGTAATAAGGCGTCACTACGCATAATATGTAGTGGAATCTATATATGAGAAAACAGGGGTTTAAAATTCGGTATCGGCCAATATATCGACCAATATCATTATCGGCCAATATATCGACCGATATCTCATTATCGGCCGATATATTGGCCGATATTTTTCTCTCTCTTAATTTTTTTTCTTTTTTTAAAAAAAAAGGTATTAATATCGACCGATATCGGCGATGTGATATCAGCCGATATCTTGGCCCCCAAGAGAAACTGCATATATTAAGAGTATGATCGCTACTTAGAACTTAAAAATTATATAAAATCTCAATCACATATCTTGGATTCATCAAATTGTGTAGGGGGTAGAGATGTGGAGAGAGGAGAGACTAATTCCTCCACCCTTTGATAGGGAACCCAAGTCATCCTGTCTTGGGTGAGTTTGTTAGGTCTGGAATCCACATGTTAACGATCCAAACAGGGTGACTTAGGATTTTTAGAGTGAATTCCACTTTCTCACCTCAACCACCTTATTTCAAACACAACTTACTTAGTGGAGTTAGATGTTGAGAGAAAGACAATGGAAGATGATTTGGGCACTCTCTACTTTTATAAAAGGAGCATAAGATGACATAAATCATTTGTTGCTTTCTCACTTTACCCCTAACTTTATTATTATGGTAAAAAGATAAAATGAAAAATCAATAAATAACTTACATCATCTTATTCTCCCTTAATAAAAATATGCAACACCCAAATGATTTTCTAGAGGACACACATACAAAAGGCAATTTAGACATTTGAATCCACGTATTTGTGAACCAAAATGATACATAGAGAAGAGGCTCTATTATCCTTGATTTAAGAAATAGAATAATTAATTGAAAAGTAGTAAAGATTACAATCAAGATTAAGATTTTGAGATTGCACTTTCTCTTAGGTGATGTTGCTCTAGTGACAAAAAAAATTGGGCTTTGTTGGTTCCGTACAGATAGGATTCAGTTTAACAAGATGGATAAGTTTGTCACAAAACTCAGTTTCATTAGATTTGAAAATTTATAATTTTGAAAGATTCAATGATACATGATCAAAATTGAATAAATTTTAAATGAATTTTCAATCACCAGTGATATTAATATAAAATAAAATTTATTCTGAGTGAGAATTCAATGTTTAGAAAATAGATGGATGTGGAAAAAAATATCATGATATTTTGATGAATTCTACCCATATCTCCCAACGAAAATGTTGGCCATGAAATCCATACAGAACAAGAAGAAAAAATTTCTAAAATAAGAAAACCTAAAGTATGAGGCAACACGAAGGTGCGGGCTGCAGCTGAAGCCATTATTGTCGACTGTCGACTGTCGACTGTCGACTGTCGACATTGCCTTTCGTGTTACATAATGGTAAGTGCGAGCTTTGCAAGCCAATTGTGGCCTACTTTAGAAAAGTAACATAAAAAAGTAGTGCCATAGAATCTGTACAATCTGTGAAATGTGTTTCCTACAGCGTCTGCATAACTGCTGGGGAATAAATAAAGTGGAAACGATTTTTAACGAATCGTGACATCTAAAAGAACTTATCCATTTTAAATTGATTTTCAGAATTAAAAATATTTTTAATATATACTATATAAGTATTGTCATACTATAAATTAGATATAAATTCATTTCAATTTACTCTAAAACATACTTACCGTTATATTAAATTCCTATTGTATATACGGCTTAAATTTCTAAAATCAATTCGCTCATCTTTGGCACACTTCCTTATGCAAGGATCAAATCTGACAAATTGAAGGTGACTCAATCAAGATCTGATGGGACGAAATCGATGAATCAACTCTTCAAATCTATGATTGAACTGAGAGAGAGAGAGAGGGCCCCACTTCAAGTTCCTCAGTAGCAACCATGTCATCACTCCCGTGGGCCCCACTAAGTCCAAACCGCGTCAAGAAATTGAACAAAGGTGTCACGTCCCGACCCGATGGTGGGCCCATAAAGTGACTAATTTTTTTTTTTATAATCTCCCATCACTTAACATCATAATAGGGCTAGATCTTCTAGTTCACCACATAGAAAATGTTACACGCACTCTTCACACGTGGAGTCAAACATGTACCATATATTCTCATATACAAACACATATCACACAAACAAATATTTTCATTCATCTCATTAGAGTTACGAACGAAAATATAGCAGTTTATACATACTTAGATTAAAGTACCACAGGTGGTACTGAAATCAACAAAACATCATCATCTCTAAAATAGATATAATAAACGTATTTTTCCATCATCAGGAAAATATGATAGTCGCAAAGGCTCCCTCATCCTAAGTCATTAGTAGAGGTTCCTCCTCCTCAGGAGCTAGTCCAATGAAGAGAACTTAAATAGCACAATATCATAGGTTAGATAATGTACTTAAACTTTGCAAATATCATAATAACAGTAATAGTCTACTCTACCATTAGTATCATAAATCATCTTATTTAAATCACAAATAGCCTCATATACCAATGTACCAATTTACCACGAATGGTCTCATATACCATTTTACTAACTTACTACAAATGGTCTCATATACCATTTTTTTATCAACTTACCACACTGCCACATCACTGCCACACCACTGCCACATCACTGCCATACCACTGCCATATCACGGCCATACCACTACCACACATATGAAGCACTACACTGGCTATTCAAATGCATTAAGTCCTGACACGGTAAAAATGCAGCATCTTGCAAAAGCATAAACGACCCCAATGGTCCGGCCTATTGCCAATAATAAACTAACTTAAATGGTCCGACCTATTGCCTAGCCTATTGCCAATAATAAACTGACCTAATGGTTCGACCCCAATAGTCAACAATAGCCCAGAAGCTAAGTGTGTGGAAACAATATCAACTTCATATTTCAATCTCTCACCATAACATGATGCTCAGGTTCTTACATCGGAGCATATCATCATCAATATCACAATACCATGTATGATAAACATCATTAGTATTAATATGAACATACCTTAGCAATATATCAAGTTTAAGCATGTAAGTGGGTTCATTCTTCTTTTATAGACTACTAGACCTCGACTCCCTAACACCGTGTCATGCTTCCGTTCTAATAGTTAGAACAATTTTTATCCCTCAAATGAAAGCAATGTCAAGTCTCACATTATGGCCCATTTAGTCTTTTTCATTTCATATGAAATCCATAAAACCACTTATTGCATTAGATTCTAGGTTTACAAAACCTGAGTTACCAGTGTTGTATTACTAAGTCTCCTCACTGTTAATTGTCGGGTATACGCAGGAATCTGTAACACACAATAAAAATACAAGTAAATACATATTTATAATCAATACAACACACATCCACAGTACAATCTAACTTTCCAATTAGTTTTTTCCGAAAATATCCAATGAGATGGCTGTGAGTCCACACTATAGGTTACTACTCCATTTAATTTGATGTCAGAAGAGTTAGCCATTCAAAACACTCAATAAAAGGAAAATGAAATTACTCAGTTTCCAGTCTCGTATTTTTCCGGCTCCAGGAAAGTATTGAGACTTTGCCCAAAGGGTACAGTATAGAAATGTAAAGTGCTTAGGCCACTACACATATTGTCTTCTGGATTAGACCATGGAGACATATTGAGTTAGGCCTAGAGAGTACAGAAATGCAAAATAAATCACTCAATGCCTGACCTTCTTTACCAACGAACGACGTTTCCGCAGCGCTACTGATGGCTACCGAGATGCGTTTCCGTTGCGCTACATGTAGAGAGTATCAGCCTGAAAGTGAGCAGTCAAAGCGATAATAAAAACACACAATAGTTAGAGTCAGTATCATTTTTAATTAGAATAAGGGTCTTATAAAAATTGATCATGAAAATAAACTACAAATCTTAAAATATTAATATTAAACTAAATCCAAAAATCAATTATGTGTTCCTCGGAACATGCTTCGAAACTTGGAATGTGACTTTGGAACATCTGAAGTCACTGTTCCTTCAGAACGTCCCCAGGTTCCTTCTGAACTTCTGAGAACAGTCTCGGATCATCTGAACCCCGTCAGCAAAGGTTGAAAAATGATTGGCTTTTGCTTCCTTCGGATCCTCCGAACAGTGGTTCGGAACTTCCGAATGGTGATCTTCGAAACTTCCGAACTAAGTCACGGACCTTCCGAATATCGTCTTTTTCAGACAGTCACCTGCAACCAATCCAGTGACGGGACGGACAAAGTGAATTACGAATAAAAAAACAGAGGTGCTCTTGGATTCGTTTTCTATATCTAACCATTCAGATGTGTTCTAAGATCAGTCCTCTATAATTTTGAAATAAATTGGACAATAAACAGATGAGAGAAACCTTGATTTTAAAGGTGAAATCACCAAAACACAAGAAAAATAATAGTTTCTACTAAATTTGAAAACTCATTTTGAAGCTTATTTCTAAACCAAATTCACTTCTATTTGATCCTAAACCTATTAAAATTTCAAAAGGAATTCAATGCGTACCTTTGTTTTCATAATCGGGTTGAGTTTCAACTCTTGAAAATTTTCCACTTAAAACCAGTTGCAGGAAGTTTTGAATGAAAGAAAGAAGAAGAAGAGAAAAAAAATGGTTTACATGAAGGAAGGGGTTTATCCCTTTTTATAAGGAAAATAATGAAAGGACAATATTATCCAATGTTTTGGATCATGTTTATCCAAAACATTATCTTAAACAAAGAAAGTTTAGATATTTATAGTTTTTCCCATCCAACTTCGACGAGTCGGATCCAAAAGCTATCGAGCTCGGATTGGGCCAAATTTGAACTTTTCAAAAAGTCTAATCCGTCATCTTCATGATTAACGGATAACAAAACATGATTATTTGCACAAAATCACACAATTAGGCGTAATTTTGGATCAGGGTTTTACAAAAGGACCAAAATCACAAACTCAGCTAAGAAGAGAGAGAGAGTCGATTAAGCGAGACTCAAAATGGCAGGTGGGATTGACCGTTGCTAAGAAAAGGAAAGAAAATAAAAATAAAAATAAAAGAAAAGAAGGATCGTTTGCTGCCAACGAGGAGAATCGATTGAGCAAGCAAGAAAATCTCGAAGATCCATAAGAGAAAGAATCGATGAGAAGTAGAAAACAGAGAAGAAAATCAGAAATTAAATCGATAGAGAAGAGAGGAGCAAACGAAAAAAAAAATAACGAAGAAAGAAACCCAGTGAGAAGGAACGAACGAAAAAAAAATTGAAAGGAAAAAAGCCGAGTAGCTAGAGAGATGCTCGGAAACAGAAATGGAGGGAAAGAAAGTCAGGAAGGAATAAGAAAGTAAAAGGAAATCCCATATTTTGTGAAGGTACAGTTCTACCAAGATAGGGGTAATCCCTAAGTATGTGTCTTGCCTGCTTGCAGTGATAGCACGTCCTCTCCTTTCCTGTTGGGCAAGTCCTAGTTGTATGTCTTGGCTGGTTGCAAAAATAGCACACTAACTGTCGTGTGTCAGCTTGGCTTGTCTGTCCTACTGCAGGTTGGCTTTTTTTAAAAAATGGCCTTTTCTGGGTGAACTTGGATTTCTTATTGGATGAGGGTTTCTGGAAACTTTCGTTACTCTTATTGGTGGAGTCTACGGCTTCCACCTTCGAAGTCCGCACAATGATCTCCTCCAACGTGTTGAAAGGCAAACCAACCACTTGTCGTTGCAAGAATGGTCAAAATCCATTTTCAAAGTGTTGGATCTTCTTCGCTTCATTCGCCGCTATCCAAGGCACATACTACATTAGTTAAATAAACTTATGGCGTATTGTGCCACCATATCAGACCCCTGTTGGATGTTGAAAAATTGTCTCTTCTTTGCTTCCTACGCCATTTTAGGGTAATCACGGGCGAGGAAAGCAGCAGAAAACCTTTCCCAAGTCATTGGTTCGTGATTATAAACCAGACTCTTTGCCTCCCACCATTCGTAAGCATTTCCTTCCAATTGATTGGTCACCAACGTTACTCGCAGATCATCTACAATGGCCAGGGAATTGAGGATCCGGCCAATCTGGATGATCCAGTTATTTGCTGCACTCTGGTCTTCAATTCTCGAAAAGCTCGTCGGGTTCAACCTTTTGAATTCTTTTAGAGCCGTAGTGGCTATCTTTTCTAGGGTCCTAACAGGAGGATGTCGTATATTCTTGGCAATCCTTTGGAATGCCTCCATCGTTATGCTCATAGCCTCATAGGGTACATCTTGATTGGCACGAGGTTTAGGACCTATCCTCCTTCCTCGGCCTCTAGTATTTCCGAATGGTCCTGATATTTTCCTATCATTCACATTCGTAAATATCACTAATAATTCGAAAAATTTATCAAGATGGACCATATGAGTTGTGTAAATCATAAATATGCGTCTAGCATACAAATAAACATAGCTCAAGTTTTATTCATATACATGAGTTAGTAGGTTTGTAAAACCCTTAGTACGGTACACACACATATACATATAGATATTTGTATAATTGTTTCTCCTATCCTTTCCCCTACATTCCCCTGTCTAATCATCTGTAGAGGACTCCATATTACCATCATAATTGAACAAGATGTTGTCAGGACATGTAGCTGACATATGCCCAACACTCCACAAGTTAGGCATGACACAATCCTTAGACCTCCAATGTAAGGACAGTTGTTCATTTCCCTTCCATGCCCACAAAATCCACATACTGGGCATATTACATTAATGGGATAGGGACAAGAGGTGTCAGAGTGCCCTTCCTGATTGCACAGCTTGCAAACATACTCCATCATGTCCTCAACATTAGGGGTGGATGGTGTATATTCGGGCGAGCCCATTTGCCTTACAGATGATGACTCCTCTATAGTTGGGAATACTCCAATATTTTCATTTTTGACACTGGAGTTGTCGGTGGATGAGTCCAGTACTATTGGGCAGCTAAGAGTTCCCTTGTCCCAAATCTCGGTGTATTCCTCGTTACTTGACATATCTGTATAACACAATTCATCAATATTATTAGATAATGTTAATAACATAAATAGTTTTAATCCAAAAAGAGATTTTTATCATGTATTACCCATCACAATCCTAGAGTTTGACCCAATGCTTTGAAACCAAGCTGTAATGCCCTGACCTGGAGGTGGGCCCGGAATATTACTAACTTTTTTTTATCCGTAATAACTTCTAACTGGACTGGATTAATAGTTAGACACAGAAATAAATATCACACATGCTCTTTACATGTGGATTCAAACATGTACTATATGTCTACCCTTTTATATATACACATCACACAAAAAAATATTTCCATCACAAAAAGATATTCTCATTCACATCAGAGTTAATAACAGTAACATAATGGTTCATACATGATTATAATATAACAAGTACCACATGAGGTACTTTATACAAAACATAGTTCAACGGAACCAGCAGTCAAAATAAAATAAAATCCCCATCCGTGGGAATCACAAGTCACTGCAACAGCTTATTCATCCTAAGCTTGAAATGGAGGTTCCTCCTCCTCAGATACATCTCCTGAAATGTGAGTGGTGTGAGCTAACCAGCCTAGTGAAATGAACATAACAATGCAGTGCAATAAATATCAGGTTAGACAAATCAACATCATCATTTATCATGCCAATATATCAAATCATTTCTACTGCTGCTGACATCCAACGTAACACCTAGGCACTACACTGACTATAAGCATTAAGTCCTGACACGGTCAAAATACAGAATCTTACAAGTACATCTCCGACACACTTGGGCCGGTACTGACACACTTGGGCCGATAATAATTTAATAGTTAAGGGTACGTGGAGGCAGTATCAATATCATCATGGCCCATAAGCATTTCATCATCATAATCACAATATACGATAAACATCATTAGTACCAATAAGCGCTTGTCACAATAGTGTATCATGTCTGGGCATAAAAGTGGGTTTATTAAGTCTGGTTCTTGAAACCACTCATTACACTAGATCCTCTTAACATTATTTACTCTTACTACAATGTTAAGTCTCCTCACCGAAAGTGTGGGGTATCGTAGTATCTGTCAAACACAACATATAAACATAATGAATCATACAGTTAAGCAAGATACACAAATAATACATCATACATTCATAGTATTTCAAATCCTTTGTCCTATTTTCCAAAAAAACTCCAAAGAAAATGGATATGAGTCTCCTAAATGAGTTATTATCCATTTTAAATTACAATAGTCAGCAACATAATAAGGTGATCAGGCCACTACACATATTGTCTTATGAAAATGACCATGGAGACATATTGAGTTAGCCCTACAGATATAAGATGCTCAGACCACTTCTCGTATAGTGAGTTAAGCCTCGAGATCACTCAGTGCTCAAACCCTTCTTTTCTACTGAGCAGCGAAGTTAATCGCACAACTACTGATAGCAACTGGGCTGCGTTTTCGCTGCACCATAAATAGAGAGTATCGACTTGGATGTAAATACATAATAATACCAATGAAACGGGTTAGTACCACTTTTAATTATTAAATTGGCATAATTAAAGACCTGTTATGGGTTCCTCTCAACATGCCTCGGAACCAGATATTGTGGCTTTAGACCTTCCTAACCACTACTTAAAATCTAGGTCTTTACAGAGCCTTCGGAACTTCCGAAGTTTAGGTCTCGGAACTTTCGAGTCTGCTCCCAAGCAAAAAACAAAAAAAAAAAAATCCAAAAAACATGAGTTTTGGTCTGCCTTGTAACCTACTGAGGTCTGCTCAGAACTTCCGAGCGGTTCGGAACGTCCTGTCTGACCCGTTGAGGCAGAGAGTTCAACAGTTAGCCTCTCCTCCTTCGGAACCCTAAAGTAAAGTTTGAAACTTCCGAAGTGTTACCTTCGAATCTTCTGGAGGTCGATTCTCGGAACTTCCGAGAGTCGTCTTCTTCCTCTGTTACCCGCAATAGAGCAGTGACGGGAGGGACTGTGTAAAATACAAATCCAGAAACAGTGGATTCCTACATTCGTTTACCACACCCTTCTGGTCAGATGGACTATTTAATGAGTCATTTTTATTTTATGAATGAAAACATCAGATTTTAACACGAAAATCAGTGAAACACATGAAAAATCAAATTTTCCACTAAACTTCAAATCTGATTTTTAAGAGTCAAAACTCAACCAAATTGATTTTTGTTTGATCCTAAACTAACTAGAATTTGAAAATAAACAAAATGGTTACCTTCGCTTATGTTCTTGGGTTGAAAATCGGAAGTTGGAAAAATCTTCTACTTAAGATAATAGTGAAAAACAAACAGGATAAAGCAGTGGTTTTCTCTTTGAAAATCTAGTGACGAATTCCTCTGGAAAAGGCCTGAATTTAAAGGCAATGGGAGGTAGGGTGGTAGGCCTCCATGCAGGGCCATGGAGTTACCACATCACTCAACAAGCTACGATGGTAGATTGCATGAGTCGAGCCATAAGCAGCTGCTTTACTACATCACCTGCTACGCAGGTGATTTAAATTTTGAGATTTTGCATTTTGGTCCATTAATTCTTATTTGCATTTTAACCCTTCTTCATTTAATTTCAACATTTAACTATTAAAGGATTTAATTATTTTAATCCATCTTAACCAAAATGTTGGGCCTTAAAAACTCTAAATACCATAAAATTTTGGACATTTAGATTTCATCAAAGTTAATTGATTAAAACAAAAATTACATTTATTTACTATTCCCTTAATTCAATTTGTATTTATTTAAAGGGCTTAAAGCTTTTATTTTAAAAATCTGAAAACACAAATCAATGAATTGAAACATGATTTAATAACACATATTTTCTTAGATTTTTCTCACTTCTAAAATTGCCTAAAATAATTATTTCTTAGCTTTCGTTATCTTTTTGGATAGTTTTTAATAATATTTTTTAAAATTAAAAATATAATAAACATACTTATAAATTTCATAATTCAAATCCCTAATAAGGAAGTCAATATCACTCAAACAATTATTTAAATAATAAAATAACACTGTCAATGGTAAATTACAATTTTACCCTTCCAATTTAAATGTGTTGGATCATCGAGCTATCGAGCTCCGATTGGGCCAATCCTGGACTTTTCATAAAGCCCTCACTATAATCTTCATGATTAACAGGTCAAATCATGATTTATTAAAATAAATCATATTAATTAAGCCAAATTCGGGTCAGGGTATTACATTTGAAGTTTTGACCTTTTTTTTAATACACTGCCCAAGGGGCTGCTGTGTGTGAAGAGGGTATGGGACTTTGTTCCATACCTCCCATGAGATTTGAGACTAAGTGGGTTATAAGTAGTGAACACTCTCTTCCGTAGCAAGAGGCCTTTTGAACCTTGAAGTGAGTTGGGCCCAAATGCAAATTCGTGCGAGTTTTCAAGCCCAAAACGGACAATATCATGCTAGAGGGTCGGGTTGTTACAAATGGTATCAGGGAAAGGTTCAACTCTTTCCCTGTGTAGGCTCACTGTTTGTGTGGGGTGACAGAGCCAGGGACGGCTCTGGCTTTAAGGAGGTAGATTCTAATACCCTACCCAAGGGGTTGCTGTGTATGAAAGGGGTATGGGACAAACATGAGATTTGATAGTGAGGGGGTTATAAGTAGTGAACTCCCTCCTCCCTAGCAAAAGACCTTTTGAGCCCTGAAGTGAGATGGGCCCAAATGCAAATCCGTGTGGGTTTTATAGCCCAAAGAGGGCAATATTATGCTAGAGGGTCAACTTGTTACATTTTCACTATAGTTGTTCCCACATAGGTCCTTTCTAAGATATCCCATGTCTCCTTCTCAGTTTTGCATGTGAGAATTATTTTGAATTCATCCGGAGAGACAGCACGATTAATAGCATTTAAAACTTTGCCATTTGTTGAATATTGACCTTTTTGGCTCTCTGTCCATATTGCAAATTGCTTTAGCTTAATCACCTTTAATGGTCCATCCTCCACTTATTCAATAGGATGAGTCCATCCTTTTTGGGTAATCTCCCAGGCAACCCCATCTAGGGATATTAAAAATATTTTCATCTTTGTTTTTCAATAAGCATAGTTGGAACAATCAAAGTATGGAGGTCGGACAACGACCAAACTTTCACCCTTAATCATTGTCACTCTCTGTTAGAGATCGAAAAATCAAGACGATAAGATCTTGTTGCCCAGTATCTGACTCAAGAGGGGGGTGAATTAAGTTAGTGCAAAAAAATTCGGGATTTCTTCCAATTACACAAATTAAAAAATAAGAATTCACATCCACAACAAATTAAAGCGTAGCTAACATAGAGAAGATGTGCATAAAATAAAGTAGAGGAGATGAGAAGCGATGAAGAGATTAAACCGAAATGTTAACGAGTTCGTATCCCCGCCTATGTCCTCGCCCCAAGACACTGTGTGAGGATTAAGCTCACTATCCCATTCTCCTTTTGGGTGGAGAAGAAATCATTTACACCGATCTTCCGTATCCCTCTTCTTTCTACAATTCTTTTTCCAGGTTCGAGAATGACCTTTTCCTCATCAGGGTCAGCCCGACCCTTTGCTTCTCCCTCTTCTCACATACAATAAGTAAATACAAGTTTAAGCACATGAGTAACTCTCAAAGATATACAAATGTAGCTCACACTAAGAGTTACTCAATATGATTGAACAAAGATGGCTCAAATAAGATTTGCAAGTTGAAGTGCTTGAGCTCAAAATGATAGGCAAATTAAATTCTCTTTGTTCTTGGCTATGGGAGTTGGTGGCGCTCTCTAAATCTCCATAATGGTAAGTACGTATAAGGTTTTCAAATTTCTAACCATTGACATGCATTAAATGAAGAAGATGACCGCTTCAATATGCATTTAATGCGCTAACTAACTAACCATTGTCATCGTACAATCGACGGTCTGAACCAATTGTTCAAATATTCCAGTTTGAGAACATGCGATAGTTTGAGTATAACAGTCAACGAAAGTTTATCAGAGACTAGCTGTATTTTATAGATGTTTTATTCAGTCGGTGGTTACCAGTGTGTTAGTTGACGGTAACTTATTAGAGACCAAACATTTGTTACAGTCATCTACCCAGTCGACGGTTGCCCATACAATAGTTGACAGTACTCAAATTTAGGCTTGACTGTAGTTTCCAATATGTTTCATAGTCGAAGATATTCATTCTATTTAGTCGACGGTTTAGTCACGAAACAATGGTCTTACACAGTTCATTTTGATATTCAATTGTTTGGAACTGAAGCCCAAATATTAGTCTTACACAGTCCTTTTGACACACAATAGTTTGGACTGAGGCACAATTAACAAATGCCACAATTTGTGGTTTTACAGACTCCTCATAATATTCAATGACTTGAAGTGAGGCTATGGCTGATGGACTTGCACAGTTCTTTTGGATATACAGTGTTTTAAAACTAAGGCCATGTTACCTAGCTTCTGAATATCATGCACAAATAAGTACACAAGATAGTATAGCCAAATAAATCAAGCATGCAAATGATGATCAAGCATAAAGATATTCAAGCACACCACAAAAACAAGATCGTCATAACACATAAATTTTATAGTGATTCGGTCCTCCGACCTACTTCCACTTGCAAACTCTGCCAAACTCAGAATATCTAACAAACTCAGTATCGATCAAATGACTCTCCTGGGTCTACAGACTTGACACAAACAAGTCCTCGTCTAAATGCTCACCAGCCCCCAAACGACTCACTATTAAGTCGCAACCACAAGACTCACCTAAGTCTCCACAAGATTCTCCACGAGTCACAATAATACTCTCCTCAAATCACAACACAAAGTACTAACTGACTTTGCCAATAAAGATGCGCCAATGAAAGCTCAAATCAGTGGTACAACCAATGCTTTCTCCACATCACCCATCCTTGTTGCAAATGATATCCCGATCAAAGCCACACAACCAAGGAACCGAGGTAGGGTTATCTAGATGTAGCACTAACTACTGTTCCTAAATCTCTCACTAAAATATCCAATCACTTAGACAGCCAGAGCCTCAAATGTTCATTATAGATATGTGAAGGTCACAATGATGGATCACAAGACTATCAAATGATTTACCAATCAACGGCGCATATAGTCTCTCATATATTTTTCTGTGTGCACGGTAATATATTCAGAATGCTCAATAGTATTCTAAAGGTCAAAAGTATACACAAAAAACGACGTTGGATATTTATAGATTTCTAAAATTGCTCAATTTGGAACTCTAAACACCCATATTCGGAACTCCAAACAACTCATAACAACTTAGAGCCAACGCTTTGCCAACTCACCAAATCTTTTTCAAACTTCATCCAACTTCTCACACAGCTAGCAAACGCTCCTACAGCTAGTATTCAAATCTCTAAACACCCATTCTTGAACTCAACAGCTAGCTTCCAGAAGTCCGAACACACTTTCGAAGTTCTAAATCCACAGAGAGACCAAGTCCATAGGTTTGTCCACACTACGTTCTGTTTGGAAGTTTGAATCCACATAATCGGAACTCTGAATCTCAAAACATCTTCAGAAATCTAAACTACACCCTCATAATTCTGAGCACATTTTCACAAACAAAAACTATGGACTTTCACACTTAGAATCACTATTTAATCATATAATCCACCAATAAGAGTCTCGATTCTAAGTCCAACCTATTTATGATCAATCTAGGGACATCCTAAGTCTATTTGGGTCCTTTTACCTACCTTGGTCGACCTTTCGGCTGATTCACCATTTCCCGTTGTTGTTTTTCCATCTAGGTCGTCTCACTATTTGGTCTTCACACTTCTAGAGGCATACATGACACACATTATAGACGTCTTTGGACCGAAATTGACAATCAAGTTTCTCTTCTTCATTAGTGAACTCTAATTTAAAATTTTCTTTATATATTTTCAAATCATTTACTTCCTGTATTAACTTTTAATTTTCAACACTTAGATTTGATTGTGCTTGTGGACTATTGGTTTTTAGCTCTTTGATTTCTTTTCTAAGTTTCCCATTATATTCTCTTTCAGAAATTAACACATTATTCAAATCTTCATCATCTTCCCTAAATGAATTAAGTTCAACTTTTAATTTTCTTATTTCATTTTCAAGGTTCGTTTTTTCATCAATTTCCATTTTCAAGCACTCCTCAAGTTTTAGGCTTTCTTCTTGAGTGGCTTTTGGAGTTTTTTTTACTTTTAGCTCCTTCAAATCTTAACACTTCCTCTTTAGCTAATTCCATTTCTTATAAAATGCTTTCATTTGTTAACTTTTCATAGTTTAACTAATTTGAAAGCTTAGTGTTCTCTTTCTTTGATTTACTAAATCTTTAAATTAATTTTTCAAATTCAAGACATAAAGTGTTATAGGCTTCTTGAATATTTTCATTTTCTTGTTCTTCTTGATCTAAGTCTACATTTTCAAATTCTTTAATTATGGTATTACTGGTACATTCTTCTTGAGGTTCAATTGCTTGAATGGGTCCTAAGCAATAGACTACTTATATGGCATCTACATTTCTAGGCTTTATATAGGTTTTCTCCAAAAGGTCTGATGCCTCATTTGCGATTTCACACATTAAGATATTATCCAAAAGAGTTAGTGAAACGACAAAAAATATAGAATCGAGGGCTTTAGCATTGCTAATGCAGTGGGCAGGATCGGGTTAAGGAGATGGATGGGTGACTCGGCTAAAATGTAAATTAAAGTAGGATTTAAAGGGATTAATGGGATAAAATATATGGAATTAGTGGAATCTATGAATTTAATGGGCATTAAATGGGATTGGTAAATGAGGATTTAATAGATTTGGGTTTCTAAGGCTGATGGATCGTTGGGTTCAATAGATCTAAGGGTTAAAAGTTGGAGTTTGGCTTAGTCAAAATGGCTAATGAAAATTGGAAAAAAGTGGGTTTGGTCATCAATGTTGGGAAATGGATTTTAAAGGCAAAGGAATGGGGGATGGTAATAGGTAGAAAGGGAAAAGGAAGAATGAGAAGGAAGGCATGGCTGGGTTATGAACAGAGAATGTGTGGATCTATTTCGGAAGGGTTGTGAATGGATGGGTTTGAGGAGAATGACAGTAGAAGGTAGCAGATTGTGGATGATAGGGGTTGCGACACTGTTCGTGGACAACAAAGACGCTTATGATCAAGATCTAAGTGGCAGGCCTCTATTAGTAGTAGGGGACGAACAATCCTATTTCTAGATCGTTGTAGCAAGAGAAATAAAGAAGAGAAAGACTATGAAGACGAGAAAGAAGAAGAGAAAGAAAACAGAGGTACTGCTTGCAGATGGCTGATGTGGCTATGAGTACTCGTCTGCACTAACGAACGGGAATCTACCAGGAGGAAAAGAAGAGAAGATGAAGAAGAAGAGATGGGAGAGAAGAGAGAGTCGGAATCCACCGACAAGAGAAGAGTCGGGAAAAATCCCAGTGAAATTTAATTTATTAATCCATGATGATAACTACGATAACCAATGGGGCTTTCATAGGAAACCCAAATTCTTAAAATAGAAATAAAATAAAAAACGAAAATAGAAAATAAACCTAAATAATCCTAATTTAACTCTAAGCCTAAAAGTAGTAAATTACTAAAAACAATAATAGAAAGAAACCTAGATAAATCTAATTTTACAAATATGGAAATAGAAATAAACTAAAAATAGAAATTTCCCGGATCTCTTCGATTCTTGGCCGGGTTTCCAATTCGATCGAAACTCTGATTTCGAGTTGATTCCCATACTACATCAATTGCCCAAATGCATACTCTTTTCAACATTACTCGAAGTGAAATAGCTTTTGATTGGTTGAGTCCAACCACAATTTATCATTTCCCAAAGAGTTCCATCTACTTTGATTAAATACATTTTCATTTTAGCTCTCCAAAGAGCATAATTGGAGCCATAAAAGGTTGGAGGACTTGTCACGGCCATGCTATCTCCTTAGACATTTTTCCAGCTCAAGAATCGGCTCTTAGACGATTAAGTCAAATACAAGAATCCTCTCTCTTATACTATTTGTTAGTCGAGCTAGCCCGATGTCTAGAATAGTCCCAGAGGGGGGTGAATATGACTATTGAGGAATTTTAGAATTCTTTAAATGTAGGTCAAATAATGATTGGTCTTAACAAATTGATCCAATTAATTTCTAATCTATACTAGTTAAATTGATCAATTAAATCAACAAGCCTACACAAATTAAATGTTTAATAAAGATAGAGGATAAAACGCAAGTACAAATAATAAGAGGAAGTGAGAAGAGATGGAATATCATGATTCAGAGATTTTTACACGGTTCGACAACATTGCTTACGACCATGCCTCAAGTATACCACTTGAGGATTCTACTAAACTCAAAACAAATTACATCCCTTTGATCTCTTTCATAGGTAGAGATCTTATTATTTCGACTAATCATCTTTTTCACAGGTGAAGATCAAACTGTGACACCAAGAGAACACCTCTCTTGGATAAATACTAGGGTTACACCAACCCTTTACAATTTTCACCAAAGATTGAAAAAAATGAATTTGAAGTTACCAAGAAAGCTCGCCTCTTGATGTTGGAGTGGTCATGGCATGTTCTTGAAGTTCTTCTCCTTGCTTGGCTCTTTGGTGAAGTGTAGATCATCCAATGATGCACAAGCAAGAGTGGGAGAAAAAGTTTCTAAGGAGAGGAAGAGTGGTTCCTATAAGTGTTGGCTTACCCTAGAGAGTTTTTTTTAATAACATTCAATGTGAGCTTTAAATGCTCAATTGATTTGTATATTAGTGCTTGAAATGTAATTGAGATGGCTTGTAAGAGCTAAAATGATTTTACTGAGGTTAGATTGAGCTCTTAGAATGCTTGGGAAAAGTGTTTTCCTACTTGTGAAAGTTCTCCTCTGAATCAGTAACTCTTGTCCATGAAATGAGCTTGGTTTATATAGAGAAACAGTAGCAATGGCTACTTGTTGTTCGACCGACACATGGTATCGGTCGAACCAAAGTCCAACAACTAGTTTTAACTAGCAACGGATAGATGTCGGCTGGACAGAGGAATCTTATCGGCCGCACCTTCAGAGACCTGGAAAATTTCTCTTCAAATGTTATGTTCTCTGAAGGTCGAATCGATGGATCATGTTGGTTGAACTCATACATCGGTCGCAACGATGATATATGTTGGTTGCACCGACAGAGCCTGGAATTTTTGACTGTTTAAGATCTAGGCTCTGACGATCACATCGATGACCGTCGTGCGTTGAACAGACAAAAGCCTCGGGTTTGACTATGAAGTTCTAGGTTCTGCACGTCGAACTGATAGGTATTGTCGGTCGCACCGACAAAGCCTGAGAATCTAACTATTTAAGTTTTGTGCTCTGAAGGTTGCACTGATGGGTATTGTCACTCGCACCGACAGAGCCTGAAAGTATTACTGTAAATTCTAGGCTCTGAAGGTTGAATCGACGGGTCTAGTGGGTCGCACCGACAAATTAGAAAGATGTCCATATTTTGAGTTCTGAAAATCTAAATTCGATGATCTTGGACTTTTGGAAAGCTCTCTAAGTGCTCTATCCAGTGATAATTATTTTTCTTATATTAAAATATATTTGATAGATAGAAAAAGCTCTCCAAAGAGGGACAAGATTCAACAGGCTTAAAGAAATATTAAAAGTCTTCCAAATCTTAAACCATGGTCTCTTAGGTTGCTCTAGGTTCATCCTAAGGTCCATTTTACCTTCAATGGTTGGCATACATGGAGTTTATCTAATTTTGATGCGTTGCCTTCCAATCTTCATTATTTCTAGAGCTTCAAGCTTGATTTGACTTTGTCATCCAGAGGTGAAGTTTAGAAGACTAGGTGACTCAATCATAACTTGGTCACAAAATTGACAATACAAGACTCAGTCGGACTCAGCCACATAATTAACAACACACTCTGACTCAAGAGAGGCAAATTTAACTTTTAGGCCAACACTATTCACACAACTCGACATTAAATAAAAACCATAATGCGTGAATCAACATTCCAAGTTTGCCAAAATACAAAACATGTTAAGGTCTTCAACAAGTAGCTCCTAGACTCGCCTTTGGGACCCCACCTCCACGATAGTTAAAAAAATTTGTAAGGGTGAGGATAAACAAGCCTAGTGAGGAAATAACAAGTACATTACATCAATCTCATCATAATACGGGTTATACATATCATGCATAGGTATGTCATACAACATATTATATATCAACTAGTACATGCTCAAACCACCTCAACACACACCATAGCTCACATTGTATCATTACATTCACTAGCACCATCACGTGGCACGGATCCCTACATGCACTTCCACGTTTGGTGCTCAAAACAACTCACGAGCACCTGCAAATGCGTATCGCGATGGCAATACGTGCCCTTTTATGCATTGTCCGTACTCACAAATGTTTGTCATGGTGCCAGAGCACGCCCTTGAACACATTGCTCACTACCGCTCGCAAAACGTGTCACAATGACATCACGTGCCATGCTACTCATTGCCCATAGTAAAAAAAATGTGTGTCACGTTGTCAGAGCGTGCCCTTTAACGTATTTGTTGTTGTGTTCTCAACAAATACATTCTCTACTACAATCACTCCATCATACTCATACCCAACTAGTACATTTCATGACAGTCCATACAAATTCATATCTATACACAACCATTCCTAGGCTTTATCGATGTGGGGGCCTCATAATCACATCAGCAAGCTCCATACCGGGACTCACACACTCTCTAGTCCCATTTATCCTTCATGCTCATGCATGTCATGCTGATGCCCCCACTCAACCATGCTACGACACATATATGAATGCTTACAATTATCCATGTTGATCAACACATGTAAGAAATTCACATTAGTTAGCATGGTTCTATACATATGAATTCATATTTAACAGGCATGTTATCACATCTCATGCAATTTCTCATTCACAATCATTAATCGCATAGCATGCCTTGTTCAATACATTTCACAACCGAATACCATCACATAAATGAATGGGTGATCCAAGTCCTCGTCTTTGGGGCAATTTCAACCCAGCTCATCTTTTCTCTCAATAGTTTGACCTTACAAATTTCATACATTATGCGAGTTAAGCCCCTATCGACAATGATTGAACACCAAATCATCAACATACACACAATTCAATGCATCATCATCAATTTAAAAACATTTCAAGTTGAAACTCTATTTCCTGAGAGAGGTATAAGGAGAAGGAGAAATACAGCTGATCTACTGCAAAACAGAAAATCAAAATGTTGACATCTTGACCAAGGCACTTCCCAAGGTCATGTATGAGTTTTTAAGGCAAAGGCTTGGAGTTTGTAGCTCTAGAGCCAAGGAGGAGTGTTGAATGACATGTCCCAGGAGCTGCTGACATGGAGCTGAGTAGGCTGCTGATGCTGGAAATTTGTTGATGTGCTAAAGTCTGTTGAAGAATGGCTAAAAACATGTTACAAGTTAGCACTCACATGCTGAATTGAAACTATCAAAGTGGTTATTAGTCATGGACCTATTCTTTTGCTATTTTTTAGGAAAGAGTTGTTATCTTGAACGTGCAGCAGATTAAGCTGCATCTTTTCATATTTTTCTGTTTTAAATCTTCTGTATAAATAGGTGCTTTGATATCCAATAAAATTATTCAACAGTCTCAAATTTTAGTTTGTTCTTACCAATTTTTGCACTTTATTTCTATCAAAAACCAACACAATTAAACTAAGTGTGATGTGTTTATTGAAGGAGTTATGAATGAATGATTTTAAACATATGGTAACGTGAGATGAATCTCTTACAAGCATTGAATGAGTTCATGGATGGGTGTTTTTTTAAACCCTGGTGTTACTATGAGTTAATCTTTTCAAACTCATTGTTGTATATTGTGTTTGGACAACTCCCATTTCTTGAGAATGGTTGAAAGAAGGGTATGAAAGTACCGTGTTTCCCCTGAGATTGTGAACCCAAAAACAACATAGGGTATCATGTTTCCACAGGTCTTGTGAACTGAAAAACGACATAGGGTCCCGTGTTTCCCTCGTGCTTGTGTCCCAAAAAATGGTAGCAGGTTCTGTGTGCCTTTGTGCATGAGAATATCTAAAGTATTTTACCGACGTTGACTTGTTGAGTAATTCCTTGTCCCTTCTTTAGAAATTGATTGCCTAAGAACTTATTATGTTATGCCATAAAGGTTGATATTTCTTATGTTTTACAAGCGCCTGAACCTTATTGATGAAGGTATGCCTCTTAGCTATGGTTAGGGTGACTTTTTAGCATAATTGTTGTTGTTTTAAATTTGTAAATCTCACAAGTGCACAAACCATGTATAGTATAGGAATTGAGTGCGAGGTCGAACCCAAATGAAAATCTCAAAATATATGAATTAAAATTAAATTTGTGTTCCTTTAAAAAGAATTATTTTCAAGAAGTAGAACTTTTATATGAGTCATGTATCTAACTTGGAAAATCAGCAAATAAGTTATGTAAATTAATTGTCCTTGAATTAAAATGGTGAATTAAATGATAATCTTAATCATAGTCAAAATTACAAGTTATAAGATTAAAATACTACATCTCCAATTTTTAATTGAATGAATTTTGAGAGAGAGTGTAAATACAAATAATTAAAAGAATAAAAGAATAACATGCATTAAAGAATTTAAAAAGAATAAAACATACAAGATTTAGGTTATAAAAAAAATTATACAACAAACAGAGAATCTAACATGATTAAAAGATAGAAAATTAAATTGAAAGAAAATAAATGACTGAAAATAAAAATGCAGTAATGTAAAGGTTGGTTGTTTGGAATAGACTGTTCATTGCCCAAAATGTGTAAACAAATACAAAACCTAGATTTGAAATTCACGTAAAGATTTGAAATGCAATACATAGTCACTAATAAAGAGAAGATTCACAAATTTTAATTTAATTAATTAAACCTTAGTAATCAAAATTCAATATTTACAATCAAGGTCCTAACTATTGCATTTGCTCATATTTAATTAAAGAAACAAAAGTTGCAAACTTGAAATTAAAAGCAAAATAATCACAAAAGAATTCTAGAACTTGAATGTTTCAAGATTTTAAATGGATTCTATGTATTTATTTCATGGAAGAATTCAGTACAGACACTTATAAATTAAATACAAGAAAGACAACATAAAAATAAAATTTACAACTCTCACTTGTAAATTCGAATGGTTCTCCTGTCTTCTTGTCTTTTCCTCTAGCCTTGGTCTCTCAAGTTCCAGGTCAAATTCGAAATTTACTGTTGGCTTAGTGCTCTATCTATAGGCTTAGGGTTGGAATGGACATTGGGATTTAATCTTGGTTTGAGTGATAAATGAGTGGCTTGGATTAGATCTCATTAAAAGTGGATGGAGGATATTTAAGATGAGAAATTAGGGCTCCAATAGGGTATACACAAATTTAGGGTGGCTTGGCTTGGTGGCTAAGCAATGGTGGAGAAAATTTGGGATTTAAGATTAGTTTGGAAAATGGAGTGCAAATCCCTTTTTTCTACACGTGTACCATCTTGAAGCTCCATTTTTACCTAGTAAACGTCTGAATCATGAAATTTTGTAAACTACAAAGTTGTAGCCTTGAGTCTTCTTTCCAACGCAAGAAGATTGAACGCAATCAGATATTGGAGTGGGAAGTTATGGTCAAAATAACAAAGCAGTGTTAAAACTTGTCTTCCAAATCCCATTTTTTTCTCCATTTCTTCCTCCACAAGGCTTCACACGAAATTGACAAGTGTCTCATTGCCTTGGGCGAACTTGGATTGCTTGGAGGAGGGGTGATGAGGTGTAGGTGATGTGGCATGAACCTAGATGGAATTTTGGGTCAAGTGCATGGAGATATTGTAGTTGCTTAGATTCCAAGTTGTTCTATATCTAGGGTTTTTATGAATGAATGGCTATGATTGAATGGGACATAGATCTAATACTCTAAGATATTTTGGGTAAAATAAATATAAGAAATGGATGATGATTGATGGAGGGTTTGGATTCAAAGGTTGATCCTAGGGAGATGATGAAATGCATGACCTAATTTCAAGATGATATATGTATGTGATGGATGCATGTGGAGGCTCTAGGGTTTTTCTTAGGTTTATGAATGATATGAATGGATGTGATGAAATGTCCTAAGATCTAATGATTTAGATGGTTGATGCATGATCTAATTGAATGGATGTATAGATGATATATGAATGCATGTGATCCTAAGGTAAATCTAGATGATGGATGGGTTGGGTGGTCTAGATCTAATGTTAATGCATGTATGGTTTGGATTTGATAGGTGGATCTAGGGTTTTATTTATTTTTGGTATGAGATGAAGGGTTAGGTTTTAAGATGAAGATTGGATGGTGTGGATGACATAGAAATGGACAAAGCTTGGGCGTGTAAATGGGTTATGGACTTGGGTTTTGGACCTATAAATGAGCACATGGGCCTCCAGTGGACTTTAGACTTGAGATTGAGGACTTGGACCTTTGTTGGACTTTGGAATGCACATTAGCTTGGCCCATCTTGTAATATGCGCATGGACTGCCTGTGGCTTGGCCTAATGTTGGCCCGTGGAGCTTAGCTTGGCCCAAATGAAGTGGATCTATGGCCCATTTGATCTTGATTTTCAGTCTTTTTGCACTTGAATTGTATGTTCTCTCTCCCATAATTAAATAATTAACTTCACCACTTTAAAATCTAGAAATTGATTAAGTCTAGTCTCTCATAACCGAATCTAGACTAACCAATTTACATGAAAAACCTAAAAGTGGACCAAATTAATTACTAAAATTCCAAATCTTCTATCTTAGGTTCAAAATTAGCAATTATCCACTGACTTAACTTGATTTCTTGTATTTTCCATTTTTAATCTACAAAACTAAGAAATTATATTAAATGCACCAATATACACAAAATTGAGAGCTAACTGGTCCAATAATAAGGGGTAAAAATGTAAGATTTCAATGCTCAACAATGATGATATGCATGAATAATCAATTAATGTTGTCTTTTATTTTGAATAGATTATGATGTACCAATCATCCAACATTGTTTCCAAGCATTGTTTGATGTTCTTTACTGAGCTAGTTAAGTTCACTCCTTTACCTTTTTAGAGTAACAATCTTTAGATGGACAGTGTGAACCTCCCAAGACATCGTAGAGGACGTAGCTATCGTCGACTATGTTCCTTTGAATATAGAATATGACTAGCACACTTTATTTGAGTTATTTTGATATACTTTAATATGAATATTTCTATTGATTTTGTAGGAGTTTTATACTTATATTTATTGGATTTGAGGTGGGATCTATTGTATGTGATGTTGAATATATACATGAAATTTAGGTCGGAGTCCTATTTGTCATTTACTTTGAAATGGTGAAGATGAAAGAATACCTGAATGATTATAATAGGTCAATGACTTATAGGAAAATTTTCTCAATGTTCGAATTATAGATGGAACTCTGTCGAAATTTGTTAGATTGTTCGTCATAAAAAAGAATAGTTGTAAATTTTTTCTATCTTTAAAAATTGAGTTGTCATTATGAACATGCTAGGAGATTATGAAAATTAGAATTTTTTTCCTAAAGTGATTTTCCGTCACTTAGATCACATGCTTGAGGGGGTGGAGAGTGATGATGTATATTTTTGAATAGAGTAAATAAAAAATTGTAATAAATTTTATTGATAATTTAATATTGTTATTTGATTCATTTAGTAATTTTATAAATTTTAAAAGATATCTCTGTATAATTAAATACGAATACCATTTAAAGTCATTTAAAAGTCACATTATAACATCATTCCCATGACACGTGAAATTCTTTGATAATCCGGAAATGCATGGATGAAACCAGTCATATGGCGATACGTGGACGGCTGAGATGAAGCCGGAATGACATTTTGAGTAGTCGCGCGAAGCACAAAACCGCTGCGCAGTCGTCAAATACAAAACGGTTCCGCTTGCCCCTTCGCCCCTGTCCCAGCCGCAGCCGCATCTCTCTCTCCCACAGAGCTCCTCTTACCTTCGCCTCCTCCCTACTTTCCATTTTTTAGGGCAACCGCATTCCTTCTCTTTCCATTCTTCCTTCTCTTCCTTCCTTCCAAACCGCCCTCATCTCCCATTTCTACTTTCTCATCTTCTTCAGCAGCTGAACCTCCTTTCTCACTTCTTTGACCACCGCCTTCTTCCTCACTCACTTATGTTCGTTAGGTTTTTTTTTCTTCTATCCAACCCCACTCTCTTTTCATCATAACCACCACCTTCTTTCTCTCTATTTCTACTTTTTTTTGTCCTTTTTGGGGCAGCCACCCCTTCCCGTCCCGTTCCAGTCTGTACTGGGGTATCATCCTCATTTCTCTTCTTGACAATACCCAATATTCCTTCCTCTCAAATGTACGAGGGCACGTCCTAAATCCCATCAGTCCACAACCTAATTCTCTATCACAGCCTTTTCTCCTTTCTTTTGCATCCTCACTTTGTCTTTCCTATTCGGACACCTGCAACCGTTTCTTTCTTATTGTATTAGATTGTAATAAACAGAGACATGAGCTTCTCAATAAACACGCCAAGGCCTTCTTCCATATCCAAATCGTTGAAGTTGCATGATTTACCTGTTCTCTCCCACCGCCAGTCAAAGCGGGGATCTTTGGCAGTCTCCAGCAAGAGAAATGGTGCACTTTTGGTCCTTCGCTGCTGCCAGTCTGCAAATCGGATATGCTGTGAGCAGGGTATTGGCAGTGGCAGTTCCTCTGTTTCAGGAGGTGATTTTGAGCTCCTACGGAAAGGGAAGAGAACTGACCTAAAGAAGATCATGATTCTTGGCGCAGGTCCCATTGTCATTGGACAGGCATGCGAATTTGATTACTCGGGGACCCAGGCTTGCAAGGCATTAAAAGAAGAGGGCTATGAGGTAGTCCTCATCAATTCGAATCCTGCCACCATCATGACTGACCCCGACCTGGCGCATCAGACCTACATTACACCCATGACACCAGAGCTGGTTGAGCAGGTGCTTGAAAAGGAGCGACCAGATGCCCTGCTCCCCACCATGGGCGGTCAGACAGCTCTCAACCTTGCAGTGGCTTTGGCTGAGAGCGGGGCACTCGAGAGGTATGGCGTTGAGCTGATTGGAGCAAAGCTTGATGCGATAAAAAAGGCAGAGGATCGAGACCTGTTTAAGCAGGCCATGAAGAACATCGGACTCAAGACACCCCCTTCAGGGATTGGCACCACTCTCGAGGAATGTATCACAATTGCTGATTCGATTGGAGAGTTCCCTCTGATCATACGGCCTGCTTTTACGCTTGGTGGGACTGGAGGTGGGATCGCATATAATTGGGAGGAGTTTGAATCTATCTGCAAATCAGGCCTTGCAGCAAGTCTCACTTCACAGGTTTTGGTGGAGAAGTCTCTGTTGGGTTGGAAAGAGTATGAGCTTGAAGTTATGAGAGATTTGGCAGACAATGTGGTGATTATATGCTCCATTGAGAACATTGACCCAATGGGCGTGCACACTGGAGATTCAATTACAGTTGCTCCTGCCCAGACGCTGACAGACAAAGAGTATCAACGTCTTAGGGATTATTCGATTGCAATAATAAGAGAAATTGGTGTAGAGTGCGGTGGTTCCAATGTCCAGTTTGCCGTTAATCCTGAAGATGGTGAGGTGATGGTGATAGAGATGAATCCTAGAGTGTCAAGGTCCTCAGCATTGGCATCCAAGGCTACAGGATTCCCAATTGCTAAGATGGCTGCTAAATTGTCTGTTGGGTATACTTTGGATCAGATCCCGAATGACATCACGAAGAAAACACCGGCTAGCTTTGAGCCTTCTATAGATTATGTGGTGACAAAGGTAAGCAATTTTTCTTTGTATTTGAATTTATAGCTACATTTCTTCCGCTATATGGTTTATTCTTCTGCACTACCAGTATGACATTTCACATGCTTACAATTTTAATGGTTACATGCACACAATTTCATTTTTTTTTCACATGCTTACAATTTAAAAAATATTACATGCTTACAATTTTAATTGTTTTTTCCAGATTCTTTACATATTTGGATGTTTTATATTTAACATGCCCTTGTTGGAAGAACAGTACTGTGTTATTAAAGTGGACATTTTCTTAGAATCCTTTTATGTTTAATTTTCTCTTGTTAGAAGAACAATACTGTAATACTTGAAGCGAACATCATCTTAGTGTCCATATCCACTTCTTTTAGTTTTGTTCAGTCCCTGATATCATCTTTATTTGGGGAAGAAGTCTGAATCCTATTGTGATTCCACTGTGATAAGAGTGATATTCTGGTAGAGGATGTTTTTTGAGGGAATCCCGACAAGGATTTCTGGGATTCAGACACCAACATCCCAATTGAGACTTCAATATTTCAAGAATATGTCTTCTTTATTCTAAAGTATGATGTAGAATCTAAAGGGCATGAGAGGGGGTGGGGTTAAGCGTAAAGAAATATTGAGGATTTCTTGGTTGCATACACCTGAGGGCTTTCAAAAATGCAATGTTGATGGTGTTGCTGAAGGAAAACCTAGTCCAACAGGGATTGGAGGGGTCTTCCATAATGCTTGCGGGGAAATCTCTCTATTTTTCTCAAAACCAGTTGGATCATGGAATCCAAAGTTGAATAGTTGGAGATCAAAGGGCTCTTTTGCTTTGGCAAAGGAATGATAGGGACAATTTGATAATAGAGAGGGACTTTGTGAATGCTTTATCTTGGTCTGGCGGAAGGAAAAGCGGTAGGGACAATTTGATAATAGAGAAGGACTCTATGAAAGCTCTATCTTGGGCTGGCAGAAGCAAAAGCCTCCATGGAGGCTAATTCATATCATGAGGGAGATTGGAAAGGTTAGGGAAAGAGTTGTTCATTTTCGGCATGTTAGAAGATTTGCTAATAATGTGGTAGATTTCTTGGCAAAAGTTGGTGTGGATAGACTTGCGGCGTTTGTGGAAATGCTGTGAAGGGGTGTTTTGTTTCTTGTATTTGTTTTTTGAGTATATATCTCTCGTACTCATGGTTGGGGTGTATTGGGATGAGGATTTTCCTTTTTCTTTTTCCTTTTGCTTTCTTATGTATTTTGTTCTTTTAATAATATATTATTTTGTCTCCATTTTAGGGAAAAAAGTATGATGGAGAATCTTGTGTATTGCCTATTTAATTGGTGATGCGGTGCATTAACAAGCACCTTCCGTTTTTGTATTTTTGCTATTTTCGTGGTTTTCTATTTCCATAGCTTTTTTTTTAGCAAGGATTTATTTTTAGTAGGTTGAAAGTTTATATATGATTTAGCCCTTTGAGGCAAAACACACGATTGAATGAATAAGATTTGAGATTTTCGAGCAAACCTTGCTTATGCCGTGCATTGGCGTGAGGAGTGAATCCTTTTGGCGTGAGGCCATCCCACCTTCTTCTTCCAGGTATCATTCTTCTCTTTTTCTCTTCTCTCTTCTCTTCTTCTCTTCTTCATCCTCTTCTTCCTTACAGCCAGCCGAACCCTTACCAAATCTCCACAACTTTGGCCCCTTCCAAACCCAAATATCGCTTCCTCCATTGACGTTCAGGTCCCTCTCAAAAGCTCAGATTTGATATCACGATTTCTTCCTCTTCCTTTCCATCACTGTCCGATCCCATAATCCCTCCCATTGTTTTGCCGTGGTCTTCTCCTTCCCCTTCTTTCGCCGCAAGAGAGAAAAGGGACCTTTACGGCAATCATGAAGCCCTAATACATCTCCCATTTCCTTTTATTCTTATCCCCTTTTACCCGTTTGCCCTTAACGCACATTCGGTGTTTAAGCTGGCCACTTGAAGAATCCTGCCGCGTGTGGATTATTTATTTAATTAGTTACAGTGAATGTCTGCATTTCTTTATTATTTGTAGTTTATCATATTATTTGATTGTTAGTTTGTTAATTTTAATTTTAATTTCAGCCCATATTTAGTTTAGGGTGCATTATTTTCATCTCTTTTAATGTTTAGAGAACCATTTAGGCATTTAGGGTTACGCTATTAGTTGTCCTGCATCAAATTGGTATCAGTAGCCTAGGTTAGGAGAGTTTCCTAACTTTCCAGATTTTAGGTAGCATTTTAAAAAAATTAATTAATTAATTAAAAAAAAGGAATTTTTTTCATCACTTCATTTAGTTATTTCTTTCATGCATTGCATATAGACTGAGGTCATTACATCACTGCATTCCTTAGAGTCAAGTCACTTCATTTAGTGTGTCTTCCTGTGCATGCCCACACGTAGCCGCCGAGAATATCAACTCAATATGGATCTCACATCGTTTACCAAAATCTTAGATGATATCAATGCCCGCTTAGCCAACATGGAAACTAGAATAGCAAAACAGGCGACCAGAACCGATAACCGCTTCGATGAATTAAAGTTTTCCCTCAATCAAAACAATGACATGGAAGTTGGTGGTGGTAGAGGTCGAGGTAGAATTGGTGACCGAGGGCGTGGTAGAGGAAGAAATGGTCCCCACAACCATTATGCTTTTCATGACCTTCCCGACCCTGAATCTGAAATAATGAGATCTGTTAAAGTTGAGGTTCTGAGTTTTGATGGTCGACTTGACCCAAAGACTTTTATTGATTGGTTGTCTGGCATGGAACACTACTTTGAATGGTATAACATGTCAGAAGGGTGTCATGTGAGATTTGCAAAAATGAAATTGTTGGGTCAAGCCAAACGTTTTTGTACCAATGTAGAGCGACAAATTGAAAGAGTCGGAGGTGAGCCTATTTCTCATTGGGATGAAATGAAAGAAAAACTGAAAGAAAAATATCTCCCTTTGACCTATAGAGAGAGATTAATGGATCAGTGGCAAACATTTCGTCAGGGAAACATGTCAGTTGGCGATTATATCGACAAGTTTGATGAGTACATGATGAGATGTGATATAAAGGAGGACCTTCTTGTGACTCTTTCTCGGTTTAGAATGGGTCTCCGTCCAGATCTCCAAAAGGAGTTGATTCCCCACAGTGTCAACATTTTGGAGGAGATTTATTAGAGAGTTCAAGAGCTGGAACGTTACCTAACACCGAACCCTCTTAGCCAGTTTGAGTCTATTCCATGGGGTACGGTGAATCAAGCCAAGCCAGCCCCCAGTGCTCCATTCCAAAACAAGGATGTAAGTGTTAAAGGAGTTTCTGGTGCAAGTTCTTCCAAATAGGGACCAAATGTTACAATTGTCATGATTATGGGCATTTTGCTCACGAATGTCTTACCAAGAATCGGAACAAGGAAAGAACCCTTGTGTTGGAAAAATAATCCAATGAAAAGACTGACCAGGACGTTGAGCATGGATTGTTATATGTAGGAGAACATCCCAAAAGTGATGAGGGCATTGACAATTTCGACGAATATCCCCTTGGTTTGGTTAGGTGTGTTCCCATATCATCCCTATCCATGGATCCTAGTCCAGTTCAAGTGTCGTCCAAGTTGTCTGAGTCTGCATTTGCATTTGCACCACATACACATGCATTGCATGCTGAAATTAATACATGCAATGAACAATATGAGTTTGCTCCAGATTCTTATTGTAACTTCCAGGATGTCAATGTGGGTGATTCTATGACGATCCACATGAGGCCTGAACGGTTCCCACAAGGAATCATTTTGAGGCAAGTTGGACCTAGTGTGCATTCCCTATCATACCCTACACCTTTCCCAGATCCAACAGCCTTACCACTCCGTCCCACCTCATATGAGCCTCATCCTGACCCACATATTGGCCTACCTAGCCCACTTCATAATCCATGGCCTAAACCTACGAGCCTTCGCTGTCACCCAATAGAGAGAAGCTAGAGTTTGTACTATATGAGAAAGTGGTTCCTACACGCCAGTCGAAGACATAATTCACATTGTTGACATCAGATGAACTTCAGCGACATGATCCGACTTTCTGGAGAGATACCACAATTTTGTATTGCCAGATGCGTCTTCTTCTCATTTAGAGCATGTTGACCACAGTGACCATTCAAAAGTCCGAGCATCTCAGCGACGACGGAAGAAAGCCACTTCAGCAGCATTGTGGCTTGATGATGACTCCATTCGATGACATTTGAAGACCTCATGTGCGCGTGTTGCATATTGAAGATCCCACACTGGCAAGATGCGTGCGAGGGAAGATTGATGTCTTTTCATCTGTTTGAACTCGAGGTCGAGTTTTTATCAGATGGGGAGATTGATGCGGTGCATCAACAAGCACCTTCTATTTTCATATTTTTGCTATTTTCATGGTTTTCTATTTCCATAGCTTTTTTTTTTTTGGTTTTTAGCAAGGATTTATTTTTAGTAGGTTGGAAGTTTATATATGATGTAGCCCTTTGAGGCAAAACACACGATTGAATGAATAAGATTTGAGATTTTCGAGCAAACCTTGCTTGTGCCGTGCATTGGCGTGAGGCCATCCCACCTTCTTCTTCCAGGTACCATTCTTCTCTTCTTCATCCGCTTCTTCCTTACAGCCAGCCGAACCCTTACCAAATCTCCACAACTTCTGCCCCTTCCAAACCCAAATATCGCTTCCTCCATTGACCTTCAGGTCCCTCTCCAAGGCTCAGATCTGATATCACGAGTTCTTCCTCTCCCTTTCCATCACTGTCCGATCCCATAATCCCTCCCATTGTTTTGCCGTGGTCTTCTCCTTTCCCTTCTTCCGCCGCAAGAGAGAAAAGGGACCTTTACTACAATCGTGAAGCCCTAATACATCTCCCTTTTTCTTTTATTCTTATCCCCTTTTACCCCTTTGCCTTTACTTAACACACATTTGGTGGTTAAGCCGGTCACTTGAGGAATCTCGCTGCATGTGGATTATTATTTAATTAGTTACATTGAATGTTTGGATTTCTTTATTATTTGCAGCTTATCATATCATTTGATTGTTAGTTTGTTAATTTTATTTTTAATTTTAATTTCAGCCCATATTTAGTTTAGGGTGCATTATTTCCATCCCCTTTAATTTTTAGGGAACCATTTAGGCATTTATGGTTACCCTATTAGCTGTTCTGCAGCAATTGGTGAATAATTAGAACACATTTATCTAGTTGGTCAAAGTGGTTATTGGTTCTGGTTTCCTGTTCCTCTATTCCGGTTTCCATGTTGGCTAAGCGGGCATTTATATCATCTAAGATCTTGGTAAACGGTGTGAGGTCCATATTGGGTTGATACTCTCGGTCGCTACGTGTGGGCATGTATAGAAAGACACATTAAATGATGCGACTTACCTCTAAATGCAATGAATGCAACGATTTTTTTTTTTCAAAAAATAAGATGCAATGTTAATTTTTTTTTTTTGGGACACTACATGTAATTCTAGGACTGTGGATGCTTAAGGAAACAACCAAACTTTGGCTACTGATACCAATTTGATGCAGGATAAGGGATAGGATAACCCGAAATGCCTAAAATGCAAACTAATGCAACAAAATAATTAGAATTTAATGAAATGATGTTGAAATTAAAATTAAAATTAATTATTGCAATTCAAAGTAATAAAATCCACCACAGATAATCAAGAAATTCTAGGAATTCAATGTAAATAATTATATCACAACCCAAATCAAGTTACAACTCCTAGTAAGAGGCCTTCAAAACAAAGGGGCTTGCCTAAATCCACAAATAAGGAAATCCACCATCAAAGAGGGCTAAGTCTTGCTGTTTGGTTAATCTGGGCATAACAGCAGTGTGAGGGGCTAATAGGGTTAAGGAAATGACTGGTTTTATGTGACAGCGCTTTGAAAGTCTGAAAGGGGGAATTATGGCAGCAGAGGGGCAGGATAAAGAGGTTTAAAACAGTAAAAGGGGTTAAAGGAGTCTAAGATATGGGGTTCAAAGGGTTTAGGACAGCAGGATAGTGGACTGTTTACACTGTTTTTGAGATAGGAAAATCAGATAGGCCTGGGACAGAATTGGAAAGGCTAAGGCTGAGGTAATGATGGCTGTAGTAAGGAGTTTGTGGCTGGACGAAAACAGCAGGTGGCTGTATGGAAGGAAATCTGGCTGTAGGGAGAAGGTTTGGGGTAGGAGAGTGTGGGGGGATGGGTTTTAGAGAAGGGCGAAACAGATAGGAGGGGTTAGGGACACTGGCGAAAACCCAGAGAGGATTACAAGGGTCTGCGATGTAGGGGAAAAGCCTTAGGCAGAGGCGGAAGTTGGGACAGCAAGGGGAAGGGTCGCAGCAATAAGAAAAGAAAAGGAACAGAGAGAAGAAGAGAAGGAGAAAAGAAGTGGCCTCACGCTAAGCCTCTCGCTCAAAACACCAAAGCACCGTAGAGCTTTTGCGAAATTCTCATAATTTTATTTCGTTCAATGTGTCTTGCCTCAAGGAAGGCTACAACTGATATAAGTATTCTCCTTACTAAAAAAATAAATAAACAAGAAATATGCAAACTACCCTTACTAAAATAAAACCAAAACATACCCTTACTAAAATAAAACCAAAACAAAACTAACTAAAAATAAATAAAACAAAACACGGAACTAGATCTGTGCATGGGATGGGATGCGCCGCATCAGGTTGGACCATAGTACATATATTACATTTTAGAGGTTATTAAATTAGAGGGTTTAGCAATATCATTTCTAAAACTCTCACCTATTATTAAAAAGTCCTTTCGGCTTCTCTTTTTGGAAATAAATCATTCTTTTCGGCTTCTCTTTCTAGAAAAAATTATCCTACGGCAGACTCTTGCAGAAGTGGGCGGACCATCTAGCCCAAAGGTTCTTCAGACGGGCAGATCTCCTTGTCATCGTGCAACTCAGACAGTAAGCAGTTTGCATTTCTCTATTCTTCAGCAAAGAACAAAGTGTTTAGCCCATTTATCTTTTTTATATATTATATTATATTTATATAATAATAAATAATCTCCACCTACCCACATCCCCACTCGTCTCTTTTCATCCGAAATGTTCTCGAGACTTCCACATATTGTCAGTTTGTGAGGTCCTTAGTCACTTTTGCTGTAATTTTGTATTCTGAATGTATGGAATATTACTTTGCAAAAATAGTTGGGGCAATACATTTTTTATTTTGAATGTATTAAGTATTGAGTTAGAGAGATTTATTACATTTTGTATGGGTCCGGGGTGGGGACCAGCTGCTGATATTATTTTAGACAGGTTATAACTTTATAGAGTACTACATTACAGAGAGCTTACTGTATATATATAGAGCTAATTAAGGCGGCAAATTAAAAAAAAAAATCAATTACACCTAATCACCCCTAATGACATCTGTAGGTCAACTCTATAACAAGACATGTGAAAAATACACAAATTACAATATTTACAACAAAATCTCCACCATCCGTTTGTGAAATTAGGATTTTAAAATATCGTGTTCTTTAAGAATGATTGTGGAGATATAAGACTTGACCATATTATGCTTAGACCTCTTTTACTTGATTGTTTATCCTGAAACAATAAACCCATTCAATAAGAGAAAAAAATTATTCAATAAAGTTAGATGTTTATTAGTAGAAATCAATACAAATGATTAAGGTGTTACCTATAACTCTCACTATGTGAAAACCTATTCTCTCAATTTTGAGGAGGCATATAGATAAATAAAGTGATAGAGGGCCCAGCTCACTTCCAAGAGAACGATTCCTACTTACAACAACAATATGATAGGTGCTTCTATAAGCATATTACATAGGATTTGATAAAAACAAAAAATCTCTAGCACGAATTCCAAATGGATCTGTAGGTGGGGTGCTCTGCATCATGGGGCCCGTATAATAATCAACCCAAACTGATCCACACATCACACTATCCTCCAAATTCAATTCAAATCTGATCTGGATTGGGGCTTGTTCTTGTTGTTGAATCATATAATAAAATATATTTCATCATATGTTCTTTGAAGCATTTATCCAAAGGTTTAATTTAGAACCACAAGAATCAAGGGTTAGGAATATGTGAAGGATAGAATATGAAGTCTCATGGGTCCAATTCTACATGTATTCATCGCTTTGGCCATGGCCCAACCTCTGACATGGTATGTGTAAGAACTAAAACTTGAATTCTCATACGTTTCTAGATTTTCTCCCATAAAGACTCCTTTATGTAAAATCTACCTATGCTATCTAAGCCAGTACTAATGTAAGAACAACACTTAAAATGTGAAAAATGATGAAATTTATAGACTACTTGTAAAACATGTTGAGTTTAGTGATGCTTAAATTATAAAAGGACTATGAATATAAATTTTACAAACTGTAGTTATCCTTTTCTTAAAGCAGTTTAAAATTGTAATTGGAAATAGAAACAATAATATGAATGTAATGAATAAAATTCAAAAATAAAAATGTAAAATTGTGAAAAATACACCAACAGCTAAAACAAACACAAAAGCAATAAACTTCGAAAGAAATAAAGTAGAAGCATTCAAAATTTAAGAGGTGAACACTTAAAAATGCTATAAATTTATGATGCATCATCATTATCTAGCCACCAGTCCCATTTGCACTAAGGCATTGGGGGGATATCAAAGACGTGTACTTCTATTTTCTTTTTTGTAAATAACAAAATTTTATATAACAAGAGCTAGAAGCATAGTTGGTAAGTGCGCTGTAACCAAAAGGTTGTTGGTTTGAGTCATGTCACCATCTTAATTTTTTTTTTTTGTCATATTCCAAATATATAATGTTTTGAAAATTTGAAGTTGTAGCCATAAATGATTCTATCAATGAAAAAGAAAGATAATTACACAACTAGATTGAAAAGAAAGATTATTAATAAAAAGATCAATATCAAAAAGGAAAACTCAAAACCCCAAGGGGTTGGCCTAGTGGTTGAAACACAAGTCTTTAGGATTGAGGTCTTGGGTTCAATCCTCGGTAACTCCAATGAAGGGTCACTCTCCGTGGGATATATACAGAGTAAGGTCCCACTACTTGAACTCGACATGTGTGTGTAGGGAGGCGTGTATATGCCCCGAAGAACTAGTCGGGCAAGACACCTAGACGCCTTCGGTCATAAAAAAGAAGGAAAACTCAAAATTAATATCATTAGAATACCTTGTATAGATGCAAAAACGAAATTATTCCTACACATAAAGCTAAGAATTAGAATTAGTTTGGAAAACCCTATATATGAGGAAAACTCTTAGTGTATTTTGGCTACTTTGAATCTCTGGAGATGAGAAATTTAAATCTCTAGAAATTTAGAGATTTCACTCTTAAGTGTTTGGCAAACAATAGATTAGAAGCAAATATGTGGAAAATTAGGAGATTTCGAGTGGGGGCACCTTATGTAAGTGGATCTCTATTTCTTGACTCTCAAGATTTAATTAAAAACCCATTGCAATCTTTATAGATTTCTTTCCATCTAGCAACACCCAATCTGTTCATCCTCCAATGATGACCAAACAACAAATTTTAGTTTGAGTCGATTCTCTCCTAATTTCCTAGATTTAGAATCTCCAATATCAAAATCTACCAGTTTCCAAATATTTCTAGTATCCCAGGCTTTTTAAATCAATACTAAAATAATAGGAGCAAAACTAAGTAATAAAAAAATTGATTGATACTTGGTATCGTAACTTTTACTACAAAAATAATAGCACTATATACCAACTATCACTTAAGATCACCAATATCAAACCACTGATGAAAATGCACTATTGTGAGACCTTACGATATATGGGTTGGCTAACAAGAACAAGACCTTACTATATATGGGTTGGCTAACAAGAACAAGACCTTACTATATATGGGTTGGCTGACAAAAACAAGACCTTAGTATATATGGGTTGGCTAACAAGAAGAACACCTTACTGGTATGGGCTCATTAACAAAAACAAGACATGCGTCAACCCATAGTGGAGCTTGAGTATATAATGTCCAATTACAATGGTGTTGCATGAAAATCTTTGTGGCTTCTTAGAGCTACAATAAATCAAAGTGGGTACATGAATAGGAGGCAGCTATACATAGAAACGCCTTTATTTCATCCTCCTCCTCATCATCATCAAAGGCCAAAATCCCATCTATTTGGGATCGGCTTTTCAAGTTCTGCTTCTTCATTTAATCCTATCATAAGCCGTACTACTATCTATTGTGTTTTTTTAATCCCTTGCCACCACATTTTCAATGGGCTACCCCTCCTAGTACATGCAACTTGCACCCTCTCTATGTATTGGGGCCGTCTTTGGTCTTCTACTTACATGGCCAAAACACTACATACAAGTTTTTTTTTTAGTTAATCCCTTCTGGAGACATTTTTAAGCTATTCCTAATGCAATACTTTCTGACCCTATCCTTTAGAGTTAATCTACTTATCTAACGTAACATTTGCATCTCCATTTCTCTAACTTTTTTACTTGTTTTCTCATCATCAACCAACAATTTGTGCTAATTGTTTTTTAAAGTTGTTCTTTTGAGTGACGTGGGACTCTTTTGTCACAACAAACTCCGCTAGCACGTCTGCATTTTTCTTAGCTCGTTCCCAATCTATTAGTTATAACTATGTTTGATTCTCCAAGAGATTCTTCTATAGTTCCTAAGTGTCTAAACTTATCATAGTCAATATTAAGCTACTTCCACTTTTAATTGGATTGTCCTTTCTATCTTCTATTCCATTAAAGTAACACTCCATGTATTCTATTTTAATTATACTAATTTTTAGACCATTTGTCTATAGTCCTTCAAAATTCCAACTTAATATTGAGTTGTTATATCACATAACTAATTAATAATGTATCATATGCAAAAGCATACACCATGGAACTTTATCTTGGATTTTTGATGTTAAGTTATCTATGATGTATGCAAAAAGGTACAAGTTTGATCTAGATCCTTGGTGGAGTCCCACTTTGATTGGAAATTGCCTTTGTCTCTTTACATATGATTATAAGATTGTTCATTGTGCCATCATACATATCCTGAATAATATCTGTATTCATTAGCAATACATTATACTACAAAATGCCCTTGTATGGCTTGATAAAATCTGGAGGGATCGAAAGAATCTGTGCCTTGAAACAAGAGTCAGGTATCTCTGAAAATTAATTTGGGTTCATGCTAGATAGGTAAACAACAGAAGCCATCTTTGTAGTAAGACAACTCAGAAAAATTAAGGAGAAGAGGAATAACCTCTACATGGTTTTTATCAACTTAAGAAAGCTTATGATAGAGTTCCTAGCAAACTAATTTGGAGAACATTAAAAATAAATCCATTCTTGTTGAATATGTAGAGACCATTTAGGACATGTATGATGGAGCAATAACCAATGTTGGAACCGTTTGTGAAGAAAAACAGGGTTCCTAGTTGGAGGACTCCTAGTTGGAGGACTCCACCATGGATCTGCGTTTAACCATGTGCCCATTTGCATGGATTACAGATACTTAATACCAAGAATCCATGATGAAGTGTTGTGGATGCCTTTTGCAAATGGTATAGTATTAATTAGTGAGACAAAAAAACAATTCCATAGTAACATGGAATCTGGGAGAACTTTTGAGACAAGTGGCTTTTAAATAGTAGAACTAAATAGAATACATGGAGCTGCAACTATAGTGGAACAAAAAATAGAGCGATTTGATTAAAATTGGTAACGACGTAGTGGTGCACTGTGATAAGTTTAGATACATGAGTTCTATGGTTGAATCTCTTGGAGAATTGGACTTGGACATATCTAATAGGATTCGGGCAAGGTGGGCAAAATTTACACAAGTTATTGGAGTTTTATGTGATAAGAGAGTCCCACATCATTAAAAGGGATGGTTTTTATAGAACAATTATAAGATGTGCAACTCTCTATGGAGCAGAGTGTTGGAAAATGAAGACAAGACAAGTAGATAAAGTTGAGTTGATGAGGATGCGCATGTTACATTGGATTGACTCTTAAGGATAGAGTTAGACATGACCACATTAGGGATAGTTTAATAGTAGTTGAGAGAAACCTGTATGAGGTGATTTGGGTACGTAAGTAGAAGATCAGAGACAACCCTAGCATGTAGAGTTGAGAGTCTACAACTTGCAGGTACAAGGAGGGGTAGACCATTGAAAACGGGGAGGGAAGGGATTAAAGAAGACATGATAGATAGTGGAGTATGACTTTATAGTTTATGATAAGGTGAAATGGAGAAGTAGAACTTGAAAAGCCATATGGATAGGATTTTGGCTATGATGATGATGATGATGATGGAGACTTGGGAAGGAGTATGTTGTGTGAGTGTAGTTGTATCAAAGGGATTAAAAATGACATAATAGATGGTGGAGTGTGACTTTATAGTTTATGATAAGGTCAAATGGAGAAGTAGAACTTGTAAAGCCAATCTCATATGGATAGGATTTTGGCTATGATGATGGTGATGATGGAGACTTGGGAAGGAGTATGTTGTGTAAGTGTAGTTGTATCACACACTTCATGGAGAAGCTCTAATAATCTGGCTGTATCACTTCATTGAGGAGCCTAATGGTATCTTCTTAAGCAAATCTTTGTAGTTTTGGATGTCAATAATTAAAAAAGATTTTTGATCCAGCCATTATTGAGTGGCGTAGAATTCCCCGAGTGCTCCTACATTGACGTTGGACAACTTCCTATAATATTCCAAGTAATGATCATCTTTAATCCCATAAATTTTCCATTCTTAACATCAGCTTTATGTGTTGAGCAGATGGGTGACACATGAAGTATTTGTTCTTTGAAAGGTTCTATGATAACCAACTTTTGGTGATCGTAGAGAACAATTTCTAAAAGGGCACGTGCTGTACCCATGGGCGTAGCTGCTTTACAAAAGGAGAATATGGGACACATGTACCTTCCAAGAGTCAAACCATTCAACTTTTCTAGCTCGATTTGAACCATGCCATGAGCCTCTTTTGGTTTCTATTTAGAGCACTTATTTCATGAGCCCCCTTTGATCCCCTATACAAAGGGAGAAGATATCCCTCACCACCATGAGCAACCTCTAGGGAGGTTTCTTTTTACTAGAAGCCCAAGCAATGGCATTAGTCGAATCTCCCTCCACAATGAGGTTACCCACATTAGGACTCCCCAATACCCACACAAACAAGGCTTCCCTAATAGCAAGAAGCTCATCTTCGTGGGATTCTTTAATGCTTATGGGACTTGAGAAAAGCATGACCACTTAGCCAAGATGATTCTACAACACTTCCCCTAACCCTGTTGTTCGAAGACTTACAAGAGACGAAGTGGAAGGGTGACAAAGCTAGGGATTTAGGAGATGGTTTCAAACTTTATTAAAGTAGTATAAGTGGTTCCAGAAATGGATTAGGCATTGTGATTGATAGAAACTAAAAAAATAAGAATCGTGGATGTGAAGAGAATAAATGTTAGAACTATTTTCATCAATTTAGTTTTAGATAAGGATATTTTTAACGTAATTAGTGTGTATGATTACAAGGGAGTGAAAAAGACTTTCGGAATACTAAGGATGAGGTAATGCAAATAATACATGCAGGGAAAATATTATAATAGGAGGTGTCTTAAATGGGTCTGTGGGAGATACAAATGATGGATTTAGAACCATTCGTGGAGGGCATGGATGTAGAGAGAGGAATGTAAATGGGGAAATTGATTTTAGATTTTGTGATGGTTTTTGATTTGGTACTAACAAATGCATTTTTCTTTTAAAAAAGAAGACCTCATAACATTTAAGAGTGGGCAATGTAGATCACAGATAGATTATTTCTATTAAAATATAAGCAAGGTCATGTAAGGATTGTAAAGTTATCTTGGGAGAGAGCCTTACTACCAAACCCAGGTTACAAGTGCTAGATGTTTACATTAGAAGTAGAATAATAAACAGAAGAAAGAGGGAGGTTTCTAAGATAAGGTGGTGAGACTTGAAGGGAGATAACATGGAGAAGTTCAAAGAAAAATTACTTGCTTTAGATGTTTGGAACAAGGTCTCGTGTCCTAATGAGATATGGAGTAACACGGCCAGTTGCATAAGAGCAACAATGAAAGCGATGGAGGAGAGAGATGGGAAGGTGCACTAGAATGCCTTTGATGTGTGAAATGATGGAAGTCTCCAATGGAAAGAGAAGATGAGTTAGGGTTTTAAGACTAACAGTTATATCAAATCCAGTTTTTCTAGTTTCATCCTTAAAAGCATTTTGAATGACTGTTGTGTCCTAGCTTCTTTCTCAACTATATGAATGAACTGAGTTGAGTTACTCAACTCGGCTGAGTTATTTACCTGAGTTAGGCAAAAAGAGTCCACGGTCCACCTAGTTTTTAGTGAATTACTTGTTTTTCAACGAGTCGAGTTGACTCGGTTGAGTTGACCAAGTTGAAATAAGTTTTTGAACCATGGTTTTAAGGGCCAATAAAATTTAATTGTTCGTAGGATTCACATAATCCAATGGAAATTGTAAGTTGGAAAGAGTTCAAATTGGGTAGGAATCCAACTAAGGTTGATAAGGGATATGAAAAGGGTAGTGGTTTAATCTCATTATCAAATGCAAAAATCCCATCTATTTGGAGTTAGCTTTTAAAGTTCTATTTCACCATTTGGCCTTATCGTAAACCACACAATTACTCACTTCACTACCTACCATGTCTTCTTTATTCTTTCCCTTCAGATTTACAATGGTCTTCCTCTCCTCCTTGTGGCTTCGATATATAACTTTTCAACTTTATGTACTAGGGTCTCTGGTGTTTTCTTTCCGTGACCAAACCATCTCAAATGAGTTTCTTTGAATTTGTCATCTATTGAAGCTATTTTAAACCTGTTCCTAATGAAATGTTTCTAATCCTATCTTTTAGAATTAATTCACTCATCAAAAATAGCATATGCATTTCTATTACCCTAACTTTGTTTGTTTTTCTTCATTATCCAACACTTATTCTATAGAGCATTGTAAATCTGATGACTATTTTATAAAACCGTCCTCTTAAGTAATGTTTGACTTTTTTATCACATAGAAGACCACTACCTTGTCTACATTTTCCCATCCCACACCCATCCGACTAGTTATGTCTATGTCAAATCTCCCATGATATTCTACCATAGAGCTGAAGTACATAAATTTGTCGTAGTGTTATACTAAGTCATTTCAATTTTAATTGGATCACCCTCACTATCTTCTATTCCACTAAAGTCACACTGCAATTTTTAGCGTGGGATCTAGAAAAAGTGCACGATAAACCAATTCTCAATGAATAATTTCTCATATGTTCTATTTCATGCTTGTAGTGTTTTCTAAGTATCTATTTTTTAACTGTGTGATAGATCCAATTGAGGCATTGGTGACTCTAAATTTCAACCTTTTGTGTTGGATTGTATTGTATGTGACTGTACAATTCATTCATCATTATCTTCAAAGCACCAATCCTATCTATCTAGGATTAGCTTTTCGAGTTCTACTCCATTTGACACTATAAAAAACCATATGTTTTGTCACTCCACCACGTCTTTTTTATCCCTTCTCTCCATATTTTTTAGGTCTATCCTCTTTCTTTGTACCTGCAACTTGTACCCTCTCAACTCTGTGAAGGAATCTCCGTTGTCATCTATTGGGGCTATGACAGTTCATTCACCTAAAATATTAAAACCATAGAAAATAACACTCCCCCTTTTTAGATAATGTTACTTCTGAGGAACAATTTGTTATTTTGGTATAAATGCTGTTTCTTGTGCATTTTCCCATTTGTTTTTTAATGACTGTTGATCAGTGCTGTCTTAAACTCGGCGTGAAAAGACTACATTCTTGTTAAATTTATGAATTTACAGTAACATCTCTGTTTTGATGTTGTAGATACCTCGATTTGCGTTTGAGAAGTTTCCTGGTTCGCAACCAATATTGACTACCCAGATGAAGTCTGTAGGTGAATCAATGGCGTTGGGCAGAACTTTTCAGGAATCCTTCCAAAAAGCTGTTAGGTCATTGGAGTGTGGCTATTCTGGCTGGGGCTGTGGACCAATTAAGGAGCTTGAATCGGACTGGGATCAGTTGAAATACAGTCTTCGAGTCCCAACTCCAGAACGCATCCATGCAATATATGCGGCAATGAAGAAAGGAATGAAAGTTGATGAAATTCATGAACTCAGTTACATTGACAAGTGGTTTCTTTCTCAGCTAAAAGAGCTTGTAGATGTGGAACATTTTCTCTTAGCTCGGAGCTTGTCCCAACTGACAAAGGAAGACTTCTATGAAGTGAAGAGAAGAGGCTTCAGTGATAAACAGATTGCGTACGCAACGTCATCTACTGAGAGTGAAGTGCGCTCTAGGCGCTTGTCATTGGGTGTGATTCCGGCATATAAAAGGGTTGATACTTGTGCTGCTGAGTTTGAGGCAAACACACCATACATGTACTCATCTTATGATTTTGAATGCGAATCAGCTCCTTCCCAAATGGAAAAGGTGTTGATATTGGGTGGTGGACCTAACCGGATTGGTCAGGGCATTGAGTTTGACTACTGCTGCTGCCATGCTTCATTTGCTTTGCGGGTTTGTTTTTTTTCCCCTAATTTCCCTTTAGCATCAAAGGCCATTCAATATGTACATCCTATATTCCAGTATTAGAATTGCTTCAACAGAATTGGATTGCCACATTCCTTTTTATCTATTTTTTTCAAGGTGTTGACTCTGTCCACCTGTTGCTTTCAGGAGGCTGGATATGAAACAATCATGTTGAACTCAAACCCAGAGACAGTTTCAACAGATTATGACACAAGTGACCGTCTTTACTTTGAACCGTTGACAATTGAGGATGTTCTGAATGTCATTGACTTGGAGCGTCCCACTGGAATTATTGTGCAGTTTGGGGGACAAACACCTCTTAAGTTGTCACTACCCATACAACAGTACTTGGATGAGAAGAATCCTATGTCTGCAAGCGGAAAAGGGCATGTACGGATCTTGGGAACCTCACCTGATTCCATTGATGCAGCTGAGGACAGAGAGAGGTTTAATGCAATCATTAAGGAGTTGGGGATTGAACAACCCAAGGGCGGCATAGCCAGGAGTGAAGAAGGTGCGCTGTCCATTGCCATGAAAATTGGTTACCCTGTGGTTGTCCGGCCTTCTTATGTCCTTGGGGGGCGAGCAATGGAGATTGTTTACAGTGATGATAAACTCGTCTCTTACCTAGAAACTGCTGTCCAAGTTGATCCAGAACGCCCTGTCCTGATTGATAAATACCTATCCGATGCATGTGAGATTGATGTTGATGCTCTTGCAGACTCATATGGGAATGTGGTCATCGGTGGGATCATGGAGCACATTGAGCAGGCGGGTGTTCATTCAGGAGATTCAGCCTGTTTGCTACCTACAATGAATGTCCCAGCTTCATGCGTGGAAACAATTCGGTCATGGACTTCAAAACTTGCAAAACGGCTTAATGTATGTGGCCTCATGAATTGCCAGTATGCAATCTCTGCATCTGGGGAGGTCTTCCTCCTAGAGGCAAACCCTCGTGCTTCCCGCACGGTGCCATTTGTTTCTAAGGCAATTGGCCACCCATTGGCGAAGTATGCTTCTCTTGTCATGTCAGGGAAGTCACTTGTCAATCTTGGGTTCACAAAGGAGGTGATCCCTGCTCATGTGTCTGTTAAGGAGGCTGTTCTGCCTTTTGAGAAGTTTCAGGGCTGTGACGTGTTACTTGGACCAGAGATGCGCAGCACTGGTGAGGTCATGGGGATTGACTTTGAGTTCCCAGTTGCATTTGCGAAGGCACAGATTGCGGCAGGTCAACGGCTTCCAGTCTCTGGTACTGTGTTCCTTAGCCTGAATGACTTGACAAAACCACAGCTCCCATCTATTGCGAAGGCCTTTCTGGGGCTGGGTTTCAAGATTGTGTCGACATCAGGAACAGCACATGTGTTGGAGTTGGAAGGCATCCCAGTGAACCGGGTGTTGAAATTGCATGAAGGGAGGCCCCATGCTGGGGACATGGTTGCCAATGGTCAGATCCAGCTAATGGTAATCACAAGCTCTGGTGATTCTCTTGATCAGATAGATGGCCGACAGCTGAGGAGGATGGCACTTGCTTATAAGGTCCCCATCATAACCACTGTTGCTGGGGCATTGGCAAGTGTGGATGCAATAAGGAGCATGAAGTGTAGTACCGTCAAGATGATAGCATTGCAGGAATTCTTTGATGTATCAACACAAGTTTGTGGAAGTAGCAGTTATTTGCAGCCTGCATCGTCAACATCTATATGATTGGCTTGCCTTGGTTCTTCATGTGAGTAGTAATCTATCATTTCAGCTCTCTCTCTCTCTCTCTCTCTCTCTCTCTCTCTCTCTCTCTCTGAAATATGACTCGTTATCTAATAAGAATCTACAGTACAGTAACTATGCAATTGTATTCGAGAAATGTCCAAAGGCAAAGAACAATTTGTATTTTGTTCTCATAAAGTGCTCCATGGCGAGAACTACGTGCATCTAATGAGCTTGGTTCAATGATGACTCTAGCCATGAGATTGAACCTTAAACAAAATTTCACCCCTACCTATCGTTGTTTTTCGTGTCATTCAAAACCATAGCTAGAGTCATTTAATCAATCTCATTTTTTATAAACATTATATGCACACATCGATCTTTTAAACTCTCCTAACCTCATGATTATAAGTGGTTTCCGCATAGAGCTCTCACCATAAAAGCACTTGATGGGGTGTGTGGCCGAACACTACCCATCCTTCCTTATGATGATCTTCAAAAGAAATGCTGTCTTTTGTACGGTGAGGAAGAACATCTATACTTTCCAGGAATTGGATTGATTGTCCATACAGCTTTAACATCTTCTAATTGAATGACTATTTGAGGTTGGGCAGGATGGTTAAGCTGTCGTAATGGTGGCTGAGACCTTATTCATGATAAGCCCATCTTATGACTTACTACTGAACAAGAAACATCGCACATCCTTTGCAAGACTATTATAATTTGTTTATTTTTTTCTTAATTTCATTCCAGATTTATTTGGACCTGGATAAAGCAAAACAAAACTGAATACAAGCTGGAAACCTTTGCTCGGGAGTTTGAAGAAATCTTTTTGGAAAGATAAGGCAATAACCCCCTTCTACTGCTACACATCATAATTAATTGTTCCGTTGAACTTGTGGGTTGGGTAGAGTGCAGATCCTCCATCCTGGTTTTTGTTTGGGTCTCTGTCCTAGTTTTTTATTGCTGTCTTTTTGTACTTCCATTTTGAAATAATTTTGGGACACAAATCAGCTTTAGCTCTCAGATGATTTAAGTTATTATGCTACTTCTCTTATTGAATTTGAATGTTGAGAGCTTGGTTTATTTATGTAGGTTTTTTTTTTTTTGAGTGGATATATAGAATGTTCTTATTTGTATTGTGTTGACCAAATTTTTGAATTCTACTTTTGTACTAATATATGTTCCATTGGGTTGAACTTTTAACTAGAATTCATTTGGGAGATGGCAACAAGGACACGATAGATTTTATTTGCATGTACACTAGTAATGAACAAGATCTGTTACCAATGGTGCACTCGAGAATGGTTATGTTAGGATTTACTGTGGGAGTATGGAATTAAAGAACTAGGACTTCTCCAAGACAAGGCAACTTCTAGAGCTTCTTGAGAGTTGGTGGTAGGGGTTAAAAATTCGACTGTCGATTTAGCATATCGGTGATATAGCATATCGATGATACATATTGGTTCGGGCCCATTTGCCATGCAGCTTCTCTCCGTTTATTTTTTCTAAAAGTTTCTTGAAAGAAGAAAAAAATAACAGAAAAATAGAGAAAATTATGAGATTCATTTTGTATAAATTTATATCTTAATACAACAGGCATTTCATACCATAATGATCCGTCAAAGTTATGAAGTCAAAAAATGTAAAAATTGTCAACAAATATGAAAAATTGTCCAAAAAATGCAAAATCAATATTATTAATTTCCTGTCATTAATTTGATTTTCTTTACTAATCGCAAAATATATATGAACTAAAAAAATAGAAAAAATGAAATAAATATTTGTGAATGCTAAGCAAATAGATGCATCATTAACCAATAATTCACTAAATGAATTCCCCATCAACTATGCATTGTTACAACGGAATCTATGATTTGTTTCTAACGAAATAGAATTGTAACTTATAATTAGTAAAAATACTAATAACTTTGAGTTAAATAATTGGATGTATAGAAGAATATATTTAATTGAAATTTGTGAAATTGTGTACTAATTACCATTTAACTCCTCTTTCATTATTATCTGTCATAATCTTAAATTGGATAGTTTCAACTAATGTTTTAACACCCGATCCGTGAAGCGGCCCGTCTTTGAGGGAGGGTGGGTTAAATAAGGTTTAACTGTGTTGACCTGTAGTCAAACTTGGTCAAACCCGTGCTATTAATATAATATTATAAATAATATTAACTTATTAATTTTAGTTTCATTGATAAGTTGAAATAAAATTTTAAGTAAAAACTATTTTTTTTAAAAAAATAAAATGTGACTTTTACAAATAATCAAGTGACTAAAAATATAATTTTAAATTCAAATTTTGATCTACTTTATTATATCTAATTTTAATCCAACATTATTTTTTATGAAACATCTTAAAACAATTAAGAAAGAGGATACACCACATGTAAATTTACATAAAATAAAAAACCTTTAAAATGAATTGAATTTTCCCATTTACCTAATCTTGATAACTATATTTTATTTGGTTGAATTTTTTGACTCTCATGTATTCCATTTATTTATTTATTTATTTATATTTATAATAGAATAAAGAAATTATGAAAAAATATTAAACCCTTTAAAATATTTTTTAAAAACACCTTACTCAATAAAATTATGAGCTATAGTTAATTATGTTACATTGATATAATAAAAATAAAGAATACCTTTTAATAATAATGACAATGGTAAAAATACTAGATGGTAAATATAATATTAAATTATTACAATAAGATAAATAAAAGAAAACATTATAATTTTTACTTTCAGCATAAGTAAATATTGTATTTAAAATAAAGAAATTATTATTTTCATATTAAAAGTAATTTCTGATAAAATATTAGAGTACACACGTGGGCTTACACTTGAGGTCTTTAGGAAGCTCACGTGAGTTCCTTTTCATAAAGATGGGTTTTCACTTAGAAACCCTAATGCTCATCTTTTAATACCCTTCTTCTCTTTCACTCTCTCTATTAAACCCTAGCCGCCGCCTCCGCTCTCTGTATTTTTCACATCAACGAAGAAGAAAAAGAAGAGAGCAGCCGCCTCTCTATTTTTTTCTTCTTTTCTTCGGCCCATCTGCATAATCAAGTTGCCGCTCTCTATTTTTTTTTCTTTTCTTCAGCCCATCTGTCGCTCTCTCTATTTTATTTTTCTTCCGCCCATCTGCAGTATGAAGTTCAGGAAAAGTTTTTTTTTTAAAACAGTTTTAAGATTTGCCGGGTCACAGTTTGATTATTGAAACCGGATTGAACCACAGGTCACATCGGGTTTTTAAGGTTTTTAACGCAGACAGGTTTCTGAATCACTCGACCTGTATTTCAGCCGGGTCACAGTTGACCCGCGGGTCAACCGTGAGCCGGTCCGAGTTTGATAACATTGGTTTCAACTTTCAATCGAGCAAGTTCATGACCGTCGTTTCAATGATTAGGATTTGATGCACCCAACACTCTAATTATTGCTCTACTCTTATTTGTGTTGCACTAAAGTTGAAGTCTGTAACTATCATTGTTCCACTGTTGGTAGTAGTTGGATATGTTGTCTTATGATGCATCACATATGGTAGCTTGAAGCTCCGGATGAATATGAAGTCGATTTGCAGGAACTTGAATCTATCATTGTATTTTCACCATTGATGGACATTGATATCTAGAAAATTTAGATGGAACGCTTGAATACTTTGGTCTTAAAAAAAAAAAACATTGAAAAGTCCATTGGCTGATATGAAACACCGTCCCAATAGTAGAGTGGTGCCTACTATATATTAAATTCATCGGGGTTAGACATCTATGCATCTCCAACTTCGGGTGTGTGGGGTTCTCGGGCTTAAAAGCCCTGAACTTGTGTCTCACCTTGCCAAATCTAGGTGGACCACTATTTATGTTGCATTTTCCTATTTGATAACTCATTTTTAAGACTCCTGTCGCCACATCTCTGCCACCACCATCACTATCATCAGTGGTATCAATTCTAGAATAACAGTGATATCTGTGGTGATGGTGTGGGGGTTAACTGCTGGGAATAATGGATGGTAGGCCTGTAAACGGACTTAGTCCTGCCCACGGACGCGGTCTGGCCCGGATCCAATGAGTTTGATAGTTAGCTAGATCCTGGAGTTCGCCAGGACTGGCGGACTGGAACCCTAAGAGTCCGATAAGGACTCGGGTGGGCCGCGGACCGTCTGCAGACAGTCCGCGAGTTCGACTAATTTATATGAACTTAGGTTTTTTGTTTTTGTAACGCAATTCTCACTGCATTCCTCTCTGTCTGTCGCGATTCTCTCATACCACAGCCACACTCTTGATCTCCCTCTCACGCAAATCGCCCAGATCTCTCTGGATTTGATCTCTCACCCAAATCTCTCTAGATTTCATCTCTATTGCCTTTCTCTCTCGACCTCATTTTCATGATCTCTGGATCTCTTTCACAGTCTCTGGGTCTCTCTCTTTGGGTCTCTGGGTCTCTCAATCTCTCGGTATCTCTGTCTCGGTCTCTTTCTCTAGGTCTCTCGATATCTCTCTGGGTCTCTCTCTCTCTGGATCTCCACCGTCGGGTTTTCCATTCCCTCAACGAATACCCTGAAGAACCATATAAAGGAGAGGAGGAATCAGAGGCAGATTCCAGAGAAGTGTCTGTACTGGGGAGGAGAATCGATTGCCCTATTAAGAACTACGATTCCTGTGATAGATTAGGACATCAGAAGTCCAGCCTTCGCTGCACCCTCGAAGGATCCCTCTTTCTCCACAGGTAACCATCTTTTCTCTTTACTTTTGTTTGGATGGATAGAAAGGAAATTGCTTTCTTGAAAAATACCATTTTGAACTAAACTTTAGAAATGGGGTTTAGCCATTTTTTGTTGTTTTCTTTTCTAGAGTAACTATTTTTTAGGATCTGATGAGAATGGATATGGGTTTGTCATTTTGTTTTATGCAGTAACTCAATGTATCTTGAGCTTGTTCTGTTTATTTAGTTCTGAGATGAGCATTGCTTTTGTTGGTAATTTCAAATGACGAATTGTATAAACCAAAGCAATGAATGGCGAAGCATTGACTTCTCAAGTAGAATGGACGAGGAATATATTTGTCCCCAAAGGCAAATATTTTCATAGCATTACCCACTTAGAGTTTTCTTGTAATTAATCTCCTATCTAATCACTATCCAACCAAATATCCAACGTATAGTAAAAGACATTGTTATAGAAACTAGCTTTTTTTTTTTAGTAAAATCACCACACTTCTGTTTAATTGCCCTTATAGTGGATAAGATGTTTGGCAAGTTTGAGAAGTAGTGGGACATTTGTAGCCTACCTCTGGCGATTACACAATTCTTGGATCCTCAATATAAGATGAAGTTGATGGAGTTCTATTATCCAATTTTTTTTGGGCCTGATGTTGTTGAGGATCAAATGGTTAAGATTCTATGTGATATTAAAGCTCTTCATGAAGAGTATGAGGCTAAATTGCCAATGCATAGTGAAAAAGGTCAATCGCCCATTTGTGGGATTGCTTCATCAATATCACATGGAACAAAACGGGTGAAAAGATTTTCGAAGTTTCTTACTGAAAGTTCAAGTTTTATTCGCAAATCAGATCTTGATTTATATTTGGAGGAACCTATCTTTCCGGAGTTTGATGAATTTGGTGGTGGAAAAGTAATGCTCCCAAGTACCCTATTCTTGCAATGATAGCCCGTGATATTCTAGCCATTCAAGTGTCGACCGTTGCATCAGAATCTGGTTTTAGTGTTGGAGGTAGAATTCTTGACCAGTATCGCAGCTCTATGTATCCAGAAACTGTTGAAGCGTTGGTGTGTGGCAAAGATTGGTTGCAGAATCAAATGCAAGGTATTTTTAGTGGTTATTTAAATTTATTGCCTTGCTTTCCATTTTATTTGATTGAAGTGTGTAACTGCATCTATATTTTTTTATTTTATGTTAGGTGGAAAGAGTTTGGGCTCGCTTGAAGCTGGGCTTAGTAATATGAGCTTAGGTTCTATGTGGATTGATGAGTGGTAATCCTTTATATTTTAAATAAATTTTACCGATCAATGTCATTTGATTTTATGGTTTTTTTTTTTAATTTTGACTTACAAGATCTTTTTTGCTAATGTAGTGTTGTGGATGACATGGATGCCTCAACGTTTGCAGCTCAACAATAATATTTGTGATGTTTGATTCTGATTTTGTTTTACTCTATTCTATTAACAATGATTATCCAATGTTTGAACTCCTCCTTGACATGATTGTTTCCTTATTTTATGGGATGCATGATTTTGACATGGTTGTTGCTTCTTACTGAATGGGTGTGTTAATTCATGTTGAGAAGCATAGAACAAGATCATTTCCAAATTCATGCAAGCAGGTAAGATGCTAGTAATGATGATTTGGTGATTTCATTCTCTTTTTCTCGGTTTCCTTCTCTCTGTTTTTACAATCTCTCTGTTTTTCTATTTCGACCTCTCTTAATCTTACATGATTTTCTTTGGAAGATTGGATAGTAAAACATAACAAAATCAAAACCAAATTAACAAGAAATAAAGCTGATATGAATGGCTTGGTTTAACTTGGAGTGGCATCTACTATGTTCTTGCGTTTATTATTTTTTGGTCAGACTAACATCAATCTGCAATAAAGCTGATATGAATGGCTTGGTTTATTGTAAATAATTCTGATTGAAGAATGTTTCTTCTCTGCTTCTTGGTAACAACATTGCATGCTGAGGAATGAAGATGGTAATAATATTGTTCTTTCTCAGCTTATTTGTTATTGATAATCAACTGCAATAGCAAATGATAATAACAATGACGAATTATTGAACCAGTCATGGCTTGCTTTTGTAAATGGGAAAATGAATAATGAAGGCTTGGTGTTGATATTATTTAATGCCAGTAAGTGTAAATTTAACTGTGACAAGCTAACACAATAATGCTAACAAAATAATGTTGTTGTTGTTGTGTTATTGATACCATGCTCAGACATACTTTGTTTTGTCTCTATTTATGTGTTCTTTGTGACTATATTGTGAAGCCAGGTTTTTGAATTTAATTCATAATTCATTGGAATACAAAGTTGAGCCACTTTTGTAGTCCAAACTCATGTGTATTTATTATATGAAGGTATCTGAAAATTCATGTGGACTTTTTTGTTTGTTGTTTTCCATGTGAATTGCAGGTGAAGAGGAGGATAAATTTGGTTTATGGTGGAGGGAGTGTGGGGATTGATGGGCTTGATCTCTCAAACAGTTTATAAATGAGGTTGGCGCAGCTGATCAGCAATTGGTGCAGGTGATTTGCCTGCGATGCCAGCTCTCTTTTTGAAGCTGATCACCTTTGGCATACATTTTATCTGAGTTTGATTTCAGTGGATTGTAAAATTATTATTATCATGTATTTGTCTATCTCATAGAGGGTATAGTGTAAAAGCGATCCGAACCTCATTCGAAGGAAATGATGCGAATTAGAATTTTCTTTTTCGAATTTGAATACTCAAACTTTTGGGAAAAAGAAACAATTAATTTAAAATCAATTGAAAAGTAAAAATTTATCTTCATTTTTTTCTTTAAAATTATTTAAGGGAGGTACTCAATGCGCCTTTAATCCAACTTTTGTTTAAAAATTTAAAAAAACTTAACTCATTTAGTTAGAGTTAATTTGATTGAACAAAAATTCCAGTTGAGCTATTTTTTGTTAAAATTTAATTTAATTTTTCAACATAATAGAACTATCAAATAAAGTTTGAATTTCAAAATTTCAAACTCTAATTTAGATTATAAAAAAATATCTGATTTATTGGGCCTATTCTGATAAAAAAAAAAGTTAAACAAATTGATTTTGGGTCATGTAGCATACTGGGTCGAAACAGGCAAACAAGCCTTTATCGGGCCACGAACGGTCCGATAACCCTATCTGGCGGGGCCGGATCTTAGTATAATCGGACTTTATATTGCCGGGTTGGGTCACGGAAGGTCCGATTATTTTATCGGGCCGGCCCGAATTCTGTTGGGCTGGGCCGGACCTAGGTCCGATTACAGGCCTAATGGATGGTTTTTCCTTGACCCGTTTTTTGCTTTTCCTTGGATTTTTGTTTTCCCTTTTCTCCACTATCTCCTTTTTTCTTCATGGTTTGACTGTTCACATGCTAATATTGAACGTCCCAACAACATAGGGCTCCCCTCCCCACAATTTATTTTCGTACTTCTAGTAGGATGAGATCCACTTACAGAATGCCAACATTTAGACTTACAGCTTATTCTGTCACTCCCCTCCACTCTGCACTTTGTAATAGGAGCTTTTTGTCTAGGTTATGCAAAACCAGTTATTATCGCTCTTCAATCCTGTAGAATATTGGAATTTCACATCTTTGCCTCTCTATTGGTATTAGTATATAAAGAATTTACAAGCCTCACAAAGGAGGAAGTGAATAATTACAGAAAGGCACAATATCGAAAAGTCAATTGGGTGAAGACTTTTCGTTAATACTCCCTTGCAAACTCTGCGGTGGAAGAGCGACGAGTTTGGAGTTAAGCGCAGAGAAGCGTTGCTTCGGTAAACCCTTTGTGAATATATCTGCGAGTTGATCCAGGGATGAGACAAACCGAATTTGATGAGTGCCAATTGTGACCCATTCACAAATGAAATGATAGTCAAGCTCTATGTGTTTAGTCCGAGCATGAAATACAGGATTAGCAACCATATATGTTGCACTGAGATTATCACAGAGGAGGACAGTTGGAGAAGGAAGAGGAAAGCTAAGCTTGCGTAGAGATTTTGAATCCAAATAGTATTTGCACACGTATAGGCAAGAGCTCTATATTCTACTTCGACACTGGATCGAGAAACAGTCGGTTGCTTCTTAGCACACCATGACATTAAGTTGGGGCCCAAGAAGATATAATAGCCAGTAGTGGATCGACGACTATCAGGACAATCGTCTCAATCAGCACCAAAGTGACCAACTAGACAAAGGGGATGTTTCACACGTAGGAGAGGTAGACCACGACCAAGGGAACCTTTTAGATAGTGGAGGATGTGTTTGATAGCTTCCAAATGAGATGTACGAGGCTCACACATGAACTGAGAGGCCATGTGTACAGCAAAAACAATATCTAGCCTGGTGAGAGTTAGATATTGAAGGCCGCTAGCAAGATGGAGATACTCAGAGGGGTCCAAGAGCAAGTCACCAGAGAGAGAAGACAACTGAGTCTTAGAAGCAACAGGTGTGGAGCATGGTATGCAGTCAAGCTTCTTATGGCGGCGAAGAATATCCAAGGTATATTTGGTTTGAGACAAATGCAACCCTTTAGAATAAGAAGTCACTTCAAGGCCTAAGAAGTAGTGAAAAGCGCCAAGATCCTTGATTTCAAATTCAAAGCCCAGTGTGTGAGTAAAAGTTTGAAGAAGTGCTGGCGTATTATCGGTCAAAATGTCATCAACATAAAGAAGTAGAATCATGATGCTGGAGTCGCGTCTATAGGTGAACATAGAGTTGTCAGCCTTGCTTTGAATAAATCCATAGGAGAGAAGAAAAGAACTAAAACATTGAAACCACGCTCGGGGGGATCTGCTTTTGTAACGCCTCGCCCTTTTTCACTCGCTTTAGCTTTCCAAAAATCAGAGTCTATTTTTTTTTTTTTAAATAACAAAGTGAGCAAGAGCAGGACGTTACGACGCGAGCTAAGTCCGAACTTCTAAAGTTCGACCCTTAACTGGCCAACCTTATGTACGCATGGACTAAGTCCATGAAAAACGGTTCACATATAACAATATAAACATGCGGAATTAAAATCATAACATGCGGAATTATAAGAGAACCCAGTTCTATTCCATTTCAGTTAGCAAAGTACGTCAAATCCTTAATCGTCATTAACATATCATAATTATCCAAATAACCATTCAACCATAGCAATTCATCTAAATTATTACATGCCCGAAGTCTAGTTACTCAAATACAGGTCCATGAGTATCTCAAATAAAATATATTCCAATCACATATCCAAGCTCCTATGCTTGGCCTTTTTCGCGTTCATCGTTCCCCTCGTTTCCTGTATCAACCACTAGGGTAGAAGTAGGGCTTTAGAACAATGCGCCCAATAGTTAGTACTCAACATGCATATAACATAATAATAAATCCATATAAAAACAATGCCATGACATGTGTAGTATGCAATGAGTCCCACCCATCATAAACACATGTATCCTCTTGATGGAATTCTCATCATCAAGGTACCCCCACATAGATCTTTCGGACGCCCCGATGGAGTGTGGCCCCTCCTGTTTCTTCTTGATGGGATTCTCACCATCAAGGTATCCCACATAGGTTTTTCGGACGCCCCGACGGAGTGTGGCCCCTCCGGTTACATATCCTTCACCCCATGCCATGCATGAGATGCTAATGAAATACATACTATTTTATCATAGAAACATAGCATTTAAAACTCACATTTTGAAACATATCCAACACATGCTATTTTATCATATAAACATAGCATATAAAATTCACATTTTGAAACATATCCAACAATGCTATTTTATCATATAAACATAGCATATAAAATTCACATTTTGAAACCTATCATTTGCAATATAAATTCATCAAAATAAGATAAAAACATTGTACATAAACCCATGGTTTCAAAGAGGTGGAATCCTACCAAAGACCACTACGTGTCCTTGCGCTTTCGCTCGGTAACCGCTCACGATCGTACACACCTTGTGAGGTCCCGTTACCTTATAATATAACAATCAATTAAAACCAAGTCTTATTTGATTTACAATAATGTCCAAGTCCATAAACCAAGCTTGTGGGGTTCGGCCATACACCATGGCCGAACCTCACCCCTTTTGTTTTAGTTTCCTTCTTTGGTTTATTAATCAATAACCCCTCAGTTAAATATTTAATCACTTCCCTTTTATTTAATCCAACACACATAAACCCTAATCCATCAAAACACTCCCCATGGGATTCGGCCATACACCATGGCTGAACCCATGGTCCCTTATTTTCACTTATTTACATCATTGCCATTGTCCCATTTATGGCTGTCCATTCCATTCTTTTTAATCTACAATGCATAGACCCTAAGTCCAAGAATGATCCATACATAATTCATTCACCATTTACATGACTTATAATCTTAGGTTTAAATTCCAAAACATAGGTCCATTCATTTATACATTATATACATGGATCCTCCAATGATCCACAACCATAGAACCATAAAAAGATTCAACATGGGGTTCGGCCATACACCATGGCCAAACCCATATTTTTTTCATCTTAGACCATATTTAAATTTTTGCCATTCTTTTAATCATATTAGGTCCATACATGACCCATAACCGGTTCCTTAATCCAAACATGATCCACCAATGAAGAACCCATTAAAATTTACTTAATGGGATTCGGCCATACACCATGGCCGAACCCTATGATGTATAACTTTCTAAATATAGCAATTACCATCCTTGAATCCATAATCAAGGTTCCTTCCAAAAACAATCCAAAAGTCCATCATTAATTTATTTCTAAAATAATAACCATCCTCCATGGGGTTCGGCCATACACCATGGCCGAACCTATGGTTCATAATCCTCTCTTTAAAAATCATTAGGCCCATATAAATTCCTTAACTAATCAAGTCCATAAAAGAAACCTCATGGGGTTCGGCCATACACCATGGCCGAACCCATGATCTTTCATTTTGGCCTATAATTACAACTTTGCCATCCATAGAACATAACCAATGTTTCTCCATGGGGTTCGGCCCTTCATCATGGTCGAACCCTATGGTTCAACAACTTCTCTTTAAACCATTTAAACCCTTTTAAAAATCATAAGCATACATCTATAATTTTTCCGTCATTTAAATCCATTATCATTCACTAATGACCTTCCATGGGGTTCGGCCATACACCATGGCCGAACTCTATGGTTCATCCTTTTTTATTAAACCCCAACATTCATGATCATCTCCCAATTCTCTTCCATTAAATTAAATACCATGATCATCCAATTTCCTTCCATGGGGTTCGGCCACCCTATGGTTCCTTATCTTAAACAAAAATATCAAAACTACTTACCGGTTCCGCGACTTCTTCGGTTGTTCTTGCTCCTCCAATCATTTTCTTCCTTAGCCTCTTTCCACTTCTTCTTGATCTTTCACCCTTGCTGGCTGCCTTCTCCTTCTCTTGATTTATGAAAGCCGTGCGCCCCTCTCCCTTGTCTTATATAATTTCCAATTGGTCCTAATTTAGAAGGTGCCATGCGCCCCTTCTTCCTTTCTTTTATAAAACCTCCCCTTGGTCCCAACTTAGAAGGTACCAAGACCCTTTAAATTAGCCAATGCCTAATGCCGTGCACCCCTTGTTTGAAATAGCCATTGCCGTGTGCTCCTTGTATCTTTCTTCCAATCGGTTCTATGTTTAGAAGGTGCCATGTGCCCCTTTGTCTCTCTAAGATAGCAATTGCCGTTTTTAACAAGGAAAGACCCCTCTTAAAGAGAGATTCTAACACATCATGCGCATATCTCATGGATATGCATATCTCCCACACATGGCCATGTATCTTTATTTAATTTTAGACATCTTATTTATTTAGCAATCCCCATTTTAAAAATATTCTAGCACATCATCATGGATACGGATGTCTAAAATTCGGCCATGCACAATTATCCCAAGTTCCTTTATGCACATGACAATTTATCCAAATTCCTTATTTATCTATATTGCATTACCAATTAAATTCAACCCCATTTAATTCTATTGAAACCATTTCCATAATCTGTTGGGTCTTAATTGGATAATGACCCAACACTTTACCCATCTAAGGTCCATATTTAATAATTCACAATTTAAATGGGTAATTTTTCATATATATTAATAACTTGAAAATCCAGGGTGTTACAGCTTCAAACCATAAATCGCTTTGTTGAGTTTGCAAACATGATGAGGATGACGAGGATCAACAAAGCCAGGCGGTTGAACCATATAAACTTCTTCAAGGTGGCCATGAAGGAAAGCATTCTTGATGTCGAGTTGGTGAGTAGGCCAAGCAGAGGCGACCGCAAGACTAAGAACATTGCAGATAGTGGTGCGTTTGACGACAGGGCTAAATGTCTCATCATAGTCGATGCTTGCTTGTTGATGAAAACCTTTAGCAACAAGACACGCTTTCTGTCGCTCAATGCTACCATCAGAACGTCGTTTGATCTTAAAGACCCATTTGCAGCCAACAATGTTAAGATTAGGACGCGATGGAACAAGAGACCAAGTATTTTACCATAAAAGAGCATTGAATTCATCATGCATTGCTTGTCTCTAGTCAGCAGAGCGGACAACTTGAGTGTAGCAAAGGCCTGCAGGAGGGGATGGCGACTAGAGAAGGCCACTCATTTGTTTGGCTTGAAAATACCATCCTTAGCACGAGTCACCATAGGGTGAGCATTAGCAGGTGGAGTAGGAGCAACATCTGGAGAGGAGGAGTCAGGAGGTGTTGAAGCAGGGGCGGCCATCGTAGATGGTGAAGTGTCCAACTTAGTGACGACCATTGTAGATAGTGATGGTTCTGCAGGAGGAGGTGGTGCAGAACCTGTTGAATTAATAAGTGGAATAAAGACTATGTCAGAAGAAGAGGATCCATCAACTGGTAAGGTTTTAGATGAGTAGGGAAAAACTGCTTTATTGAACATAACATGTCTGGAAATGTAAACACAGCCAGTGGGAGGATAAAGACACTTGTAGCCTTTATATTGATTGTTGTAACTTAGAAAAAAACATTCGGCAGATCTTGGTTGCAATTTGTTAGTAACATAATCGCCAAGATGAGCGTAACAGGCACAACTAAAGGTTCATAGGGATAGGTAGTTAGGTGAGGAGTGAAACAGTTTCTGAAATGGAGAAGACCAGCTGAGGACGGGGGTAGGAGGCAGTTGATGAGGTGCATAGCAGCGCATAGGGCTTCAAGCCATAAACGTTGGGGAAGATGAGATGCAATAAGTAAAGTACGCCCCATTTCAGAAATGTGGCGATGTTTACGTTTCGCAAGTCCATTTTGTTGTGGGGTATGAGGACATGATAAGCAGTGATGAATTTCTTTTTGTGCACACAACGTATGAAATGAATGATTATCATATTTTTTATCACCATCACTCTGAAATTGCTTAATGGAGGTAGAGAACTTATTTTCAACAAACTGAAGAAAAATAGAAAAATGAGAGCAGACTTTAGATTTTTGATGCATGGGAAATATCCAAGAGTATCGAGAATAATCATCAGTAAACAATACATAACAACGATAACCATAAATAGAAGAAATATGTGACATCCACACATCAGAATGAACTAAACGAAATTGTGCTGAAGATTATTTTCATTAAGAGAAAAAGAAGTCTAACAGACTTTCCCAAACAATGTGTACAAAAATTATTTGGAGAAAATGCAAAAGAGGAGCCTAAAATTTTATTAGATGCAAGAACTTGAAGGACATTAGAGGACGGATGGCCAAGACGCTGGTGCCAAAGATACGCCGAAAAGCGAGAGGCTGCTAATGCATGACGATAGGGACGATTAGCTCGAATGGGATAAAGACCAACCTCACATCGGCCCTGAAACAAAATGGAACCAGTGTGTAAGTCACGAATAAGAAGTCCCCATGGGAAGAAGGTAAAGCTAACTAAGTTATCTTTAGTGAATTGTGCAATAGATAACAGATTCTTATGTATGTGGGGAACATGAAGAACATGAGACAGATGAAACTAAGTTGAACCAGAAGAAAGATAAAGATGACTCGTGTGCACAATAGGAAGAGAGTCACCGTTATGCAAAATAACTTGATCCATACCTGGGTAGTCGGAATTAGAGCTTAGAGAATGAACATCACCCGTCATATGATTAGTGGCGCTAGTGTCTGGATACCAATTGGGATCAACTGGTTGGGTAATCTGCATGCCTGCAAAAGTGGAGAAAAGATAATCCTTGAATTGATTCTTTTTCGCAGTAGCGGTGGTAGCAAGTAGCAACACTTTGACCATACTGGGAGCAGATCTGACACTGAACAACAGTGGAAGAGGGAGGTCCAAGAATGCTTGGAGAGGGAGTCATACGACCGCGACCGCGATTGCCATGACTAGGACCACCACGACCAGGTTTATCATGACCAAGTCCGTCGTGACTAGAGCTTCCACGACCAAACTGAGAAGCAGTCGAATAGTTTGATTGACCACCTGAGCCAAGACAACGGTTGCGACTACCACGAGATGATTGCCCACGCCCTGGGGATGAGAGAAGTGTCGTTGGAGTGGAATTGGTGGTATTGGCAGTAAAGTCGCTTAGTGACGGGAAAGAGATATGCGACTCAAAAGAGAGAAGATGTGCCCGAAGATCCGAGAAGACGGGCAATGGTGGGAAGTTGATAAGAGTCGTGACAATCATCGAATAATCTAGTCCAAGATCTCGAAGGACTGAGGTGACGAGATCATCATTGGCGATAGGTGTGTCTTTGATGTAGGCTAGGAAGGATTAAGAATACCCAACCTTGGATTATAGTGGAAGCTTGAATAATATCTTGAATAATTGATCTCAACCCATCAAAACAGGGTGCAATAGGGCCAACTTTCCCAGGCCTGTTGCAACTCCTAAACGTGACTGTTTATACAGTCAAACGTGGCTGCCTATTACCTCTCCAAACACCATGTGTTGGTGTTGATAAATAGAAGGACTTCTTGAATCAAGGCCTTAACACTTGAATCGGTCTGGCAATTGCTTGAATTGCTGCACTTGGTGTAGGGAGATTAAGTTTCAGGTCCACCTTCACACGCCCCTAACTGGGCCGACAAATCAACACCGATTTGCTGCTTGGCTGCAATGGCAGCTTAAACCTTGGTTGCTGGTTGTTGTAGCAAGGATTCACAAAAACAACTGGCTGGACAACCAACCCAACGCTGCTAGCTCTGGTATTTGCTTGTCAGAACTCAGCAGAAGACACTTGTCCAACTACTGGAGCTGTGGCATTCTCAACTGCAATAACCCGGCAGAAATCGCAGCTTCCAAAAGATCTTCTTCTTTGATAGGCCTGCACAATCCTCAATAGCCACGTATCCAGACACCTTGCAGTCCCGAGTCAGATCTGCTAGTAACAGAGGACGGCAACCAGATCTTCAACCAACAATGCCTGTGTTCGCCCAACAGGGAATAGGCAACTGTTGCTGGATAACGTCTCCACAGCAAGGGGATAGAAACACAGATTGATTCTTCCAATCAGTCTGCCGTAGGTTGCACGATCTGGTTTCAATAGGAGTCTGCACCGTCTTGCAGAAAACTCCGTCTCCAAAAGAAACAACAATTTCTTAAAGGAAAAAAAAAGATTAAATCTTATTGATAAAACTCTGGTCCCTCCAAAGGGCTTATTACAAAGCTTATATAAGAAAATCATTACCGACTGATAACCAGAAAAGGAAAACTGTATGGAGCCGACCCTCCCCATCCTAATTGAAAACAACTACTAAACATTAAAACTAAAAATAATCCTAAAGCTAGTAGTATTCTTAAAACAATTGCTAATTAAGTCCTAAGCTGATTAGGACTGTCTTTTAACCCACCGAACAGTTGGTCCTCTTTGGTAATTGGATTCAGGCCACATAAAGGCTCGATGCATCGACTCGGAACCCACACTATTAAATTGCTCATGGATCTGCCAGGATCGAAAATAAAATTTTGATTACGTCCACATGTGGCCTCATCAGTCTTGATGGAGGCAAGAGAATCAGCAAGAGACTTGGCATGCTGCAAATATTCTGAGATAGTCTTTGTGCCCTTGGAGATGGAAAACAACTAGAAGCGTAGATGAGTGGCATTGGTAAGGGACTACTGAGAGAAGTTACGCTCTCCAAATCTGACGGGAAATGGAGAGACCAACCACATGAGCTAGAACTGTTTCAGAGAGGGTAGCATTGATGATGCTAACTAGGGTTTGATCCATGTGAACCCAGTTGGTGTAGGCAGGATTTGGTGCAAGTTTGGAGGGATCATCATTGGTAAGGTATTGAGCGGGACAAGGATTTGCCTTTCTATTGATATTAGTATATAAAGAATTTATAAGCCGTATAAAAGAAGAAATAATCAATCTAAAATCAAATTACAATTCCTTTATTGGATAAGAGAATAATTATAGAAATGCACAATATCAAAAAGTCAATCGGGTGAAGACTTTCCGTTAATAAATCCATTTTGACAATAGATCATCATATGCCAATAAGTGATCCAAGTCGATCGGGACGAAAATATTCTTACAGTCTCCGGTGGCACTATTGGTGTACCTTATCTTATTTTTTTGAATTTGAGTCCTTGGTTGTAATGAAGAGATACTAGATCATTGAGCTGTTAAGAGGTCAATTTGTTGTATGGCTTAGTGTAGATAAACTTGAGTGACGACCAATTCCTTTGTAGTTAAAAAACTATAGAAATGAATTAATTTTTATTTGAAATAAAATAATAAAAGAAGCAATTGAAAAATGTGTCTTTTCAAATAATAATAATAATAAAAGAAGCAATTGAGAAAAGATGGAGATGGAATCTAAGAAAATTTGACTAGCATTCTCTGCTAATACAGAGGACCCCATGAAAATTATTCCTATTGTTCAAATATAAAAATTGCTAAAATAGGTATAAAAGATGTTGCAGCTCTCCCCCTCAAGTTGGAGCATAGATTTCCAGTAAGCCCAACTTGCTAAGTAGACTATCAAGTTGAGAACGAGTGATAGCTTGAGCATTACCGCCAGTTGATCCTTAGACTGTAAATAAGGAGTGGCAATATTGTCAGAGGTCACATGCTGAAGAAAAAAGTGACAATCGACTTCAATATTTTTTGTTCGCTCATGGAAGACTGGATTGAAAACAATATTAATGGAAATTGGATTGTTACAAAACATGATAAAGAGTTTCAGAAGAAACAAAACCTAATTCATGAAAAAACTATTTAAATCCACAATAGTTTACAAGCAATGTCGGCGATGACTCTATATTCGGCTTCAGAAATGGAACGAGCAACTACATTTTTCTTCTTGCTCTGGTATCAAACCAAGTGAGAGCCCAAAAATATATACTAGTTGGTATGCCCAATTGGCATCAAATGATTTATGCATTTCAAGGGGCATGCATAAGTCATCTGACAATTCCCACTACATAAGATAGATCAAGTCTCGTGATCGTAAGATGGATACACTTGCCAACCACTCATTTGTAAAAGCTGAGATTGTTAAGGGGAAGACCATTTGATGGAGGCATTAGGCCTAATGGTCCAACAATTCACATTGGTGGATTCTCTTATGGACTTTAATCACATTGGTGTTAATTGAGTTGGCTTCATGACCAAATTGCCTTTGGTAAACATCATTGGACTCCATCTAATAAACTTGATCACTTTGTTAGTCCGAGTCCAATAAACTAAAATGGCTGAATGACCTAGATAAGCTTATAAGTCCAAGTCCATCATTAAAAAAGCCAGGATCAAATCCAAGCCCACTTCATAAAGCCCAAAATTTATCCAATTCTTAAATCCTCTTTCCTTGTGACACTTGGCACAAATCCATCCAAGCTCACTCAAAATCGGATGGTTGAAAACAACATCGACTTACGGAGCATATTTGAGGTATCAAATGAATTTGGAATTTGATGAAATTTTAGGTATGGATAGGTTAGTCAAAGAGATTTCTAACGAGTTCAAGAATGACTAAATCTGAGTTTCGTAGCTCAAGTTATGACCATTTTATTAAACAGGTGAACAAAGAAGGAAATGAGGTTGAAATCTCCAAAAATAGCAAGGAGATGGACGAATTTGTTTATTTATTTTTAGTTTTGTCTATTTTTAGATTTTTTAGAGAGAAAATATCCTTTCTTGGCTTAGTCAACTAAGACAAGGGTATTTTATTCTTTTCCTTGGTATTTCACTCTAAATACCTTGTAGTAGTCGAATTTTATATACAATTTGAATGTTTTTGAAGAAAAAAAAAATACACTAGGAGTTTTTGTGTGGATTTTCGTCGGGCCCTTGGCGAAAGCCAAACTCTCAGGAGGGTAAACCCAACCTTTTGTAAGAACGGAATGTTACGACGCGAGCGAAGTCTGAACTTCCAAGTCCGACCCTTAACTGGACAACCCTATGTGTGCATGGACCAAGTCCAGGAAAATGGTTCGCACATAGCAATACGATACACATGCGGAATAAATCATCATTGCGGAATCATGATAAAACTCATATCCAAATCATCTGATAGCAAAGTACTTAGTCATTGAATCAATCATCATTATCCAAATAACATCCAACCATAGCAAAATATCTAAGTTATTACATTCCGAAACCTAGATACTCTAAATACAAGTCCATGAGTATCAATCATCCACTACAGGGTAGAAGTAGGGTGTTAGAACAACGTGCCCAGTAGGTATTCCAGTCAGGGCTAACACATGGGTTAGTGCCAACACATGGGTTAGTGCCAAAAATCTAGATATAACATATAGCAGAAATCGGGGTAATAAATCATAATATACTCATAAAACATGATATCCAAAACACGGTATGATAATAGAGATCCAATCATACCGATAAACCCCAAAACCTTGCATGATAATAAAATCATAATCATGTTGATTCAATGCCATGCCATGCTATCATATGCAATGAGTCCCACCTATTGTAAACACATGGTATCCACCTGATGGAATTCTCCTCATCAAGGTATGCCCCACAGATGTCTTACGGACGTCCCGACGGAGTGTGGGCTCCAGTTACACAGTATCCTCTTGATGAAACTCTCCTCATCAAGGTAATCCTCCTGGTGGGATTCTTATCACCAAGGCAGGCCCCATAGTTGCCTTACGGACTTTCCGACGGAGTGTGTGCTCCGGCTACCTGCCATCCCTCCCATGCCATGCATGAGATGCAAATGCTACATGCTATGCAAATAAAGCAAATCATAGCATTTAAAATCACATATTTAAAACATATAATTTTGCATCATAAAACATCATAAATGAAGTAAGAACAATGTATATAAGCCCATAGTTTCAAAGAGGTGGAATCCTACCAAAGACCGTTCACAAGTCCTTACGTTTCCGTCCAAGATTCGATCACTGATCGCGCACCCCTTGCGTGATCCCATTACCTTATAATATAATGATAAATCAACACCAAGTCCCACTTGATTACAAGGTTCTAAGTTCATAAACAAAACCCCATGGGGTTCGGCCATACATCATGGCCGAAACCCATGGTTTACCATTTTTGTCCATAATTACAATAATGCCATTGAGCATAACCATAGACTTCTTTCTTGCTTAGATTTCAAATAATCCATTCATACTTCCAAAACACATAATCCCATAAAATAATTCATTGGGTTCGGCCATACACCATGGCCGAACCCAATGTTCCATATTTTCACATAATTACACAAATGCCATCCATGGCTATTATTCCATAGTCCCATCTTTTCCATCATTAAAACAGTTGTCTAAGTTAATGTTTGATTCACAAATCATCATAGGTCCATAAAATAAGCTTCATGGGGTTCGGCCATACACCATGGCCGAACCCATGATCCTCCAATTCAACCTTTATTTACAACCTTGCCACTCCTTAAAATTAACCAATAATCCGATCCTTGGATCATTAAACATAAACCATAATTTGATTCATGGGGTTCGGCCATACACATGGCCGAACCCATGATGTCTAAATTTCCTTAAACAATATCCACCCTTCCATAATTGAAAGATTTACATAATTAACCTCCACCTTCCATAAATGGAAGGTTTCCATAATTAGCAACCACCTACCATAATTGGGTGCTCTCCAATTTTAGCAACCTCTTTCCATAAATGGAAGCTTTCTAATTTTAGGAACTCCTTCCATAAATGGAAGCTTCCTAAGTTTAGCAACCCTTTCCATACTTGGATGCTTTCCATAATTAAAACACAAATCCATCTTCATTTCAAAAACAACCCCATGGGGTTCGGCCAAGCACCATGGCCGAACCCTATGGTTCATGAACTTAACCATTTATTTAAGTCCAATACTTTTATCAATATCCTTCCCATGGGGTTCAGCCATACCCATAGCCGAACCCTATGGTTCATGTTATGCTAAACCAAGAATCCATCATTTCAACTTTAGATCCATATAATTCAATGCCTAAGAAAACCTTAAATTCATGAATTTATTTGGTGGGGTTTGGCCATACACTATGGCCGAACGTCACCCCTCCAAACATTATTTTACCTTATCAATGATCTTCCATTAGAAATTACCAACAACATCTATCAAAACCGTATGAGTCTATTACCCAACTCCCATGGTTTTTATTCTTCATAAGCCAATAACATAAATCAAATCTTTCCATGGGGTTCGGCCATGCACTATGGCCGAACCCTATGATTCTTTCTTTTCCATTTAAACCATTAACCCATCTCCAATCTACCTCCATGGGGTTCCGCCGACCACCATGGCCGAACCCTATGGTTCTTTTGTTTCATAAAATAAAATTATTTAAACAATTAGATACTAACCTCTTTTCAATTCCTTGCTCTTCTAATCTTTCTCCCTTCTTCTTAATTTTTCTCCAAACAAGAACTCCTTCTTGTTGCTGCCCTTTCTTCTCTTGCTCTTGCCGTGTGAGAGAATGAGAGATTGGGAGAGACGAAAATAAAATTCGACTATGGGTTGTAAACCTTGCCCCCTTGTCCTTCTCTTCTTTATATAACCTTCCCTTGGTCCAACTTTAGAAGGTGCCTAAGATAATCTCACCCTCTCCTTTGGCCTTGCGCCCATCCCTTGCCTTAGATGGCAATGCCGACCTCCCTTGCCTTAGATGGCAATTGCCGACCTCCCTTGTTTAATTTAAGGCCTTCCCTTAATTCTATCTCTATTTAAATTCGATAGTTTCCTTGGCTACAAATCCATGCGCATAATATATAGATTTAATATCCAAAATTCGGCCATGATAATCTTTTAATTATTTCATAGATATCTCATCCCTTTTTTCTACATATTCTAGCATGTCATTGTGGATTTTAATTGGGTCATGGTCCAATTCCTTATCCATATAAGATCCAATCTAAAATTCACAATTAAAAAGAATAATTCTCATATAAAATAATAATCTGAAAATCCGAGGTATTACAATATTGGTGATTACAATTCAATTATGTTTTGTGGTTATTAGATTAAGAGAATAATTTCATCTTCTATTATCTCTTATAATTATTAGCTTTAGCAATGTTTAATCAATTAAATTAGAGGAGACCACAATCTAATTTCCATAATGGATAATTGAATTCCCGAGAAACTTATATTTCGATTCGGGTATTGCTTAGCAAAACCCCAATTAAGGCAGAATCCTTTCACGAACTGTGATTGGTTACGCGAGTCCTTCAAAGACCGTACTCTGAAACTGCGAGTCTACAACGTATTTCATCAAAGTCAACCCTAGGCCTGCATCATGTAGTATCAGAGGCTCAATTCTTGGGAATTCAGTGTTCATTCTGCGAATACCACAATTTTCATTCATCTAATATTGGCCATCAGTTGGTCATTAAATCTTTGGATTGCCTTCAGTTTGCAATCAGAACGAGATTCTTGGGAATTCAGGTTTCACTTCGCGAATATTTTTATTTTTGTGTTAGACCACACATATTTGATTTCTAGTCCTTTGCTGCATTTTATTTCAAAATTTGGACTTGATTTAATTTCTCAGAATATATTGCTATGAGCCGGTGTAGTTGATTGAGAATCCAGTACAGTTTTTATAGTAGAAGTCATATTGCGTAATTTTCTAAGAATAGTCTGCAACTCCAAAATATCTGAAATTCTTACAACAGATAGATCTTTTTGCGGGGATTCCAGAAATAGTTTATTTCTCTCAATCCGAGTTGGCTAGCCTGAGATATCGTTGTTTTATCAGACTGTTTTAGATCTGCATATCAGACAATAGACTGGGATTTAGATTTGAGTTGAAGAAAACTTCTGATCTATCAAACCAGATCCCAAAATTCTGAAAATTTTACAAAGGATAGATCTTTCTGTGAGCTTTATGGAAATATTTTATTTGCTGCATTCCATCATTCCTAGCCTGATATAGTGTGGTATTTGTGGAGTGCTACAGAACTGTACATCAAGATTATAGTGTGGAAATTGATTTCTATTCACAACTAGTTTTGATTATTCAAATCTCTTCCAAAAATTCTGAAAATTTGAACGTAGTTAGATCTCTTTGTCCATTTTTCAGATATGTAAAGTATGCTTGATACCAAGTCCTGTAGCTCTGTTTATGAATTTTCTCGTAATGGTGCACAGGTGCAAATTGAACAGAGGTTGAAACTACAGTTCCTTATTTTTCATTATATTGCAGCAATTATTTGACACATAATTCAGTTAAAAAAAGTCTAAAACTTTTACAATTGGTAGATCTTCCAGTGACCTTTCCAACATGAGCAGAACACAATTTTTGGATTTTTGTAGCTCTTGTTATAGATTTTTTTCATAGCAGTACGCAGATATTTCTGACAGCAGTTTGGTTGTAGTTCGGCGGCCAGGATCAATTGTAGTTTGGCTACTAGATCACAATGTTTGTGGATTTCATCTCTCCAGCAATCTCGGCAGTGTTCTTTTGCATTGAAGATTCTCGCCATTTATTTGACTTTTTCTGTTGGTTTGATTGATTTTTTGCATGTGAGTTATCATTGTTCGTAGGACGCATGATTCAATCTCCAAGATCCAATGCTCTATCTTGCCTTATTCCAACCGCCCATTTTTATTGCGAAAGGTTAACACTAAGAGCAGTTCAGGCAAGGACCAGATATCACTCCAAAAACACACAAGCCAGTACAAACGGGGTCGTGTGGTGATGTGTGTCAGGAGGACTGTTCTCAAGAGTTATGTAGTCTCCCAGCTCACAATTGAGAGGCACACATCTCCTTCCGTTAGATCATCTCATTCAATAGATGAATCTAATGTCTCATTCAGCAGACAACGGCCTAGACACCTCGACATTTGGCCGATAAGAAAAAGACACCAAAAAGGACCGTACCACATGAATAACATTTTTCCAGTGTCTTCTAGGCGTATTTGGTGTTGTTTTAAATTGGGCTGTGAATGTAATTTGTATTTATATTTTTTGGGGGCATTTCATTGTATTTTGGGATATAAATCATGTAAGGGATATCTCCATAGAACTTATAGAAGCAACCCATATGTGTATGGCAGACCTATGAACCCCAACTCCTCATTTTGTAGGGTTCAACCTCAGGATCACTGTCAGATTGGTTGTAACACCCCACCCCTCAGAAGAGTAAACATGCGTTACTAAACGAAAAATCTGATCCAAAACATGGGATCGACCCTAAGCATGGCTCCATGTTTTTTTTTTAAAATGTTTAATCATAATTGCCAAATTAAATAACGCAATAGCCATGATTGAAAATACCATTCCCATATCTAAATCGAGATCCAACATTATATGGATCAAAGCCAAACACAAGCAAACCAAAAATTTAATTCTAACATTAAGAGATAGGGTATCTAGTCCCACCAATCACACGCCCACAAAAAAAAACTATGAAACCTTAGACCAACACATAAGTACTCCTCAAATTAAACCTTCAAAGGCTTCAAACTAGACAAAAACAAATCTGCAAACCAAATAGTAATAATAATCCCAAAGGACACTCCATGAGTCTCAAAATAACAAAACCATAAATTAAAGGGTCTGAGGGTTTCTAAATGAAATATAGATCAAGCTAAGTCTTCATCCTAGCAGCTCTAGAAATTTCTAAGTCTGCTACTGAGTTTCACCAAATCCTAACTCTAGGGGATGTCCTACAATGCAAGGGGTGAGCTCCAGTGCCTAATGAAGATAACAAATATTCACATAACATGTATCATACAGGGCTATACAACATGTTCGAACTTTCTATGCATTATCAAATTAACAAATTATATTCTAATAAAATGCATGATATGCAATGATGAAACAATATGATGCACGCTCCCATCCCATGCATCTTTACTCCACACAACTCTAAAAAATAGCACATGTGCACAACGAATGATCATAAGCCCAACGTGAATAGCACATTAAACAGTCACAAGGACCCCCACAAAGGAGCACATTAAACGACTATAGCACATTAAACAGTCATAAACACCCCCACGAAAGAGCGCAATAACAATCAAAGGCCCACACGAAGTATCACATTAAACGGTCACTAGGACCCCTATGAAGGAGTGCATTATGGCTAGTGACCCACACAAAGTAAATGTTAAGTATGATCCATCTCCAATGGCACACCCACCCAAACGTGGATGCTCACGCATGATTTTTCAATAAATAATTTCATGCATGAATATCATGTCATGTATAAAATAATCTCAGTAACATGCTCATAATATGATAATATTTTCCAAAATAATATAGCATATTCTAATCAATAAAATAGCCTCAAAGTATACATAATTCCGAAAAAGGCATCAACAACCACAAATCAATTCAATATTCATGCTAGTCAGTCAAAATATCATATTTATGAAACACATCACAAATTTATAATTTCACAAATTCCAACACAGTAATATTAAATCACAAGTAGACAAACCACAATCCACAATTTCAAATCCACAAAATTCGAATACTTAAGTTGGATTTTTCAACAAGGTAAATGCGTAACAACCACTATCCGGGTGGACTGAGGTGTTGACTGGCTTTCAGATGTTTAGCCAAAATATCCCTTACATTATGTGAGCTTGCACCAAAATTTTATCCATTTAATTAACTAAATTCTCAATCTTTGATTAAATACAATCCAAGCATTTATCACAACATTCAAACAACACTCACAATGATTGCATAATATAAATTAACATGTAGTGAAATTGTTCTCCTCACCTAAGATGTGTGAAGTGCACGGTGATTGCTAAAACAAGCTTTTAGAAAACAAATATTCTATCCAACTTTGCTGCAATTTATTTTTAAGATTTTAACAATTAAAAATTCTGTTTACTTAGGTCCATTTAAAAAAAAACATTAGTCCTCTGGTAAAGAGGGACAAGTTGTTGCCTCGCCTAAGGAGTTCTACAGTTAAGGTTTTTAAATAACAACATAAGTTTACTCAAGAAAGCATAATTATGAAAATTTTGACATTATTGAAAATTTTTCTGAGATGTGTACGAATCTTAAAAAATTCCCATATTTTTACAATAGATGTATTTGTCAACGAAGATTTTAGAAATATCATGTTTGCCTCGTTTTGAGTTTCATAGCCTGAGTTATGAATTTTTTATTCGACAATTACATACTTCTGAATAGGTTGCAGTCTATGAACATTTTTCGAGTTGCAGACAATATTTGACCCATCGACTCAGATCAAAAAATTCCCAAAATTTAATTGGAGATAAATCTCCTTGTCAGCTTCACACTTATATTAAATTTTGCACCATTCTGAGGACTATTGGTCTAGATATAAATAAATTTGTGGATTGATACAGACGAGATTTGGGGTATCAAACCTCTCCTAAAATCTCAAATTTTAACTGTGAGTAAGTCTCTCTGTCTGCTTTCTAGAAATATAATTTTTGTAAAATTCTGAGTTCGGCAGCCTCAGTTATGATTTTTTCTCGCAACAACATATAGAAAGGAACATATCTGATCTTAAATTGAGTTATTAACATTCCACCTTAAAACACCATTAACAAGGTCCTTCAAAATTATCTCCAGAGTTGTTGAATTCGTCCATGGTGGATTTGGGGTGGATTAAGATTTCAAAAATCAAGTCCCCAACGAAAAATTAAATTTTTAGATTTGAATCCACAATACACATGGCCAATTTCCTCAACAACACTCGACGAGGATAACAGGGTGGTGTTTTATTCAATTGGGTTGTATTCTTCTCTCCCATAGCCATACTCGAATTTCACGTAGAGAGAAGGAAAGAAAATTAAATAAGGAATTAGGAGAAGAAGGGAAATTCGGTCATACCTAAGAAAAGAGGAGGAGAGAACCTAGATAGAGGAGAGAAAATCCGTCCAATCCTTGTCTCCTTTGTGAAATTCGACCAAGGCCCTCTCTCTAAGAGAATATTTATAATGTTTGCAACCTTTCTAGGGTCCAAAAATCTCTGTCTCTTTACCCAAATTTGCCCCACTCTGAGGGCAAATTGGTCTTTCTCTCTCCTAAATTTTAGAAGCCAAAATAGACTTTGTTTGCTATGCTATTTTTGAATTTTACAAGGGAGTACCCCTTTGCAATTTACGCCCAAGGTGTGTGGGTCCCGAAAGCCCACAAAAATTTCAGGATTTTAGGTCTAAGACTATATTGATGGTTTCAGGTGACTAGTCTTTCTGCTAGTCATGAATTAGCCTAAAAGTTAAGGCTACGAACACAAACATCAACTCTAAACTTTATTCAATTAAACTATATAACCCGTTATTACATAATTTTCTACGATCTGTATGATCATCAAACAATTCTAAGATTCTTACATTAGATAGGTCTTTGAATGAGAATTTCAGAAATATCTCGTTTGGCTCAAACGGAGTTGTATAGCCTGAGATATCACTGTTTTATTCAAACTGTTACGAACTACCAAGCATATTGCACTTTAAGACGTATGTTCAGATTGTAGGTAGATTTTGGCCTATCTATACAAATAAAAAAATTCCCAAATTTTTTAAAAAAGTAGGTTTCTTTGTTATCTTGATAATGAGCACCCACATTTTGCATCGTTCTGATATCATTAGACAAAGTTATGGCCAATTTAATCCAATAGTTACATACTGCTCAACTGTTACAGACTATTAACGAAATTCAAATTAAAGAATTCATTAGCACTCTCAAAATTTTACTAGAGATATATCTCGTTGTTAACTTCTTAAATATAAAATTTCACATTAAGCTAAGGTCTACAGGTCCAGATATAAATTATTTGGTGAACTACTACAGAATTGTCATACAGACTCAGGATGGAAATTTAGTTTGTCTTACAAACCCGATTTGAGGTAACAATACTATTTGGTTTGGCTTAAAATTTTAGGCATGACAAGTCTCCCTGCCTAGTTTCTGAATATATAAATTTTATCAAAAATTGAGTTTGGTAACTGTTGATGTGCAAATTTTACATTTATAATCTCGCAAGAGTATGAACCATTTAATAGTATAGTGATTGAGTGTGAGGTTGAATCCAAAGAAAATCCACAAAATATATGTTTAAAGTTAAATTGGTACCTTTTAAAATGATGTAATCTTAAGAAATCTAATATATGGAATTACAATTTAAATCTAGAAAACCAAAGTAACACCATCATTATCTAACTTATAAATTTAACAAGTCGAGAATCAAATCCATCTTTTTTTTATTAAATTGGTGAAACATAAATATGTAGTCTCATCTTAATTTAAATCACATATTTTAAGTTTAAAATATCATATCTCCAACCCTAGTTAAAGAATCTTGAGAGAGAGAGAGTTTGAATACAAAGAATTACATGAAAATACAATAATAAAACATTGAAAGTAAATTGAACATTTAGAATACAACAAACAAACAAAGTAACTAATATAACTAAAAGACTGGAAACAAAATTGCGAGTAAAGTAAATGACATAATTTAAAAGTGCTGAATTTAAAGGGTGGTGGTTGAAATAGACCGTTCATTGCACAACAAATCTATAAACAAATACAAAATCTAGATTTGAAATTCAACACAAGAATTCAAAAATCAATTTACACCATTTAATTAAAATTCATCATCTTTAATCTAATTAAAGTTTAGTTCTTAGATTCAACACTTACAACCTAAGTCTTTTAATTAAACAAAGAATGTAAATTTAAAATTAAATAAAAAATTGCATAAAAAGAAATCTGAATAATCGGACTTTCCAGTGTTCTAAAAGAAACGTCTTGTATTTATTTTATGGAAGAATTCAGTATAGGTATACATAAAATTAAGTATAAGAAAACAAAACAGAGACGAAAATTTACAACTCACTTGTAAAATCGTGTGGGATCTCGTGTCTTCTTGTCTCTTGATCTTTTCTCCTCAGCCTAGGTCATCTTGTGCTCTAGATCAAATTCGAATTTCACTGTCTGACTCATTGCTCTATTTATAGGCTCAGGGTCTGAATGGACGGTTGAGATTAAATCTGGGTTTAAGTTGATGGATCCAAGGCTTGGATTAGATCTCATTGGAATTGGGTGGTGGAGATTTAAAATGGAATAACTAGGGCACAAGCTAGGGCTACACGAATTTGGATTGCTTGGGATCCAAGCTAGCTTGGTTGCTAAGCTAACTAAGAATTTGGCTTTATTCTTAATCCTAGGGTTTTTATGAATGAATGGCTTAGATTACTTTGGGTTAAGATCTAATGGCTCTAAGGTTAATTGGATGAAATAAAATATAGGAATGATGAGGTACTTAATGGAGGGTTAGGATGATAGGATGAATGACCTAAATCTAACATGATTTATTTATGCAATGGATTAAGGATGGAGGCTCTAGGGTTTACCTAACATGTATGCATGAAATGGAGGGTGGAGATTGAAGATAGGGAAATGGAGGGTATTTATAAAATTCACATGGACAAGGCTTGGGTGTGTGAATGGGTTTTGGACTTAGGGATTTGAGCCTCAAATGAGCACATGGGCCTCCAATGAAACTTGGACTTGAGTTGGAGGACTTGGGCTTTGCATTGGCCTAGCCCATATTGATGAAATGCGCATGTAGTGCTTGAGTCTGGCTCAATTTCTGGCCTGTGAACCTTAGCTTGGCCCAATTGAGATAAATCTTGGCCCATAGACTTGCCCACCTGAATTGCAGCATCTTTCTTCAGAATTAAATAATTAATTCACCACTTAAAATTCTAAAAATATTGAATTCATCTAGACTCTCATAATTGGATCTAGATTAATCAATTTACATTAAAAACCCTAAAAGTGGTCTAAATTAAATTATTAAAATCCTGGGTCTTCTCTTTAAAACTTGCAATTATCCATTGAATTAGATTAATTTTCCTGAATTTTCCATTTTTAACTACAAAACTAGAAAATGACATTAAATGCATGTGATATATACAAAATCAAGGCTAACTAGTTCAATAATCAGTGGTGAAAATGTAATATTTCAATGCTCAATAGTAACATCGATTATGAATTTTCTCGCTACACCTCGCAGCAAGTAGTTCAGAACCAAGTCTGGCATACAGTTCTTCAACAGTTCACTAACTTGGGTTGATTTTTCCCCTATAGCTGAACCTAAGTAAAGTTCATAGGTCCTTCTACAGTCTAATTACAGATTAAAACTCATCTATCCATGGTCGAACATGGTGTATGGTCATAGATGAAGATGGATAGAATAAATCTTCTCTAAACATGGTTTCTTCCCCAAGAGATATGGTTTTCTCTCCATTAGTGATTGAACAAACTCTAAGTCTCTCTATAGTTCAAAATTCTGATATGAATATGCAGCAATGGTTGATTCGAATTTACTAGGGAGAGGAAGAGAAGGAGAAGAAGAGGAATATAGAATTTAGAAGAAAGAGAAATTAAAAGCATACCTTAGAGAAGATGAAATCCATTGAGAAGACCAAGCTTGGAGTGGGGAGGAGAGGCTTGTTCGTTGGTATAAAGAAGAGAGGGCTTCCAACGTGTGGTATGTTATATAATAGGAGAGGAGGTGTCAACCAAGGTTGTAACGCCCCGACCCGATGGTGGGCCCGGAATGCTACTATTTTTATTTTTTTAATATTCTACAATCAACTAACATCATAGCTAGGCTGGATTTTCAAGTTCGCCAAAAAGCCCATCATAGAAAATGTCACACGTGCTCTTCTCACATGGATTCAAACATGTACCATATAACCCCATATACGAACACATATTACACAAACAGACATATACATTATCTCATCAGAGTTACGAACGAAAACATAGTGATTTACACATATTTAGATTTATAGTACCACAGACGGTACTAAAATCAACAAGACATCATTTGCATGAAAATAAACATAATAAACATATTTCCCATCATCGAGAAATACGATTGATTGCAAAGGCTCTCTCATCCTAAGTCACCGGTGGAGGTTCCTCCTCCTCAGGTGCTAACCCTGCAATGTAAGCGATGTGAGCTCTAAGCCCAGTGAAGGAATCTTAAAATAACACATTCATCGATATGTATAGGTTAAACAATGTAGTCTAATCATAAAAACAATAATGGTCTACTCTTACCATTTAAAATCACAGTCATATTATTCATGAATGGTCTATTTTACCATTATTACCAACTTAACATAAGTGGTCTCATATACCACTTTACCAAATTACCACAAATGGTCTCATGCACCAATTATCTTACCTGAATTCATAATTGGTCTGCTATACCAATTTATCAAGTCACCATCACTGCCATCTCACAGCCATCTACTGCATACCACTGCCATATCATTGTCATACAGTTGTCATGTCACTGACATATCACTATCATACCACTGCCCAATGGTTTCGCATATCATTTATCATATTTGAAATCATAATTGGTCTACTATACCAATGTTTCAAGTCATCCATGATACTACCATGCCACCATAACACCAAAGCACTACACTGACTATAAATTCATTAAGTCTTGACACGGTCAAAATGCAACATCTTACAAAAGCATAACCGACACACATGGGCCGACAAAAGCATAACCGACACACCTGGGCCATCAAAAGCATAATATATGACATTCTCTGGTCTACCATAGCTCAACAGCTAAGTGTACGTGGAGACAGTATCAATATCATAGATGCTCAAGTTCTCATATCAAAGCATTTCATCAACAGTATCAACTTCATACTTCAGTCTCTCATCATAACATGATGCTCAAGTTCTCACATCGGAGAATATTATCATCAATATCAACTTTATACTTCAATCTATCATCATAATATGATGCTCAAGTTCTCACATTGGAGAATATCATCATCAATCACAATACCATGCATGATAAACATCATTAGTAATAATATGAACATATCTTAGCAATATATATCAAGTCAAGGCATGTAAGTGAGTTCATTCTTCGTTTATAGACTAGTAGACCTCGACTCTCTAATATGGAAGCAGTGTCAAGTCTCGTATTCTGGCCTATTCGGTCTTTTTCATATCATGTAATATCCATGAAACCACTCATTGCACTAGATCTAGGTTTACAAAACCTGGTTTACCGATTTTTTATATTTTAATCTCCTCAGTGTAAAACGTAGAGTATCATGGGTATCTGCAATACAAATAGAAATCCAATGAATATACACGCATAATAAATCATAATACACATTCATAGACAGTACAACATACATTTAAAGTATTTCAAATCTTTCTACTCATTTTCCAGAAAACTCCAAAGGAAATGGTTGTGAGTCCTCATAGTAGGTTAATGCTCTTTTTTTATAATAATCAATCAATCAAGACATCCAATAAAGTACTCTGTGCCCAGTCTCGTATTTTCCGGCGCTAGAAAAATATTGAGACTTTGCCTAGAGGGTATAATAAAAATGCTCAGGGCACTACATATATTGTCGTCCATATTGGACAACGGAGATATATTGAGTTAGGCCTAGAGAGATATAAGATACTCAGGCCACTACTCGTATTATCTTCTGGATTGGACCATAGAGATATAATGAGTTAGGCCTAGAGATAAAAAGAAAATCACTCAGTGCCCAATCCCTTATTTTCAACCGAGCGATGAAGTAAATCGCTTAGTTACTGATAACCATCGGGCTGCGTTTCCGCTGCGCCACAAATAAAGGGTATCGGCCTAGAAGTGAATACATAATATAATAAGACAAACAAGGGTTAGTGTCATTTTTAATTAAGAATTTGGTATAGGAAACATCACATCAAAATCTAAGGTCTAAATCTAATATGAAATCCTTAACTTAATCAATCAAAATGAATCTCAAAAACCAGTTTTAAGTTCCTCGGAACATGCCTTGGAACCAAGTACTGTAGCCTCGGAACTTCCGAGCCGCTGCCTAAATTCTGGGTTACTTCAGGACCTTCGGAACTTGACTTAGCTCCTTCGGAACATACTTCGAAACCTAGCTTTGGAACTTCCGAAGCTACAGTCTCAAAATGTCTTAAATCTGCTTCAAAACATCCCTTCGAAATTCCGAGCATCGGAACCTGCTACAGTGACTTCGGAACCTCAAAGTTAGGTTCCAAGAGTTTTATCACTGCTACGGTGACTTCGGAACTTGGCATCAGCACTGTTTATAATAACCTTGGAACTTTCGAGACCTGTCTTCTTCAGCCAACCACTTGCAGAAAGTGCAGCGACGGGATATGCAGGGTCAAATACGAATAAAAAAACAGAGGGGTTCTTGAATATGTTTTCTGAATCTAACCAGTCCGATGAATTTTTCTATGAGTTAACTATATTTTAGAGATCAATTAGACACAAAAAAAACTAAGAAAAACCTCTAATTTTGAAAGTGAAATTATCAAAACACATGAAAAATCATGGTTTCCACTAAATTTCAAAACTCATTTTAAAGCTCATTTCAAAACCAAATCACTTTTATTTGATCCTAAACCTGTTAAAACTTAAAAACGAAAATAGTGCATACCTTTGCTTTGCAAAGCGATTGAAGTTTTGGCCTCTGGAAATTTTGCTCAAGCTTAAGAACGATGGAAGAAGAAAAAGCTAGGGAAAGAGTTGCAGCAATGGAGATTGGACTTCAGATTGGTGGGAACTGATTGCATCAAGCTGGTTTATATAGAGTATGAGGGAGAGCTTCAATGGTGGAAAAATGGTCACGATAGGCTACCGTCGACGCTGCATGAAGTGATTCATGCGTACGCAGCTACTGCATGTAAAGATGGATATTTTTATATATTTTATTATATTTTAATCCTTTTAACCATATCTTCAATATGTAGACAATAAATAGGTTTAACTAAATTAATCCAACCAGTCTAAGTGATGTGGTTTTAAAAGTTATAACCACTATAAAAATTTGGAGAATAATACACTTAGAAAATTAATTGATTTTAACAAAAATGTCAATTGGGCACATTTTTATAAATTAACAATCTTCTTCAAATGATTTTAAAATTTAAATTTTGAAATTCTAACAACACAAAATGATTAGTTAAAACATCGATTAAACACATGGTATTTTCTTGAAATTTTCTGACTTCTATAATTAATTAAAAATTAATCTTTTATAAATAGGGACCTCTTCAGGTCACAAATATAAGTATTTCTGAAAACCAAAAGCATAGATTAAAAGGTCTTATGAATTCATCATTTAAAGTCACTACCAATGCATAGCTTTGATAATTAAATAATAATAATCAACAATTAAATATTTTAAATAATAATATTTATGGTAAATTACCATTTTGCCCTTCCAACTTAAATGAGTTGGATCTGTGAGCTACCAAGCTCTGATTGGACCGATCCTGGATTTTTCAAAAAGCCAATCTGTAATCTTCATGATCAACGGATCAAAACACAATTAATTAACACAAATAACACAATTAGTCCTAATTTTAGGTCACGGTATTACAAAGGCTGTGTTTTATTGGAATTAGAAGCTCTCCAAAGTGTGGGGACCACTAGGTTAGCAAACTTAGAAATTGTACTAAGGTAAAAACGTGTGGAGAGTAGAATTAGGAGGCTTCCATCGAGAATGAGAGAAAGAAAAGGAGAGAGGGTTGGCCTTAGGATTTTTCTTTCTAACAAAAATTGGTTTTCTAAAACTAAGGGGATTAAGACTCCAAATCTTCAAGTATTACTATTCTCATTCAAGCAAAATGTGTACAAGGAATTAAGGATCAATTCCAAAATAAAAATACACTATGAAAGGATAAATTCGATCCAAGCAAGGGAAATTTTTGCATTTTACAATTTTGCCCATGGCATGGGCAAATTGGTCTTTTCTCAGCAATTTATTTTAATTGAGTGCTTTAAATTAAAATTTGGATTATAGGAATTTTATTTTCTTAGTAATTAATTATTTATTGGAATATATTCAGTGAATTTTGCAATTAAGAGAATATTAATTTGTGTGATCTAATTGAGGAGAATGTGTGTGCATTTAGGGAGCAAATTAAATTCTATATTTAGTGTGTTTTCCAAAATAAATTTTAATAAAATGAAATAAAATAACACACAAGCACAAACAAATATAAATTCTTCTAAATTAGCTCTACCCACTACCATTGATCCCGTTATTTCGAGTAGGGTCACTACAACATCAACATATTGGACATGTCACACATTAAGCAATCTCATCCAATCATTTTATCACACAATTCTCATATCTTATCATGTAACGCCCCGCCCTTTTTCACTCGCTTCTTCCCATAAATCAGAGTCTATTTTTTTTTTTTATAACAGAGTAGAGTGATAGAGCGCGGGACGTCACGACTTGAGCTAAGTCCGAACTTCCAAAGTCCGACCCTTAACTGGCCACCCCTATGTGTGCATGGACTAAGTCCACGAAAACAGTTCACACATTACAATATCAACTTGTGGAGTAAAAATCATAACATGCGAAATTATAATAGAACCAAGTTCTATTCCATTCAGATAGCAAAGTACGTCAAGTCCTTAATCATCATTCAAATATCATAATTATCCAAAGTAAACATCCAACCAATCTAAGTTATTACATTTCCGGAAACTAGTTACTCAATACATGTCCATAAGTAACTTTTATTCAAACATATAAAATAAATCATCCAAGCTCCTATGCCTGGCCCGTCTTGTGTTCATCGTTCCCCTGATTTCCTGTGTCATCCACTAGGGTAGAAGTTGGGCGTTAGAACAACGCGCCCAGTAGGTATTCCAATTAGGGTAAACACATGGTTAGTACAAAACATATATAATAATGTAATGTCAAAAACCATATAAACCATGCCATGCAATGATGACAAATGCAATGAGTCCCACCCATCACATGTACATAAAAGCACCGATCACATAGGTCTTTCAGACGCCCCGACGGAGTGTGGACCCTCCGGTTACAAATCCTTCACCCCATGCCATGCATGAGATGCCAATGAAAACACATGCTATTTGATCATATAAACATAGCATTAAAATCACATTTTGAAACATATCCAACGCATGCTATTTTATCATATAAACATAGCATTAAAATCACAATATTAAAACATATCCTTTGCAACATAAATTTCATCAAAAATAAGATAAAACAAATGTACATAAACCCATGGTTTCAAAGAGGTGGAATCCTACCAAAGACCGCTAACGTGTCCCTGCATCTTTCGTCCGGTAACCGTTCACGGTCGTAAACACCTTGTGAGGTCCCGTTACCTTATAATATAATAATAAATCAAAACCAAGTCCCACTTGATTTACAATATTTTAAGTCCATAAACTAATCCCCATGGGGTTCGGCCATACACCATTTTCTCACTTATTTACCAAATTGCCATTATAGATATCCATAGCCATTTTACTTGCTTAGGTTCCAAAATAATCCATACAATAATTCATGGGCTTCGGCCATACACCATGGCCGAGCCCTATGTCCAATATTTTCACATATTTACAAGATTGCCATTGATTCCATCAACTTATGTTTGAGTTCCATTAATTCTACATAATTACTAAAATGCAATCCATGGCTATCATAACCCATAATCCAATCCTTTCAAACATTAAAAATCATAAATCATTCCCGATATTAATTCCATAATCAATTCCTTATTCCCAACATGATCCATCAAATATTCCCCATGTGGTTTGGGCATACACCATGGCCGAACCCATGGTCCTTCATTTTAGACCTTATTTACAAAATTTCCATTGGCCTAATTATTTCCAACCTTCCATTCATTAACACATAAACCTAAACCCATAAAATTGGTTCATGGGGTTCGGCCAAGCACCATGGCCGAACCCTATGATGTCTAAGTTTCTATTTTCATCATCTTCCATTATTAGCAATTCCATAATTAACAAGTCCATAATTAGAAGGTCCATATTTAGAAACTTTCTAAATTTAATACCCATCCTTCCATTTAATCATTCAAGGTCCATGATTAGATACTTTCTAATCTAGTAACCATTCTTCATAAAACATGAGCAATGTTCCTCCATGGGGTTCGGCCCTTCATCATAGCCTAACCCTATAGTTCTTTAATTTCTCTTAAACCATTTAAACTCTTTTTAAAACATACATAATTATTCCATTAAGATTATCATGATCATCTCCCAATCCTCTTCATTTTAATCAATTAAAATCCACAAATATAGTTGGTGGGGTTCGGCCATACACCATGGCCGAACCTCACCCCTTCTTTTCTATTCTTTTGATCCAACATCCTAGCCATAATAAAATCATGGTTCGGCCATGCAATGGCCGACCCACATCCCTAACCATATCTCCATTTAAAAATCCTCTTAAAACATAAGTATAAATCCATGATCTTCATGCTTCAAACCCTATAAACTTATTAACAACTTCCATGGTTTTCATTATTAAAATCCAATAAAATAAACCATGTCTTTCCATGGGGTTCGGCCATGCACTATGGCCGAACCCTATGGTTCTTTCTTTCCATTAAAATTAATACATTCATCTCCCTATCCTCTTCCATGGGGTTCGGCCATACACCTTGGCCAAACCCTATGGTTCCTTATTTCATTAAATAAAATTATCGAAACTACTTACCATTTCCGCGACTCCTCCAGTTCTCTTCGCTTGTTTTTGCTCTTCCAATCTTCTTCTCCTTCTTGATCTTTCACTTACTGGTTGCCTTCTCTCTTCCTTGATGTAATGCCGAGAATACCTTCTTGCCAATGTGCAAACCAGCGTCTAGACCTTCCCTTGATTGTGTTTGCCGTGAGCCCTTAATCCTCCTCTCTTTTATCAACTTCCACCGATCCTATTTCCTCAAGATAGCAATTGTCGTGTTTTAACCAAGGGAGGAATCCCTTTTGGTGCATTAACTCCTATATGGCAACCAATCCTATCTTTATTTGGACACCTTCTTTATCTAGAAATCCCCTAGTTTCACTCTTTGAGAAAGGAAAGGACTCCTTTTTAAGACACTCCAATCCATGCGCATAACCCTATACACGGCCATGCAATATTTATTTTTATTCTTAGATATCTTCTTTATTTAATTTTAGACAATTCTTGGATATGCAAATCTTAGATATCTTCTCAAGATATTCTAGCATATTACATAGATATGCATATCACTCATGCGCATAAACATGGATTTAATATCTAAAAATCGGCCATGCAAAATTATCCCATTCTTAATCCCTTATTTATAGATATTGTATTATCAATTAAATTCAACTCCATTTAATTTTTAATGAAAACAATTCCACAACCGTTGGGTCCTAATTGGGCCAATGACCCAACTCATTACCCAATTTAAGATCCATAACTACTATTCACAAATTAAATGGATTATTTTCATACAAAATAATAAATTGAAAATCCGGGGTATTACATATCATGAATATCAACTACAGACGCTCATATCTCAAGTCTACACAAATACAAATGCACATGAAGGATCCTTCAACAAGGTTGATGGTCAAGCCTTTCTCAGGCACTTAGGCCACTTACATTTCAAATATATATCACAAGTCCTGTAGTGATCCTACCCGAATTAATGAATCAATGTTATTGGTAGAGCTAGCTTAGAAATTTAAAAATTGTTTGTACTGGTGTGTCCTTATTTTTATTAAAATTATTTTTTGAAAATACACTGAGACTTAGAATTAGATTAATTAATTTCCCAAATGCAAACACTTTCCCTCAAATTGAATCACATGATTTTAATTCCCCATGAATTAAATAATTGTTAGGGCCTCAGTTTAACCGAGTCTATGTATTGTCAATTCTGTGACTGAATGTGTCATTGCCTTTGAGGATTGTAGATTGAAGAATCAAGATCAAGAGCAAGTTGAAGATCATCTCACCACATGTTTGGCAATCACACAGGTAAAATGATCATAGAAGACCTTAGGATGAACCAAACACACGGACATTAGACCAAGCCTTAAGAAACTCAAAATGGAAAATTGCAACTATCTAGGTCGAGCCCATCGAGACAAGGCTCAAGGCCCTCCTTCTGGGATTTAGGAAAAAACATTGTCAAATATTGTTGCTCCCAGATCGGGCCCCTCAAGAAACTTAGAGTCCTTCAAAAACACTGAAGTGTTGGTCGAGCCCCTCGAGTTGAGTTTAAATGATCAGAATCTGTAAATTGTAAAACTCTTAGCACGAGACCTGTTGAGCACTGAAATCTGACATTTTTACCCCTGATTATTGGGTCAGTTAATCCTCAATTTTGTATATAATGATGCATTTAATGTAGTTTGTCAGTTTTGTAGTGAAAAATGGAAAGTTCAAGAAAATCAACTTAAAACAACAGAAAATTGTAAGATTAGAGCTTTAAAGAGAAGACCTATGATTATTATAATTATTTCATGTCACTTTTTAGGATTTTCATGTAAATTAATTAATCTAGATCCAGTTATGAGAGTCTAAAATTAATTAATAATTTTTAGATTAGTGGCTGAATAATAATTTAATTATAGGGGTTAAAAGCTGCAATCCAAGAGGCAAAGCCTGAATTTCTAGTCAATGAGCCAAGATTCAGTCCAAGTGGGCCAAGCTATGCTCCACAAAGCTTCAATGGGTCAATCCACATGCAAGCCCATGCACATTTCACACTTTGGGCTAGGCCAGTGTGTAAGCTCAATTCAACTAAGGTCCAAGCTCTCAAATCCAATTCCAGTGGGCCCAAGTTGAGGTCTAAATCCAAATCCAAAGCCCAAGTCCAATAAACTCCATGGTCCAACCCAACTACCCATGTCCAAAACCCATAACCCAACTCCACATCTACACCATCCAATTTCCATCTTAGATATTAACCTTCCATCTCACACACCAAATTAGGTCAAACCTTAGATCCACCATCAAATCTAACCCATCCATTCATCCATCGTTAGATCTAGGTCATCCATCATCATCTTGATCATCTTAACCTTGGATTAGTGTTCATTCATGAATCACCTATTAATCCTTGCATTCATTTCATGCATTGATCATCTTAGCAATTAGATATTAGGTCATTTAATCTCATTCACCCATTCATCTCGTAGAAATCCTAGAGCCTCCACACGCATCCATCACATACACACATTTCTTTAGATTTATGTCATGCATTTCATCATCCATTTAAGATCACCTATGCATCTAAACACTCCATCAACCATCTACCCAATTTTATAAGTATTTTACCCTAAATACCTTAGAGCCATTAGATCAAAACCCATTTAATCTAAGTCATTCATTCATAAACCCTAAGCTATGAACAACTTGTAGTTCAAGCTAGCCCCCATCGCATATCACACCTAATCATCCCATGATTTTTTGCAACGTAAAACCTCTCCATGCACTTAGACTAAAAACTATCTAGATACACCCCTAAGATCTGAACACACCTCATAATCCAATCCCCAAGTATCTAACACGATTTTTCCCAATCCCAAAAAATCCAATTTCTAATTTTTTCTCCAAATCTCCTATCTTCTCTCCACCTTGACCTAACAACCAAGGAAAGCCACACAAAAATCATGTGACCCTCCTTTTGTAACCATAAAAACCTAGTTTTAATCTCCATCATCCTTTCCCATTTAGTTTCAATCCAATCCATTGATTTCCCAACTTAAACCTTGATTTAATCCAAGCCATCCATGTCTTTTCAAAACCTATAAATACCCATTACCCCAAGGGTATGATCTGGAATTCAAGAGGACTAAAGGCTAGAGCAAAAGACAAGAAGACAAGGAGCAACATGCGAATTTTCAAGTGAGAGTGTAGATTTTTATCTTTTATGTTGTCTTTCTCATATTTAATTTAGAAAAGCCATGTACTTTAATTCTTCCATTTAATAAAGTAAAGCATTCATTTAGAACCATAGAACATCCAATTTCTAAAATAGTTTTATGATTACTTTATTTTTAATTTCAAGAACATAACTTTTATTTATTTGATTGAACATGAGCATATGCAATAGTTAGGATCTTGATTGTAAGACTTGAATCATGATTACTAAGGTTTTGATTAATTAAATTAAAAGTTGTGAATCTTGTTTTATTAATAAGTGTGAATTGTATTTTAGATCTTCACGTGAATTTCAGATCAAGGCCTTCACTTTGTTTACATATCTTGACTGATGAATGGTCTATTCTAAACAACCACCTTTTCTGTTACTGCATATTTAATTTCAGTCATTTATTTTTATGCAATTTAATTTTCTGTCTTTTAATTATGTTAAATCTTATTTTTGTTCGCAATTGTTGTTTTAACCCAAAATCTTGTATAAATCTAATATTTAATTCACTCTTTAATTATTTAATTCATTATTTAATTCTTTAATTCTCTCTCTTAAATCACTCTCTCTCTCTCTCTCAGATCCATTCGATTGAAGTTAGGAAGATGTGTAAATAATTTTGTAACTTGAAATCCTAAACATGATTAAGGCTAAAAGTTGATTCACCATATTAGAATAAGAAATCACACATCTTATTTGCTGATTTTCCAAATTGGATACATAACTCATATAATGATTCAATTTCTTAAAAACAATTCATGTTTAGGGGATATTAATTTAAATTCATATACTTTGAGATTTTCCATTGGGTTCGACTTCTCTCTCACAATACTATACTATGAATGGTTCGTGCACTTGCGAGAATTACAAATTTAAAACATCAACAAGATCCACGAGGCTCCATCGAGCTCCTCGAGACTTCGAGCCTATCGAAGAAAATCTCGAGGGCCTCGATGACTAACCGTTTCTAGCCGTTCTAACTGATTTGACAACACACAGAGGTTGCGTGCTTGACTGGGTTACCTTCGAGGCCCTCGAGGACTAGCCATTGGTGCTTAGTTTTCTCTATATAAACTCCGAGTTTTTGAGCTAATGTTTGCACCTGATGATCCCAAGTTTATTTTAGAGTATTCCTTCAATCTCTAGACCTAATGACTAGTTCATCTTCAAGAATGGTGTCTAAGGTTAGTTCTGTCATCATGGCATTGCTGTTGAGCATGACCTAAGGATGAGCTAGGAAGAGATGCCGTGTGCTCCCTCACTTACCTGGGAACTTACCTGGCCATCTTGTGGTTGAACTCTCATTGGAGACTTAGATTGTTTGGAGAAAAAAGTAGGAGCAAGTCTAGATACAATTTTTAGGGTCCTATTATTCAATAAAAAAAATTTGATTGCATTAGTGCAATTTAAATTTAGATCTAGGCATTTTTTTGTCTGGATTTTTTTTAGCATGTATGATCGTGTCTGTGTATGCATAATTGGTCACGTAACTCCTCCAATCGCTTGGTTAGAGTTACACTTCCCATCAGAACATCGATTGTTGCGTCTGATGCTCAGTCCGGCTCAGTCATAGACATAGACGATTCACCTACTTCACCATCATCATCATCACCCTCATCTACTCCTCCATCATCTCCCATAGCAGAAGAAATTGCGAAGAAAACTCTCCAAGATTACTTCTCACCAATCACAGCCAATTCACCATCAGGTATAGTTGTACATGAAACCAATGTTACCTTTGAACTTAAGTCAGGACTTTTACATCTATTACCAACCTTTCATGGTCTTGATAGAGAGGATCCGTACCTCCATATGAAAGAATTCGTAGAGATCTGCGCCACCATTAAAATCCAAGGAATTACTGATGAACCTATTCGACTTCGATTATTTCTTTTTTCTCTCAAAAAAAGAGCGAAATCATGGCCAAATACTTAACCTGCGAATAACATCACCACTTGGGATCAGCTAGTTAATAAATTTTTTAATAAGTTTTTCCCAGTATCAAAATGAAACGTTCTCAAGAAAGAAATGATAAACTTCAATCAAAAGAAGAGTGAACAATTCTGTGAAGCATGGGAAAGATTCAAAGAAATATTAGCAAAATTCCCCCACCATGGTTTTGAAACATGGAGACTTGTCCAATTTTTCTATGATGGTTTGACACATCAACCCGTCAAATGGTCGAGTCTATGAAAAATGGGGACTTTTTGAAGCTAACTAAAAACAATGGATGGACATTCCTGGAAACATTGGCGAAAAATTCTCAGCGATGAGATTTTTCCAAAAAAGATATTTTAGCACAAACCTCAAGAAAAGGGGGTTTGTACGAAGTCAGTAGTGATTTTGACGTTAGGTTAGCAATCGCAAACCTAACAAAAAAAGTCGACTCATTAGTAATGACTCAAGTGATGAATCCATCAATAGGACCAAATGCTGAATTTTGTGTTATGTGTTCTAGTCCAGGACACACCGCTCAAAATTGCTCTTCCCTAGAATCAAATTCTGAGTGTTCAACTGAACAAGTATATGCACTCAATAATTTTGGAAGATAGCAAGAAACCCCGTGCTCTGCTACATATAATCCTAATTGGAGAAATCATCCCAATTTTTCTTGGCGACAGAATCAACCTCCAATGAATAAACATTCCTCAATATCAAAATCAGTCATTTCAACCACCTTCATATCAACCACCACCTCAAAATTAGCCATACCATCCATCCCAGTCAAATTAGTCAAATCAATCAAATCAATCTTATCCTTCACAACAAAGTAAACCTTTGATTGAGGATATGTTGCAGCAACTCATGCAATCTACCCAGCAGGTTATGCACAACCTTCGAAACACAACTTGGACAATTATCCACTGCTATTGGTGATAGAGAACAAGGCAAATTTCCCATTCAACCTATTCCAATTCCTAAGGGACAGTATGAAGTTTCATCATCCAAACCAGATGATGTTAAATCAATTACTACATTGAGATCAGGGAAACAAGCAGATAACAAAGTGGAAATGCCTAAAGAATCAATCAATGATCAATCAAAGCAATCGGATAACTTACTGAGTTCATCCCCTGTCCAAAATCCTTCGAATTTATCTGCTAAGAAAACATTTTTCACCATGGGCTCTATATCCTCATACATTATCAGTAAAACAAAAGATACATTGTGGTGACATACTAACGGTTTTTAAACATGTCAGTATCAATATCCCTCTATTGGATGCCATCAATCAGGTACCTTCGTATGCCAAATTTCTCAAAGACCTATGTACGGTGAAATGAAGAACCAATGTTCTTACAAAGGCTTTCCTAACAGATAATGCGAGTGTACTGCTCCAACAAACATTTCCAATCAAACATAAGGATCCTGGATGTCCAACCATTTCTTGTACAATTGGTACATACACAATTGACAGGGCCTTATTAGATCTTGGAGCTAGTGTCAGCCTACTGCCACATTCTCTCTATGAGCAGTTAGGTTTGGGAGAATTGAAACCTACTTCTATCACACTTCAATTAGTTGATCGCTCAATAAAAATTCCTAGAGGTGTGATAAAAGACGTTCTAGTTAAGGTTGACAATTTCTACTTCTCTTTAGATTTTGTGGTATTGGATATACAATCAACTCAGGATGATAATGGACATGTCCTTGTCATTCTTGGACAACCATTTCTGGCAACTGCAAAAGCAGTGATCAATTGCCAAAATCATATGCTTAGATTATCATTTGGAAATTTGAAAACTTAACTCAATGTTTTTGGCCTTTGTCGACAACCTCTCTGCATAGATGATCCATGTGAGGTTAACTTAATTCAGAGTTCAGTTGATGAATTTTTTCCTTCACTCCATTTTCAATGATCAATTTGAAAAATCACTGTCTATCTTAGACAAGGATTTAAATTTCAATGAAGTGGATGTTATCACCAAATTTAAACCTCTTTCTGTCAATCCATCAGTGTCAGTCTCGTCTATTGTGAAGCCACCAAAATTAGAAGTCAAAGCTCTTCCTTAAACTCTCAAATATTCATATCTTAGATCTTTAGACACATTGCCAATTATCATAGCTTCATACTTAACTTCTGAGCAGAAGTCTAAACTTCTGACTATTTTAAGAGATCATCGTGAAGATATAGGATAGTCAATTGCCGATCTCAAAGGAATTAGCCCTTCTGCGGTCATGCACAAAATTTATCTAGAAGAAAATTCCAAAACATATAGGGAACCACAGAGGCGGTTAAATCAAGCAATGCAGGAAGTAGTGAGAGCTGAAATTTTGAAACTACTCAAAGTTGGAATCATTTACCCAATTTCATATAGTGCATGGGTAAGTCCAATCCAAGTTGTCCCGAAAAATTCTGGTGTCACGGTAATAAAAAATGAGGAAAATGAGTTTGTTCCAAAGCGCGTTCAAACGAGTTGGAGAGTTTGTATTGATTGCCGCAAGCTGAAAACTGCCATTCGAAAAGATCACTTCCCTCTTCCTTTCATTGATCAGATGCTTGAACGTTTAGCCGGTCATGCATTTTATTGTTTCCTTGATAGTTATTTTGGCTATAACCAGATCTATGTTGCTCATGAAGATCAAGAGAAAACAATATTCACCTGTCCATTCGGTACGTTTGCCTATTGTCATATGCCTTTCGGACTGTATACTGCACCTACCACCTTTCAGAGGTGCATGGTTAGTATTTTCTCTGACATGGTAGAACGTTTTCTGGAAGTTTTTATGGACAATTTCTCAGTCTTTGGATCAACTTTTGACCAGTGCCTGCACTATCTGACTCTTGTGTTAGTCAGGTGCAAAGAAAAGAACTTAGTACTTAATTAGGAAAAATGTCACTTTATGGTGAAATCAGGAATAATACTTGGGCACATCATCTCAGAAAAAGGAATTGAAGTGGAGTTAACCTAATCTCTAATTTACCAAAACCACAAACTATTAAGAGATTAGGTCATTCTTAGGTCACGCTGGATTTTACAGAAGGTTTATCAATGGATTCAGTGATATATCAAGACCTCTTTGTAAACTCTTGACCAAGGATCCCGTTTTCAATTTTGATGAAAAATGTGTCATAGCCTTTGAAAAATTGAAAACTGTCTTGACTTCTGCTCCAATCATACAGCCACCTGATTGGTCTGTACCTTTTGAAATTATGTGCGATAACTCTGACTATGCAGTAGGAGCCGCGTTAGGACAAAGAATGAACAGATTACCTCATGTTATTTACTATGCTAGCAAAACATTAAATGACACTCAGCTTCATTATTCCACCACGGAAAAAGAACTGTTAGCAGTTGTATTTGCGCTAGACAATTTTTTATCTTACTTAGTGGGTTCGAAGGTCGTTATCTATTCAGATCACGCTGCACTCAAGTATCTTCTTTCTAAGAAAGATGCTGACTCCCTCCTGATCCGATAAATACTTTTGTTTTAAGAATTTGATATTGAAATTTGGGACAAGAAAGGTTCCGAAAATGTGGTAGCAGACCATTTGTCTAGATTAGTTACTGAGATCACTGAAGATAACCATCCTATCACTGAGTCCTTCCGTTACGAACAACTCATGTCTCTTTCCCAAGTACCATGGTTCGCAGATTGTTAATTATCATGTGACTAGTCAAATGCCTCCTCATTGGGCTAAACAAGATAGAGTTAAATTTCTAGCACAAGTCAAAAATTTCATTTGGGATGATCTATATCTGTTTAAGCATTGTGCGGACCAAATTATTCGTTCCTGAAGAAGAACAACAAAATGTCATAAGTTTCTATCATGATCAAGCCTGTGGAGGTCATTTCAGTGCTAAAAAAACAACTGCAAAAATATTACAATGTGAATTTTACTGGTCCTCCATGTTTCGTGATACCCATACCTTCTATGTTTCATGCGATAGATGTCAAAAATTAGGAAGTATATTCCTCTGGAACATGATGCCTTTAAACCCAATCTTAATTGTCTAACTTTTCGATGTTTGGGGCGTTGATTTCATGGGACCTTTTCTTAACTCTTTTGTCAATCTATATATCCTCGTAGGAGTTGACTACGTATCAAAGAGGGTAGAAGTAGTGGCATGCAAAACCAATGATCACAAGGTTGTCACTCGCTTCTTGAAAGAAAATATCTTCTCTCGATTTGGTATTCCACGAACTATCATCAGTGATGGTGGTAAGCATTTTTGTAATCGCCCATTCGAAAAATTGATGAAATCATATGGGGTGATTCATAAAGTAGCTACACCCTATCATCTTAAAAGAAGTGGACAAGTGGAAATATCAAATAGAGAAATCAAACATATCCTTGAGAAGACAGTCAATCCATCTAGGAAGGATTGGTCTTCCAGACTCCCTGATGCACTATGGGCTTATCAAACTGGGTTCAAGACACCCATATGAATGTCACCCTATCATTTAATGTATGGAAAGGCTTGTCATCTTTCAGTCGAAATAGAATACAAACCTAATTAGGCCATCAAGTGTTTCAATTTTGCTTTAGATTCAGTTGGACAACTCAGAAAAGCTCAATTAGCTGAGTTGGAAGAAATTAGAAATGGAGCTTATGATACGGATAGAAAGTACAAAGACCAAATGAAAATCTTTCATGACAAACACATTCTCCGGAAAATGTTTACAGTTGGTCAAAAGGTCCTATTGTACAATTCTAGGTTGCATCTTTTTCTTGGAAAATTGAAATCCAAATGGTCCGGTCCATTCATCGTCACAATCGTATTTCCATATGGTGCCATCCAGATCAAGCATCCTAAAAGTGGTCATCCTTTCAAAGTTAATGGTCAACGTTTGAAACCATTTAGAGCCCTACACTCCAGAAGGAACAGAGGAAATCCTGCTCATTGATCCAGTTTACCAAAACTGATTTGCACATCTTTACCTAATCCCATTTTGTAACAGCCTAGCCCATAAAAAAGGGCTTGGGGCTCGGCCTAGCAAGATATTGTCTACTTTGTCCCACACGCACACACACATGCACACACGCGAGCCCTCATGGTTTTTGGATCGGACCCGGCCCAAGTCCGGGTCCAAAATGCGTCTTGCTAGTTTGAGGGAGCAAGGCTACTTATAAAGCCCCTCTCAAACTCCTCAACTTCCGATGTGGGACTTTCTATAACTCCCACCCACTGCTGGGCTGTCAGATCCGACCGGCCCACTCTGTTGGCCCGTCCGACAGGGCCCAGTTTCACTTGGATCAGCCTATCTAGGGCCTGGCCTCTGGCTCATGGATCAGGATATCCAACATTTACCCTTACCCACTCATCTTAACCCAATCCTATTTACCCTTACCCAATCATCTTTACCCAGACCCACCAGTCCAATTGTCTATGTCTGAGTTGGTCTAAAGTTCATCAGAGTCGTCAGACTCTAGTTGTTATTTTCCTTGAGTCTAGTTTTTCTTTGAGTCAATCTAGCCTAGAAGACATTCATTTCATCCCACGATACAACCCATATTTAGCTTGTTCATTTTCTAAGATATTTCTTCGTGTACACCTAGCCAGTATAGATTAGGGAACATTGAGGACAATGTTCAATTCGAGTTTCGGGGTGCTAAGGTCATTCATTCATTTTCATAAAAAATCTTAAGGGAGAGTAAGTTCACAACTGAGACCCCTTAAAAAAAAATTCAACATCCATCATCCATCTGTCTTTGTAACCAGCAAACGTTAAAGAACTGTATAAAAGTCACGCACATAGACGGTCGAGTTTTCATTTTTGCATTGTGTCTGTCTAGAACACAAGTTCTCCCATACTTGTGTAGGAAAATCATTTCCTTAGCAATGAGGGTGAGGAAGCTGGAAATCCAAGAGGAACAACCCAGACCTTTATGTGGTCGAAGCACTCCGTCTGCAAAAAGAAAAGCTAAGAGGTTAGGAATTTGTCACAAATGTGGACGTGGGAATTGTAATGGAATAATATTTTATCAAGGAGTTCATTGTGTGACAGCAACAAAGTATAGACTATAAGTGGAAATAAACAGATTTATTTGGATTTAGTCAAAGGTAGAGTAAATCCAGAAAGACTGAGACTCCTTGATGTCCAAAGAACTATTGATTTTTGCTTAAGGGACTATAAACGCCTTGACATTCTGACGTTAAACGAGTCATAGTTTTCTTAAGCAGAGAGAGGCAAACTTAATATTTTTTAGGGTAGAGTAAGCAAAAGCTGAGACTCATTGGTACTTAATAAGACTATCAATTTAGGTCTAAGAAAAGCATGCGACTTGACAATCTAATGTAAACAGAGTCACATTTTTAATATTAATACTTAGAGATCTTTATTTCATACTTTTCCAGAAAGACTTTTATAGGATTAATACTTGGAAACCATTGTACACAACCATATTGAATTTAGTCCGAAAATGAAAAATATTCACGAGTCGAATAATCACCAGAGGAATACCAGTGGAGACTTAACCCAGTGAGCTTTAGAGCCATTTTTTTTTCTTCTGAGAGTTATAAGTCAATTCTATTTTCTTTAGAAGCGCAAATAAGTCGTTGTTGATCTCATTATTCTTCATCTTGGTCATATTACTGAGAATGTCATCAAAATTGAGTTATTATATCTGAAATTTTTGGAATTTATTTAAAACAAAAAAACCACCTGTTGAAACTTAGGATATGATCTAGGCCATTGTTGGATCGTTTGAGCTAAAAGCCTACCTATAGTTGGTCATCTTATCTTGATAGTTCCCTAACTGAGCCTTTAAGCCTACTTTCTTGACAAGCCATGTTTACCATACCCAACTCCAGTCCCAGAGTATGAGTCAATCAAAAATATCCATGACCCATTCTTAGAAAAGGTTAGAGATGTAAAATTAAGGGATGGTACTCTAGAAATAAAGGCACGAAAAAAAAAAAGAACAAGAAAAAAAAAAGGAAATAGCATCCAAAAAGGGAAACGTCCAGATACCAAAAGAAGGATGTGAAAAATAAAAGAAAAATAAAGAAGTAAAAATACTTTGAAAAGTGCCGAAAAAGAAAAAATAGGAGGAAAAATATCTCATTCAAAATCATGAAGACCTCTAACCATTTCTATTCAAAATATTTCTGGAGCCTTATATCCTTCTTTGATTTGAACCGATCCTAAGCCACGTTTCGTCCTAAAAGGAAGTCCTATTGATCTTAGGTCTAAAAAAGGTGTTTCATGCAGAGAATAAATAAAGAAAAATAATGGTATTTAACTCAACATTCTCAGGAAAATGGCACATATTCATGATATCATTCATCTTCTTTGATATGAGTCGTCTTTGTTAATACATATGTGAGATACTTTGATTTTGAGTACATAAATTCTGCTCACATATACCTGAGAGAAAATGAACCCAAACCTCTGAGTATTAATTTTTTCGAGAGATATATCCAGTGAGGTTTGCAGTCAAAGCGCATTTTCCAATGGTGTGAACAAAACTTGGGACTATTTGGAAAAATATGTCTATCTTAATATTGGCTAAGCACACACTACACTCCAAGTATAAGCCTTGTAAAATGAATTTTAGAGTGGTATGATGTATGATGTCTAGACTTCTCATCCTTGTGTTCCTGTTAAACATGTTGATATTTGTGGGTATTATCACTAAAAGCCCTCACGAGACTATAACTCGTCCACTAGTGGTGACCTAAGGGTTTAAAGGTTTGTTACATACGCAAAATGCAATCGAGAGTACCAGTGAAAGTGGTTTAGTCTAGGATTTTCAATTTATTCAGTTGGTCTAGAATAGGATTTCTGTGTGTCTTTAGAATTTTTAGTTTTAGTTTTGCTCGAGGACTGGCAAAATTTGCATTTGGGGGTATTTATTGAGCACTGAAATCTTATATTTTTACCCCTAATTATTGGGTTAGTTAATCCTCAATTTTGTATATAATGATGCATTTAATATAGTTTGTCAGTTTTGTAGTAAAAAGTGGAAAGTTTAGGAAAATCAAGTTAAAACAACAGAAAATTGCAAGATCCGAGCTTTAAAGAGAAAACCTAGGATTATTATAATTATTTCATGTCACTTTCAAGGATTTTCATGTAAATTAATTAATCTAGATCCAATTATGAGAGTCTATGATTAATTAATAATTTTTAGATTTAAAGTGGTTGTTTAATTATTTAATTCTAGAGGTCGAAAGCTGCAATCCAAGAGCCAAAACCTGAATTTCATTCAATGGGCCAAGATTCAGTCCAAGTGAGCCAAGCTATGCTCCACAAAGCTTCAATGGGCCAATCCACAAGCAAGCCCATGCGCACTTCACACTCTGGGCCAGGCCAGTGTGCAAGCTCAGTCAAACTAAGGTCCAAGCTCTCAAATCCAATTCCAGTGGGCCTAAGTTGAGGTCTACATCCAAATCCAAAGCCCAAGTCCAATAAACTCCATGGTCCATGTTTGATTTTACCTAAGTCCAACCCAAATGCCCATGTCCAAAACCCATAACCCAATCCACATCCACACCATCCAATTTCCATCTTAGATCTTAACCTTCCATCTCACACACCAAATTAGGTCAAACCTTAGATCCACCATCAAATCTAACCCATCCATTCATCCTTCATTAGATCTAGGTCATCCATCATCATCATGATCATCTTAACCTTAGATTAGTGTTCATCCATACATCACCTATTAATCCTTGCATTCATTTCATGCATTGATCATCTTAGCCGTTAGATATTAGGTCATCTAATCTCATTCACCCATTCATCTCTTAGAAACCCTAGAGCCTCCACATGCATCCATCACATACACACATTTCCTTAGATTTAGATCATGCATTTCATCATCCATTTAAGATCCACCTATGCATCTAAACCCACCATCAACCATCTACCCAATTTATAACTATTTTACCCTAAATACCTTAAAGCCATTAGATCAAAATCCATTTAATCGAAGCCATTCATTCATAAAACCCTAAGCTATGAACAACTTGTAGTTCAAGCTAGCCCCCATCACATATCATACCTCATCATCCCATATTTTTTGCAACCTAAAACCTCTCCATGCACTTAGACTAAAAACCATCTAGATACACCCCTAAGATCCAAACACACCTCATAATCCAATCCCCAAGTATCTAACACAATTTTTCCCAATCCCAAAAAACCCAATTTCTAATTTTTCTACCAATCTCCTATCTTCTCTCCACCTTGACCTAGCCCCCAAGGAAAGCCACACAAAAATCATGTGACCCTTCTTGTGTAACCATAAAAACCTAGTTTTAATCCCCATCATCCATTCTCATTTAGATTCAATCCAGTCTATTGATTTCCCAACTTAAACCTTGATTTAATCCAAGTCCTCCATCTCTTTTCAAAACCTATAAATGCCCCACTATCCCAAGGGTAAAATTCAAACATGACCTGGAATTCAAGAGGACTAAAAGTTGGAGCAAAAGACAGGAAGACAAGGAGCACCATGCGAATTTACAAGTGAGAGTGTAGATTTTTATCTTTTATATTGTCTTTCTCATATTTAATTTAGAACCCTAGAGCATCCAATTTCTATAATACTTTTTTGATTACTTTATTTTTAATTTCAAAAATACAATTTTTATATATTTGATTAAACATGAGCGTATGCAATAGTTAGGATCTTGATTGTAAGACTTGAATCATGATTACTAAAGCTTTGATTAATTAAATTAAAAGTTGTGAATCTTGTTTTATTAATATGTATGAATTGTATTTTAGATCTTTACGTGAATTTCAGATCTAGGCCTTTAATTTGTTTACATATCTTGCGTGATAAACGGTCTATTCCAAACAACCACCTTTTCCGTTACTGCACATTTAATTTCAGTCATTTATTTTCAAGCAATTTAATTTTTTGTCTTTTAATTATGTTAAATCTTATGTTTGTTGTGCAATAGTTGTTTTAACCCAAAATCTTGTATAAATCTAATCTTTAATTCACTCTTTAATTATTTAATTCATTCTTTAATTCTTTGATTCTCTCTCTCAAAGATCCATTCAATTAAAGTTAGGAAGATGTGTAAATAATTTTATAATTTGAAATCCTAAACATTATTAAGACTAAAAGTTGATTCACCATATTAGAATAAGAAATCAACATCTTATTTGTTGATTTTCCAAGTTAGATACATAACTCATGTAATGATTCAATTTCTTAAAAACAATTCATCTTTAGAGGACATTAATTTAAATTCAAATACTTTGAGATTTTCCATTGGGTTCAACCTCACTCTCACAATACTATACTATGAATGGTTCGTGCGCTTGCGAGAATTACAAATTTAAAACATAAACAAGGCCCACGAGGCTCCTTCAAGCTCCTCGAGACTTCGAGCCTATCGAAGAAAATCTCGAGGGCCTTGATGACTAACCGTTTCTAGCCGTTCTGACTGATTTGGCAACACACAGAGGTGGCGTGCTTGACCAGGTTACCTTTGAGGCCCTCGAGGACTAGCCATTGGTGCTTAGTTTTTTCCATATAAACTCTGGGCTTTTGAGCTAATGTTTGCACCTGATGATCCCAAGTTTATTTTAGAGTATTCCTTCAATCTCTAGGCCTTTGATTGTGAGATTGAGAAAGAAAAAACCATCTAGGGTCCATTGTAGAATCCATATCGAGGATCTTGATGAGGATGATGATGACCTCCAAGAATCCTATAGTGCCCTATATTTTGAGAGTTTGAGATTGGCAAAGGATCTTGAAAAAGAAAAAATTGGGAATGTCAAACTCTCTAGCCAACTTCAATGTGTTAATATGGAAAATGATCTTCTCTCATCATATTTGAACAATGCAAATGATGAAATTGTGAATTTGAGAGAAAATCAAAATTTGCTTCAAGAAAAACTTAAAGTTTTTTAAAATGAAAACTTGAAGCTCAAGGAAGTTGGAAAATGTCTTGGAGAAAAGAATGTTAAGAAATCTCAAGACATGGTTACCCAAAGAAATAAAAAATTGAAAAAATCTATTTTGGGTAAACCTCATGGTGATTGGCATGGTATTTCTCAATCAAACTCAAGGAGACACATGAGCCAATCCAAACTTGTCAAAGACCACACCATACACATTTCTAGAGTAAAATGCTTTTATTGTGGTTTAACCGGGCACTTCAAGCATGAATGTAAGACTAGGATGCTTGTTGAAAGAAAAGTGGTCAAAGATCTCCCTCAAGGTGTAAAGAATAGAAAGTTTGATGTGATTGGAAATTCACACCATGCGACGAATAAGGTATATCATTTTGATTATGTGAATGTTCCTAGGAAACACAATGCACCTCACACTTCACATCATCCCTTCATTGGCAAATCTAAAAGGGATAGACCAAGATCTCCTCATACTATGGTTAGAAATATGAAAAGGAGAGTCTTGTCTCAATTCAATGAATTTGGGCCAAATGTTCGTGATGGTAGAATCAAAATGCCCAAAGTTCAAAGATTTGAGAGGAAAGGTTCGGATTTAAAATTTGTATGGATACCAAAGGTATAGGACCATACCCACGCCCTACATTGGTCTAAGACTTGAGCTTAATTTGTGTATCTCTAGACCAATTGTAGTTCAACTCAAACTTGGTATAAATGAGTTCAAATAACCAAGTGTTGTGGCATGGCACATTTGACCTCTTGCAAGCACTTGATTTCAGTTTTCCTGGCTATAGTGTTTATCATGCTTGAAGGGTCATAGAGTTATGGACTTAGATTCCTAGTCCCATAATGTTTGCTCAAATGTGTGAAGGGCTACCATTGTTGGTATCACATTTGAAGCATGCTTTGGAATCACCTTTTGTATCTTGCCTTCATTCCATGTTCTTGTTTGATTGTTGGATTGAAATCTATGCAAAATACTTTTGTGGCTTATATGTCCTTATTGGTAGAATCATAATTTTATATGCCATGTGTTTTCATCTCTGTACTATATTGGTAGAATCTTATGTGTGAGATGATCATGTGCACATACAAATGTTTGTTTCCTTCCATGAACTTAAATTTTGTGAATCTCTTGTGGAATGGAACTTGTTCCATGCTTGTGAATGGTGCTTGTTGATCAATGTGTGATCAAATGCTCTTCGTTGGTAATCCATTCATATATCATTCAATTCAAACATTCATAATTGAATGAGAAAGTTGAGGAAAAGCATGGGAGCTAATTTGGTGTTTGGCAAACACTTGTATGCTATACATGGAGATCATTTCTTTTGGACCTTTACTTGATCTCTTGATGGTATATCTTGGTGCAAATAGAAAATGTTTTTGCAACTGTTTGTTGGCTATGGCATATCATGGGCTTTCATACTTATTATATATTTGTGTATGCCATATGTCTTCATACTTCATTTTCATGCCTTTTATTGGTATATCACTTATGAAATGAATGTATGGTTTGTGTGCTTGGTGTTTCATTCCTATGTTTATCATTGGGGAATGACATTGGGGAATGAGGTTGTATTCATAAGAACCATGTTTTGTAAACTTGAGAATGCCTTATCAAATGACATCACACACATGGGCAATAATTCCAAATTGGAAAATTAAAAGGCCCAAAGTCATTGGATTGGATTGGATCAAAATATGAAAATTGGCAAAGGCAAATTTGATCCATGATCCAGGCTTTTGTGCATGTGTTAGAATCACCAAATGGCACAAAAATTTGTGTGAATGTATAGCTCTCATTGGCATTCAAAGGCCGATATGCAAAACAAGATATCTTGTGAATTTGCATACATCACAAGCATACACACTCTTCATCCCCCAATTTGCAACTCTTATGGGGATGTATCGTGTTATTTCCATGTCTTGATAATGGACTACCTTGGAAAATCATTAGATATTGGAAATGTGTTTTTGGAGAAATGTACAAACAAGGAAAATCATCCTTCTCCAAAACCTTATGCACCTATGTTGTGGCTTTCATCTATTAAAAGGTGAATCTTAAAATCAAATGGGTTTTGGTAATGAAAACCAACATGGTTATATGGTCCAAATGCTAATGGACTTGGTGCATCGTGCTCTTAAATCATTGAGCAAGGGAGAGCATGCCTTGGAGTGTTGGATGGGAAGAAATATTCCTCCATCTTTCAAATGCTTAATGGTGTTCCAAGGATAGGTGTTTGTTCATTCATTGTGTCGTATTGGTGTATGTGTTATTGAATGAACTTAGTATGTTGGTTGATGCATTGTGCCCATATAGGTATATATGTTTGCATCACCTTGTTTTCATGAACTATGTGCTCAAATTGGTGTATAATTTATTTAGTTCTTGATTGTGTTCACTCATATATTCATTAATGGGATATTTCTTGTATAAGTGATTCCAACCTCATGGCATACATAAATGTTGTCTCAAAACTGGTACATCTTTTAAAATGCATGTGGCCCCTCCTTTTCCATCCCCTCTCTAGTCCAACCATTGGAACTTGTTGAAGCATACTGATTTTGATGCTTAACACCCTTTGTCAATTTATGACAAAAAGGGGGAGAGAGTTAGAAGCTTGAAAAAAAGCCTATGTTAATGGGGATAAAGATTAGAAGTTTAATGTAAGCTTTGGAGGAGAAATTTAAAGAGATCTTAGGGAGAGAAGATCTTTAAGAGAGGATAGTCTTTGACTAAGGGAGATTAATCAAGACTAAGAGGGGGTTTAGCCCATGTGTTATGGGGGAGCACTATGTGCTTATGGAATAACATTTGAGGGGGAGACTTCTACGCTTCTACCATTGCTTACATTGTTTGTGTGTACAGGTACATTGGCACACCTTGAGGGGGAGCAAGCTAAACAAAACAAGAAAGAACCGAAGCATAGAGTGTAAAGTCTTTTCATTTGAATATGTATTTATAACTGTTGTATCTTTTGTATTCAAATGATGTATATTGGGTTGGGCTAAGTCATTGAGTCTGTATTCATTTGCTTCTAGGCGTTTTGTTATAGAATTTGACAAAGGGGGAGATTATTAGTGCCCCGGCTTGCCGAGTCACCTATTTCTCAATTCCATGACTTAGGTAAAGCATTGTCTTAGAAGTTTGAAGCAATGATCAAGATTCAAGTGATGAAGATTGAATCAAGAACTCAAGCATCGGAGAAGACCTTCCCTAGGCTTAGAACTCACATTAGTAAAACATAAATAAGCTTAGAGAAAATGGACCAAGATATGGCCATTTTAGATGAAAGATAGTTTTGTTGAAAAACCCAGGACCGACCTGTCGTGGATCACGACCCGTCGGTGGACCCAGGACCGACCCCTTGGTGGAAACGACCTGTCGGTGTGAAAAAGACTCATTCTGACTGCCAAAACAGTCTTTTTCACTTTTCCTCAGACAGAAACTCTAGTGGGATCATCACCTGTCTGTGAACCCAGCACCGAACTCTCGACCAGAATGACCCCTCGGTGACTGGGACGTAGAAAAACTTTGGGATGCTTATTTAAACTCTAGATTTTGGAGGTATTGGTTGGACCCTTCAACTTGAAAAATCTCAAGGCAATCCCAAAGATCCCAAACCTCTCCCAACCTCACTCAAACACACATAAACACTTGGTAAATCATTTGTGTGATCATATCCTCTTTATAAGTCTTTACCTTAGTGAATCATTTACCAATCAACCATTTGATTAAAGAGAGAGAGAGAGAGAGAATCAAGATTATGATCAACTTGCAAATCCATATCCTAGCAACCTTTTCTCAACTTGTGATTGCACTTATCAACGTACATCTTGAACATCACATTGGGAAGGAGAAGTCTTCAAGAAACATATATCTACAAGTGAACTCATACAAAGGCAAGTGCTTCTTAGTGATTTTATTTTATAAATCATCTTGTGAAGTGGACTAAGGCAAGGTATCCGGAACCATTATAAAAAATAGAGGGATAAGGAAGTAGACCTTGGGTTGGTCGAACCTTTCAAAATCTAGGAAAAGTAGATTAAGGAGAGGTACTCTGGAACCAATATAAAAAAACTCTAAAGCGTGATCTCTAGTACAATGGTGGTTGGAATCCCAGCCGATTGAGTGAGGTTAAATTCCTGCTCTAATTTTGAGGGTGTAAGTCCCCACATAGTGAATTCGGGATAACCCAAGGTTGGATGAGTCCCTAGAGTGGATGTAGGTCGTTTAACCGAACCACTATAAATTGGTCTTGTGGGTGTTGATCTTTACTTGTGTCATTGTTCTTATAATTGTGCACACTTTTGATCACACAACCCATTTCTCTTGATTAGCATTATTAATTCGCTGCAAATTTGTTAATTAATCAAGAAATTTGTCAAGACAATAAAAATCGGGGATTATCCTGTTCACCCCCCCCCCCCCCCCCTTCTCTCTCTCGGGACAATCTCAGTACTTGTTCTAGCACCTAAGGGAACTTTCATCTTGATTTTCATCACTTGGATCATCTAGGCCTTGGATGTCCTCTTCATTTTTTATGGGCTTTTGGTAAGAACTCGAGTCCTCCTATTTATCTAAATAGATTCAAAAAATAGCTTGAGCTCAGTTGGGTGGCATATGAGATATGTTCATTTAAGCCAAGTTTTGGTGGATCTTCGACGAAGTTTGGGCTTGTGAACAATCCTAATATAAATACTAAAGTTTGTTGCAAGTTGAATTGGTTTATAGTTGCTTGGATTTATAAATGTGATAATGAAGACATTTGGACTTGAGTACATAGTTGAAGTAATGCAAGCCACTCATTTTATAGATACATTAGTATAATAAAACTTGAAAAAAATTTATGACAAACTCAGAAAGGGCAGGTTTGGTAAACACTCGGGCTAAAAGCCATAGTGTTTTGATGAGCCATGTCAGGTGGTAAGCCTTATCCAATGATCACAAAAATTATATGGATGGACAAATTATCAGGATGTCTATCATACTGTCAAAATGGGACCCATTGAATTATAATAACCCATTTTTTTAAGATTAAAATGACCAGTTGAATAAATATTCTAATCGTTGGTCCAGAAATTAAATTTGTCTCCCTAAGTTAGATAGAGTTGTCAATTCCGTGACTGATTCCCAACGAGTCATGAGTTGTCCGTTTGTGTGACTGAGTCGTGACCTTGTTCATGTCTCCAAGACTGCACCTCTAAAAGACCTGCATAGTCAAATCAAGTTTCAAGCTCCAGGAGACGCGTCATTTGGAAGGCATCGCACCGAAACCAGAAGAATTTCATGAATGCCAACCAACACAGGTATTTGGACCTCATGACTATCTTAGAAGACCTAGACTTACCATTGGATAAACCTTAGAATCCATGAGTAAGAATTTGGTAGAACTTATTTGGATTTCTTCGGTTAGATGAATTTTTCTCTATTTTAGAGAAGCTCTTGCATCTATCATATGTCCTCAAGTATTAATAAAATCTTTATGATTTGATAGAGCAGTCAAAGATTTTTCCAAAAAGTTCAAGAACACTCAATTCCGAAATGTATAGCTCAAGTTATGAGCATTTCAATGAAAGGGTGTAAAATAGAACAAAACTCGTTTGTCCTATCAAATGACATTTAAATTGGATCAAATTTTGTGAGTAGATAGATCTTTCAAAGAGATTTCCAAAAAGTACTCCCAAAACAAAGCTCTATAGCTCAAGTTATGAAAAATTTAGTTAAAGGGTACTAAGAGATTCTTGAGCTGGATAAAAGTTGCCCTTACTTGGAACTCCCAAAACTGAGTATGGAAGCCCAAGTTATGGTCGTTTTAGTGGAAGTGTACAAAATTGCCACCAATCAGTCGACTGATTGCTGTAAAAACTGTAAAATTCGTCTCTAAAAGTATCAGACGATGTATTCAATCGAATGACTATCGACTGACCATATCAGTCAACCATCAGTCTACTCACATGCAACTGATGACTGTGAAAACACTAAAATTCGTCTCTAAAAGTATCAGCCAGTGTAATCAGTCGACTGATTATCAATTGATACTATCAATCAACCTATCAATCTTGTATCAGTCGGCTGATTGGGCAGAACCTTTCACCGTTTTAGCATTAAATGTGTTTCCAACGGCTCTTTTCATTTGAAAAGTTCTCCCAAGGGATATATTCTTGAGAGGTCTATAAATACAAGACCTTGGGGCATTCCAATGGTGATTTCTCTTTGAGCAAAACCTCATCTAATCATCTTCAAGCATTCCAAACATTTTTAAGAGCCCAAATCTTCCAAGTTAAAACCATTAGCTATTAAACTATCTCTCACACACTCTCAAAGCTCTCGTAGATAAATCTTGAGCATCTTAGACTCATTCTAGAGTGTGTATTTGAGAGAACCTTTAGCGATAGATTGTCTTCATAGGTAAACTATCTACCATCCCTAAATCACTTCTCTACATCTTGGTTGGGCATCATTAGAGCATCTACACTTCACCAAATAGCCAAGCAAGGAGAGGAACTTCAAGAACGCACCACGACCACTTTGACATCAAGAGGCAAGCGTTCTTGGTAACATTGAACTTACTTCTTTCAATCTTTGTCATAGTTGTAAAGGGTAGGTGTAACCCTAGTGAAATCCAAGAAAGGTATTTTCATGGTGTTTTTAAGTCACAGTTCCATCTAAACCCTTGAAGTAGATCAAAGGTTGTAAATGTTCGATCTCTACTCACGCAAGAGATCAAAGGGTTGTAATAGGTTTCTTTTCCACCCATGAAGGAAAAGTTTAGCGGTATCCTCAAGTGGTGTACTTGAAGCGTGGATGTAGGTAAGGTTGCCCAACCACATAAAAATCCTTTTGTCAAGATTTTTCATCTCTTCTCACCCACTCACCTTACTTTGTGCATTTGTGTTTATTTCTTACATTTCTAGCACACAAGTTTGGTGAAATTGTGTTTGTTGAGATTTCACGTCACATTCACTATTTATTGTAAATTTCTATATTTTGGAAGATCAATCCGATTAATTAGTAAAGACCCAATTTTAATTGACAAAAGTATTAAATAATTTAAAAATTCACAATTGCCATGGTCACCCCCCCCCCCTTCTCTCTCTCCCTCTCCTCATGTAAGACAATCTAGCTTGACCAACAGTAACCTATAATGATTAATCCAAAAGTGATGGTGCAACAAATAAAAGTAATAAACAATTGAATCTAAGTTTCTGAAAGAAAACAATAATTTTAAGACATTAAATTTTGTTAGTGCCCCGGCTTGCCGAGTCACCTATTTGTCAATTCTGTGACTTATTTGAAGCATTGCCTTGAAGAGAGAAGTTCAAGATCTCAAGTGATGGTTGAAGTGTGAAGACTCAACGGATCAACAATGTATAGCAATCACAGATGGGAAGTGACCATAGATGACCTTAGGTGCAAACCAAACCTTAGGTTAACCTAGCCAAGTCTTAGAGATCACATCAGGATAATTAATCAAGCCTAATGATGTACACGAAAAATTCATATATTTTACCTCTGTATTTGGACTAGTTAGCCATTGTTTTGTGTTTTATTTAAAGGATTTTATAGGGAAATACAAGAAATGATAAAAAAAAAAAAATTTTGAATAAAATGCTAATTTTGGGCATAAGTTGATATTTTTGGAAAGTTGGAATTTTTAATAATTATTTTTCCACAAACTAGGATTTTATTTGTAAACTAATTAATTAAAATCAATCTATAAGAGTTTGGATTAATTTAGTCATTTTTAGAATTGAATGTAAGTGGTAAAATTATTTATTAGATTTTCCATACTTTGAAAAACTCAATTATTAAGCCCATGAAAAAATACACATGTGTGAAGTCTATTTTCACCATCTCAAGATACATATGAGGAAATTCAAAATTTAAAAGTCATTATGAGAAGATTTTCGAATTTGGCAAGTAGATTAAGGAAAAAGAAACAAAATAAGAAGTAGAGAAAAAGAAGAAAAGTTTAACACAGTTTCTGTATTTTGACCATAACGTTCCACTCCGATGTCTGATTGCATAGATTCTTATTGCGTTGGAAAGAAAACTTCAAGGGCTACAACTTTGTAGTTTATGGAATTTTGTGATTCGGACGTTACCTAGGTCAAACTAGAGCTACAATGTGGTACATGTGTAAAAAATGGGATTTTGCACCCATTTTCCTACACGAATTTTACTATTTTTTCCACCTCCTTGCCTCCTTTGAGCCATTCCATTTTTAGCACAATCCATATCAGCCCTCCAAGTGTCCTTTGCTTTATACAAATCTTTTAATCCAAGCCATTCACTCCACCTCCTTTCATCTATAAATATTATCCCTCTCCCATTGAGAAAATTGAACCTGAGCATTGAAGAAAAGACTTTGCAAAGGAGAGGAGGGGAAGAAGAGAAGGAGAAATACTATGGTATTCTTGATCCACATTGGGTTCTAAGGTTGGTGGATTTTGATTTCCATTGTATTTTTTTTATTTCTTTAATTCCAAAATTCTATTATGTTGTATTTTTAATTTCATATTTTATAAATAAATGAAGGGTGGATTTATTTAGAATTATGGTCGTCCAATTATTTAATTTATGTGTGATGAAAATTTGATTTTTTTTTTTTTTTATGACGATATGATTGAAGTTATTTTAAGATATTCGAAGAGAGAGGATGAAATATTTAGGTATATAGAAATTGATTTTTCCGATCCAAGGCTCTTTTTAAGAGTGGATGAAATATTTGGAATTGGAACTACAAGTAGAAATTTTATCTAGACTATGGCTTGAATTAAATTTTCTTAGTATAATGAATTCCATAATTATTATAATAAGAATTTTAATAAATGAAAAATGGGAATGCATGATTGATAATAAATATGAGCTCCGTATTATAGGCCTTGATGTTATTTTTAAAATATGAAAAATAAAGCCTCTATAATTCTTTGATCTACTTCCACTATAAATATGTACAAAGGTAATTTAGGTGTTCTAAATTTTATTTTTGTTTTTAAATCAAAAACTCGTCAAATTAGATAACTAGGTTGATATTTAAGTAATTGCATCTTAATTTTATATTCTAAGTTAGATTGAGATTATTCATATTTCTAGATTAATTCTACCATCTTAATTGAAATTAGATAAATTTTGTGTTTTCCATGGAAATTAGATTTCTTTAATGGACAGTTTCTATGTTTAGGTGTGATTTCTATTTTTAGACCATGTTTTAAAATTAAATTTAAATTTCTTAGATTAGATAATTAATTCCATAATTAAGATTTATTTCCATGTTTTCTAAATTTCTTAAAATATATAATTCAATGGAATATTTTTCACGGATATATTTTCCTGAGTTCCGATAGGTTCGACCTCGCACTCAATCGCTATACTATCTAATGGTTCATTTGCTTTCGAGTTATAAATTTAAAATTTGCACAACACCTAACTTGTGTTTAACACCAAATCGGAACCGAACTTAGAAATATGAATTCACTGCCAGGACAACACATCGTGTTGACGATCATTCACCAATGACAACATATGACCAATCGTGGATTTGAGATCAGTCGTGTGAAAAAATTGAAGGTTAATGACAACATATGACCAATCGTGGATTTGAGATCAGTCGTGTGAAAAATTGAAGGTTATGGTTGGTCTAGACTATTAAACACAAGTGGTCTCAGGACATACAATCGTGGCCACGATCGATCGTTTGGTACCTTGACGATTCAATCGTGTAGGGGATCTATCGCTAAGATAGGACATAGGCTGAACTTGAGGTCCTGGAAACCTTGATCACATACGATCAATCATGTGTACAGGGCTGGAACACATTGATATCACGATCAGCCGCCCTGGGTCTAGATAAGACTAACATTGAAAAATACCTTCAGTCTTAGATCGATACATTCGCTAACCCGTGATCTGTCGCCACTAAATACGGACGATCAGTCATGTGGCACGATCAATCGCAGGTTACCGTTTCTGTGCCATTGTTATGCATTAAATGCACAACGTCAGGTTGGCCAAAAGTAATTGGAACACGGACGATTGATCGCCATGACACAATCGATCATGTGTTTCAATGATTCGAAATTTTTAAGTTTGCCTATAAATATGATCATTGTTTGGAGAGTTTTAGACACACATCTTGAGCATTAAAGAGCCTCATCTACCAGTCCATACTCTCAAGAACCAAAGGCATTATTTGGCTTATTCTGTCTTGGCAATTCACTTGCAAACAATTCAAGAATCCAATCGGTTTAGATTGAGATTAAGAGATAAGGATTAAGCTCACTTTTAGGATAGAAATTGTGAACTCGATTTTCAAGAAGCCCTCCAAAGGTTATGGTTGCTCTACACGGTGGATCGTCGAGATTGTACAAGCTCACATTGGGAGTGTATCAAGAAGCACATCTACATTGCAAGGCTTTAAAGCAAGTAATTTTTAGTTTGATTTTACTTCTAAAATCAATTCATCATTGTGAACTGGATTAAAGAGATTGTTATTCTCTTGAACCACTATAAAAAATAGTGGGATAGGAATTAGATGAAAATCCCAATCAATTGGAAATGTAGAAGTCCTATTATATTGTGTTAGAGTAATTCCAATGCTTGGTGAATTGGAGATAGGCCAAGGTAGGGTGAGTTTTTCAGTGGATGTAGGTTGTTTAACAAAGCCACTATACATCTTGGGCATTGTTGTTTGCTTATGTGATTGTTTATAATCTTAAACACTTTGGAAATCACACACTTGATTAATTGTTTTTAATTCCGCACTATATTTCATATTAATCAAGTAAATTTCAAAAAAAAAATTTAAAATTTGTGATTACCCTATTCACCCCCCCACTAGGGTTAATCTGATTCTAGCACAAGGGAACTTTCAATTGGTATCGGAGCTCCTTGTTTATTTTAAAGACTTAACCGTCTGAGTGATCCAAGTGCTAGAACCATGTCTATGGGAGAAAGTCATACCATCTTTAAACCACCTACTTCGATGGATCGACTTATGCTTGGAAAGCAATGATGATTTTTTTTTATCTCAATCGATGCATCCGTATGGGATTCTGTGTGTGTGGGTTGGTCACATCCCATGGTTGAGAAAACAGATACGGCTACTAGTTCCAAGACTATTGAGCTAAAGGCTTACTCTGCATGGACTACAAGATCAGCACTCACAATTGAAGCATCAAACGGCGAGGAAAATGCATCATGCACTGCTAATGGTAGAGCACTCAATGCTTTGAATTGTGTACTTTCACCTAATGAACCACAAGAGAATCATGATGTGTGAGACTGCACAAGAAGCATGGGAAATTCTAGAGAGAACCCACGAATGCACTTTCGTTGTAAAGAGGTCATAGATCCAAATGTTGGAAACTCAATTTGATGCCTTGAAAATGAGAGAAGAATAAACATTTATGGACTTCTATTCTAGAGTTAGTGACATTGTCAACTCTATGTGGGCTCTCAGTAATAGAATTCCCTATGAGAAAGTGTGCACAAAGATCTTAAGAAATTTTCCCAAGAGGTTTGAATCCAAGAAGGTGACAATTGAAGAGTATTGGAATGTAGCCCAAATGAAAGTTGTTGATTTGGTTGCCTCTTTTCAAACCTTTGAGTTCAATCTCGAACCACCAAAGGAAAAGTCTATTGCCTTGAAATCTTCTATAAACTAACTCCAATTAAAGAAAAAGAACCGGAAGTGGAAGAAGATCCAAGTGAAAAAATGGGCCTCTTCGCTAAAAAATATTATAAGAATTTTAAAAGGCTACATAAGATGAGGAAATTTAGAAAGGGAGAATCAAGTGAAAAATTCCCTAAAAGACGTGAACCTCAAAAAAAAAAAAAAGATAAGAAGAATGTTGTTGAGAACTGAAATATTACATTTGTACCCCTAATATTTAGGTCAGTTAGTCTTGGTTTTGTTATATAAGATGTATTTAATGGTTTAGTTTAGTGTAACATGTAAATTCAGGGAAATACGGGAAAAAGTCATAAATCAGTGGATTATTACAATAAGTGAACTTAAAATGGAAAATTTGGAATTTCATAATTAATTTAGACCATTTTTAGGTTTTCAAATCTAAATTGATTATTTTGGATCGTTTATGAGAGTATGGATTAAATCAACATTTTAGATTTTAAGTAGTTGATTAATTATTTAATTCCAAAGTAAGAGAAGTCTTGTAACACCCAGGATTTTCAAGTTATAAATATTTACGGAAGTTACCCATTTAATTTGTGAATTTTTAGATATGGATCTTATATGGGTAAAATGTTGGGTCCTTGCCCAATTAAGACCCAACGGATTGTGGAAATGTTTTCAAATAAATTAAATGGGGCTGAATTTAATTAGTGATGCAATATCTATAAATGAGGGATATAAATTAAGTGACATGCGCATAGAGGGAATATGGAAAGGATATTAATATTTTAATGGAATATATATTGTATGGCCGAATTTTAGATATTCATATCCATGATTTTATGCTAGAATATCTTGAGAAGATATCTAAGATTAAGTGGAAGATTTTAGGATGGTCCAAAAAGGGGTCACACGTTGGGATTAGGCAATGATATTGTATTGCCAAATAATAAGATGTCTATAATTAATTATATGCGCATGATGTGTGGATTATTTTTAAAAAGGAGTCCTTTCTTTTATTAAGAGAAATACTAGGGATTTGCAAAAAAGAAAGGGTTTGGCACTTTCTATTTGAGACACAAGCAAGGGGCGTATGGCACCTTCTAAGTTGGAATTAATGGAAGTTTATAAAAGAGGCAACAAGAGGGGCGCATGGGACTTTCTAAAGATGGAACCAAGTGGAACTTCTATAAAGCAAAGTTAGTGCACACGGCATTGTCTAAATGAATAACCGATTGGGTGTTTTTATAAGAGAAAGACAAAGGGCTCGTGGCAATTGCATATCTTAGCATCTTCTAAGATTGACCGATGGAAGATCAATAAGAGAAGGGCAGCAAAGGGAGCACGACACCCATAACTTCAAAATCATTCACGACATTATTCAGAGAAGAAAGAAAGAGCAGCCAGCCGAGTGCAAGATCAAGAAGAAGGAGAGGAAAAGGCTAAGGAAAGAAGAAGGATTGGAAGAGCAAGACCAACCGAGGGAAAATCGAAGGAGTTGTGGAACCGATAAGTGATTTTATAATTTTTGTTTAAAAAGAAAAGAACCATAGGGTTCGGCCATGGTGTATAGCCGAACCCCTTGGAAGAAGAATGGGAAATGATTGGAGTATCAATTAATGGAATGATGAACCATAGGGTTCGGCCATGTGGTACGGCCGAACCCCATGGAAGAACTTTGATGATTCTTTTTAATGGAAGGATTTTGAAGATGTTTAATGGAAGGTTGTTGGTTGTGTTTATGGGTTGGAAACCATGAAAGGAAATTGGATGTATGGTTGATGTTTTTTGGATACATGGAATATTATTGATAAATTTTAAAGAGAGGATCTTGAACCATAGGGTTCAGCCATGGTGTATGGCTGAACCCCATGAAAGTTGTCATTAATTTTAAAAGGATGTTATTAATTTAGAAAATAAATGGAAAGGGTTAGATTTGTCTCTATGGGTGAGGTTCGGCCATGGTGTATGGCCGAACCCCACTAAAGTTTATTTTTATGGAAGTTGTTTATTAATTTAGAAAGTTTCTAAAAATAGAAGGAGGAGATTAAAATGGGAATTTCTATTTATGAAAAGTGGATTTTTAGAAATGATTTAAAGATAGAAAGAATGAAAGGATGGATTGTCTCTATGGGGAGGTTCGGCCATGGTGTATGGTCGAACCCCACAAGGGTTTATTTTTGGAAGGTGGAGATTAAATTAGAAAGTTCTAATTATGAGCTTTCTAATTATGGACTTTCTAATTTGGAAACTATCTAATTATAGAAGGAGGCATGCTAAATTTAGAAACTATGTAATTATGGACTTGTTAATTATGGATTTGCTAATAATAGAAGTTGATGAAAATGGAAACTTAGACATCATAGGGTTCGGCCATGGTGCTTGGCCGAACCCCATGAACCAATTTTGGATCTATTATGTTCTTGTGTTAATGAATGGAAGGTTTGAAAATGATAGACCATGGGTTCGGCCATGGTGTATGGCCGAACCCCATAGGGAATAATTTATGGTTTTTAATGTTTGAAAGGATTGGATTATGGGTTAAGATAGCTATGGATGGCATTTTGGTAATTACGTAGAATTAATGGAACTATGTTCTGGAACTCAAACATAAGTTGATGGAATCAATGGCAATCTTGTAAATATGTGAAAATATTGGACATAGGGTTCGGCCATGGTGTATGGCCGAATCCCATGAACTATTGTATGGATTATTTTGGAACTTAAGTCTTATGAAAATAAGGAAGGTAAATGGCTATGATAAGAATGGCATTATTGTAAATATGGTCAAAAATGAAAGCCCATGGGTTCAGCCATGGTGTATGGCCGAACCCCATGGGGATTTGTTTATGGACTTAGAACATTGAAAATCAAGTGGGACTTGGTTTTGATTGATTGTTATATTATAAGGTAACGGGACCTTACAAGGTATTTACGATCGTGAGCGGTTACCGGACGAAAGACGCAAGGACACATTAGCGGTCTTTGGTAGGATTCCACCTCTTTGAAACCATGGGTTTATGTACATTGTTTTTTATCTTATTTTTTATGAATATATGTTGCAAAGGATATGTTTCAAATTGTGATTTTAAATGCTATGTTTATATGATAAAATAGCATGTGGTTTAAATGTGAGTTTTAAGTGCTATGATTTGTATTTCTACCTAGCATGTTGGCATTTTCATCTCATGCATGGCATGGGAGGGATGAAAAGTAACCGGACGGTCCACACTCCGTCGGGGCATCCAAAAAACCTATGTGGGTACCTTGATGTGATTTCCATCAAGAGGATACTTTGTATGAACTGTAACCGGAGATCCACACTCCGTCGGGGCGTCCATAATACAATCGTGGGGGATACCTTGATGAGGAGCTTTCCATCAAGAGGATATTGTGTATGAAATGTAACCGAAGGGTCCACACTCCGTCGGGGAATCCGAAAGACTTATATGGTGGATACTTTTATGTACATGTGATGGGTGGGACTCATTGCATATGATAGCATGGCATAGCATTGAATTGGCATGCTTATGATCTTTATTATCATGAAAGGTTTCTGATTTTTATCGGTATGATTGGATCTCTATTATCATACAGTGTTTTGGATACGATACTTTATAGGTATGGTATGATTTGTTATAACTGGATTTGATATATATTATATATGAATTTTTTGTACTAACCCATGTGTTAACCCTAATTGGAATACCTACTGGGCGCGTTGTTCTAACGTCCTACTTCTACCCTAGTGGATGATAGTGGAAAAAAGGAGAACGATGAATGCGAAAAGGGACAGGCATAGGAGCTTGGAGGATTATAATTTAGATTTGTTTAAGATACTCATGAGCTTGTATTTTGAGTATCTAGAATTCGGATGTAATAACTTAGATGAATTTGCTATGGTTGGATGTTTTATTGGATAATTAATTATGAATAAAGACTTGACGTACTTTGCTATCTGAAATGGAATAGAACTCGGTTCTATTATGATTCCGCAGTTTTGATGTTATTCCGCATGTTTGATATTGTTATGTGTGAACTGTTTTCATGGACTTAGTCCATGCACACATAGGGTTGGCCAGTTAAGGGTCGGACTTTAGAAGTTCGGACTTAGCTCGCGTCATGACGTCCCGCTCTCTATCACTCTACTCTGTTATAAAAAAAAATAGACTCTGATTTAAGGGAAGAAGCGAGTGAAAAAGGGCGGGGCGTTACAAGTCTACAATTAAAGAGGCCAAGAGTTTGAAATTAAGAGCCATGGGCCAGAGATCCACTGCAAATGGGCCAAGCTTTGCTTCAAATGTTAGAATACTTGGCCAAGCCAAACACTCCATGCTCATTCTCCAAGTTGGACTAGGCCAAAGTGAATCCAAGTCAAAGAAGCCCAAATCCGCATACTAAGTCCAAGCCCAATCCAAGATCTAATGCCCTAGGTTTATATTCGAATTTTGCAAGCCCAAATTCACAATCCAATAATTCAAAGTCCACGGCCCAATTCCCTAAGTCCACATACCCAAGCCTATCTCATTTAGAGTTCGTATTAGTCATCCATTTTGAAAGTACCATTTACACTAGTGCTAGAACAACCTGATTGACCCAAGAGGGGGGGTGAACAGGTCAATCCCATTTTTAATGGTGTTTACAAATTTCTTGAATTAAAGTGCAGCAGATTGTTTAATCAAGAGATTTATTTAGTGTGATCATTTCTTTGATCGATCACACTAAGATTATGACCATTTACATAATGTTTGATTATCGAGAATTGTGCACAATGTGTAGAGTAAGATAATCAATATGCAAAGCGATGTGTGTTAAGAATAGTACTTAAAAACTAAATACAAACACACAAAAATCAAACACCATAAGGCCATTTTAAAGTGGATCGGTTAGCCAACCTACATCCACTGTTAGGACTCGTTCAACCTTAAGTTATCCCCAAATCTACTAAGTGGGGACTTACACCCTCACAATTAGAGTAGGAATTCCACCTCACTTAATCGGCTGGAAATTTCACCCACCACTGTCAAATAGGAATTCCACCTATCCATTTGGTCAGGAGTTCCACCCACATCTGTGCTAGAGACAACGCTCTAGAATTTTTTATAGTGGTTCCGGGGTACATCCCCTTAATCCACTTCGGAATAAAGGTTTTAAAGAAAATTAAAACCAAGAAGCACGTGCCTTTGAAGCTATATCTTCTGATGTGTGCTTCTTCAAGATCCCACCCATGTATGCTAACGCTCTGCCCCTTAGCCGTCATTTAGCAATCACAGTCCAGGGTGACAAGGAAACAGGCTCTACAAAAGGTTTCCTACTTTATGGTTCTCTCCTTCTCACTTTCAAACTCAATCCTCAGATTGGTTGTTTATGAGTTTCCATCCTTCCTCTCTCTCTTACAACTCAATGCACTTGATTGGTTGTATTTGATCCTCCTTGTGTAAGCATGAGAGAGAGAATGACCATTTTGTTGGCCCTTGTAAAGTTCACTGGTAAATATGAGAGTCCAACTGATCCGTCTGAAGGATATCAACTGGTTGTGTAAAGATTGGTTTATATAGTGTAGGCAACCAGTTGAAGTAACAGTAATGTACCGACATGTCGGTCTCATCGAGAGGTCGGTGACTAGAAATGTTATTGTTACATTTCCGACCGTTGTACATTAAGTGCACTTCCAACGATCATATTCTTTCCCAATCGACATGTTGTTGTCGCCGATGGGTGGACAGTTATGGTATCGAGACGTCAGTCCATACGAGAGGCTCGTTCTGGTGCAAAACATGCTTAACAGTAGTTTCAAATCTTGAAACCTGTTACCCAGAACGACCTGTCGCCCTTTACCAATGGGTCAGTCCTCGTACTCTCGACCGACTTTGATTGCCGATATGTCTGTTTCTTAGAGAGTCCACATGACTTCAAGGACTCCAAAACTCAAGATCTTGATTGAGGATTTGTTGACCACGAGGGGTCGTTTTACCCTTTCACAGAGGGGTCGGTGCATACGTGACTCTCGATCAGAGGCAAACCCAGAATGACAGTTCAATGTTCCAGAACCTATGTCAATCTGGACGACCAGTCCTTGACCACAATGGGTCGATCTTGACTATACCGAGAAGTAGGTGAGATAAACTGGTTGTTTTAACAGTGAAACCAAATGCATATTTCCAAGTTGGGTTCCAATTCACTGTCAAAAATCCTCTCTAGGCTTTTTATGATTTAACCACTTGTTTCTCTAAGCCTAGGGATAGTCGTCTCTGAGGTGTGGGTACCACCTAAAGTCATCTATGGTTGTATTACTTGTTTTGTGATTGCCATAACAATGAGTTTTAATCCGGTGGAGCATATTCTTTACTCTTGATCATCTTAGGCCTTCAAGCTTCCGGCAAGTGCTTCTTTCCAAGTCAAGGAAATGACAAATATAGGGTCTTGGCCAATGAAAAGAACCCTAAGAGAGGAAGCTGGATAGCTCGACCTGTCGTTCTCACCGACCCCTCAGTGGAGACAGGATCGATCCATCGTGGTCAAAAGACTGGTCGCCCAGATTGACAAAGGTTCTGGAACATATAACTGTCATTCTAGGTATGCCTCTGATCGAAAGTCTCGTATGCACCAACCCCTCGAGGAAAAGCTGAAACGACCCCTCGTGGTCAACGTGTTGTCGATGATAACTTATGAGATCTGGAACTTAGAACTTATGTGGACTCTCGAGAAAACAGACATCTCGGTATTTCAAGACTGATCGAGAGTACCATGCCAACCCCTTGGTAAAGGGCAACAGGTCGTTCTGGGCAGGACAAGTTTCGGAACATGAAACTCTGTTTGCATGGTGTTTCCCTAGATCGAGACCCTCGTATGGACGGACCTCTCAGTGCCATGACTGTCGACCCATTTGTGACACCGACCTGTTGACCGGAAAGTAATAATGTCGTTGGTAGTACATTTAATGTACAACAGTCGGGTGGTTGAACGTTAATAAATATGAACACCAACCCATCGATGCCATCGACCTATTGGTACTAGACAGTTTGAAAAATTGTTAAGACTCCTCTATATTTATGAGTGTTGTGTGATCATTTAATTATCTCCCTAGAACTGAGAAGAGTCACACACTCTAAGGAACGATCAACTCTCTTGTGCCTACACCTGAGAATCATAAACAACCAATCTATTGATTGAGTTTGAAAGAGAGAAAGAGAGGAGGAAAAAAAAGACACAAACTAGGACAGCTTTGATAAAACTAGTTTCTTTGTCACCCTGAGATTGTGATTACTTTACGACGACTACAAAGAGGAGTGTCGGCACACATTGGGTGGATCTTTGAGAAGATCACATCTTCGAGAAAGAGCTTCAATGCAAGTGCTTTTTTGTTTTAATTTTCTTTTTAAAACATTTGTCCCGAAAGTGGATTAAGGAGGATTGGTTCCGGAACCACTATAAAAAATTAGAGCATCGTCTCTGGCATTGTGGTGGGTGAAATTCCCAGCCGATTGAGTGAGGTGGAATTCCTGCTCTAATTGTGAGGGTGTAAGTCCCCACTTAATGAATTTGGGGATAGCTCAAGGTTGAGCGAGTCCTAACAGTGGATGTAGGTTGGCTAACCGAACCACTATATATCTCATTTCTTTGTGCTTGTGTTGTTAGAGCTACTTTCTTTTGTTGATTGTTTAAAATGACCAATGATTGTTAGATTAACCTATTGACACTCCCCCCCCCCCCCCCCCCCCCCCCCCCCCCTCTCTCTCCTTTCTTCCCCCTTCTAGGGTCAATCGTGTTCTAGCTCCCAAGGGAAGGACTTTCAATACACCTTTAAGAGAACACCCTTAACTACCCTCCAAATCTTAAGGTTAAAAGACACCACCAAATCCAAATATTAAGCCAAAAATGCATCCACCAAGACCTAATGTCAAAAGACATGCACTCCCAAGGAAGGTGGACCCAAGGCGAGACTCCTTATTAAGACAACTTGATCAAGTCTTGAAGGAGTTGAGGCATCCAATGTTTGGACCCCCAAGGTATACCCAAATGAAGTGTATGAGAGACCTAACTTAACCATTTGGGTACCGAGGAGATAGACCACCATTTAATCATGTTTTGTTTTGGTTTAAGATTCAGTTCCATGCATTAAACCAATTCAAATTGAACTCTAGTGGCAAGTGAGTTCAAATAGCCCAAGTGTTATGACATGAAATAGGAAATTGGTGACTATAAGCTTAGACTATGCTTTTCCTGGCTATATCACTAGTCTTTCTTGGAAAACCATACATTCCTTGGAAACTCAGTTTTTCAAGTGATATATTTCAGTTCAATATGTTTAACATGGATTAGTGTTTGCATACTTGAATGGTGTATGGTTTGATTGCTTATATTTGATCAAATGTACTTAATTTGAACATGTAAATTTTGATTTGATCAATTGCAAGTGGTGTTTGTGGTATATGTAATGCTTATCATGTTTTATATGATGTGTGTATGCCATATGCGCTTTTGAAAAACTAATGGGGAGTTTTCAAAAAAAATTGAATTTTAGGAAGAAAAAATGTTTCTAGTATGGCGATACATCGCCAGCTTGCGATGCTTCGACAGAACGATCAAACGTCAAGTAACGATGCATCAGCCGTAGGCAGAAAGGGACTTAGGAAGAAAATCTGGTTCTAAGTCTTGGCGACCAATCGCGAGATGATAGTTGATCGGCAAGACGACCGATCGTTCAGTACGATGTATCGACCGTGTCGAGTATGCGTTTTAACTTTAAAACCTAGCTACGTTCGTAACCCATTCTCATTCATCTTTTTCAATCATCTTCTTCCTTCCTCTCTGAAAAGCGACGACAAGTTGTGACCTAGCTTCCCACGGTTGTCCCTCCAACTGATTTCTCGCCAGAATAGGCCGGAGAAACGGCTTCTCTATCTTCAAAGACCACCTACCTCGTAGATTTGAGTGTTTTCTCAGTTCGAGTAAGGCTTTTTCCTCTCCCATTTCATTTTTACCATAGAAAGGTGTTGGGGAAATCAAAACAAATGGCAAGAAATAAAATGTCTGACAACTACAAGACTCTAGTGAATGAGGACGATCCCATAGAATCCTTTCCTCCTCCCAAGGGACCCAAAGATTGAAAAGGGAAAGGGATTACAAGGGATATAAGGCCATCCCTACTTGCTTCTGAGGACACTCCCTCCTCTTAGGGTCCTAGTGGTCCAGGTTCAAGTCCACGGCCAAGAGACCTCCTACCAAGAGACCCTCTAAGCTTCTCCCTAGGAAACCCGAACATACCATTGTCATTAGGGAACGTACCTCTCCTATCCGTCCCCAAGAGGAGTCTAGTGAAGAAGAAGAAGAAGAAAATGTAGGGGGAGGTGGAGAACAAAATGTGGAAGACGATCAAGGAGAAGATGATCATGAGGGAGAAGATCAAAATGAAGGAAAATAAGAAGAAGGAGATAATGATCAAGATGATCAGGGGGTTAGAGAATAGTATGAAGAAGTAGAAGAAGAAGATGAAGAGGACTATGGTGCCCCTCTTCTCATGCCTCTCAAACCATACCCTTTTTTGAAGAGCTCAACATTGAGAGGATAGCAGATCTAGAAATCTTTGAAAAAATTGGAGTCCTTAAGCACATTCGGAAGGCATGATGGATGAAACTTCTTGAATGGGGTGGAAAAATTTACCCTCGAATGGCCAAGAGGATGTTCTGCTCAATTAAACCCCAGAGAAAACGAAATGCTTTTGGCTCTACTTTCTAAACTTTGAGCCCATAGAGGTTGGCCCCACATTGGTTTCTGAGTTGCTTGGGATTCCCATTGTCAATAATGGATATTTGCCCACAATCCATGAAAATTGTGAGACAATGGAGAAAGACAAACAAAAATTTGTGAACAAATTCTGTGGAAAAGGGAAGCAAGTTGAATGGAGAAAAAAGATTTGGCTCATGAAAGCCGCTATGCTCCTAGAGTACAGGCTATTGCATTTGTTCTTTTGCTCGAATGTCTATCCCTGACATGAAAATCAAGGAGACCTGAACCAATTTATGTTGGTGCACATGTATGCAGCAGTGACCGGGAATAGGCTTCGCTTAGCTACACTCATGTGCAAGACAATCATCAAATACACCAACTCTTCCATGACGAGTCATCCTCCTTTCTTCCACCTAATGTATAGGATAGCCCTGAATTTTAAAGTGAATCCCTTCAAGGGAGATGTGCCTAAGTGTGTCCGGCCAATCAATGTCACAGTTATTCGGAAGTCCCTTGGGAAGAACTTGTATAATCAGATCCTTGACACAGGACCTTCCAAGTCTGCGACTCAAGCCTCTTCCTCTACCTCAGTCCCTGCAATGCAAGAAGAAACAACAGATAAAGCAGATGAAGAATCAGAGTTCGATCCAGCTAGTTGAAGGTTCTTAGAGGAACGTCTTCAAACTCATGAAGGTCAGCAAATTGCAAGATACATGTTGATGTGAAAATTGTGTAAAGTTTTAAATTTATAATCTCGTAAGAGCACGAACCATTTACAGTACAACGTTATGAGTGCGAGGTCGATCCCACAGAGAACAAACAAAATATATGCATCAAAATAATATGTTTGGAATCTAGTGCTTGAACGATTATGTTTCTTGGAAAACATAGGGATTTAAGAAATAAATCAAATCATGGAAATCAATCCTAATTTTATAAATTTACTTCTAAGTTAACAATCTCTCATTTGGAATTCAAAACCAAAAGAAAGAACATTAATTTAAACACGATTAAGATAATGGATTAAGATAGAATTTATAGATAATCTCCCACCTAAGCTTTAGAAGGCAAAACTAAAATTTATTTAAATTAGATCTCAAACTAGTTAACCCATATCGAAGGAGTGGTTTGCATATATAAAATAAAATACAAGTTTTCTAAAATACATGATAAACAAATTAAGAGAATTGAAAAAATTAAAATACAACATACATTGAAAAGAACTAACATAACTAAATATGTGAATTAAATTTGCAAATAAAATAAATGACATAATGTAAAAATGCATAATCTAAAGGTGGCAATGGAATTATTCTCTCATCGCCCAAAATAAATAAATAAATAAGAAATCTAGATCTGAAATTCAACGCATAGAATTCAAAAATCAGCTTACACATTTTAATTAAAATTCATACCCTTTAATCTAATTAGATCCTAGGTTAAACATTCACAACCTAAGACTTTAATTAAACAAAGAATGTAAATTAAAATTAAAATAAAGCATAAAAGATATATTGAATAATCGAACTTTTCAAGAATCTAAAATGGACATCTCTTATTTATTTAATGGAAGAATTAAATACAAGAATTGGAAAAACAAATCAGAAGACAACTAAAAATTGAATTTACAATGAATGCTCACTTGTGAAATTCGCATGAAGCACAATGTCTCTTGTTCTTCAGGGTGTGTTCTCCAATCTTAGGTCCTCTTGAGCTCCAGGTCTAATTCAATTTTCACCATGGTCGAATGGGGTATTTACAGGCTCAAAGAATGGACGGACGGTGGAGATTAAATCTAAGATTGAGATGATGGATAAAGGGCTTGGATTAAATCTAACTAATGATGGGTGTTTGAGATTAAAAACTTCATACCTAGGGCAACACATAAGGTTTCACGAATTTGGCTTGGGCATTGGGTAACTTGATGGCTAAGATATCTTGGAGAGAAAGAATAGGAGAGAGAGAATTTAGGGATTGGCTAGGGCTTGCACACGAATTTGACATTGTGTAATTGGGGTTTCATGAATGCATACAATGAAATTAATGGACAAGATTAAAAGTTAATATGCATGAATGGATGAGATGATGAGAGATGACATGGAGACTAACCTAACGCAATATGTGCACGAATGAATTAAAAGAATGCAAAATTCGTATGGATGGAGGAAGGATAGGGTAGAATCATGCAAGGCATGGAAGGATAAGGTGGTGATGTGGAGATGATGTGGAATGGATAGCTTGGAGAGGAATTGTAGGGATTTTCCATGGAGTATGCGCATGAACACCTAAATTCTAGAGTTTAATAAGATATCTAGGGTTTTTATGAGATGGATGCATTAAATGGAGGGCTATAATTAATTGGCCTGAATCTAATGGCTCTGCTAGATGATGGATGATCTAAGTGGATGGGTGAATAGATGATGCACAGATGATCACAATCCTAGGGGTAGTCTATATGATGGATGGTTTGAATATCCTAGATCTAAACATAATGCGTGAACGGATTGGATTTAATAGGTGGATCTAGGGTTTTCCTATGTTTTATGAATGAGATGAACGAGATGTATGAAATGAATGGTTTGGATTGCATGATTGGGTCAATGGATGAGTGATTGAAGATTGGATGGTTAAGATTACATGGGTAGGATGGGTTTTGGATATGGACTTTTTGGATTTGGACTTAGAATGGACTTGGGCTTAGGGTTAGTGAATTTGAATTTAAACCTGGAGCATTGGATTTTGGATTCAACTTGGACTTTGACTGGAGCTTGGAGTTTGACTTGTTGTGCTTGAATTCACTTTGGCCTGCCCCACATTGGGAAATACACATGGAGTGCTTGGCCTGGCTGAGTGTTTGGCATTTGGAGCGACGCTTGACCCAATTGTTGTGGATCTCTGGCCCATGGATCTTGATTTTCAACTCTTGGCCTCTTTGATTCAGACTTGCTTTTAAAATTAAATAATTTATCAAACCACTTAAAAATCTAAATATTTAATTAATCTGGACTCTCATAAACGGATCTAAATTATCCAATATACATTTAAAACCCTAAAAGTGGCATGATTTAATAATAAAATTTTAAATCTTTGATTTTAAGATCTCTTCCGGCAATTATCCACTGTTTTATGAAGTTTTCCTGCTTTTTCCTGAATTTTCCTACAAAACTAAAATAAACTATTAAATATATCTTATACACAAAATCTAGGCTAACTATGTAATACCCTGACCCGAAATTAGCCTTAATTGTATTATTTATGTTAATTAATCTTGTTTGTTACCTATTAATCATGAAGATTATGGGATGGGTTTTTTGAAAAGTCTAAGATCGGCCCAATCGGAGCTCGGTAGCTCTCGATCCAAATCGTTAAAGTTGGAAAGGTTAAAATTTGATTTATGATAAATATTATTTATTAATGATATAATCATTGTTTATTTGAAAAATATCTTTTTTAAAATAATTAGACTTTCAAATTTACACACTCTTAATGATTTTTAATTTTTAATCTATTAGATAGTTTAATTTGTCTTTTTTATTTTCAAAAATATAACTAAATGTGACCCTGAAAGGTCCTTATTTATAAAATATTAATTTTTAAAATAATTATAGAAGTCAGAAAATTTGAGAAAAATAGTCGGTGTTTAATCTGTGTTCTTGCCAATTAGTTTATTTTTCGTAGTTCCAAAATAATATCTGAAAATACTTAAACAAATATTGTATTCTTAACAAAAATCTACCTATGCGTCGTTTTCACTTAGATCGACTGATTTCCAAACTGTAATTTTCTTCAGATTTCAACAGTGAGCATGATTTTTAAACCCCCGACGTTTTAGACCGGTTAGATTAATTTAATTAAACTCCGTTTATAACTAACAAATGAAGACAGGCTTAAAATGAATAAAATATATTAAAATCATTTAAATGTTATCCTTCTGCATGCCACGAAACACCTACATAGGAGGTGATTCATTTAAGCTATGAACGCATAGCTTAGGCTTGGTGGTTGATTTTTAAACCAGATGAAGTTGATTCCTTTTCTTTATAAACCGATCTGTACAATGAAATTTTACCATCTCTGAATTTCAAAAATCTCTTCTGCTGCTGCCTTTTGTTTCTTTTTCTTCCACTTACTCTTCTTCCACCTTATCTGCCTTGGGCAAACTTCGAACACCTGAGACTACCCAATTCTCAGCAAAGGTGTGCACTGTTTTCCTCTATTTCTCTTTTATTTTCCTTAGTTCAATTCTCAGTTTGAATGAAAACACACAATCACAGCTCTATCGTTCTCATAGCATTGTATATACACGCAGCAGTATATGTTTCACATAGCTAAGCCTCCTCTCTGATGTGCGATCGGGATTTCTTATTTTCTTCTCTCTGTCGTCTCAGAATTGTCTCCCACAATTTCTCTCTCTTTTCGGCTGTATATATCACCCATTAACATACCAACGTGTATAACTTTATATCATATAGTTGTTCTATTTCTAAGACTTGTCATACAGTCCCACTGTAAGTTGGTATACCCAGCCACGCATTACAGTCAACGGTTGGTCGCTTGGCGTGTATACAGCTGTTGCTTATATCAAGCACCATTCTCAATACTTAAATCTTAATAGAATTAGGATTTTCCCCACTTGAATTAGAAAACTTACCACTGAATACCCATTATTGAAAGCCTTCCACCGTATCTGTATGCAATGTATTACGCTACAACTAGAAGTCTCTGTATACAGTTGGTCTCCAACAGAGCCCATCGTGACTGTATTGCAGTCCAGTCCAAACTGAAGACTTCTATCTCTGTTAGCGTACTTTTCTATTCAAATCCCATACTTGTTACCTTCGAATAAAACCAGCCATGGCTTTGATTAAAAATTTATTCACATGAGCCCCACTTATGTTGATGAATTAAAGTATTAAACCACAATCCCAACAGGTTTGCTTCTAACTGCATATCCATGCAGCTAACGTCCCACCATGTGATGCGGTGTTTCCACCTTTTGGACTTACTATTCCTTTAATGATTTAATTAATTAAATTGTTTATTTTAAATTCATTTGCTAGATTTAAGTATATGGTTTAAAAACACTTTATTAGTTTTGTAGTATAATTTCATTTTATTTAAAACATTAGGCCTTTTTCTTTTTAATGATCGTATAATTTTATTTTAATTCAACACTTTAGGCTTTTAATGTCTTTTACTTGTGTTTTAATTAAGTTATTGTTTTCATTCAAAAATTGATTATGGTATATCTTTAATTATGAAATCACATTGTTTAAATAGATATATATTAAATATATTAGTTTAAAATATTATGTGTTTATTTATTTAAAAATAAGAAGATTGGTTTGTTTCTAAATTTATAAAATTTGGAATATTATTTATTTCAGTAATTTATTTTGAAGGCCTTTAAATTAAAAACATGACTACTTGTTTGTTTATATTACCGCTTTAAGTATTCACTTTCAGGCTGAAACTCTCTACCTGTAGCGCAACGGAAACGCCACTCGGTAGTTATCTATAGGTAGAAAAGAAAGGATCAGGCACTGAGTGATTTTCTTTTCATATCTCTAGGCCTAACTCAATATATCTCCATGGTCCTATCCAGAAGATAATACGAGTAGTAGCCTAAGCATTTTATATCTCTCTAGGCCTAACTGAATATCTCCATGGTCCTATCCAGAAGATAATACAAGTAGTGACTTGAGCATTTTATATCTCTCTAGGCCTAACTCAATATGTCTCTGTGGTCCAATCTAGAAAACAATATGTGTAGTGGCTTGAGCACTTTATTTGTACCCTCTGAGTAAAGTCTCAATACTCTACCCTAGCCAGGATGAAATATGAGACTGGGCACTGAGTATTTTGTTGTATATTTTGATTGATTGCTTACTATAATTTATAAAGGAGTAGTAACCTACTATGAGGACTCACAGCCATTTCCCTTGAAGTTTTCTGAAAAATGACAAAAAAATACTATGAATGTATTCTATGTTGTATATAAATGTGTATTATGTTTGACTATGATTGTTTATTCATAGTACTCCTATTTGTGCGTAACAAATACCCAGGATGCCCTATGTTATTCAATGAGGAGACTTAACAATACAATATGGGTAAATCAAGTTAAATGGATCTAGTGCAATGAGTGGTTTCTTATGATGAACCCACTTATATGCCTAGACATGATAAATTGATGTAATGTGTGCTTATAGAAACTAATGATGTTTTGTGATGTTGACCATGAAATGCTCTATTATGTAAAATTGAGCATTGTGTACCCACCCTGCATGTGTCATAGCTTGGAATACCATACCTCGAACTGTACCCACCCTGCATGTGTAATAGCCTAGAATACCATATCTTAGACTGTACCCCTACAAGTGTCATAGCCTGGACTACCATACCTCAAACTGTACCCACCCTGCAGTGTCATAGCCTGGAATACCATACCTTAGACTGTACCCACTCTGCAGGTGTCATAGCCTGGAATACCTTCTCACACCACACCGCAGGCTGTCCCTACCCTACAGGTGTCCTAGTCTGGAACATCACACCTCACCATCCCTCGACCAATGAGCGGGCGAGCACATCCTCAACCTACTCGGGCATCCGGGAATCATAAAGCATACCCGCGAGAACTGTCCCTCTCCGCATCATCCCTATACCAATGAGCGGACGAGCCCATCCTCAGCCTACTCGATCATTCTGGGGTCACAAACCATACTAGCGGGAACTATCCCTCATCGCATCATCCCTCAACCAATAAGCGGGCGAGCACATCCTCATCCTACTCGGTCACCTGAGAATCACAAATCATCATCCCACCCTCTGGTCTCCACACGGGCGAACCACTTAACCCTTCAGACCACTGGGGACACCTCATGTCATGCCCCGATCGGAAGGGTGGGCCCAGAACGTGACTGGTTTTTTTTTTTTTGAAATTTAACTAACTCAAGCATTCTAAATGGGCCGGATCAACAGTTGGGCCCAAAGGTCACACATGATCCCAACATGTGGACTCAAATACATACCATAAGTTTGATACCAATAAAAATGCAACAGCAACAAATAACATGCTTACATAATTCTAACACTGAATTATCATTACAAAACACATCAGAGTAGCTAAAAAAGCGTAGCAGTCTCAGTACATAACATTGATACAACTAGGTACCACGCCCGGTACTTTACAAAAACTAATGGTTCCAAGAACCAGAAAGCAAAGATAAAGGTATTCTCCTCTGTGGGAATCCCAAAACACCGTTGCAGTTTATCCACCCTAAGCTTGAAATAGAGGGTTCTCCTCCTCGGGTTCATCTCTTGAAAAGCTAACTAGCCCAGTGAAGGAAATATAATGGTGCACTTTTTAAGTAAACAACATGTTAGCAATAATCAACAGTTGCAATATAATATCTCATACTTGATAATAAATTCGCAATATCAAGTAAAGTCTCATCATCATTTCCATCATTTCATCATCATCTTTCCAGTACTGCTATCATCCGACGTAACCCCTAGATACTATACTGACACTAATAGTATTAAGTCCCGACATGGTCTAAATACATCCTTTCAAGTACATCTCCGATATACACCTCAGACCGGTACTGACACACCTTGCCAGTCACTGTCGACCCACCTGGTCCAGTAGACGTAACCGACACCTCAGCTCGGCGATGGTTCAATAGTAAAAGGTATGTGAAAGCAGTATCACATCTCATATGATCAACATCATAATATTCACAATCATCATAAGCACTCTTACCATAGTGCATCATGTCTAGGCACATGAGTGGGTTCATCAAATCTGAAAACCACTCATTGCTCCAGATCCATCTCAAATAACAAAACATGTTTACATTTGAACTACAAAGTTAAGTCTCTCACCGTAACTGTGTGGTTTCGCGGTCTCTGTTCAAATAAACAGACAAGTGCACAATCAATATACATAGCATCAAATACATACACATAAGTAGTATTTTGAAATCTCACGTTTTCCCAAAAATATCCAAAGTACATGGAATTGAGTCTCCTACTTGGTTTCTATCCTTTTTAAATTATAATAATCCACAAGATAATCAAATACAAAGGGTGCTCAGTCCAAAACTCATATTGTCTTCTGGGCATTGACCAAATTGACTCATTGAGTTAAGGCTAGATTCTCAGGTCACTTCTCGGTTATCTTCTCAATAGGACCAAATCTGACATGTTGAGTAAGGCCTCGAGGTCACTCAGTGCCCAACAAATATAGCGTCGGCCTAAAAGTGAGATCACTCAGTGCCCGACTAAAAGAGTCGGCCTGAAAGTAAATACAATAGTATATACACTATAGTAATAAGAGAAGAGGCTTAGTACACATTTTTAATTAACAAAGGGGTACTAACATCACAAGTAATCAAATAACAAATAAACAAGATCATTTTACACTTCAAAACTGGGTCCCTCGGAACATGCCTCGGAACCAGGTACTGTGGCTTCGGATCATCCGAACCACACCTTAACTAGTCACTGACCTCGGATCATGGGTCTGACTTCAGATCGTCCGAAGATCGGGTCTCGGATCATCCAAAGACTATCCGAACCGAAAAACAGAGAAAAGCAACTCTTGGTGGGTCCACGTGCCTCGGAACATCCGAACTTAGGGCTCGGAACGTCCGAGTGGGTTCGGTCCTTCCGAACTCTGCTAGAGTCGTCCGAGTGGGTCAAGCTAGCCTCAGGCGTAACTGGGCTTCGGGTGAAGCTCGGAAAGTCTGAGGGGTGCTCTCGGACACTCCGAAGGTCTCGGACCGTCCGAAGCTCGGCTCTCGGACTGTCCGAGAGTCGTCTTCCTCACTATTTGTAACAGCAGACAGTGAAGGCAGACACTGTGAAATATGAATCCGGAAACAGTGGGTTTCCCGGATTCGGTTTCCACATCTAGCTGGTCCGATCTCTTTCCATAGGGAGAGGTTTGGAGCTTTGAAGATCAGTAGGCCATCCAATGTTAACACTGGAAGCTCACGCATACAAGAGAACTCATGGTTTTTCTTAGATTTCAAACTGGTTTTACTCACTCAAAACTGGTTTTTCTTGATTCTAAACTGACTGGAATCGAAAGAGGAATACAATGGTTACCTTCATTGAAGTTCCTATGTTAAAATCCGATCTTTTGAAAATATTTCCCTCTAAGTTACGGTGACCGAAACTGGGAAGAAAACAAAGGGTGATCGACTGGTTTTAGCTTCACAGAGAGCTTGAGAGACTGAGAGGGAGAAGAGAAGATTTGAGGGAGTTTGAAAGCTAAACAGAGGGCTGAATTTATAGAAAATCAGCCGCGAATTAGGGTCAACCGGCCATTCCATGCAGCTGTACGCAGCTGCAGCGGATGTCCGGTACAATGGAATCACTGTTCACTGGTTGGTTTGCAAATAAGTCCCTCTGAAATTCTGGTTTTGCAAAAAGGCCCCTATTTTGATAAAAACTCGATTTTTAACTAAACATAAGATTTTGAAAACTCAAAAACTTAATCCAACCTTACAAATAGGTTGGCTTTTGAAAACCTTAATCACCATAAAAATTTAGAGATTTAAAACTCACTAAAAACCATTGACTTAAATAAAATCCATAATTTAACAATATTTACTTTATTAAACAAAGGTTAAATAAAAAAATTTAGAAACCTCATTTTTGGGTTTTAAAGAATACGTTAACTATACTTAAAATGAACTACCATAAAATACTTGTTTCGAATTTTATCTCATTTCCAAAACCTTTTAAAATAATTATTACTCCCTTCGGGGGTTTTTGACAGGCGGATTTAAATACCATTTTCTGAAAATAAAATTACTTTAAAATCAGAAATACAAATCCTTTATTAAGGAGAACATTATCATCCAATAATAATCACAAAACAACATAATTTATAAAATAATAACTAAAAGCGGTAAATTACCAAAATGCCCCTCCAGCTGGACGAGCTGGATCACTGAGCTCACGAGCTCGGATTGGGGCATACCTGAGCTTTCCTCAAAGCCCTAACCGTAATCTCGAGATTAACCAGTCAAAAAAGATTATTAAGATAAACTATGCCTAATCTGGGTCAGGGTATTACATCTTACCCCCCTAAAAGAAATTTCGTCCTGAAATTTAAAACAAACTTATACCTTTTTGGCCTGTGAACAAGCTAGGGTACAACTTCATCATCGTCGATTCGGGTTCCCACGTCTCGTGTTGCATGTCGCATGTTGCCACAGCACTCGCACTAGAGGAATAGGCTTCCTTCTGAGCTCTTGAGTCCGACGTCCTTGAATCTTCACTGACATTTCTTCAAAAGTTAGGTCTTCTAAGACTTCAATATCTTAAAAACTTATCACATGCGACGGATCAGGTTCGTACTTCCTTAGCATAGACACGTGGAATGTACTATGCACTCTCTCCAAATCTTGAGGAAGATCCAACTGATAGGCCACTTCACCTATCCTCTTCAAGATCTCAAAGGGTCCAACATATCGAGGTGATAGTTTTCCCTTGCACCCGAACCGTTGCACTCCATGACGTGGTGCCACACGTAGGAAAACTCGATCACCAACTGCAAACTCCAAAGGTCGTTGCCTTTTGTCAGCATAACTCTTTTGTCTGCTCTGGGTTGTCTTGAGACGTTGTCTGATCACTTCAACTTGTTCTGACGTCTCACGCACTAGATCAGGTCCTAGCAGTGCTTTGTCTTCTACCTCTGTCCAACAAAGAGGTGACCTGCAAGGTTTGCCATATAGAGCCTCGTAGGGTGCCATCCATCTGCACACTGGAGTGATAACTGTTGTTGTAGACAAACTCGATCAAAGGTAAGTGATCTTCCCAACTTCCCTGCATATCCATCACACAAGCTCATAGCATATCCTCAAAGGTTTGAATGGTTCTCTCTGATTGACCATCTGTCTGAGGGTGAAAAGCAGTGCTGAAGCACAGCTTAGTCCCCAACTCCTCTTACAATCCTTACCAAAACCTTGACACAAACCTCGGATCTCTATCAGATACAATGGATACAGGCACTCCATGCAATCTGACTACTTCCTTTAAACACAGTCTACTTAGAGTAGCCAAAGAATCCGTCTTCTTGATTGGCAGAAAGTGAGCTGCCTTCGTCAATCGATCGACTATTACCTAAATAGCGTCATTCTTCTTAAGAGACTTTGGAAATCCAGTTACAAAATCCATCGTGCTATGCTCCCACTTCCATTCAGCCACTTCCAAAGGTTGCATCTTTCCACCAGGTCGTTGATGTTCCGCTTTCACTTGTTGACAAGTTAAGCACTTAGACACAAAATCTACTACCTCTCGCTTCATGCCCTTCTACCAGAAAAGTCGCCGCAAGTCATGATACATCTTCGTACCACCAAGATGCATCGCAAAGCGAGAACGATGAAAGTAATCAAACACCTTTCCCCTTCACTCATTCGACTTTGGTACAAAAAGTCTATCTTTGAAAGTCAGACCACCGTCTGCCTTGATATTCCAATCTCCTAAAGTCGCTCCTCCTAAAAGCTGAGTCGCCAACTCTTTTGCTTTTGGGTCGTTCTGTTGTCCTTCCAACACCAATCTAATTACCTCGGGTTGCAGAACCAAACTATGGATCTTGCTGACCTGCTTCCTTCGATCAGCTCCAGATTGTACTCGGACATAACTTCCAACATCTTCCACTGCAAGGATGCCATCCTTGCCACGCTGTTGTGAGACTTCCTGTTCATAGCATCTGCCACCACGTTGGCCTTCCCTGGGTGGTAAGAGAGACTAAAGTCATAATCCCCAGGTACTCCATCCATCTTCGCTGCCTCATATTCAAGTCTTTCTGAGTGAAGATATACTTGAGACTGTGGTGATCAGAAAACACATTGAACTTCTCACCATATAAGTAATGTCTCCACAACTTTAACGAGAATACAACGGCTGCTAACTCCAAATCATGAGTCAGGTAGTTCTACTCGTGTCCCTTCAATTGCCTGGAACCATAAGCTACTACCTTCCCCTCTTGCATCAGCACACAAACCAAACCAAACTTGGACACGTCGCAATACACATCGTAACCTCGTCCTTTCTCGGGTATCACCAAAACTAGAGACGTCGTCAACTTCTCCTTCAGCTCTTGGAATGCTCTTTCACAAGCTTCGCTCCACTTGAACTTGACATTCTTCCTCGTCAACCGAGTCATTGGCATTGCGATCTGAGAGACGTGTGGGATAAACATTCGGTAATATCCCGCTAATCCGAGAAAGCTCCTGATTTCGAACACGTTCTTGGGACTTTCCCAAGTCTTCACTGTTTCCACCTTCGCTGGATCTACAGAGATTCCTCCTGGAGATACCATATGTCCCAGAAACTGTACTTGAGTCAACCAAAACTCACATTTGCTCAGCTTAGCGAACAGCTGATGCTCTCGAAGAGTCTGAAGAACAATCTGCAGATGACGCTCGTGCTCCTCCTCTGATGATGAAAAGATTAAGATATCGTCTATGAAGACTATCACGAACTCTCGCAGATACGGTCGGAACACGCGATTTATCAAATCCATAAACATGGCTGGCGCGTTCGTCAAACCGAAAGGCATCACGACAAACTCGTACAAACCATACTGCGTCCGGAAAGCAGTCTTAGGCATGTCTTCCTCTCGAATCCGCAACTAATGGTAACCCGACCTCAGATCGATTTTAGAAAAACATCTCGATCCCCTCAAAAGATCAAAGAGGTCATCTATTATAGGCAACGGATTCTTATTCTTAATAGTTACTTGGTTAAGCCGCCGGTAATCTATATACATCCACATCGATCCATCCTTCTTTTTCACAAAGAGAACAGGTGTGCCCCACGACGAGTTGCTTTGACGGATAAAACCAAGTCCAAGAAGCTCATCTACCTGCGTAGCTAGCTCTCTCTATTCAGCCGGCACTATCCGATAAGGTGCCATGGAAATTGGAGATGTTCCGGGAGGTCTATAACAAACTCTATCGCTTGGCGTGGAGGTAGCACAGCCAACTGGTCAGGAAAAACATCCGTAAACTCACACACCACCCGAGGAGTAACAGACCCTACACCACCTACATCTTCCCAACCCATGCTTGCCACCACACTTCCAGGATACGCCCTAAGGCCAGAGAAAGTGACTCATCTTCTCATACGGTACCAACTTCTCCATAAACCTCTCACCAGTTGAGGAGACCCCATGAATTCTCCTTTGAGAGGAGTCGATCAAGACCTCAAAAGCTGACAACCAATCCATGCCAATGATGATGTCAAAGTCCGTCATTTCCAACACAAGAAAATCATAGGACAACAATACACCGCTAATCTTCAAAACACAAGATTTACACCCTTGGTTCACCAAATCCTTCTTACCCAACAGTGATACTACCATTAGCGGGTTAACTACTTCTACCAGTTTCAAACCCAATCAATCACAACAAGCTCTAGAAATAAAGGAGTGCGAAGCACCGGTATAAAAAAAAAAACTCGAGCCAAAAGGCTAAAAAAATTAAGGGTACCCTCCATCACTGTATTCTCCAGTGGCTCTTCCTTCTGAGTCCCAATCTTGTAGACTCTCCCCGGAGGACATCCTTGTCCTCTCCCCTGACCGTTCTGAGGTGATCCGTTCCTCGGTGGCATCGAGTCTCTGGAGGTCTGCTGAGAACCTCGATCGACAGACGGCTACACTACAGAGAAAGAAACTCCTGCTCCTTGCAAAGGTTCAGCTTTACCGAGATAAGGACACTCCCTAAGTAGGTGTCCGGTCTGCTTGAAATGATGACACACCTTTCCTTTCCTCCTGACGGGCAGAACTTGGAAGTATGCCGAGGCTGGCTACAGGTATAGCACACAAATTGCCGAGAGTCAGACCGACTCGACTGTCCTGTGCTAGGCTAGCTCTTCTTGAAGGGCGGCCTCTGCTGGTTAAACTTGGCCTTCTTGTTGGAAAAATGTTTCTGAGAGCTGCATGCTGATGGAGTCCACTGCCTCTACCTTTGAAGTTCAATCGATGATCTCCTCCAGAGTGTTGAAAACTAGGCCGGCCACTTGCCGCTGCAGAAATGGGCGGAGTCCATTCTCAAAATGCTGGACCTTTTCCTCTTCATTTGCTGCGATCCACGGCACGAATTGCATCAAGTCGATGAAGCGCATGGCATACTATGCCACAGAATCTGAACCTTGCTGGATGTTGAGGAATTGCCTCTTCCTCGCCTCCTGCATAGTCTTTGAAAAGTAACGGGCCAGAAAGACTGCAGAGAACTCTTCCCACAACATTAGCCCGTGGTTACGAACCAAGTTCTTCGCTTCCCACCACTCGTACGCGTTTCCTTCAAGCTGGTACGCCGCCAAGGTCATTCGCAAGTCATCGGCAATAGCCAGAATATTAAGGATCCGGCTAATCTGAGTCAGCTAGTTCCTTGCAGCACTAGAGTCTGCTGTCCCCGAGAAACTCGTCGGGTTCAGTCGTTGGAACTCCTTAAAAGCCGAGGTGGCTCTCTCCTCTAGGGTATGGATTGGAGAGAGTCGCATATTTTCAGCTATCTACTGAAATGCTTCAATCGCTGCGCGAACGGCTTCATTGGATAAGTCACGGGGTGGAAGACCTGTCCTCCTCCCACGGTAATTGGTTATGTTAGCGTTGGGTCCGGACATCTGTTATTTACACTTGTAAATATCATTTAACCATTTTAAGAAACTTATTAAAGCAAAACACACAAGTTGCAACAATTTCATTAGAAATCATTCAAAATTGCATTTCAATTATAAGTGTTAGTAGGGTATGAAAACCCTTCAAACAACAAAACAACTCAACCCTTACAACAAAATCTCCCCGATGCCCCCAACACACTCTAACCTAATCTTCCGAAGAAGATCCTGTCTCATCACCAAAATAATAGAAGTTGTCCGGACAAGTCGCTGACTTATCCCCGAACACTCCACAGGTCAAACAGTATATGATCCCTGGTCCTCCAACATAAGGACAATTAGTCCTTGCGCTCCCATGCCCGCGAAGTCCGCAAACAGGGTAGATGACATCAATGGGATATGGGCAATAAGTACAGTTGTGGCCCTCTTGATTGCATAATTCGTACATATAGTTCGAATACTCATCTAAAGGTGGAGTAGCCGGAGTATATTCGGGCGAGCCATTCTCCCCTACTGACTCCTCTAGAATTGGGATATCTCTCACTTCCTCTTCTGGATTAGCCCCAACATGATACTCGGGTGAAGCTACTTCTATTTCCTCTTCAGGTGCAACTTAATTAACGAAGTTTGGAACACTTGAATCATCTGAAGAAACCAGGTCGATTGGATTGCTAGGGGTCCCCCTGTCCCACAACTCAGTGTACTCTGTATTGTTCGACATGTCTGTATCACAAAAACATGAAGGATGTCAAAAACAATAGCAGTACTAAGGCAAAAGCAAGTCTAACTAGGTTGTAACCCATCACAGTCCTAGAGTTTGAGCCGAAGCTCTGATACCAAGCTATCACGCCCCGAGCCGAAGGGTGGGCTCGGAATGCGACTGATTTTTTTTTTTTTTTGAAATTTAACTACCTCAAGCATTCTAACTGAGCCGGATCAACAGTTGGGCCCAAAGGTCACACATGATCTCAACATGTGGACTCAAACACATACCATAAGTCTGATACCAATAAAAATGCAACTGCAATACATAACATGCTTCCATAATTCCAACACTGAATTATCATTACAAAACACATCAGAGTAACTACAAAATCGTAGTAGTCTTAGTACATAACATTGATACAACAAAGTACCACACCCGATACTTTACAAAAACTAATGATTCCAAGAACCAGAAAGCAAAGATAAGGGTATTCCCCTCTATGAGAATCCCAAAACACCGCTGCAGCTTATCCACCCTAATCTTGAAATAGAGGGTTCTCCTCCTCGGGTTCATCTCCTGAAAGACTAATTAGCCTAGTGAAGGAAATATAACGGTGCACTTTTTAAGTAAACAACATGTCAGCAATAATCAACAGTTGCAATATAATATATCATACTTGATAATAAATTCGCAATATCAAGTAAAGTCTCATCATCATTTCCATCATTTCATCATCATCTTTCCAGTACTGCTATCATCCGACGTAACCCCTAGATACTATACTGATACCAAGAGTATTAAGTCCCGACACGGTCAAAATACATCCTTACAAGTATATCTCCGGTATACACCTCAAACCGGTACTGACACACCTTGCTAGTCACTGTCAACCCACCTGGTCCAGTAGACGTAACCGACACCTCAGCTCGGCGATGGTTCAATAGTAAAAGGTACGTGAAAGCAGTATCACATCTCATATGATCAACATCATAATATTCACAATCATCATAAGCACTCTTACCATAGTGCATCATGTCTAAGCACATGAGTGCGTTCATCAAATCTGAAAACCACTCATTGCTCCAGATCCATCTCAAATAACAAAACCTGTTTACATTTGAACTGCAAAGTTAAGTCCCTCACCGTAGCTGTGTGGTTTCGCGGTCTCTGTTCAAATAAGCAGATAAGTGCACAATCAATATACATAGCATCAAATACATACACATAAGTAGTATTTCGAAATCTTACGTTTTCCCAAAAATATCCAAGGTAAATGGAATTGAGTCTCCTACTTGGTTTTTATCCTTTTTAAATTATAATAATCCACAAGATAATAAAATACAAAGGGTGCTCAGTCCAAAACTCATATTGTCTTCTGGGCATTGACCAGATTGACTCATTGAGTTAGGGCTAGATTCTCAGGTCACTTCTCAGTTATCTTCTGGATAGGACCAAATCTGACATGTTGAGTAAGGCCTCGAGGTCACTCAGTGCCCAACAAATATAGCATCGGCCTAAAAGTGAGATCACTCAGTGCCCGACCAATAGAGTCGGCCTGAAAGTAAATACAATAGTATATACACTATAGTAATAAGAGAAGAGGGTCAGTACACATTTTTAATTAACAAAGGGGTACTAACATCACAAGTAATCAAATAACAAATAAACAAGATCATTTTACACTTCAAAACTGGGTCCCTCGGAACATGCCTCGGAACCAGGTACTGTGGCTTCGGATCATCCGAACCACACCTAAACTAGTCACTAACCTCGAATCATGGGTCTGACTTCGGATCGTCCGAAGATCAGGTCTCGGATCACCCGAAGTCCATCCGAACCAAAAAATAGAGAAAAACAAGTCTCGGTGGGTCTAGGTGCCTCGGAACATCCGAAGTTAGGGCTCGGAACGTCTGAGTGGGATTCGGTCCTTCCGAACTCTACTTGGGTCGTCCGAGTGGGTCAAGCTAGCCTCGGGCTTAACTGGGGTTCGGGTGAAGCTCGGAACGTCCGAGGGGTGCTCTCGGACCGTCCGAATCTCGGCAATCGGACTGTCCGAGAGTCATCTTCCTCAGTGTTTGCATCAACAGACAGTGACGACAGACACACTGTGAAATACGAATCTGGAAACAGTGGGTTTTTCGGATTCGGTTTCCACATCTAGCGAGTCTGATGGACTCCTCTGGGAGTCCTCTTTCCATAGGGAGAGGTTTGGAGCTTTGAAGCTCAGTAGGCCATCCGATGTTAACACTGGAAGCTCACGAGTATAAGAGAACCCATGGTTTTTCTTAGATTTTAAATTGGTTTTACTCACTCAAAACAGAGCCAAAACTGGTTTTTCTTGATTTTAAACTGACTGGAATTGAAAGAGGAACACAATGGTTACCTTTATTGAAGTTCCTGGGCTAAAATTCGATCTTTTGAAAGTCGTTCCCTCTAAGTTACGGTGACCGAAACTGGGAAGAAAACAGAGGGTGATCAGCTGGTTTTAGCTTCACAGAGAGCTTGAGAGACTGAGAGGGAGAAGAGAAGATTTGAGGGAGTTTGAAAGCTAAACAGAGGGTTGAATTTATAAAAAATCAGCCGCAAATTGGGGTCAACTGGCCATTGCATGCCGCTGCACACAGCTGCAGCGGACGTCCGGTACAGTGGAATCACTGTTCACTGGTTGGTTTGCAAATAAGTCCCTCTGAAATTCTGGTTTTGCAAAAAGGCCCCTATTTTGATAAAAACTCGATTTTTAACTAAACATAAGATTTTAAAAACTCAAAAACTTAATCCAACCTTACAGATAGGTTGGGATTTGAAAACCTTAATCACCATAAAAATTTAGAGATTTAAAACTCACTAAAAATCATTGATTTAAATAAAAACCATAATTTAACACTATTTACTTAATTAAACAAATGTTAAATAAAACAATTTAGAACCCCCATTTTGGGGTTTTAAAGAATAACTAGAGTATACTTAAAATTAGCTACCATAAAATACTTGTTTCGAATTTTATCTCATTTCTAAAACCTTTTAAAATAATTATTACTCCTCAAAGCCCTAACCGTAATCTTCCAGATTAACCGGTCAAACAAAATTATTAAGCTAAACTATGCCTAATCTGGATCAAGGTATTACACCTCATCCGCTACGCGCTTTGCTAGCGTGTCTGTAATGACCTCTAAGTTGGCCCTGGGCGAGCTAACACTCAACACCAGAACTCCCCGGAGGTTTCTATGACCACCCACAACATGTCCCTTTTATGACTCTCGAGCACCTCGCCCTCCAAACCTGACCACACCTCCCTCATAGGCGTGTTTGAAGATCACACCTGACAATCTAACCCATGTCAGGAAATATTTCAACCATGTCCAACCACCGGGTAGCCCATAGTCCAACCACACTTCTACTGCGCAGTCCCACACAACATCCCCACCCTAACTACCCGACAAGTTAAAGGGAATCTCTAGATCCTGATGTTGCCTAGTACCCATGCCCCCATTGGCATCCCACATATGCTAGCTATATGTATGCACAATTATCTCTACACCTACGCATGCTATTAACGTAGTTCATCACGTAATAATCAGGTGTATATATCACTATTTATCATGGGCTGGCATGTTAGCATCCAAACATGTTATAATGTCTTAGCAGTCCAAACTAATTATCACATGATCATATAGCATATTATCAACAGGACATATCACACCATAATCAGGCATATACCACAACATATCACATGTTCGCATGTTGGGATCTTAACATATTATCAACAAAAATAAACTTTAATCATGTCGCCATACAATCAATCAATCATGACATCGGATAAGCGACTCGTATATGCTTCTACAAGCATCGTATACGAATACACTCGGATGGGGACCCGCCACATAATGGTATCAACAATTCCCTTGCCAAGTGGCTCATAACTATAGGGACCCCCATTCACCGTATTTGGTACCCGCACATTTGATATAGTGAGATGCATAGATGCATGCTAAAAGTGGTGATAAGTTCCCTCACCTGTGTGTGCCTCGAAATTTAAAGCGAGAAAACATGATGAAGGATTGAAGGAATCGATGCACGAGCTCAAGGTCCGAGAAACTGGAACGAGTCTACAAAACAGATCGGGTTGGCAACATCCTTCGAATGGGTTGAGGACGAGCTGGAAATGGGCCAGAAACGACCCAAGAACAACCCCAAAACAAGCGAGAAATGGGCCCAAAATTGGGCTTGAAATGGGCACAAAAATGGACCTAGGCCTAGGTCTGGGTCGGGCTTGAGTCGGGTCGTACTGGACCACATCTGTTGGGCTAAAGAGAGACTGGGCTCGAGTTGGGCCTGCTGGGTCTGGGTCTGCACTGCTGGGCCGAACAAAGTTGAGCTTGTACGAATTGGGCTCAACTGGGTTGGAAGGACTGATGAGCACCTAGGATCAACGACGGCTGGTTGAACGATGAGTGATTGCAGAGAGGGGTGGGGATGGAGATGAGTAGTTTGGCCGACCCGAGAGGAAGAGAAGAAAAGCAGCTAAAGCAGGATTAGGGTTTTAGGCGAGAGAGGAGTAGAAAGGCTAGGGTTTGGGCCGAGAACGAGGAAAGAGGGATGAGGGATCCAAAAGAGAAGAGAAGAGGAGGAGGGCGGCAACTACTAGGCCTTAGGGTTAGTGTTTTCGTGAGGGAAGGAGGGAGAAGAAGTGAGATAGAGGGATTGAGAGGGAAAAGAGGGAACCGGGAGGGAAAGAGATGAGAGCGACGGCACTGTAGCTTCCATTGCTACAATGCTGCAAAAAGGGGGGTATGTAAGGATTAGGGTTTAGGGTTTCCTTAGGGTTTAATCTTTTTTTTTTTTTTCCTTTTTTTACAAAAATAACACAATTAAATTTAAAACCTAAAAACATTTGAATGTTGAACATCAAGAGAGAAAATGTGTGATTTTAAAATATTTTGGCATGATAAGAAGTTCAATAATTCAAATTATCAAAATACCCTTCGAGTCTGCAAACTCGAAATCAGGCAAACCGAGGCCCACCGCAGGGCCTACATTCTCCCCACTGCTATTAAGACCCTAGAATCTCAAAAAATTGGGTCGGGTTGTTACATTGACAGCCCATATTTCTCAAAAATATGTTCAATGTGCTCTAAAGCATTGGTCCATTTCCTCTAGGATTTGTCTAATTTTAGCAATATGAGTTTTAAACCTAGGCAAGATCTTCCTAGGTGTGTTGGGTCCACCCTAGAGTCATCTATGGTCAATTATCTTTCGTGCAATTGCTATACACTTGGTGATGATGAATCCGCACTTGATCTTTCATTCTTAGGGCACTTGATTCAATCCTCATCACTTGAGTCTTAATTCATTGCTTCAATCTTCTGAGGAAAGGCTTCGCCTAAGTCATGGAATTGACAAATAGGTGATTCGGCAAGCCGAGACACTAACACTCTTAAATTTTGTATTCTTAATAGAATTTTGGAGTTCTACAACTAAAACATGAAAGATCAAGAAAAGAAGTAAAAATTAAAGAAAAATACAGAAGTTGGGCCATTGTTGCTATTTTGGAAAGTTTGTGAATTTTACCACATAAATTTGAAATTTATTGTAAATTTTCATAATTCAAATCTAGTTATGAGAGTTTGGATTATAATAATAATTTTTAGGATTTTAATTTTAAATGTGGTAGATTCATAACACTCATCCAAGTCCAAGATTAGAAGTGGGCTCACATTGAAGCCCAAACCCATCAAAGAAGTCAGGCCCACATTGAAGTCCAAGTCCAGAAGCCCAATATGAAGCCCAATACTCAAATTCTACAATGGATAAAGAATGATGTGGATAAGGAAAAATTCGAATGGATGAGATTATGTACCATGTGTGCAGTGTTTAAAATTGGAACATTGCTATTTTTGAATGGAGGGTAGAGATTTGTGGATCTAGATTATCTCCTAAAAATCACACAAGATATGCTAAATTCAAGTTTAGCGAGAAGAAAAAGAGGAAAATTCGAAATTAATAGAGAGAAAATTTTGGAAGGAATATTAGAAAGAATATTTTGACACAACTTCAGTAATTTAACCATACATTTTTACTCCGATATCCGATTGATTTGATTATTGTTGCGTTGGAAAGAAGAAGTCAATGGCTACAATATTGTATTACAAAACTTTGGTGATTCGGATATTTACTAGGTCAAAATTGAGCTTCAATCTAATGCATATGTAAAAAATGGGGTATGTGCATACTTTCCAAACCAATTCAAAATTCGAAAATCATGGAGAAAATAACTCCAAAATTCGGCCATGCTCTATTCCCATATTGTTTATTTCAATCTCTTCCACCTCCTGTGAACAATATAAATAGAGGCCATGGGTTAGACGAAAAATTGACTTGAGTAAGAGGTTTAGCTGTGCATTGAAATAAGGAGAGGAGAAGATTAAGGATTTGCAGTGTGGAATTCAAATTTTGCAAGGGTTCTCTAGGTTGGTAATTTTTGAATTTTATTTTCAATTCAAGTTCCTTTATATTGTAATTCTCTATTTTTTCCTATCAATAATAAAATTCAAAGTGTCGCTTTTAGATTTATGGTTTTCTAAGTTTCAAATTATGCATAATGATGGTTTGATTTTACTTTCATTCTTTTATGAATTTGTGTTGAAACTTATTCTAAGAATTTTAAGGAAAGTGGAGATATTTTGGATTGGTGGAACTTGATTTATTCTACTCTAAGGCTCTTTTTAAGAGTGGATATTTTTAGATTTAGAATTACAAGTGGAAAATCTGCCTATACTTAAGGCTTGAGTTGAAATATCTTGTTTAATGGAATTCGTACTTTTCATAATTAGAATTTTAATAGATGAAAGATTTGAATGTGTATTTGTTAATTTAAGCAAGCTCCATGGTCTAGGCTTTGATTTTATTTTTTTAAGAATATAGGATATGATGTCATCTTAAGTGCTTGTCTCTATCTAAATGTAAATATGTACATAATTAGATTAAAATGTTTCTTATTTTTATTTGTTTATAAATTCAATTTTTTATGAAACTTGGAACTAGATTGGAGTTTTAATATAGGCTTTTTAATGTTGTAATCCTAGGTTAAAATAAAGTTGTTTAAACTTTCGAAATTAATTCCATGAAATTTGATGAATATTGACTTCCTATGAATTTTATGTCCTTAATTGCTTAAATTTTGAATTTAGATATTATTTCTATTTTTTACATTGATTTACTATATTTAAAATAATCTCAGATATGTAAGTTATTTATAAGAATAGAAGTTATTATTAGATTTGATTTCAAGATTTTATAATTTTTAAAGACTATATAATTTCATTGGCATAAATTTTGAATATTTTGGATATATTTTCCATAATTCCCTGTGATTCGATTTCACACTCATAACATTATATTTTAAATGGTTCATGCGCTTGTAAGTATAAATTTAATACACAATATTTGGGTTAAAAATGTCTGGGCTTCTCTAGTTTCGCCTTATCACAAAATTTAATATTATTATTATTGAATTATATAAAAAGTCAGTGAAGTTCAATACTGAAATTATTTATATAAATTTAAATTTTATATAATTGAATATGCTCTATATAAACGTCATAACCACTAAGTTAGGTTGAATTAAATCAGGACTCAAACCCTTTAACCCATTATTTCTCTATTTGTAAATGGGGAGTGGATTCAACCCCTTAATAAACAAGTTAAAAATTCGACTCATATCTTTTTAAAATGGCCAGTTACAGATCGGATCCATCTATTCAATCTTGTTTCTTTACCATCAGGAACAAATTTTATTTATGATTAAAATTTAATCACCACCTTACGATCCTTCAAATTCAAATAGTTGCCCAATTTTATTAGGAACAAATCTCCTTTTTTTTATTAGGAACAAATTTCCTTTTTTTTTATTAGGAACAAAGCTCGAAGATTTGGACCTAGGATCGAGAAACGCACTGGGTGGGGAGTGAATAAAAAAAACAACGTTTCCATCCTTTGGCCCATCCACGGGAAAAAAAAATGGTAGAGTTGCACGGCTGCGTTGTCTGTCGCATTTGCGGGCCCCATGCGGGAGCAAACAGGATCCAATTAATTAACGGCACTGTTAAAGTCCGTAACGGTTCCGGCCTCTTTTCATCACGGTGTCATGGTCCCGTTAGTTTCTTAAATACGATTCCATCCCTAGTCCAAACGATCCGCATCCCTTCCAACTTAACGTCGTCTTCTCTTTTCTTCGGTTTCCGTCTCCGTTTCCGTCTCCGTCATCGTTCCCAAACGAAACGTTGCCTAACCCTAACCCTAGAAGTCGTTTGGCATGGCCTCGTGCGACGACGATTTCTCTATCCTCGGTGACGATTCCTCGTCTCACCACCACCACCACCACCAAACCTTCGCCTCACACCATACCCGTTTCGCCGCAAAGCCAGCCCCAACCCTTCACCACCACAACCACCACCACCACCACCATCCCTCCATCAGCCCCACCAAAAAGCCTACGGTGCTGGCTCCCTCTTCGTCCGACGCCTACCCCGATCCCACCACTTTCTGCTTCGACCCTGCCGGCGGCACTGGAGACCCCGCCAGCGCATCGAGCGATCCCTCCGGCAATCCATTTTCTACTGCGATCGATGGAGATCCCGATGGCAAGGCTGCTGGTGAAGGCGGTGGGGGGAAGCGAAAGGACCGGTGCGGGCCTGGGGCTGGGGACGATCTCAGCGACGACGGTGGAACCCCCACATCGTACGGGTACAAAAAATCAAAGCTAACTGCCCCAAGCGCCAGTGGAAGCGGGGATTACAGGAAGGACAGGGAAGAGTGGAGTGACTCGGCGATTGCCTGCCTGCTGGATGCTTACATGGAGAAATTCGTGCAGCTGAATCGTGGGAATCTGAGGGGGCGTGACTGGGTGGAGGTGGCTGCGATGGTGAGTGAGCGGGCTGATCCCCAGAAGGCATGTTGTGACAAGCAAAAGGTGATGAAAAGCGTTGAGCAGTGCAAGAACAAGATGGATAACCTCAAGAAGCGGTATAAGGTTGAGGTACGCCGGATGAACAACGGCATGCCTGCTAGCAACTGGACCTGGTTCAAGAAGATGGAAGAGATTGTAGGCAGCACTGCATCTGCCAAGGCTGCCATCTCTGACGAAGACAAGTCTGCCTCAGGTTCTGCCACACTGGTTCCAAGGCAGGCCAAGAGGTATTTCTTCTTCTTCTTCAATTCAATTCTGTTGGCTCATTTCTTTGAATTGGACTTGAATGGCATCAACCTTTCCTCAAAAAATGGCTTGCGTTTGGAATTAAATTGTTGAGTCTGGAATCACAACTAAATATGCATTGATTGAATGAAATTGTGAAGAGAGCTGTTGAAGTGTCCAGATAAGGGCACGGGTGAGGTTGTCAGCATTTCAATGTTAATAAAGAAATATGAAGGTTGGATTAAAAAAAAGTCATGGGTACGTCATGCTTTCAGCATTGTGGTGTGCTGTTAAGGGATATAAGGAAAAAATTGTGAAAAGGATGATCTTGTGGGGAGGTTATTAGAGTTTTGACATTTGTGCAACTTTTGTAAAATAAGGAAATGAGGGTTAGTTTTTATTTTTGCTTTGTTTTTAATTCACGGTGAATGAATTTATGGAAATAAGGGAGCAACATATCAGACCTTTAGGTATCATAGTTTATGTAGTTGACCACATATTAGTGAAGTTCCTTAACAGGTGGAAATGGATTTGAATAGGCTTATCTGATTGGTCGTGTTGGCAATGACCAGGAAATGGTAAACGTGGAAGAGGTATTGAGTGGGTACTTTTTCTTTGGGCGTGTAACTTGGATGTTGGTTTCTATTTTTTTCTGCATTGCTGCCTACTAAAATAGATTAGTGCATTCGTGTTGCCACTGGTGCAGTCCAACCCACTTCTGGTGGTGTCTTGAAGTTTCGATACGAAGTGCTGGACTCCAACATTGGAACTCATGATTGCATTTTTATCTTGATTCCATGATATGTGGTTCAATCACTGCAAGAATTTAGTAATATAACAGAAAATCCAAATTAGGCAATAGTACTCAAGGCACTAGGGCTGCATTTGGGTGAGGGGTAAATTTTACAGGGGTGGATAACCAATTATGAATACCCTTTGTTTCAAAAGGGTTTTCAAATGTGAGATTGGAGGGATAAAATCTAGACTTTTTACCCTTACCCTTTAGTTACCAAACGGGGGTAAATGAGGGTTACCCTCCATTACCCGTGAAACAAATGCAGCCTAGCTGCACTCGAGATGCTAATGGACCCTTCGAGCCTAGGTGCACGTTTCATGGCACACCTAGGCTCGAAGGCTTGCTGGAGCCTAGGTGTACACCTTAGGCGTACTTCGGCACGATGTTGACTACTATGCTTTATTCAACTTCAAACAGCTTGAACAGATTTGGCCAAACATGCAAATGGAAGCCCCACCCACAACTATTCAAGTACTCGAGTGATTGAGGATATGATTTATGAAAGGGCAAATAGAACTTAAAAAATGCTGACCTGGTAAAGTTGGGAAAGTGGTGCTACTGATGTTAATAATGACATGTTTGCAGTACGGTAAAACTTTTGGTTCATTTTATTCGAAAATTTAAATGCCAAATGCCACAAATATGATTACTTCGCATTGTCAGTGAATGCTCTATATTCTCTTGCAGATATGCTCCAGTGACATCTAGCCCTGTTGGAATAGCAAATAACATGAAGACAAAGACATTGCCAAGTACTAGACGGCGTAGGGTTCTTTTCAGAATTAGTGGTACAGCATTAGCTGGGACTGATCCTCAGAATGTTGACCCAAAGGTAACTTTTTTCCCCCTCTACTAGGTGCTATTTGGGCAGTTTTATTATGAAATGAATTGTTTGGTACCATTGTTTCGACATGTACAGTTTCCTGGTGCCTCCTTTTGTATCATGGCCCATGTGTTTTTGCTAATTTCAAGATCTGATGGGTCCCCAAAGCAATTGGGGTTGATGTGGGTATCTTACAGAGTGAAAGTTCTCATAGGCATCTAAAAGTGGATGGATGAAAAGACATTGAAATGATCTAAAAGGGTCAGATGGTGGATCGCTTTCATCTATAACCCTTTTTGGGGTGCATCTGCATCCACAGTGGGGTCTATCAAATCATTGGTCTGGATCACCAGACATGCCCCCAATGGTTCACATTGATGTGGTGCTCATCCTACTCCAAGAAGCTTTACTTATCATGATTGTCAGCACCCGAAAATCTGTGCATCCAACTTGATTTGTCAAATAAAGTCCTCTAGTGATGGATTTTTTACTTGATCTACAATTCCACCCTTGTATTGTCAGGTGATCATGCTGATTGCTAGGGAGGTCGCTTATGCTAATCGCTTGGGTGTAGAGGTATTCTTGGGACTCCCTTTTTTGTTCAATCATTTAAATTAAGAAGTGGCTATTATGTTTTCAATGGCAGATGGATTCTGATGGATTCCCATTCCTCAAATTTGGATCAGATATCACAGCTCAGATTGAATGTGCATGATAAGAAACAATTGCACTTGTTTGCATGTTTATGAACTGAATCTCTAGAAGGATCTGAATCCAGATACTGACTTCAGTTGGAATCCAAATCCTAATATGCTTATTAGAGTTAAGGCAATATAGATGGGGCCATTCAAGTCTTAGCCAGAAAATAAAGTCTGTAAATAGGCTATTAAATTCTTAATCTGACAGCTAAATTGGTTTGTTAGCATTTGACGGACCTGAGAAGACAACCTAAATATGGATGAAGGGAAATGTGGAACTCGAAAAGCTGATCCCATATAGATGGGTAAAGTTTGGATGACAGTGATCTCAAGTGCTAGGATTTGGACCTTGGTGGTTAAGAAATTTCAACTGTAATTAGATCTGGGCCTATTGGTCTAGATCTATGTCTGATCGCTTTTAATAGGCCAAGTTTGTGTGGATCTGACCCAAATTGAGGCCCAATGTCAACTCAATGGTTTCTATATTAGTTGCACGATCATCATATCATAATCATTGAAGCTATAACAAGCTCTTCATGATATTATATATATTTCATTGCAACCTAAGTTTTGCTTTTGATTTGCTGCAATCTTCATTTTTTTCTGGATTTTTATTCCAATTAATTTTTTAGGTGGCAATTGTCGTTGGAGGTAGTAATTTATTTTGTCCACAGACATGGTTAGGTGCAACTAGCCTTGATAGAGCTACAGCTTGCCAAATAGGGTATGTGGTTATTGCTATATTGCTTGTGAAGTTGCCTCACCTCCCCATGTTCTTGCCATGGCCTTCTTCTTCTTAATTTTGGTTGCATATTTTGCGTGTACAACATGGTGATAACTTATAGTTGTTTCTTACATTTTTCTAACGATATTTTATTGTTTCTCATTTGATCTTGTTGTTTAATTTGATTTTTTTGTTTGTTTTTATATGTTACTCTTTTCATTGAATCCTCTATGCATGCCACACCTCTATTTCATCTTCAACATTGCTGCAGCAACTTGAGCTGTGATGTGAAGTGATGCGGGAGCACCGCCTGCAACTAGGCAGGAAGATAATAATATGCCTGTAAGTATGACAGGAGAAGAAGAAAGGAAGGAAGAAGATAGGAAAAAGGCTATGCCTTCAATTTCATTCAATAATCCATTGTTCCGTGTTGTTCTCATCCCCTTACATAGCTTTAAATAAATAAAACGAAAGAAGGAATTCTAGAAATAAATCTACACTAGATTAGAATCCCACACACACTAGGAAACTTCCTAATTTATTCTAAAAATGAAAATAACAACTTCTAATATTATCTTAGAATCCTAAACCAACAAGGAAAGCCACCGACCTGACTTTCTTACATGGACTCCGAAAATAAAATACTAAAATAGTAAATACTCCTTGGAAGCTCTGTGTGTCCTACTGAAGTAGCGAGGGGAAGAGATACATGTGGGATTAAGCCCAAGTTCGTGAAGACGATAACTGGAACAAGCCAGCGATGAAGGCATGGTCTGTTTGCTTCTCTGTTTTTTTTTTTTTTGGGTGAAGGGAGGGTAGATGAGAGAGGGAGAAGCCGTCTGCAACAGATGTAGTTTCGTACCTGGGATAATGGTCAGGCTGTCGGCTGGTAAAAGGGGATTGAGATGAGGCTCTGAACCAATTGATGCGAAAGCACTGCTTGCAACTAGGCAGGCAGATAATAATATGCCTGTAATTATGACAGGAGAAGAAGAAATGAAGGAAGAAGATGGGAAAAAGGCTATGCCTTCAATTTCATTCAATAATCCATTGTTCCGTGTTGTTCTCAACCCCTTACATAGCTTTAAATAAATAAAACGAAAGAAGGAATTCTAGAAATAAATCTACACGGGAATAGAATACACACACACTAGGAAACTTCTTAATTTATTCTAAAAACAACAAGAACAACTTCTAATATTATCTTAGACCCCTAAACCAACAAGGAAAGCCATCGACCTAACTTACTTTCATGGACTCCAAAAATTAAATACTAAAATAGTAAATACTCCTTGGAAGCTCTGCGTATCCTACATCAAGAAGTCTCTATGCGAAATTCAATACATCATAAATTTCTAATGGCCATGTTAGAGTATGGGACCATTTGATATCATGATTTGGAGTCTTGAGATCTATGTGCTTGTTAAGTTTGGGGTTCTTCTGAATGATCCTCACCATTGAATACATTCATATATGTCCTTTGAGGGGACGTTTTTGGAGTTTGGTGAATTGTTCCAAAAAGCAAGATGGAGGCTCTGTGGTGCGATGCATCTCCAGCAGATTCCATTTTCATGGCACCTTCCATTTTCATGTTTTGCTATTTCCGTGTGTTTTATTTTTGCCAGGGTAGTTTGGTAATTAGTGTTTTATTTTATTTAAAGTATAGAAGACTCTTATATAAGTTGTAGCCCTTTTGAGGCAGAGATACGAACGATTGAATAAAATAAGATTTGAGATTTTCGCAAACCTTCTACGAGTGTTTGGAGTGATTCCTTTTGGCGTGTAGCTTGGTGTGATGCCATCCCACTTCTTCTTCTGGTCCTTCTCTTCTCTTCTCTTCCTTCTCTTCTTCCTTCTTCACCTTCATAACTGCATCCCAAGCCTTCGCCCCGCCTCTGTAACCCCTTCTGGTCTTTCGCCATAACTCCATACCCTTTTTCAAACGTTCCACCACCATCCTATAGCCGTTCCCTGTTGTCGTTGGCCATTCCCTTACCTAGATCAAGTTTCGCCACCACCCAGTTGCCTTTCTGCCACTTCCACAAACCCACATACCTTTGCCGCAAACCCTTTCTCCCTCCCTCTCGCATCGCCTTCCTTTTCTTTGCTTCCCCTATGTTTTCGTTAATATTTCCAACCCTTCCTTAGCATTGCATTTTACCCTAAGCCAAGCCTTTCATGTAATTCCATCCGTATCCCATTAGTTGCAATTGATTGGTATCGCATGGGCCTAAGTTTCCAGCCCACGTGCCATTTAATTCATTTAATTTTGGACCTTACTTTGCATTCACATATTAGGTTCTTAATATTTACATAAGTATTTATGGTACACGTTATATTGTTCTATTGCTTTATTAATTTAATTCTTAATTTCAGCCCATTTAGATTTAGGGAGCATTATTTTCATCAATTTTAATTTTTTAGGGGACCACATTATGCATTTAGGGTTACCCTATTAGTTGTCCTGCATCACTTTGTGTTTGGCTTTGCACTAACAAGGAATTCAAAGATTTTAGAGCCAGAGATCTTATGCAGTCTTGGGAGGGTGGTATGGAATTTGGACCCCGAAATCAGAAGAAAAGGGTTGAGTGGTCTCCCCCGCCTAGTGGGATCTTAAAATTCAATGTGGACGGAGCTTTTAAAGGTAAATCGGGTCCGGCGGGGATTGGGGGTGTCCTCTTTAATAATGTTAAAGGTTGTAGTGGAGTTCTACTATCAGTTCTATTTATTTAATAAAATATATAAATATTATTAAATTAAAATTTATTTCTAGAGTCAATATAGTAAAAAATTCTAATTTAATTTGATAAGATATTATATTCAATAATTAACATTTTATTAAAACTAAACTGAGATGCTGAACTTATTTTTCATAATGCATTATTAATATAGATAGTGCACTATTATTATTATTTAAGTTCTATTTCTTATCAAATCCTTGAAATTAATTTATTATTTCTTTTCCATCGAAGTATGTTCGGATAAGGTCTAAATAAAGTGAAACAGTAAATGTCCCATTAAAAAGAAATAATCATCCACAAAAAAAGGATAAAAAAAATATCAATACAAGATTTAAACATACATAATTAAATATTAAGTGCATAAATTGTTTTCTATTATTAGTTATAATATTAAGATTACAAAATACTGATGTATATAGTTATATAGTATTTATAATTTCAGTATTAGACTATTAGTAATTTATTATTATAAAAATATATATATTATGTTAAAAAAATATTTACAATATTACAGTATGTAATATGCAAATAATTATTGAGATTAAAAAAATGATACTATATATATATATATATATATATATATATAAATATAATATGCGAATGTAATTCATCTTTTATCAACTGCATGAATGTTAAAAAATTATATAATATGCGAATGGGTAAAAAAAATCTAACAGCTTGCAGTAACTTTACTTTCACATTACTGTCCACGTGTCATTCTGCTTTCACATGTATTGTTAAAAGCGAACTAACGAAAGAAAGGAAAGGGGTTTCATTTGCTTTCGTTGAAAAAGGAAAGAATCAGAGAAAAGGTTTTAAAAAAACAGAGAGGTTTTGAGGGACGACGGTGATGGGCGACGAAGAAGAAGAAGAAAAGAGGAAGAGGAAGAGGAAGAGGAAGCGAAAGGATGGGTTGTAGCAAAGGTGAAGTGCATCTTCTTTGTGTCTTCCTTTCTTTTTTTTACTGATTTTTCCCCTTTTTTTTTTCTATTTTCCCTCTTCATCTCACGATGATGCGATTGACGATTTTGGAATCGCACGATCTTCGATTTTCGCAAAACTCGACCAATTAATGGGTTTTTTCGATTGAACTAGACCATCCGAGCCGAGTTGACTCGGACGATTTTAACAACACTGGTTGGGATGATTGGATGCGTCCCAAACTTGATAGGCACTTAGAACTCAAAATTCTGCACTCTTCGCATTCATCCAATGTCTAAATAGGAGTGTTCATTTGTTTGAACCGGGCCCGAGCTTTGGAAAAGGATTTTTTTTTCGATAGGCCGGGCTCGAGCTTTGGCCCAAAACCCATTGGGATTTTGAGCCCGATAATTTTCGATACATTATTGCATATATATACAAAGAAAACTGTGAATGCGATTAGGGATTGGGGACGTTAGCCATCTGCTAGGGTTTTTGGAATGCGATTAGGGATTTCTCATTGTCGTCTCCTCTTTCTTCGCAACCTCCGCTTCTCTCTCCAGACTATGTAGGTAGCATGTGCGCTCTCTCCCCCTCGTTCTCTGTAGCTGTCTCTCCCCCTCGTTTTCTCTTTCTCTCTCTGCAGCTGTCTCTCCCTCTCTCTTTCTTTCTCTGTTCTGGAGTTCTCTCTCTGGTGGTTGATCTGCAGCTGGGATTGGATTTTCGGGGCAGCAAAGGGTAGGAGCACTTGTAAGGTAGGGGCAGAGGATTGAGGTACTGGAAATCCAGGAGAGAGAGAGAGAGAGAGAGTTTGGTAATCGGGCTTTATCCGTCGGGCTCAGGCTTGTCCAAAAAATTTGGGGCTTTTGTAAAGCCCGGTCCCAGCCCACCTGATTATGGGCCAACCTTTTGACAAACGACATCAGAACGTTCTAATGTACAAGTGCCCTAGAAATCCCCATGATTAGTATCATATTAACTTTTAATGACCTTATGTTGTGACTATTAGATGAACAATAATCTAAATTCTAATTCTAAGCCCCCATTAACTGGGGAAAGGGGGATAGAGAAAAAAGAAAACTACCAATTCTAATATAAAAGGAAGAAATACTAGCTCTATCTCAAGTCTAAGTAAATTTCTATTTGGATTGTCCATGTAGAATAGCCAATCTCAGATAGGTGAGAAATATGGCTATGATGATGATGATTATCTGTCAAGAATAGGCTGATGATGTGGGGACTTAACCTCTTTTGTTTCTTGTGACTTCTAAGCATGTGCTAGTGGGACCTCCCAAACATAGTGGGGAAGCTGATAAGGTACAAGTGCCTGTAGTAGTGTTGTCAAGTTTTTCATCATTTGAAAGCTAAAACAAATAGGATGGTAATTTTGGATGGCAAATAAGTGAACCATTGAACAAACACACACAGTGCCCTTTTATTCCTAAATAAAGATCAAGCTCTTCTTCCTGTTACCACAGGTAAAGTTATTTAATCAGCCCCGCATTGAGTCTGAGACATTTAATATTGGCTAGAAATAATATTTTGGTTGGTTAGTTGTATCAGAAAGATCAGCCAATAGAGAAGATCCTTCATTAATTATAACGAACACAAACTACAGATAGAGTCTAGACACTGCTCCAATCTACAACAGAGTAAAACCAGGAACCTAAAACCTAAAACATAGAGAAATGTGAAAAGGAATGAAGACAAAAGAAACAACAAAGGCCTATGTTCTCAACTGAGATTTCAAAAGCAGAGCTTTCCAAAAGATGGCCAGACAGCTAGGCCAAATTTGAAGCACACTGATTAGCATCACCTCCAGCAACTTCAGTTTCACTGATCCTTTCATTATTAATGATGTTTTGGATGCTCTTAGAAGTTGTTCCTCATAATGAAAAACCCAAGGATATGGTGGATGCAAGGTTGTGCGCTGCCTACCAAATGGTAAAATTTAGATCAATGCTGCTGCCATAAACCATGTTCCTGTTTTCCTAGCCAGGATATCATGTTTATGAAGGATGGGAACTGGGGTGGATGAGTCTCCTTTAGGACTGACATGTGATATTTCGTTGTCATGCAGCTGTATGCGTCCTAACATGGCATATACCATTTTGTCCCTCCGTCGCCATTCTGCTGCAGACGTCGTGTTTCTCTTAGATGTCACTACATTTTGAGCTTTTGAAATATACCAGAGTGCAAACAGAATAAGCTTTTTATATAACAAAACCTACGATTTCAAATCCAAAAATTCATTCCATCTTCATTGTTAGATATCCAAAAATTCATTTCATCTTCATTGTTAGATATTCTAATTGAACGACACATTTTCTTCAAAACATTGCAAGGTGAACAGTTGGAAAATAAATGGTAAGTAGTTTTGTTTAGTGATTGTATAACGTGTAAAAGGGAGATATTGAATATTGGGTATTACTTTATTTAGTGAGCATGAGTTGCCAATCTTCCCTTTTTTGTGTTTCCATATGGAGCATTTGATCTTCTCTGGACAATTGAAGTTTATTAATCATTTCCATGAATAATGTCTCCAAACTTCCTGGGGAAATTAAGTGTGATAGGCTTTCTTTATGCAACATTCTCCGTCTAGGAGTGCTGATCCCCCTCTCTCAATGGAGTGAAAAATATCTTTTGAGCAACTTCTTCCTTCTAAATATTACTGACCATCAATCCCAATGAAGGGCCACTCCCCATGGGGGTTTCTACCCATCGAAGAACCTGGTGTGTGCAAAGGGAGGTGTGCACATGCCCCGAAGGATTAGTCGAGTGAGACACCTGGACACCGTCGGTCATAAAAAATGCAAAAAAAAAAATTATTATCGACTAGCTCCAAATTCCAGTTAGTAATATTTATAGGATTGCTGACCGAAGAGATGGTTCCCCTTAGATTTTCTTCTCTTCTCTCTAAAAAATTAAGCTTTCCAGTACCTGAACCTATTCATCTTCCCATATATTGATTTCTTGACCAAGGGATGCAGGAAAATGTGATAGGGTAACTCTAAATGCTTAAATGAGATTGGACACCAAATTAAAGAACCCTAAAATGCCTAATGCAACCCAAGTTGGGGAAAAATCTGATATGTTCTAATTCTAAATGAGCTGAAATTAATCACCAAACTAATATTGTAAATTTAAAATATAAATTCACCACATATAATCAAAGTAATTCTTGGTGATCTAATGTAGACAATTATATGATAATCCAAAAGTAATTACAAGTCAAAGTAGGATACCCTCAAAACAAAGAGGCTTATCAAGTGTTGCATGTATGTAGATATATCACCAAACGGGACTGATTTGGGTTGTTTAGTAAATAAGATGGTGTTAAAACGAACATGGCAGCAGTATAAGGGTTATTAGCGTTATCGGAAGTGGCAAAAGGCTTAGGAAAGGATTGGACAGGCTAAGATTGGGGCTAGAAATGCGGGACAGATGTAAGGGAAGGATAAGGAAGAATTATGGCAACACATAGATGGGGAAAATCAGATTGGGACAGCGCTGTAAAGGCCGATAAAGGAGTGTGGCAGCAAAGGGGACAGGGTGTGGGGGTGGTGAAGGCAAGTGGATGGGCTGTATGGACTGGCAATGGAGAGGGGAGGTCCAAAAGGGGCTTAAGACAACAGTTAGGGACTGTAGGAAGACTGTAGCAGCAGTAGGAGGGGTAAAAAGAGGAGGATCTGGGGTATAGGAGGGGTCCGGTAGCAAGGAAGAGGCTAGGAGGGGCGGGCGGAAATCACAGATAGCATGGGAGGGGCAGGATGATACAGGAGATCTGGGAGTGTTGGGAGAGTGGCGAAGGGTAAGAGAAGGGTTAGGGAGCTTGGCAGTAGATGGGATTCACAGGAGAAGGTGGCGAAACCAGTAGAGGGGTGGGAAGATAGTGGCGAGAAGGGTAGGGGTTGTAGATGGTTTACGGAAACAAAGAAAGGGATTGGGATGGTATAAGGTTTGGTCACGGTTATGGGAGAACATAGAATAAAGAAAAAAAAGAAGGAAGAAGAGAGAATGATGCGGTGCATCTCAGCACCTTCCATTTTCAGATTATTGCTACATCTCAGCACCTTCCATTTTCAGATTATTGCTATTTTCGTGTTTTATTTTTAGATAGGGTTTAGTAAAATTAGAAATTAGAAATTTCTATTTTCAGTGAGTTATTTTCGTTTTAGGCTATTTTTAGGAGTTTCTTTGTTTAAGGGTGGCATCTCTTATAAAAGCCCTCTCTTGTAAGCATTATTACAGATGATTAATGAATAAAGATTAAGATTTTCGCAAAATACCTTTGCAAGGAGCAATTTTCAGATTGTGGGGAGTGATTCCTTGAGCGAGAGGCTTGGTGTGAGGCCATACCTTCTTCTTTAAGGTATTTCTTCTTCTTCTCTTCTTTTCCTCTCCTCTACTTTTCTCTTCTCTAGACTTCCATAGCTGTTGCACCCCTTCCCTGGTTTCTGCGACTTCCGCCTCCACCTTCTATCCTTCCCCTTTGCTTCCTTTCGTTTCTTTCCACCCTTTCCATTTGACCGTATCAACCATCGTCCATTCCTTTCCTTGTGCCGCCGCCACAACTAGTTGCTGACCTCTTCCCTTTTGTTATCGTGAACCCTAGCCCCTTCCCTTGTCTTTTATTTTTTGCCTTTTTACCATTTTACCCTCCCTAAGTTATCCAATTAAAATAGGCCTTTGTTTGAGAAAATTTTCGCCGAACTATGTTTAAATGGTCTGATTGCTTACACTGCATCTTGAAAGTTATTCAATTATTTGTGGCTTGTTTATATTGTTAATTGCATTTATTAATTGAATTTTAATCTCAGCCCATATTAGTTTTAGGTGCATTATTTTCATGTCTTTTTAATTTTTAGAGAACCAATTTAGGCATTTATGGTTACCCTATTAATTGTTCTACATCAGAAAAAGAAGAAGATAGAAGAAAAGAGATAGGAAGAGAAGAACAAGGAAGATAGAGATGAGAGATAGAAGATAGAGGAGTACCTGGATAGAGGAAGAATCGTTAGATTCACACCAAACCCTTAAGAGGGAAATCACACCATGCGCATGTTCATGGAGGGCTTCACAAGCATTCGTATTTCTCATTCTTTTCTCTCATTGTCCCCCTCTCCTTAGGGTTAAGACCCCTTCAAAACAAAAGGGTGAAGTTGGGCCTGGTTGCTGGGCCTGACTCTGCATCAACCCCCCTGTCTAAGAAAAACTCAACCTCGAGTTCTCAGATGAGAAGAAAGCAAATAAAAAATCACACGTGTGCCTTTCCAGTGTAGGCTTTTCAAAGTGTAACTACGTGCACGTGAGGCAGATCAAACCACACGTGTGCTTCCCCAGTGTGGGGTCTTCAAATGATATCTGTGCACACGTGAGGCCGACATACGTCATCTAGTCGGACTGACATCGAGCCACAATGGTGGTGTAGTAGTTGCTCTCTTCCTCCATCGATGGTATACTCTGAATCCAAAAGTGTCGTCACGATCAACTCTCGATGGCATCAACAACAAGATGTGAGTAAAATACACCTCCGATGAGACAAAACTCTGATGTCGCTGTAGGAGATCTGGATCAGGTTGCTGTAGCTCACACTCAAGCAACCACGTGATATGTATCGTGGGCCTGGGCTTCCTCGTCACAAGCTGTAACCTCCGGATTGTGTGGAAATCTCGAGAAGAATTCGACCTCGAGTTCCAACGAACGAGAAGAAAGCAAATCAAATCTCTCACGTGCGCCTCCCTAGTGTGAGGTCTTGAATGTGTAGCTTGCACACATGAGACAAATCAACCCACACGCGCATCTTCCTCGACTGGGGTCTTTACATGATATATGAGCGCGCGAGACCTTCAGTCGACATCCAACTGAACTATCATCAAACCACCAAGAGACCATTAGATCAACTATATCCCGTCGTCGATGATATATGTAGAAACCTGATCTATCGCCACTAGCATATCTCCTCGGGTGGAAAGAAGGCAACTTCGATGAAGAGTGGAAACTCCAAAGTTGCTCCAATAAGTCCGTATCAAGTCGATGTGACTCACCCTCTATCAATCTTGTGGTGTCTGTCCTTGGCCGGTGCTTCCACTTGATGAGATACCACTGGAAACCTCTTGAAAATGTAGAAAACTCTTCCTCGTCCAGGATGGAATCTATCTTCTCTCTTTTTGGGAAACAAGGAAGGCAAAGGAGAACAGATCAATTAAGGCTGTATAGAGGTGTAGGCTGTGGGTTATGGAGTGGGACAAGGTGATGGTTTGCATTGAGGGGTGTTCCAGGTTGTGAGGGTCGGCTAGATGGTGGGGATGACAGGACAGTGTGAGGGTCAAGGTGAGGTGGATGTGGGGTGAAGCTGGAGGGTAAAGCCACTGGGTCATGGGATGGATCAGGAACGACAAACTGTCGTTCGGGGTCATGTTGATGTGAGATGAGGATTGGAGGTAAAAGTATTGGACTTGGACATGGTGTGAGGTCTCCCACATGATTATCCACATTAAATCCCTTGGATTTACAATGAGAATTTGCATCAAATTTATATTGTTCATCGCATATATTAATGTGACTTTTAATTTCAGCGTGCGGATCATGAATGTGCAGTGCAGACGCATGAACACTCACTAAACGTGGGCGACACTGGCACTGGAGTAGGGTCTATGGATGGGGATGATATGAAAACATACCTAACCAAGGCAAGAGAAGATTCTTTGTTCTCTTCATCATCACTGGGGTTTTCTTCAATTTCAGCGATCTCTACATTTTCAGTTTCCTGATCAGTCTCACCCTTAGACTCTTCATCCAACAAGAGGGCTCATGCCTCTTTCCTGACCCGAGTAGGGCAGTCACTAGGAAAATGCCCATAGCTTCGACAGTGAAAGCAAAATGCATGTTTCTCCATATTGGTTCTGATGTTGACTAAGCGGGCAGTAATGTCTTCTAGAATCTTGACAAGCTGTGCGGTGTCCATGTTGGGTTGGTACTCTCAGCCACTACGTGTAGGCAAGCACAGACATATGCGCTATGATACCCCTAGACTCACGGATATAGGATAGACTAAATGCTATGCAATGATGATCTAAGTAGAAATCCAATGCAATTTTTTATTATAAGGAAAATGCAACCTAAAACCGTGGGTGTTTAAGGAAACAACCCAACCTTGCTAGAAGCTATGATGACAATGACAATTTTTTTTTTTTTAAATTAATTAATTAATTATTATTTTTCATTAAATGCAAATCTAGGACCGTGGATGTTTAAGAAAACACCCTAGCTTTTGCTTTGATACCAATTTAATGCAGGAAAATGGGATAGGATAATCTTAAATGTCTAAATTTGGTTCCCTAAGAATTAAGAGGGATGCAAATGATGCATCCTAAATTTAAAATGGGTTGAAATTAAATTTTAATTAATATTTGCAATTAATTAATATAAAAATTTGTCACAAATAATCATGCAAAATATTAAGAAACTAATGTGTTAAATCGATTTAAATGATTAATGATAGGCTAGATGGGGGTGGTATATGAGAAATAACATATAAAGAAAGGGGTAAAGGGATAAATGGAGTGGGTAAATGAGAAAAGGATTGACTCTTACACTCATTACACGTATAATAAAATGGATGAGGGATATGAATGGAATTCCACGAAAGGTTGGCTTTAAGGCAACGGTACAAATGGGGAAAATAGAAAAGGGGTGGAAGTCACAGAAGATGGCGACGGAAACAGAGAGGAAGAAAGAGGGTTGCGGCAGCATGAAGTGGAGATCTAAGGGTGGCGAAAATGGATTTGGGTCGAAGGAGAGAGGTTTAAGGTGTTACGGTAGCAAAAAAGGAAGAAGGAAGGGATCGCGGAAAGGGCTACAAGGTTCTCGTATGGCTGCGGCAGATCTGGGTGAGAGATTTAGGGGAGGTGACAACAGTGGGAGGGTCTAGAGGAAGGGGCGACAACAAGGGGAAGGAGATTTGGAAGTGGCAATGGCTGCATGGAGGTTTAGAGGGGTTTGTGATGATAGTAGGGAGGTCTATTGGTGTAGGTGGCAGCCAGGGAAGGGGAAGATGCTGTCACGGCTGTAGTATGTGGGCTCAAGGAGGTGGGCAAAAATAGGGAAGTCCAAAAAGGGGTTGTGCTAGATCTATTTGGCAGATCTGGAACTGGATCTGGTATTGAGGGTGGAGACTGTTGGGGTTCTCAGCAAGGGAAGGAAAAGAAGAAGAAGAGAGAAGAAGAGAGGAAGAAGAGACAAGAGAAGTAGAAGAAGAATACATGAAGAAGATGTGGAAAGGAGAAGGAGAAGATATTGGGAAATTGATTCAGTTGGCTTCATACTAAACCTTGAAGGGGAAATCATTACCATGCACATCATGGAGGCTAAGGCTTCAAGCTTTCTTTCATTTCATTCTATCATTGAGTGGCCATAATGGGGCTTACATTGCTTGTATAATTTGCATGGAAAGAAAAGGACAAAAATACCCCTATTACATGGACATTCCCATAATACCTTAAATAACTCAAAATTACTAGACTAACACTGGAATAAAATAACTAAAAATAAAAAAACACAATAATGCCAATAATAATTAAAATACTAAATATAGAAAATGCTCCCGCATCATTCTTCCTGTCTGAGAAGAACTCGACCTCGAGTTCAAACGGATGAGAAGACACATCGAACCATACGTGCGTCTTCTCAATGTGGGTTCTTCGAATGATAATTGTGCGCTAGGAGAAGAAGCAAATCAAATCACATGTGCGCCTTCCCAGTGTGGGGTCTTCAAAGTGTAACTATGCGTACGTGAGACGGATCGAACCACATGTGTGCCTTCTCAGTGTAGGGTCTTCAAATGATATCTGTGCACACGTGTGGTTCAATCCGTCTCACGTGCGTATAGTTACACTTTGAAGACCCACAATGGGAAGGCGCACATGTGATTTGATTTGCTACTTCTCCTCGCGAGCAATTATCATTCGAAGAACTCACATTGGGAAGGCGCGCGTATGGTTCGATGCGTCTTCTCATCTGTTTGAACTTGAGGTCGAGGTCTTCTCAGATAGGGAGAATGATGCGAGAGCATTTTTTATATAGTATTTTAATTACTATTGGCATTATTGTATTTTTTTTATATTTAGTTATTTTATTCCAGTGTTAGTCTAGTAATTTTGGGTTATTTCAGGTATTATGGGAGTGTCCATGTAATAGGGGTATTTTTGTCCTTTTTTTTTTCCATGCAAATTATATAAGCAATGTAAGCCCCATTAGGGCCACTCAATGATAGAATGAAATGAAAGAAAGCTTGAAGCCTTAGCCCCCATGATGTGCATGGTCATGATTTCCCCTTGAGGGTTTGGGGTGAAGCCAATCTCCTCCTCCTTTCCACATCTTCTTAAGGTATTCTTCTTGTACTTCTCTTGTCTCTTCTTCTGCTGAGCATCCAACCTGGCAATAACATTGGTGGCTCGGCAATGATCAGAACCCTTCAAAGCAGCAGCAGATTTTTGAACATTCTCATTATGCACCGTAGGAGAGGACTTTCTAGAGGCATGAGCAGCAGTATTAGCCGAGAAGAAATCCTGGATAGAGGAAGAATCGTAGGCTTCACATAAAACCCTCAAGGGGAAATCACACCATGCGCAAGTTCATGGAGGGCTTCACAAGCATCCGTATTTCTCATTCTTTTCTCTCATTGTCCCCCTCTCCTTAGGGTTAAGAACCTTTTAAAACAAAAGGGGGAAGTTGGGCCTGGCTTCTGGGCCTTTGAAGCTGGGCCTGACTCTGCATCACCAAGCCTACAACTCAAGATTGGCTTTCTTTAATAGTTTCACGGAGAGTTATCAGCATTACTATAATCTAGAGTTCAGTTTTTTAACACTAGCTATAAACAAAAGTTTCCTTGTTTAGTATACCTCCCCTTTAAGGGTTTGATTCACCAAATATCATCCTGGGGTTAGAAATTTCCATGTAAGACGAAGAAGGAAAGCTTTATTTTGACGATGAGGATCCCTAATATTGGGGGCCTTTTTCACACCTGGGTGTGGTTATCTAGCTCCACCTTGTCAGTTCATACTCTTCTTATTAATAGATCCTTTCCATGAGAATGCCTCTAAATGGCTGTTAGTGTGTTGATAATCTTCTATGGTAAGTAGTAGGTTAACATCTAGAAGTTTCAAATTATAGAATCTATCCAACCCTTAATTCTCTTTCTTACTTCTTCAGTTAGAAAAGTAAGATTTTATGACCATCCAATTTTGTTTGAAGAGTTAAGTGGACATTTAGAATTCCCACAGTTCTGCTTCCAATAGTAGGCAAAGTATATTATTTTAGAAAATAATTCTTTATTTTCGTTATTAATTTGGTGCCTTGCTTCAACTTCAAGAGTGTTGTATATTCTCTAACAGCATTTGCTGAATTCAGGTTAGATTCTGAGAAAAAGGTTATATCATCCACGACTTACAAGATACTGAAACTTGTTCCACTCCAACTCTAGAGAGTGCAACACCATTTAAAATCTTATTCTTTAGTAAGTGCCTCGGCATAGATAATATAAAGGTGTGGGAAATGTAAATCCATCTGCTGAAGGCTCCCTAGATATCTGAAAGCCATGCAAGGGAAGGTCATCAACTCAAAGTTGATAGCCAACTATGGGAAGGCAAATAGTGATTCTATGAACAGAACGATCAGTAAAACCAAGATTTAAGAGGCATTTCTTTATAAAATCCCACTTTTAAGTATCTTATGCCTTGGATGATATACAACTTTAGACCGATGATTTGGCCTTTTCTTAATTTCTGTTTTATAATATGCATCATCTCCTGAGTGATTGTTATGTTCTTATTACCATCTCTATTTGGGATAGTCTGCTTATGGAGAGGAAATGAACTTTTGCAACATTGGTCATAGCCACAACTTTTGAAATTATTTTGTAGACAATAGTGTAAATGGTGACATTGACTGAACTTGTGCCTTTTGTTTTTGGGGTAAGGACAATAAGAGTCCTGTTGAGATCACCATCCAGCTCATCATTAATGAAGTAACCCTGAATGTTTGAGATGGCTTTTTTCTTAACATTGACCTACACTATCTTAAAGAATTTAGCTGGGAAATCATCAAGTCAAGGGGCTAAGGGATCTGATAGAATTTAATGCCTTCTGAATTTCTTCTCGTTTGGGACATCTTAGAAAGTCCACATTATCAGAATTAGATAGACTGATAGGCAGATAATTGGGTAAAAATAGCTCATCAATGCTAAGAGGACATGAATATAGTTTTCAAAGCTTGTCAAATACCCTCACCATTATTATGGTAATGCTGTCATCTATTGATAATTCTATTATTTTATATCTAGAATGTCTAATCAAAGCAACCCGATGAAAATATTTAGTAATTCTTGTCCCCAAGTTTATGATAGTCCATTCTGGCTCGTTGGACCCAAAAAAAATTGAGGCTTTTGTTTCTAGAAGCATTTATTTCTCAATGGTCAGCAAGGAGGATGACTGATTATTAGTTCTTTTGAAAGTGTCTGCTTGTTTGAAACAGGAAAGTCTCCAGGCTCTGCCGTCAAAATAAGCATATGAATCCTCCTTTCATCTTTTCTTTTAGAGCTTCGACACTACGTAATGTTTCTAAAGTGGTCCCTATTCCAATCATTCATTGCCTCTGCCACCCCTTAAGATCTCAGAAGGCCACTTTGTACTAAATGTCAACCAAGCTTTGGTGACAGTATTCTTAAAATCCGTTGTGACTGCCACATATATTCAAATCTAATGAGTCATGTAGAACATTTTTCCTACCCTTATGAACTAATAGAATCAGGGAACTGCCAGACTGAATTTGGGGAAGATGCTTAGAAAAAATATTTGTATCTGTTTTTGTGTAAAAACGTGTTCTAGACTCGCATAATCTATCTACCTAAACCTTCCATGACATTTCATTGTATCAAGAATTGGGTACGTTGACAAATAGCAACCAATATTTCAGATATTGGCTGATAGTTTGATCTTGAAGTTGTGCTCAATTAGGATTTGAAACCCGTTGGACCAAATTTAACCACAGAGCTGACAAAGTGGTCATGCTTGGCCTGCCTGACTTGTTTATCAACTTCAAAGTGTAGATGTTGGCTAAAGGCGGATCAGTGTCCGGACTGGACTTTGGGCTGGGTCAATCTTGAACAGTCGGCCCATAAAAATAAATGTGCCATACCTGTACAAGTCTAGGCCTGACCTACTGTATAAAACTTGCAAACCTAGGTTAGGTCATCCTGGATTTAGACTCTCTGTAATTTTTCTCTGAGTACATGTAGCCAAACAGAGAACCATTCTAAAGTATATAAAGTCCAAAGAAGGCTCATCATTGATTGATGTCCTGCACTTATTGTCATGACCACTTCCTAGGAGGTTATCAAGAACTTGCCAACTGCTTAAGGCTTATACACTTCAATACAAAAATTTGGATTACATTCTAGCTTGTATCCTCTTTTTTGTATCTATTGTCTATATACTCATTAGTTATCACATCATTGTCTATAGTTTGATGGCCATCAACAAGGAGTTTGCATGGCAAGGAAATATACTCCATACATCCTCTGAGACTTCGGTATTATATTAGATATTATTTTATGGAAGCTCAAGATCCAGACTTCGGTATTATATTAGATATTATTTTATGGAAGCTCAAGATCCAGTTGATTGGTTAAAGTCCTTAATTTCTATTGCCCCTTTCTAGGAGTGAAAACATTAGAAGTTGAATCCTTGCAGACCATGCATTTGCTTATAACATCTTTGTTGGAATGTTATACCATTATTTCCATATTGGCTTCTTTGATGCAATTACACTTACTCTGGAAAGAGAAGGCTGCAACTTTTTTTTTGAATGGTGAAAAGGTTGCAGCTGTTAGGTCAAAGGATTTTTTCTTTTTAAAGAGAATATAGGTTCTTTCAACTATTTGTTCTAGAAAGATGCTAGGTATCAAGATGTCCTTTCACTGTATATACCAACAGCCTAATCTAAAAATGATCCATCATGAACCATTTGTTTGCCCTTTTAATAAGTGTTTGAACTAAAGGCTATGCTTCCTAGGTGCTGTTGGTAGAAGTGGTGGTTTCCGATTTTTATTATGCTCCATCTTTGGAAGTAAGGATGAGTCAACTGCCTAAACAGCCAATGGATCTGTTGGAAATGTGAAATTTATGATCTTCCTCTTTGTCAATGTCATGTGCAGGCTGAGTGCTTGACAATTCATTTAATGAAAATTTTAAATAGTTTGCCTTGTCAGTAGCCCATCGTCGTATGGCTTTGGAAGACCAATATGTGAGTCCAGCTCAGTAACAGTACTATTCCTGGATCATATCATATGTGCTACTGTACTGGAATAAAGACGGCCAACATTGATAAGTTCTTGTCAATTGTTTACTAAGAATGGCAGAAGAGATCCCTCTTCCGATTGTCTCCCTCTCTTGAGGGGCCTTCTTTATGGATTTTCTTTTTGGTCACTAGTGACCTGGTGGTGTGGATATCCGTTGCCGGTGAAACCTCTCCGACTAGGAAATGGATGACTTCTCTACTTTGCTCCAGCTTCTTAGCAGTTTTCACATCTAGCCTTTTCTTGATGATTTCTGCATTTGGTGGTTTGATTCTTCTAGCATCTTCTTAGTGAAATCTTTCTTTATTGGGTTCAATCAGTGCAACTCGATTCCTTTCATTGCTCTACTCATTTGGTCCTCCGAAGTCCCTCTTTGTGCCGTTAGCTTACTTTGGACTGCAAGTTTTTAGGGAAAATTCTGACCCAAGACAACATCCGGAAAAGGAGTTGAGTTTTGGTTAATGCATGTCCCTTTTGCCTCTAGGCTTTAGAAGATGTTGATCACCTCTTCATTTGCTGTTCCTTTTCCTCCTAGGTGTGGAGCTCCACTTTGTGATGTTTTGATGTTCAGTGGGGGATGCCTTCTAATGTTGCTCAACTCTCTTGTGCTTGGATTATTGTTGAGGGCACCTCCAGATTTTCAGTTTTGTGGCATTTAGCCCTTTCTGTCTCTACTTGAAGCTTATGGTGGGAATGCAATAATAGGGTCTTTTGAAACCAGGTAGAGAGTCCTCTCGTGGTCAATAGTAGGATTAAGGCTAAATGCGCAACTTGGGCCTACAATCTAAAAGAGTTCCAGGGTTCCCAATTTCAAACATTTCTAGAGCTTGGAAGGAGTTCATTGACTTGTTATAGTGTGTCAATTTTGTTCTTTCCTCTTTGTGGGCTTCGGGTGCAAAGGGTTCTGGGTTTTTGTTTTGTCTGTTTCCTATATTTCTGCACTCCTGGTGCATTTTTGCTTTAATGAAACTTTCATTACAATTTCAAAGAAAAAATGGCAAAAGAGAAGACTGGGTATATTGCATTCATGTAGTGATATTTTTAAGAGCGATGATTGTTATTGGAAAACCTCTAGCTTCGTTTACTTCTTGTCATGCTTTTCAATTGATTGATTCTATTGACTCTTTATTCTTGACTTTTCTATTTTTGCCATTTGAAGTTCAAGATAGGATGATATGATTTTTTATTTTAAATTTATAGTCCTAACCATGTGTATAAATGGTACCAGGATGATGGCAAGTATAATGAATTCCATATTGCTTCAGGCATCTTTAGAGAAACTTGGTGTTCCAACTCGTTTACAAACCACATTTACAATGCATGAAATAGCTGAGCCATACATCAAGCGACGGGCCATCAGGCATCTTGAGAAAGAAAGAGTTGTCATCTTTGGTGGTGCTGGTACAGGTCTGGGAAATCCTTTAATCAGCACGGATACAATAGCTGCTTTAAGAGCATCTGATAGTATGTATCTCTTCCATAAAAACACTTGAATATTTCTTTCGTTTTATTGAGATGAGCACATGAGGCCAATGTGTGTCATGTCTTTTAGAGTCTTAATCACAAATGTGACACTGGTACAATCTTTTGCAAGTGGGGCCCTACCATACACCAAAGCAAATGATTAGGTATCAACCTCTCATATGAATCACTCTCATTCGAGTGATCCTTGGTGATGGATTGAATGATGCCACTAGGTGTGGTTCATCTCCCTTGGGTGAATCACAGCATTAGTAGGGCTGATCATTGACTAGTTTGGTTCTCCTCTTATTCATCAACTAGATGCTTATTCTAATGAAGCCCTAGCTTGCTTGATAGCCCGATGGAGTTTTATGCCTAGGCTCAAGCCTCTACGCATTCAAGAATAACTTGAAGCTGATCCTGTCCAATTTATTCATTCTGGATTATGATGATTTTAATGAGAGAGAAGGTATAATAAAATAAAAAATGAGAGCTCCAATAATATATAGCAAAATGGCAAGATACACATCTGCACAACAAGAGTTCCTCACAGCCCCCTAGTTAACTATGGAATACACTTCTGCCCAATTATATGTGGGCTTATCTGTGCTTGGGCTTATTTGGGCCTAAAATGGGAATATTTTGTATTCTATTAAATAAATCATATACAACATAAAATTTATATTTATACAAAATATTAATTAAAAATTAGATTTTATAAATTTTGATCAAATCCAAGATTTCAGGCCGAAGTTGGGCATTCATGTACTAGGCCCAGCTCAATCCGAATTCTAATTTGGACTTTGACATTTTTTAGGCCCAGCCATAAGCCAGACCCAAGCCCAGTTCAACCTGAACCTGAACTCTGCGACCCGCAGGTCAACCTGGTTTTTCTAATAAACACGTGACCTTTGACCCTTAAAAACCTTTGGTTTCTTCAAATGAAGAAAATGAAGATGAAGATTTTGGTTCTTTTGAGAATATGATTTTTGGATTATTAATTTTTACTATTTACAATTGGGTTTGTGAGAAGAAAAAAATATTTTTATGAAATATAATCTTAGTTAATAATTTAATATTATTTATAATATTATATTAATAGCACAGGTTTGACCAGGTTTGGCTATGGGTCAACCCGGTTGAACCTTATTTAACCCACCCTTCCTCCAAGACGGGTCGCTCCACGGGTCGGGTTTTAAAACATTGGACAAATAATAAAAAAAACTAAAGTGAGGTTGGCTTTTAAAAAGATGAAGAAATGAAGGACATTAGGATTATTCTTATTACAGATTTGGACTTCATTAGATGAGATCTGGGTTAGCTAGCTTGTTAAATTGTTTGATAAAATTCTAGTGTTTTTTTAAAGATTTGATAAAATCGTAGTGGCGCTTGATAAAATCCTAGCTAATTAAATTGTTTGATAAAATCCTGGTATTGAAAAGGATGTTGTTTAAGTATGATGATCCTATTTTATAAGAATAAGAATAGTCTTTAAGTATTTAATATACTACAAATTTTCGAGTTATTAAGCTTATAGATCGTACTTAGGGGTGCAAGTTAGGTAGGCTGGCTTAGGCCTTTAGTCAACTTAGCTAGGGCTTGTCATTGTGGGCCCTATAGATTGTGTCCAAATGGGCCCTGATGATGTAACCCGGGATTGACTCCTAAAAAGGGGGCCCCAAATGGACCTTTGGGTTTTCAGTCCTCTAATTTACCTTTTTTTAACTCATCATTTCTCACTACCAACCAGATATCACTAAAGGACCATTATAGAGATGAGATGACTAAAGCTTGTTTTTTCTTTTTATGATTGAAGGTGTCTAGGTGTCTCACCCGACTAATCCTTCGGAGCAAGTGAGCACCTCTCAACACGTACACACTGGGCTTTTCTCAGGAGAGTGGCTCTTTGGGGTTGAGTGTGAATCGAACACAAGACCCCCGCTTCCTGAGTCGGGTTCTTGGGCGTTAGGCCAACCCCTTGGGGTTGACAAGCTTGTTTTCACATGTGAAGATGTGTAATTTCAAGTTCTATTTAGAGATGAGTGTCGAAAGTGGTGGGTTTAAGTGAATTTTTGCAAGCAATTAGATTGGGTATAGAGTTGGACTAAAAGGATATTAAATTATTTAACTTAAAGGTTGTGGGTTTGGAATGAAATTATGCAAGCAATTAGATTGGGTATAGAGTTGGACTAAAAGGATATTAAATTATTTAACTTAAAGGTTGTGGGTTTGGAATGAAATTATGCAAGCAATTAGATTGTGTATAGAGTTGGACTCTTAGGATTTTAAATTATTTAATTTAAAGGTTTGGATTTTTTGATTATATATTGATTCTTATGATAAATATGTAATATAACAATATTGGATATGATGGTCCTCCAGTTTAAATCGAGCATGAGTCTAATTCAGGCTTTTGGCTTGGATCAAGCCCTTAAAATCTGAGGCTCAAGGCCAACCAGATTTTAAAATGGTCCCTATTTTTTAGCTCGAATAGGATTGGGGCCTAGGCCCATGTCGATACAAGTTTAATTCTTTCGAGGTCAATGCTAGTTGGCCCTCACCCAAGTTGCACCCTTGGTCATACTATGAAACTTCTGTAGAGAGTAATTGAACAACGTCCAAGAGATGGGGAAAATGAGGGCCTTTAATGCTCCTTGGATCCTTTAATGCTCTCATTTATGGATGGGGGTTGGGACCTTTCTCTAAGAAGCTCCAAATTCTATGGAAAATGGTTCCATTGGCATTAGTTGGATAGTTTGGAGCGAATGCAACAGTCTGATCTTTGAGACCAAAGCACTGTAATCAAAGTAAATCATTGAACATTGCCAATCCTATATCATTCCATGGGCTTTTAGCAACTAAAGATTTTGCAGGATAACTAGAATTCACTTTTTGGGAGGGACAGAAGTCTAGATTGCGATGTGCATAATTTTTTGATTTCTTGTTGTTAGTAGCATTTTTTTTTTTGGTGGTAGATTTTCCTGATTCCTCTTTGGAATATGTGCATCCCTTTGTACCCATTTTTTTCTTTATAAGAAAGCTAACGAAGGAGTAGAATCAAATATTTTAGAGAACCAATTTGGATTTATGTCAAGAAAGTCAACATGTATACCTTTTTTTCTCTTTCTTATTTGAGACAACTTATATAGAGGTTTAATGAGAAAAGGGAAAAAAAAACCCTATGTAGGGTGTTTATTGACTTAGGAAAGACCTAAAGAAGGGTGTGAAGGAAAGTGATATGGTGGATGTTGTAAAAAAAAAATAAAACTCAAACAATTATGTAGAAGCAATTTTGGATACATATGAAAGCGCAATCTCTAGTGTTAAAACATAGTCTGGGAAGATGATGCAATTTTTTGGAAAAGATTAGGAGTTCACCAAGGGTCCGTTTTGAGCATGTTCATATTTGCCTTGCCTAACTAGAGAAACTTTGGAAACCTTATAAGTTCGGTGGTGTATGCTGGGCCGTCTCGATGCAAGTTTAGGCCTAAAGCGAAAACTCTAAATGGGGCCTTCTTGATATTTAATATATTATTTATAAGTAATATTTAATTAAAATTTTAATTATATATAAAAAAGAATTTATCTAAAATCTATTTTTCTTGCTTTTTGAGATGCAAAATTACTAATTAAATTTTTGTATTCAAGTTTTATTAAAATATCATTTTCAATTGATAATATGACTAATTCATTTAATCTTTCTTGTGACATTGTTGATCTTAGGTAAGTTTTTATCAATTTTAGTTTTGAAAAACTTCTTTCTGCATAAGCAACTGTTACACGTATTGTCAATAATATTAGGTATGCAACATAAGCATGTGGAAAAGAATCTAGGCTTTTAATGTAATTCAGAATTTCAATTGGATTTATTACTTCTGTTGGTAAAATTTCTCTTAAGACTTTTAACTCTGAAAACAAATCTAAACCATCTGTATCAGAAGCCTCGTTATGTTTCAAAAGACATTCAAGATTAAGACAATATAATTTCAAACTATCATTATTTAATGATATTAATTTTTTAAAACTAGCAGTAGTAAAACCATTCCACTAGTAAAATTGGACAAGTTCCACTTCCACTTCCCCCATTCTAGAGTTTTAGCTGCCCCAAGTTGGCCAACTTGAAATCCAATTGAGTCAAGTAATTCAGCCAAGTTTTCCAAAAAAATCAGCTTTGGGTGAAAAACTCATCTTGAAATCAAGCAGAGTCAAGTAACTTGAGTTTTTCTGAGCATTAATTTTTTTTTTTTTTGGTAGTTTTCAGATGGAGTCAGATCCCCTGCTGTGCACCATGATCTAATCCCAAAGATCATTTGTTTAAGCCATTTCATGCATTTCCAACTTTTTTTCATTAATCCAAACAGAATGTACTTGCCACCCCTAGGTACATCTATCCATTAAAAATAAATTATTTGTTTTCCTTCCACTTGAAAAATACTATAATAAGATATCAGTATGCAACGGGAGAGTACACAATGAAATGTATTTTTACTCCATTGATGATGCCCATGGTCAGTGAATCGAATGGTATGAGACAAACCCATTTCTCAAAATAAATAAGAAAATAGAGAAAAATTGCAGAGATTAAAAAAAAAAAGATAACAGTGAGAGAGAGAACATTAGCTGTTAGTCCAGAACATGGGTCGAGAGAGAATAGTGAGAGCGAGAGCACTGAGAGAGGTCGAGACTCGAGAGGAGCGGCGAGAGAGAGCATTGAGAGAGCCAGAGAGAGTGGCTTGAAAGCAACGAGAGAGGATTTATGCAAGGATTTTGCGGCAGTTAAAAGGGGTTTTTTTCCTCAGGGTTTTACAGCTTTCAGTAACGAGTGGGAGTGGGGCTTTTTTTTTTCCTCGGCGTTTTTCCGCTACTTGGTTCGAATGGGGCCTGTTTTTTTCCTCAGCTTTTTGCTACAATGTGGCTTTCTTTCTTAGAGTATGCGTTGAGTTTATAGAAGTGGGGCATTTTTCAAATGGGAGGATTATGCTTGTCAACTCTGTCCAGAAAGTGGGTCCCACACGGTTTTCTGGGTCCCACAATATCCTACAACAAAATAATGAGTCAGTGTTATGGTGAAAGCTTTTGAGGTCAGAGGTCTTAAATTCAGTTAAGCCAAAAAATGATATCCATATTGACTTATTGAGTATAACTTTAGTGCAATTGAGAATTGTGAGGATGAGTTGATTAAGGAAATGTCATAGTATCACATTGCAGTAAGTTTAGATACTTAGGTTTGATCCTTGAGTCAAATGGAGGATCATTATTTAGATCTTGCTGGTAGGGTGGGCTAAATGTAGTCAAGCTAGTAGGGTATTTTGTGACAAAAGTGTTCCATGTCAATTAAAAGAGAAATTTTGTAAACCTTTGTCAGACCTATGGTCATTTGTAGAGAGGTAGTGTTGGTTGATGAAGAAAAGGCAAGTATATAAAGTAATGGTAACAAAGATGTGTATGCTAAGATGGATATGTAGGGTGACATTAAAAGATAGAATTGGAAATGTCTAATGGAGATCTTGAAAATGGCTTAATTGAAGAGAAATCGAAGGAGTCACTTAAAGTGGTTTAGTCATATATAGAAGAACCGAGTTTGCATTTGTCCTCTGTCAAAAGAATTGGTAAGTTACCATGAGAAGGTATTAAGATAAAAAAAAAAGAGGGAGGCCATTAAAAACTAAGAGGGAAGGGATAAAAAAAGCACAGAACAGATTGTATGGTGACAAAGGATATGGTTCATGATGAGGTAGATTGAAATGTAGAACTCATAAAACCAATCCCAGATAATATATATATATATATATACATATATATAACTTAAAGAATTTAAAAATGTATACTGAAAATACCAAACTAGAGGCCAAATTTAAAAAAAAAGGAAAATCTATAGAGCTTAGATAGCATATCCTGCTAAAGAGGAAATGTAAATACCGTAATTCAATACCTTTTCAAGCATAATAAAGAATTTTAAGCCCATATATATAAATCATCATCATCATCATTAAAGCCACTAATCCCATCTATCTAGGGTCGGCTTTCTTAGTTTTTCTTATCCATTCTATCGTATTAAAATCATATCCTCCATGTCCCTGCAATCCATCATATCATTACTTCCTAAATCTATGTTTTTAATGTTCTCCCTTTGGTTTTTGTTCCTTTTACTTCCATCCTTTCAATTTTTTGTATTGGAGGCATGGTTAGTCTTTTATGTAAGTTGCAAACTATCTTAAATGACTTCTCCTCATTTTCTCACCTATTTGCACTACTTTCAAGGTTTTTCTAATGTATTCATTCCTAATTCTATCTTTTAATGTTACTTTATTCATTCATCTCATGTAACCATTGTCTTGTCTGTTTGCCTTTTCTTAATTCCATGACACTCAACTTTGTAAAGCATTGTTGTCCTAGTGGTTATTTTATAGAACCTCCAAATTAGTGTGCATGATACTCTTTTATGACATAGCACTTTGTTAGCGTGTATATACTTAGCTCACCTCGCTCTCATCCTATTGATCATATCTAGTTTTGTTATCCTTATTTGGTTCAAAAGTTGCAATTGTCTGAATTTTTTACAGTGAAACCAAGTCCTTCCCAATTGTAACTGATCACTTTTGTATGTTTTGAAAACAATTAAAGTTACACTCCACGTATTCTTTTTTTGCTTTATTAATCTTTAAATCATTTATATCTCTTGGAAAAAAATTGTGAACCTGTTTGCCTCCAAGGCTTTCATCCATAATTCTAGTTTCTCGTATAATTGATTTCTTGTCATACCAATTAAAACTAATTTGTTGCAAATAGCACATACCATGGTACTGAATTCTGTTATTTGATGTTAGGTAATCCGTTCATAAGGCAAATAAATACAATCTTAAGATTGATCCTTGGTGAAGTCCCAACTCTTACTGAAACCTTCTTTGTGTTTTAACTATGGTTCTTACACTAATTTCCTTGGCACCTTATTACAGGCCTTCTATAACTCAACAAAAATCATATATAAATTTTTTCTTTTCTCCCTTAACTTCTCCATGATTTGTTTCAATACAGAAATCATTTTTATTGTTGACTTACTAGAGATAAATTCTAATTGATTCTTCAAAACATTTGGTTCATGTCTTACCTGTTGTAATATTACTTTCTCAAAATTTTATGGCATGGCTCATAAGTTTAATACCCCTATGATTGGTACAAATTTGAATATCTTAGTTATTTTTATAACAAGGGATTACTAATCTTTTTTCCAAGGTTGTCAAAATCAAATCCTATCGTGAATCGGTCTAGGGTTGTGAACCTTGAATTGTGAATCGTAAGATTCATAATGTTTTGTTCAATTCCTCATAATATATAAGTAAATATGCAAACACATGAAGATATGACAAAATGTACCAATTCAAAATTAAATCAAAATGCATTAGAAGTCAAGTTATTATATTCCAAATATAGTATATTGTACACCATACATTATATAATATAACAATATATTGTATGACTATGGAAGAGAAATTGTTGACCTGCAGACTTAATTCTATTATTATTTCAAGAAATTTATTACATACATAGCATTACATATGCGAATGATAACATAGAAAAAACGAAAAGAACAAAACAGTGGAAGAAAAGAAATATAAAAAATGAAAATAATCAAACAAAACAGTAGAAGAAAAGATGTTACATGTCTCGCTGGAGGACCTGCAACTTAACTACATCACCTTTATTTCATATACATATGTCCTGCGATATTAGGTTTGTGGAGTCTTGATTGTCAGATATTTATTGGTGATCCCATCCCCACTGGCCTCGTTCAGGGATCGAGCTCCCCGCCGAGCTCGTGGGGGGTCAAAGGGGGCAGCGTCCCCTCTAGAGCCCGAGCAAATTTTTTTTGAAGGGCAATTCTGTAATTTTCACATTACATATGTTGTACCCCTAATTAGGGCAATATATAATGTCTCTATCCGTGTGAGAGGTGTGTGAGAGCGAAAAGAGAAAATAGAAGAACTATCATGAGACGGAAGGAGTATGCGATGGAAGGTGAAGAGTCTTTCTTGGTTTCTATGCAAATTCGATAGAAGAGTTATACTTAAATAGTTATCATGCAAAAAGTTAGGCTTTATTTTCTCAAAACGAAAACTATCTTTTGCTATTCCTCTCCTTCTCTCGTAAGAAGCGTACGAGTCTACGATTCGTACGAGTCGAATCGTGCGATTCACGATTCACTAAAAATCGTGTGCTTCACGATTCACTAAAAAATCGTGCGTTTTTTTAAAGGATTTCGATACTGATGCGAGTCGAATTGTGATACTCATCGATTGAGTCGAATCGCACGATTCAACTCGCAAATCGTGCGATTTTGACAACCTTGCTTTTTTCCCCATTCTTTAGGGACTATTTTCAAATTTTAGATTTTGTTAACAGCCTAGATAGCCATATAATCCTACTTTTATCCTATAAGATCTACACTTCTAGAAGGATATTGTCTAGTCGTGAAGCTCAACTTTTCTTTATTTTATTTATGGTTAATTTTACTTTTGTTTTCGATATTTTTTTTACCAGCATTTCATTTGCTTATGCCTCTATATGTACTTTACTTTTGTGTTTTGTATTAAGTTTTTAAATTACTTTCTCCATCTATCCCTTATTTCTTTATCTTCAACTAAAATCCCTTGGTTTTCATAGTTGATATGTTGTACATGATCAAGGTTCCTAGTTCTCCTCTCTCATCTAAGCAAGCTTATTTATTCCCTTTTCTCCCTCTTTGGTTCCAAATTTTGCACAGATATCATCATTGTGCTAAATATTAGCTTTGTTTGTGGGTTTCCTTTCCCCCCTCCAGCTCTTTTTGCTCATCATCCTCATCATCACTAAGCCATTTATTCCATCAATCCCTGCTTTTTAGCTATCTTACAAGTATCCATGTCCTCTTGTTCTACTACCATTTTCTATATGTGCGTGTTTCTTTTTCCTTTAAAGTCTTATAGAGCGTTTGTTACTACTTGTTCTATGCAACTAGTTATATTAATGTCTCATTTGAACTTGTCCTTGTCCCAAACTTAACTATTTTTTGTCTTTAAAACCATATGTTTTTCAATAAAGTCCCTGATGCGGAGCACCACACGAGTTTCCATATTTAGAAAGTTTCTATATTTAGATTTAAGGATTTTCAGTATTTCATAATTTTGTATTTTTTCTTTCATTTATTTGTTTAGTCCAATAATTGGTTTTGTTTGGGAAAATTTAGTGATTTTACATGTAATTAGGGCTTTCTAATCATTGTGAGTAGTTTGGTATTTGTTTATTTAAGGGTATTTTGGCATTTTTCATGTTTTTAAGTCATTATATATGATGTAACCCCTCCATACGGAAATCAATGAAAAGAACAATTTTTGCTTTATGCAAACTTGCCTCCACCGTAGGAATCATGGTGAGAAGCCAAGGAATCCTTGTGAGAAACTAGGGAAGGCGAGAAGCCACGGGAAAAGGTGAGAATCCTCTTCCAAGATCCAGGTTTTTCTCTCTCTTCTCTCTCTCTCTTTTTCCCTTTCTTCTCTCTTTGCTGCCCTCTCAAACCCAGCCGAACTGCTGTCCCAGAATCATCTTATTGTTGTCCCAGATCTGTCCCAAAACCGTCTTATTGCTGTTCCAGATTTGTTCAAGAAAAATCCATGTTTGCCATCCAGAACTTGTCCGAGACCATCCAAATTCATCCCTCTCCTTCTCTTTGTATTGCTGTCCATTAAAACAACCATCACCATAGCCTTGTTCAATCCCTATTTTCCCATCCATTAACCATATCCTTTAAACCCTAACCCTTATCACCCTTCCCTATCCCAAACAACCCTATAAACTTTTGTCCCAACCCATAACAGTCCCATATATGACTGTTTACTGCTGTCCTATCCATTGAGATCCCCTATTTTGCTGTCCCATACCATTAAGATCTCATATTAATGCTGTCCTACAATTTCTCCTTGCCAAACAACCAATTTAATTTATATTCCTGATGATAGATCTACATATTTATGGGATTTGACAAACCCCTTTATTTTGAGGGACTTTTACTGCAGATGTGACTTGGTTTGGATTGTCTTATAATCACTTATATTAGATTCCAAGAATTTGCATGATTCTTTGTGGTAAATTTCTATATTAATTAATTGCATATATTAATTAATATTTAATTTCACCCCATTTTAGATTTAATGTGCATTATTTTCATCCATTTAATCCACATTTAGGCATTTAGAGTCACCCGATTCTCTGTCCTGCGTCTATCCCACTGCCTTATTTTAAAAAATTCCCACACATTTTTGTTTATAATTTCACTTTTGCTGTTTACATCCAACACTAATAATTTGTGTTGGGTTGTAAGGCATTCTCTCCTGGAATAGCTTTGCAATCTTTCCAAAGGATCCTCTCCTTACATCTTAATAGAAAAATAGAAAAAAACCTATTTTTGACCTACATTCTCCACTTTTACAAGTTAAAAGGTGTTTCTCTCTCTTTTGAAAAAAACACTAGCTATTGCCAAGTCAAAAGCCATTGTAAAATCTACAATTAATTCATTTATTTTATTCTTCTCTCCCCCATTCCCTTGCCTTCTTAGAACCATCATATTGTTCCCTATGTGTCCATTTAATCACCGCCTATTATTATATTCTCTTATTTTTGAAAAATTATTATTATATCCTCTTATATAGGTATATTTTGCACCAATTCATCGATTTTACTCTATTTTTTTCCTCACACTTTTGTAGCCTAACTTGAGATGCATTTGTACTTGAAGGTTTTATCGTCTAATACTAATTGATATTATAATTCTTTTTCTTTTAAGTTCTGCAATATTTTCTTCCAAATTCCTATCAACTACAATGCCTACACCATTTCTATAGTCACTTATTTCTTCCTATGCAATAAAGTTCAAAAACCATCTCATAAATCTATAGCCTTGTCTCTATTCCAGTTAGTCTTATGTAAACAAGCTACATTTATCTCTCTCCTTTTCATAATGTCAACCAACTTTGTTCCTCACTAACACGCCTAAATTAAAAAATACTACTATTATTTTTTAGGTTGGTTTGTTTTCACGTAATCTTCATTGTTGTTGCCGATCTCTTACTACGCTTTTCTGCACCAAAGAAACCCGAATATGTCATTTAGTGATAAAATTTATTAATGATGGCGAGAAATATATAAGGTTGTCGCCCATGATAGCTATGGACAAATAGTAACATCGATAGCATATGTAGCTAACAATTCTTAATATGCATAAACTCCTAGTCATTTGTCAATACCTAAATTTCCCAATCATTTACTTGAACAAGTGTGGCCTAAAGTGTTCCCTAGAGAGACTTGTTTTCACTCAACTCATAGTTTGACGTCCATATCTCAACCAATCAACTTGTCCAAGCTACTATATGCTAACTGTTCCTCCACTCCGCTTCCAATGAGAGTGCACTTACCTACGTTTACTCGCAACTCTGAAACCATGGTTGTTAAAATCTTACGATAGACGATTCGTATCATACGATTCATACGATATGATAAGAGGAACGATTTGTATCTATCAACAAATCTTACGATTCGTATAAATAATAGAATTATGGGGTTCTTAGGAGTGTGAAAGCATGAAACATTTCGTTTTAATGGTTTTTATGATTTCAGGTGATGAACATTTAAGACCTTTCGATTTTTTGAGGGTTTTTTAGTTCATTATTGACTTTTCACAGTATAGTTGGATTATATACTGATCTTATACTTTTGGGAGTTGGAGCATTGAAATTTGAGCTCCAATGAACTAATTATATATAATTCACTTCATATTGAAAGAAAGTTGGAGAATTACTCATGTTATTATATTTTAGATATATTTTACGTTATTTCATATATTAAATATTTTGGAGGAAAACACTTATGAATATTACGATTTGCGATTCAAGATGTATTAACAATTTACGATACGATTCGATTTTCATAACATTGCCTGAAACTGATTCAAAACATCTGAGAATCGCCTTATATCCTATGACGACTTCTTTGCTTTGTTCACAGGAAAATAGTGTGTTATCAACAAATTGTAGATGTGTAACTACCGGACCTTGCTCGGATACGTGGAAACCTTTAACTATCCTCATATGCCTAGCTTTTTCCACCAACTTATTCCAACCTTCACCCATTAATGTGAAGATAAGAGGTGAGAGCGAATCCCTTGCCTAAGACCTTTGTTAGCTGCTATGGGCTGAGTTGGGGATCCAATTACCAGATGGAATACGTGATGTTCTCCACACAACATTTCGTCCGTTTCTTCCACCGTTGCTCAAAACCCATCTTATCGAAAAGGTAGCCGACAAAAGTCTAGTCCACAAAGTCATAGGCTTTTTCTATGTCAAATTTTTTTTTTTTTGAGCAGTAACAAAGAGAAATATGTTAAAAATAAGAGAATGACACAAAAATAAGAGGAGGGTCTAACATGATTAGACCCAAACAAAAGAGAAAAACAAAAACAAAAACAAAGAGAAAATGCAAAGAGAACAAAAAGGACAAGCTCCTCTAATAAGAAAATAGGAAAACTCTAGAAAAGAGATCAGAGACACCAAGCTTGGCAAAATAATCTGCCACTCCATTCGCTGCTTTACCGATCTTGTTGAAAGAAACCTCCATCCCTTCAGCAAGCAACCTAATCTCCTTTACCACAGTGATCAATCTCCAGGGTGGTCTTCTTTGACCCATAGTCTACTTAATTGCATTTGCCGAATCCCCCTCAACAATGAGTTTTCCTTGACCATACGACTTCCAGATATGCAAAGTTCTCCTAATGCTAAGAATTTCTGCCTCATTGGAATCTTTAGTACCCACAAACTCGTTGAACACAATAGACGTGATACCTTCATGATTTCTGAGCACTCCACCAATCCCCGCCGGCCCAGGCTTCCCTCTTGCAACTCTATCAACATTGAACTTCCAAACATTCTGTTGCGGAGGATTCCAGTTATCTTTGAGCTTCAACTTTCTATTAAAACCATCCATACAATCATCCCAGGAAGAGATGAGATCCGAAAGATTAAGGCCGCTAAATTCTTTGTTCGAGAGAAGCCAAACATAAAGCCTCCACAAAACTGTTTGTATGAGCTCGTCGATATCAACTTTTTTTCCTTCAAAGACTCTGGAGTTTCTTTCTTTCCAAATGGTCCATAAGATGACGGCTGGGAGAGTGTTCTAAGCAAGATTCCACCTTGGGGTAAGCCTAGAGATAAACCATGATTCCAAGGTCCCAACACAAGAACGATTAAAAACCCAAGACACCTTAAAAAGCCTCATAAAGTGATTCCAAATTCGACAAGCAAGAGGGCAACTAAAAAACAGATGATCAATTTCTTTTTCCTCCATCTCACAAATTGGACAAATGGGATCCTCCTCCTGATAGGAAAAACCTCTCCTTTTGAGTTCCAATCTTGTTAAAATTCTCCCTTTAAGAACACACCAAACAAAAATTTGAACCCTAGGGGGGCCAGCACCTTTCCAGGCAAAATTGGTATTTGATATCACATTAGAATCCCGATGTAGAACCAAATCGACCAAGGTTTTAACCGAGAAGTTGCCCGATGAATCCCCCGTCCAAACCAGTTCATCTGCCTCCATAGGTGAAACAGGAAACTCCGCAAGTTGACAAAGGAGATCTCTTCTGTTGTCATCCTCAAAGGCCCTCAACTCCACTCCCTTCTAAGATCCAGCTGCCAGGAAGTTAAATGACCCTCTGTCATGTAGATGTCCTGAACAAGCACACTCTTATAAGGTTGTGTCCCCTTTACCTATCAAAACTCTAATATTGTCCCTGAATAATCTCCCCGCCTCTTGGTTACCTTGTCCAATTTTCCACCAAGACTTAATCATCAAGGACCCTTTCTTCTCAACAAAATCACTAAGAAACCATCCGGTAGTCTCCTTCAAACCATACTTAGCCGTCAAAACCTGAACCCAATGAGTGTTGCATTCTCTCCCAAATCTCTAAACCCATTTGCACAACTGAGCCTGATTCCTCAGCCTTAAGGGAACTAAACCAAGACCATCCAGAGACTTAGGTATGGTGATGTTAGACCAAGCCACCGAATGGACCTTCTTTTTCGCATCTTTATCTCCCCATAGAAAGTTTCTGAAAAGTTGCTCAATTCTCCTCGCTACTCCTTTTGGCATCTCAAAAAGCGACAAGTAATATATTGGGAGGTTCATCAGAACAGATTTGATAAGGGTAACACGACCCCCCAAAGAAAGATACTTTCTCCCCCAACCCTCCAATGTCCTTTCCACTCTTTCAATAACCGGAGAGCAGAAGGACTTTTTCCTTGGATTACCCCCCACCGGTAATCCCAAGTAAATGAAAGGTAGTTTACCAACACTGCAACCCATACCGTCGGCAAGATCCTTAATAAAATCCTTGTCCAAATCAATCCCAATTATGGTGCTTTTACCCAGGTTAATTCTAAGACCCGAAGCTAATTCGAAGCATCTCAGAATGCCTTTGTACCCTAGCAATTCTTGATGATCCGGTTCATCGAAGAACAAAGTGTCATCCGCAAACTATAGGTGGGTTACAGTGGGACCATCCGGGGTTACTTTGAAACCTTTTACAACTTCCATGTCTCTAGCTTTCTCCACTAATTTATTCAGGCTCTCCCCAACAAGAGTAAAGATGAACAGAGATGATGGATCTCCTTGCCTCAAACCTCTATTAGCAAGAATTTGTTGCATTGGAGAGCCATTGACCAAAATAGAGAAACAGGTGTCCTCAATACAGGCTTTCATCCCTTTGCACCACTTACACCCGAAACCCATCTTAAAGAAAAGAGAGCCAACAAAGGACCAATCTACAAAATCATAGGCCTTCTCCATATCCACTTTGGAAAGGATGCCAGGTTTCTTTTTTCTGCGTCTCATATGGACAAGCTCGTCAGCAATTAAGACCCCATCCAAGATTTGTCTATCTTCAACAAATGCCCCTTGTGATTCACCAATGATTTCAGGCAACACTTTCTTAAGTCTTTCAGTTAACACCTTCACTAAGAGCTTATACACACTCTCGAGGAGACTAATAGGCCTATAATGTGAGAGTTCCCCAGGACCTTCTTTTTTTGGAATAAGAGTAATGAAAGCATTCTTTAAGCCCCTATTGATAATTCCATCCCGATGAAATTCCTTAAAAACTCTTAAGAAATCAGGGCCCACTGTGTCCCAGCAGCTTTAAAGAAATTAAAGTTAAATCCATCCGGTCCTGGAGCCTTATCCCCGCCAAAATCCTCCAAAGCCGCTTTGATCTCCTCCAATGTGAACTCCTTCTCCAAACTCAAGGAGCTGACATAATTGACTTCAAAAAATGAATACTATCCAACGTGGGTCTTGTGGAACCAAGATCACACAATGAAGCGGAACATAACTTATCAAAGGGTGAACTAGGAGAGTAGGCGTATGGTCAAGTAAAAGCCCAGAAAGGGGGTAGGCCTAAACAAAAACGGTGGGAAAGAGGGGAAGAGAGATCCAAAGAGAGGATCATTGAGGTCAGAAAAGGAAGGAGAGCTGAGGGAAGAAAGTACCGGTTTAGAGGAGAGCGAAGCCACAGCTGCAGAAACCAACGCAGGATAATGAAGAGATGACTGAGAGTGGGCGCAAATTCGAAGCTCGAGATCCTCAAAATCTGACGAGAAGATGTCCTGAAGAGTCCCATGAAAAAAGTAGGGGGACGCTGAAGATAAAGTGATCGCCGAGCTCCTCTCAAAAGTGGAGGAGAGGAAAGAAGGAGAAAAGGTCGCCACAGAGCTGAAGAAGCTAGAAAGTCTTGCCACCGAAGAAGACCAAAGAGACTCTGCACGCCCTGATGTCAAAGATGTGCAAGAGGTCAACGGAGAGACGAGTAGAATCTCGCCGATCCGAAGAAACCTGATAAGAAAGACCTGCAGTCTGAAAGGCAAGAATGGAGAAAACACCATAAAAACTGAGAAGCAATGAAGGAAATCAAAGGAAAGGAGAGATAGTACCCGGATCCAGAGTCAGAGAAGAGGAGCTAACTGCAAGGAAACCAGGAGGGGAAGCGATGAGGGGGGTGGAGAGAGGCAGGCGCTCAGGAGGAGATTGAAAGATAGCTGAAAAATGAAGTCTAACTGCTTCCTTGATCCCAGACTTATCGACCACCCAACGACCGTCCACCACAATAGATCTGATACAATTAGCAGCTTTCCGGTCATTGGCATAGCGATGAAAAAACTTGGTATTCTTATCACCATCCTTCTACCAAAGAGCACGGGACCTTTGACGCCATTCAATTTCTTCCAAACGTAGGCAGTCCCAAAGCGCAGCCTTACTAATTCTTTTTGAGTCTAATTCCTCTTCTTCAAGATCTCTTGCCTCCTCCAATCTGTTCCAACCTTCTAAATCCCACAGGAGAGAATCTTTCCTTTCTTTCACTGGCTCTCCTCCTGAATTGACCCAATCTTTGATTCTGGATTTTAAAAGAATCAATTTCTTTGATATTACATATCCCCCCCATCCATGGATATCGAAACTATCCCACCATTCGTTTACCCTCTTAGTGAAATTCAGGTCTTCCAACCAAATATTGCTGAAGCGAAAAGGCTTAGGGCCCCAATCAATTTCCTCCGTATCAAGCAGTACCAGACAGTGATCTGAAATCGGGCTGAAGAGTTTGACTTGACTAGTATGTGAGAAGGTTGACTCCCAATCGGAGGAGGTGAGGAATCTGTCCAATCTACTCATGGCACTTCTAGCTTGTCCATTACACCAAGTAAAGCGGCCGCCAATAAGTGGATAATAAAAAAGATCGTTTCTAGAAATGAAATCACAGAAATCGACCATCCCTCTAGTATAGCCCCTTCCACCTTTCTTTTTAGATGGGAATCTAATAATATTGAAGTCCTCTCCAAGACACCACATAGAAGAACCCCAACAAAGAACATCATCCAACTCCGTCCATAAAGCCTCCCTTTCTCCTGCCGAGTTAGAGCCATAAACATTAGTGAAGCACACCTCCACACGTTCATTGCAAAGCATGCCTTTAACGGATATTGATTTGAGGTCTTGTCTTCTTGCCGAGACTTGAAAGAAAGAAGGCTTCCACAACGTGATCAGCCCCCCAGACGATCCTTCAGCAGCCAAATTGAAGAAATCAACATTAGGACCCCAAATTTCTCTAATGAAAGTGGCATCTAGCATCTCTCTCATGGATTCTTGAATAAACAAGACATCAATACTATTTTTTCTAATCAACCGACGGATTGCTCCTCTTTTCTCCCGAAGTCCTAGACCCCTCACATTCCAACTAAGAATCTTCATTAAAAACAGTTTTGGTCTCCTCAATTTTGGCAATGGTTGGTCCCCCATCTTCAACAGGATTTGAAGATAAACTATCCTCCGTGGCTTCCTATCTGATGTATGACATGGGAGATCCCTACGGATCCACTTCTATTTTTATTTTCTTTATTTATATTTATTTTATTTAGCAAGTTTGAGTAGATTAGGACTTGTTATTTTCGTTTTAGAAAGAGTCATTGTTTTAGTAGGATGAGTAGGATAGGAAAGCCAAGTCGGTGGCCTTCCCAATCTATTTTCGTTTATTTGTTTTCTTATAAATTCCAAGGATGTAGTGCTAGAGAGACAACACGATGGATTGATAAATTTTATCAAGGCATAGCCTTTTACTTTTATCTTCCTTATTCTTGCCTAGTTGTAGGCTGATCTTTCATCAATTGGTTCATATCCAAGGTTCTTTGTAACTTCGGAAACAGACCCCTACATTATGAGGGACGATCGTGGTTTCATCTCCCTTCTTTTACCCCTCCCTTTATCCCAAAACAAAAAACACACACCAAAAAAAAAAAAAATCCACCCACAAAAAAAAAAAAAAAGGTATACCTACCTCTTCGAGCCAACCTTGTTTCTGCCAAAATCGCAGTTGTCGCCTCCTCTTGCTGCCTTCTTCCATCGTCCCAGGTACTATTTTCGCCCACTCGAACCTTTCCTTTACCCTTCACCTGCCTCTTGCCTCTCCCCCAACTTCACTGCTTCCGCCGCAACCACTCTTTGCTCCTCTTCTTCTCGCCATCCTTGCTCTTCGCCCAGTTTCGCTTCCTCCCAGCTCCTTCTACGACTCCTTTGTCTTTTCTCCCTCCATCTCCTTCTACGCATCTTCTCTTCTCCATTTTACTTTCGCCTCCATCGCAAAGCTTCTGCTGCTACCCTCTTTTGCTGCCTTTCTTTTTTTCTTTCTTATCGCTGTAGCCCCTTTCATTTGCAGCCCTAACTTATCCATTTCATCCCATGTGCCTTCCATCCTCTTTCAGTCCAAGTCCCACACGTGCGTGGCTTAAGTCTCCCACACATGTTCCTTACTTAAACCCCATTCGTTTTACCCTAAACTATCCCATGTATGTCAGTTCCTTAGCCCCTTCCTTATACATTCAGCCCCACTAAACCCTTCCACCCGTGTACCCCACCTTTCTCCCCTTTGACCAGCTATGTGTCCACTTTGACCGATTCTATTTCCATGTCTTATCGTTCGGTCCCATCTCACCCATCCATTAAACCTTTTCCCCACTCCACCTGCCGTGTCTTGAACTCTGTAACACCCCAATCTGATTACACGCATCACACAGACCCGATAGCATCCAACAACAATGGTGATCAATTGCCAAGTTGAGTTCAAAGACTTTAAATCTGAGTTCAGTGAATTTTTTTCTGAATTGCGATCTTAATTTCAAGAGTTTTTACAAGAATATAGAGAACTTTTGCTCGGTCGGAACTACAGCGCCATGACGAAGGTGATCAAACACACAAAATACATGCCAACTTCCTCGAGATGCATGCCAACTCCACAGTCACCATCAAAGTTCGTGCTTGCTGCCCCGGAATCAGACTCCACCTTCACGGATCCTCCTCCTGTAGCTGTGAGCCCACAACCAATGCTCGTCTTGGAGATAGAGCAAATTGTGTTGCCGGCACCACAGTCGATGCACCCGAGCGTGTAGCTCCACCACCACCACCAATACCACCACCTCCCCCACCACCACCGCCGGTTACCCAACCTTCTCCATTACCAAAGCCTGATCTCATTACAGATACCATGAATTCATCTATGCTTATTCGTCCATTATCCTGTCCGCCTCTTGTCCTCCATCCGATAGACCATCAGGACCGTGTGATCACTCTAGTACCATATGAAGAACCCTTCACGATCCGCTTGATTCATCCATGCTTGCGCTCATTTGCAGTCCTTCACTTTTTCGCCCCACAAAAAGAACGTTCTCATTGTCCATGCCTTGAAGATTGTGCCGTTCAAAGCTTCATCATTTGCATCTTCGGACTTGGTCTTCATCTTTGTTTGGTGCCGTGTGATTTTGCTGATTTCAACTTGAGGACGAGTTCTTTTCAAGACCAAGGGACTGATGTAGGACATGGGAGATCCCTACTGATTCACTTCTATTTTTATTTTCTTTATTTATATTTATTTATTTTTAGCAAGTTTGAGTAGATTAGGACTTGTTATTTTCGTTTTAGAAAGAGTCCTTGTTTTAGTAGGATGAGTAGGATAGGAAAGTCAGGTCGGTGGCCTTCCCAATCTATTTTCATTTATTTTTTTTCTTATAAATACCAAGGATGTAGTGCTTGAGAAGCACACACGATGGATTAATAAATTTTATCTAGGCATAGCCTTTTGTTCCATCTCTTTTATCTTCCTTATTCCTGCCTAGATGCAAGGTGATCTTTCATCACTATCCCTATTACGTGAGTGGGTTAATTCATTTGCGACAAGCACCCATCAAGGATATGTATGTCCTCGACAAAAGCACCCTGTGATTCCCCAATAATCTTAGGAAGAGCCTCCTTTAGCCTTTTTGACAAAACCTTTACTTTCCAGCCAACTCGCCCTCCCCTTCACTAACCTTTTTAAATTGGATCCCATCCATTAATGGTGGGTCAGCTCTACCCTCAATCAAAGATGCAAATTTTAATCTAGTAAAAGGGGAGAAAAGACTAATGGACTCCCCCCGGTAGGGAGCTGCTAGAAAGGGACTCGGCAAATGCTCGCCAAAATGAGATGAGGGAGGAAAAGACCACTTAAAAGAAATATAACAGTGAGAGGAAAAGAGAGAATACATGGCCGATATCACCACGTTCGGCCTTGTTTATTGTAACCCCACAATATACTTCTGACTGTATTCCTATTGTTAATTGGCATCCTACTTGAAACATTTAAGTTGTTCATGTGGTGCTGCTCTAAGTTCGTGCCCTAATTTGTCTCATGTCATTCTTTGTTCTCTTCTCGTAGCTACCCAAGTTCTCATCAGTAAAATATTTAGTTCTTGTTTCTTTCATATCTTATGTCATTTTTTGTTCTCTTCTTGTAGCTACCCAAGTTTTCATCAGCAGAATTATTTCATCCTTTTTTCTTTTGATATCCATTTTAACAGGCTCATCTCTTCCATGAGTTTGAATTTAGTCAATAGCTTGTTCGTGTGAAATCAGTGTAGGACAATATGACTTATGGCATGTTTTTGGGCTCATTGGTAAGGGGAGAGTTGTCAAGTAGTTTAATGTAACCTAAAATCAGTCCCACTAGATGCCACCTGCTCTCTGATTTAATGTGGTGGCTATAGGAGTTTTGGTACAATGTTTGTGGTTACAATCTTCACTTTAGATTACGTGACTGCCAATGTATGATGGAGCTGATTTTTGGTACGTAGGATGGCCCACAATGTTCCATTTATGTTATTGGGACCAATGTTATTAAAATCGCACAATTCACGGTTTGAATAGAATTGTGAGCTAAAACGAGCCAAATCGCATAGAAAATCACACAATTCTAGAGGTGACTTGCAAATCGTACAAGCCACCTCCATGAATTGTTGACTCGTTCGATTCAGTTTAAGATAGGAAGTAGGGCAATTACAGTGTAGTGTACCTAGAGCAGCTTCTTCGTCTTTCCTCTTCTTTCTTCTTCTCTTCTGCATCCGTTGCCGTCTCATTCACTTTCCCTTTTACTTTTGTATGCAACTTTACCCCTTACTTTTACTTTTGTTTGCAACTTTACCCCAAGTCACTTACCCTTTTAATTTCGACGTATGCAACTTTACCCCAAGTCATTTACCTTTTTAATTTTGTGCAATAGTACTTGCACGAGGACTGTGAGGATGCACAAGACATGAGCAACCCTATTTCAACTCTTTTTTTTCGATGGGATATGTTTTACATTTTAAATTTTTTAGTATCATTTTTAATTAAAAAATATCTCCTTTATTTTTTCTTTTCAATCTTTTGTATAATTATTTCTATTAAAAAAATAAAAGTTCTAATTTTTTTTAAAATTATTTGATGGATGTTATTAAGGATTATTTAAAATTTTAAATGTTATTGATTTATTATTTAGTACAGTAATCAGATTTCAATTAAACTGTTACTATTTAAAATAATACATTAACTATTAAAACGTAATTATTATTTAAAATAGTAGACATCTCAATTAAATATTTATTGTTTAAAATAGTACACTAGCTATAACATTTTTATGATAGTACACATCTTTATTAATCAATTATTATTTAAAATAGTACACTAACTGTTTTAACATATTTTCCATTACCTAGTCAGATATAAAATATCTAGTGTCCCTTTTCCCATAACTCTATTTAACTAAACATTGTTAATTTTCATAATTTAATATTGGATGCACCTAATATTTTAATTTGTGTCTAACTGTATAATAAAAATTGTTTGAAATTGTGCTAGATACTTTAAAAATATGTGTTTGCTATAGTAAATTGAACATTTTTGAAAAATCTATATTGTATTAAATTTTCATGCCAACTAAACTTATATATTATGAGGAATTAAACAATGCATCTTATTATTCTATGTCATTTTATATGTAATTATAGTATAACTGATAATCTTAAAAAAACTGTTATGAATCTTACGATTTTATGATTTCCAATTCACGATTCACACTCCTATACCGATTCACGATACGATTCGAGTTTAACAACAATGATTGGGATAGTGGGTCTCACCAGTTGACCAACTTTGATGGAGTAGGTCCTTTGAGTGTACTGTCTTGTTGTTTGGAGAAGAGGGGTAGGAAGATAGTAGCAAAAGAGTACATCTGCAGTTTTAAAATTAGATATCTTTCATATTTTTGTTCTAAGATTTGCATCAGGTTGAACTTCTTTGGGTTTTTCGTATTAGAAAGATATTGATTTCTGCAGCTACTGCTGCTGCTCCTACTACTGTAAGCAACAGCAGCACCAACAACATAACTACTTGCTAGATGTGAAGATCCATTCAACTGGATCTGATCTGACTGTGAGTAGTTATTAGACCTGGCAATTGTTCGGGTCGGATCTATTTTGGATCTTGTTAAATGGGTTAAGTCAGTTTAGGTTTTTTCTGAGTTCAGTTCAGGTCGGGTTTACTCATTTATTTGACTGAGAATTTTCTAGCAAGACACATATCAAGACTATTACTTAAATGAGTGTACCTCGTGCGGTTGCATGTGGGTGGCAATAATCAGGTCAATCGGGTCTATCCATTTATATTTGTGGTTCGAGTCCAGTCTACCTATTTATATACGGGTTTGGTCGGGTCAGATTAGGTCATTTATCAAAACAGGTCGATTGATCGGGTGGGTCAGATTTTGCCAGGTCGAGTAGTAATCTATATTTATTGCTTGTTTTTAGGTTGCCATGAACTGAGAAACATGATGGATTGTTTGCAGTTAATGCTGATGTGGTCCTCAAAGGTCGTAATGTTGATGGTGTTTTTGATTGCCACTTGAGAAATGGAAATGATGTGGCATTTGAGCACATTTCATTCAGGGAGTGTGCTTCCCCAGGATTTAATGGGATTGACATGACAGCGGTGTCACTCTGTGAAGAGAGTGGGATTCCTGGTTAGTTTATATGATCTTATTCACTTCTTACCAGCTTTTGCTTCTATGAATGTTTTTTTTTTTTTTTTCAATTGAATTTTTTTTTCCCTTGCAGTTATGATCTTTAATTTACTTGAACCGGGCAACATCTCAAAAGCATTGTGTGGAGACCAAGTTGGAACCTTGATTGATCATTCGGGGAGGATGAGCTGACGCAAGCACTTCTTCATACTCGCAGTTGCTGCATACAGTTGAACCTCAAAAACAAGATGAGGCCATATTTGATTGTGAAAAAGTACTGGATTTACCCAAACATGGCTTTTGGGTTATAATCTTCCATCTGTGTTACTTGGTTGTTAGTCCATGCTACAATCCACTCCAATCTGTTTATTAACAAGGGCATGATCGAGGATTATTCTGATATGTGCTGTGCTTTTGATTAAACACAGTTTGTACATGTTTGGTTGGTTATAAGGAAAATTCCAACCATCTGCTGAACTACTCATACCACCAAAAGCAATGTAGATCTCATTGATGGATGCAAACAGAACTGGGGCGACTCTTACCTCTGCCTTGTAAATTGATTGACATCCCTTTACAAAGAGCCCTTTATAGAGCAAGCAAATGCTGATGTATTTATCAAGATGCTGTATTGTCAGTAATTGAAGTAAAATTCAGTTCTCATCGTTTTCATGATATTTGTGTTTAAGAGTTGCATGTCAACGCATTCTGATCTTGTGAATAGTTTAGGAATCGAACCATGAATTTATTTTGTTTAGTGATTTGAGATACTCATTACATTACCATTCAGAACTTTATGCAAGTTTTGTGTCTCAATTAAAATCTCAATTCTCCTAAAGCAATTCTATAGAAAAAAAAAATGTTTGGTTTGATTCATGTCATCCAACCTCTGCTATGGAATCTTGTCTTGTGTTGGGTTGTGGGAATTTGATATTTTTAGTTATTTGTCAAAATATTTATTTTTATGAAAAATGAATGAAGCGTTATTTTGGTGAGCAAGGGAAAGCCCATCTTTTTTCTTTCATTAATTTCAGGCTAGGTGCTAGATAATCTTATCTAAAGTATTGGGCCGTAAAAGTCCAACAATTTTTATTATGTGCGCCAAAATATTTGTTTTCATCGAAATGAATGACATGTCTTGGTGAGTGAGGAGAACTTTATTTTTCTCTTATTAAATTCTCCTTCAGAAATGGATTCCTTGGACGAATAAGGAGGGTTTTATTTTTTGTGTTCTTAACAAAGAATTCTTATTTTATTATAGAAAAGAAATGTTTCATTTTTCATGCTATTCATTTTGACCAAAACCATTTGGGCCCAAGTTCGAAATAAACCACGCCCTTGAATAATTTTAATCTCTATTTTGGTCTATTTTAGTTGTTCCGATTAAAAAAGTATAGTGTTTCAACCTAATAAATACATTTATTTTACTTTTTTATTGTTAATTTAATCATTTATATTTTTCTTTGATAAAGAAATATTCAATTTTTTTTTTAGTTCCTTGATTTTAACATAACTTACTATTTTATTAGTAAGTAGAAAAGAAATTGCCATGACCTTGTTCACACACAAAGTAGAAAAGAAAAATAGAAAGGAAAAAAAAAATCACTAGAGCATTCCACTCTCCAGCAGTACCGGACAGGCATTTCTTGAGAGAAAAGGGACATGAAACACAGAGAGAATGTCAATAATTTTTCTAAGAAAATCACAGGCATCAACAAACATTAAATGAAGAAGGGATGATACAGCAATCATCTTAAGCATGGGGAGGTACACAACAAGACAAAAAATATATAGAAGAGAAAGGAGATGGGAAGAGGATTGGGAAGGAGAAAGTGTTCAGTAGCTGATACGGGCATCTTCAGTTGTGGCCAACGAAGGAGAGAGGGAATTGCGGGACTCGTCCATGTCCTCTGCAAGTGGTGACTGCTCCACTCGAATGTCCTCTATCAACTTCACAACATCAGACATTGAGGGCCTCTCTTCAGCTTCTGGTGTCACGCAGGCTAGAGCCACATGTAGCATGGCCACCATTTCCTCCTCGATGTTCTTGTACCGCAGTAGCTCTGCATCAAAAATCTCCGCTGTCCACTCTTCTCGGACTGTCGATCGCACCCATTTAGGAAGGTCCTCAATCAAGCCCTCTTGCTGTACTGGACGGATAGGATACTGGGCTGGAGCTCTCCCTGTGAGGACTTCAAGGAGCAAGACCCCAAAGCCATAGACATCTGCCTTCTGAGACAACCTCTTGTTCTCCGCCTGCTCCGGTGCCCGGTAACCTCCCAATCTTGCCGTGGCATGGACAGGATTGAGCAGCAGTGCCAGCCCAAAATCTGCAATGCAGGCAACACCATTCTTGTCGAGGAGAACATTCGAGGACTTGACATTCCCGTGGGGGATCTTAGTGTCGCCATACTGTTCGTGGATCCGAGCAAGTCCACGGGCAGCTCCAAGCACCAAGCTAATTCTGGTTGTCCAATCTAGAGGAGTTCTTCCAGGCCCGCGATTCCCTGTTGAGATTTCAAAATCGAGTCAAGTGGGTATAGAATGATACAATTCAATTAAACCAACCAGCAGAATTATCTTTCAAGAATAAATAAAGCCAACAGAATTCCTATATAGAATACAGTGGCAACCATGGAGAAGTGAATATAGGCTGCCATTGGGGAGATAGTCATAGACAAGAAGCTTCTCTTCCTTGGCATAATAATAGGCTCTTAGACGGACTATGTTTGGATGCTTAAGCTTTCCAATGATGTCCATGTATGTTTCGAAATCCTTCCTCGCAGAGGGGTTGGCGTCTTTCAGCCGTTTGACGGCCATCATACACCCGTCTTCCAGAATTGCTCGGTACACCGTTCCCAAGTTCCCCTTCCCCAGCATCTCGGCCGATGCCTTGAGTAGATCCTCAAGCTCAAATTGCTTCCTCCGGTCGAAGAAAACCAGCTTGCTTCTATCCCCTGTAGCCTCTTCCTCACTCTCCCTCTTTTCATTGCTCATCCTTTTAATGGCATTGTCCTCGTCGTCATTGCCATTGCCGCTAGTGTTGGAATCTGAGTACCGCCCACAGTAATAGGCCACAAGGAATGATGTAATTATTAGCAGTACCACGGCATCGGCCACTACAATTCCAACAATTGCTGTGGTGCTCAACCCTCTCTTCCCTTTTCCATCTGTCAGCCTGACCGACATTGCCGTTCCTGGCTTCCAGCTTGGGTTTGAAGGCACAACAGAGGACTGACCAGATGATGGAGCTGTTGGGAGTGTTTCTGTAAAGGAGCAGGCTGGAAATGGGCTTGACCCGCAAAGCCCTGAGTTCCCTGAAAAGCTACCTGCTCCGAATTTCCGCTGCAGACTGTCGGGTACCTTCCCATACAGCTCATTGTTGGAGATGTTGAATTCCTTGAGCTCAGGAAGCACTGCCAACAGGTCCGGCACCTGCCCAGATAGTGCATTGTTCTGCAGATGGAGCGTCATGAGCCGGGACAACTTGGATATCTCATCTGGAATAGGCCCAGACAGATTATTGTCAGATACATCAAGGCGCAGGAGCCGTTTGAGTCCGGCAAATTCTCGGGGAATTGGGCCTGATAGGTCATTGGCTGAGAGGTAGATGAGCTTGAGATTGGTACAATTGGAGAGAGGCAGCAGTGATCCATTGAGGCGGTTGTGGTGGAGATCAAGGAGGCGGAGCTGGTCGAGTGCTGCAAGTGCGTCAAGAGGCCCACGGAGGTCTAGCGACCGAAGAGAAAGCCCAACAACTCTCCCACCAGGCGAACAGCGAACCCCTTGCCACCCCTCTGTACACGCATCTCCAGCAGTCCAATTGGCAGCTAGGCTGCCATGAACATCAGCCTCCAACTGAAACTTTGCAAGCGCTTGGGTGTCATTGCTCCTCTGCTGCTGAGAGGCCGACGGAGAAAAGAAGAAAAACAAGAGGAAGCAGATGTAGAGACCAAAGGGAAAACTGTGCATTCTTCAGCCTTGGTTTTCTTATTTTTGAACTTTGAATAAGAGGAGAGGGAATGACAAGTAGTCCTTTTCCTTTTAAAAAACAAAGAAAGAGAGAAAGAAGGATAACTAAGGAAGATCGTGAGGAAGAGTAGTCTCTGTCTCTAATATCTATCTTGTGTCTGTTAGTAGTGAATGAGAGTGAGTAAAGAAGAAGAAATGGAGGTGTGGTTTTATTCTCAAGGGTCTAAGTAATGGGACAGAAAGTGTTGATGTATGATTAAAGTGAAAGGGAATAGAAATGGAATGGAAATTGACATTCTTTTTGATGGGTGTGTTGTTGTTTGAATGATTGCTGCTCTCCACCAGCTCTAATGTAATGAGTGAAAGCCCCTTGCAATCAAATCCTCTCCCTCCTCACTCTTTACCTTTTTTCAACTTTCTAATGCCGCGTGAAGACTTTATCCCTGTTCTTGTTATTTTTTTGCCCTTTTTCCAAGTCTGACCAAACCTTTTTTCTGGTCAGGTTCATAATCTACACAACTCTATTATGGGAAACCTAGTGTTAGTATTATTACTGGGAAATGTCAACTATAGTATCTATATTCTATAAAATGGGATACCCACTGCTAATAATCTACTATGTATCTTAGATTCAAAGTGCTAGAGAATGTTTGCTTCAGTTGGATGAAAAGCAATGTGAAATCAGTGATTAGTGACTAATTTTTTTTAATTACGGTGAGATATTTCCATCTCTTAATGAAAGTGAGACTAATCTATCTGGAAACACAAATTCATTTACAAATTGTTAGAAGTTGGAATAAACATAAAAGTATGTCCCACCAAACAAATTTGACCAGTTTTTTAGTAATTAAGGTGTTTAAGCGTCTCACTCGACTAATTCTCATAGCATGTGTAAATTTCTCAATCCGCACATATCAGATAAGTTTAACAGAGAGTGATCATTTAGATTTGAGCATGAATCAAATACAAGACCTCCACTTTTTGAAGCAAGTTATTGACCCGCTTGTTGAACGGTAGAAAATACGTAGCTACGCCAACAGGGTCCACCTAAGCCAAGTGCCCTAGTGGCATTTGTGCTGCCCAATTTTGAATTTTTGAAATGACTTTTGCCTTATTTTTGGACGTTAGGATACTAACAAAAATATTAATCAAGGAGATTGCTTACATGCATATATACAGGTATACAAACAAAATTAGAAAATGAAAATGCAGATCTGACACTGCAGACACTGTATGCCCTGCCAAATGCCAATTCTCTCTTATTTTCTCTGCTCCTCTCTTTGCTATCTATTTCTTTTTCTATGAAGAAAGGGTGCAGCAGCTTTCTGTCCCAGTGAATGAATTGGATTGGATTGTATTGCATTGGATGGGAGGAGTTCTAGAAAAGGACTAAGCCTACTATTACCAAGAGGGAGGTGGGCCTCACTCTATGTGATGGATGATGGATCATGAAATCACATGAGCAGATCTCATCAAAGCTGTCTGCTGATATTGATGGTAAATATTAATTGAAATTGCTAAATTATTTAAAAAATTATATGGTATGTGTTAATGGTTTATACTATGATTTAATCTGAATAATTATTATGGAGATTAATTTATGTTGTAGGACAATATAAATTTCTTACTAAAGAGATGCTAATATGAGCTAAATGACTTTGGACCAAGGCTCTACCCCTATAAGTTTATAATTATAATCTATTATCCTGTTCTTCTTTCATAATTAACAATATATAATCCATAATTTCATCTTTTAGACGTACTATACTCATCCACAATCAAATGTAATTCAATTAAAAACGAGTTGGAACTTACTGACTGAAACAACCCATCATGTGGAGTTCTAGACAAAGAATTGATGGAAGTCCAGTTATAAAAAAGATGAGATAAAGATTTTTTTTTATATGATTAAAGTTTGTAAGTCTTTTAGAGCATCATACTAATATTTAGGGTACGTGCTAACCAGAGGTCCAACATTCGGTATTGGTCGATACGATATATCGATCGATATATTGTTATCGGCCGATATTTTTCTCTCTCCTTTTCTTTTCTTAAAAAAAAGGTCGATATCGAACGATATTTGGACCCCTGGTGCAAACCTCCCTACCTGCATATACCAGATAACTCTATGAGGAGTGGTCCTTTAGAGTGGAATGGAACGACATAAAGATTTTATAGCTCTTAAATGAGTTTTTTTAAGAGAAATAAATAGAGAAATTGATATTTTTATAATAATGGATAGTAGACTTGTTCTTTTGTTCACTTGTCATCACGTAAGCAATAACAAGGTACATCGATATCTTTTGTTATCAAAATTACCGATATCCTTATCAGTTCCTTCTGTCAAGTGCTTGTAGAGTTATACTTTGTTTTATTTTTAGGCTGCGTTTGGATGGGGGGTAAGGGGGGGAACCCCCAGTTACCCCTACTTACCCCCGTTTGGTAACAAGGGGGGAGGGGTAAAAATTCAAATTTTTACCCCTTCCCCCTCCCTTTCCAATACCCCCACGGGGCAAGGGGTATTAAAAAATGAATACCCCTCCTTCCCCCCCCCCCCCCCCCCCCTCCTCTTTTGCTTATGAAATTTTTTTTTTATATATTTTATTTATTTATTTATTTTGGTAAGTACTTGACTTTTATTTTTTTTAAAAGCACTCCATTATTTCCATTTGATAAATCTCATATCACCAAACAACAAATTATATTTTTTTATGAAGAGATATAATGAATTTTGTATTCATTTTTTGAAATTTAAAATAATAATAGTGGCTTTTTATTTATTTTTTATTTTTTAAGGAAACTTTTCCCCTATTTATCCCGTGCCTTCATCTATTTTTCAATTATATATTATATAATTTTCTAAAACGTATTTGTCAACATGTTCTATTTTTAAGAGGTGATTCTGTCGAAATTTCAATAGGGTCTCAAAACTCTGAAAATTTCAAGATTTATGATAATATCTTTCAGGGTAATTAACAATTTATTCTATTAGAAGATTATTTTAAAAATGTGTCAACATTTTCAATGTAATCCATTTAGGTGAGGGGTAAATTTTTACAGGGGTTACCCTTGAGCAGGGGTAATTGTACGTAGGGGTAAACTGACATATTAACAATTTTATGAGAATTAATAATTTTATTAAATCTATATAATATAAAAATAAAATTTCTGCAACATTTTTAACGTGATGCATTTGGATGAGGGGTAAATTTTTACAGGGGTTACCCTTGAGCAGGGATAATTGTACGTAGGGGTAAACTGACATATTAACAATTTTATGAGAATTAATAATTTTATTAAATATATATAATATAAAAATAAAATTTCTGCAACATTTTTAACGTGATGCATTTGGGTGAGGGGTAAATTTTTAAAGGGGTTACCCTTGAGCAGGGGTAATTGTACGTAGGGGTAAACTGACATATTAACAATTTTATGAGAATTAATAATTTTATTAAATATATATAATATAAAAATAAAATTTCTGCAACATTTTTAACGTGATGCATTTGGGTGAGGGGTAAATTTTTAAAGGGGTTACCCTTGAGCAGGGGTAATTGTACGTAGGGGTAAACTGACATATTAACAATTTTATGAGAATTAATAATTTTATTAAATATATATAATATAAAAATAAAATTTCTGCAACATTTTTAACGTGATGCATTTGGGTGAGGGGTAAATTTTTAAAGGGGTTACCCTTGAGCAGGGGTAATTGTACGTAGGGGTAAACTGACATATTAACAATTTTATGAGAATTAATAATTTTATTAAATCTATATAATATAAAAATAAAATTTTTGTAACATTTTCAATGTGATGCATTTGGGTGAGGGGTAAATTTTTAAAGGGGTTACCCTTGAGCAGGGGTAATTGTACGTAGGGGTAAACTGACATATTAATAATTTTATGAAAATTAATAATTTTATTAAATCTATATAATATAAAAATAAAATTTCTGCAACATTTTCAACATGATGCATTTGGGTGAGGGGTAAATTTTTATAGGGGTTACCCTTGAGAAGGGGTAATTGTACGTAGGGGTAAACTGACATATTAACAATTTTATGAGAATTAATAATTTTATTAAATCTATATAATATAAAAATAAAATTTCTGTAACATTTTCAATGTGATGCATTTGGGTGAGAGATAAATTTTTACAGGGGTTACCCTTGAGCAGGGGCAATTGTACATAGGGGTAAACTGGCATATTAATAATTTTATGAGAATTAATATTTTTATTAAATTCATATAATATAAAAAATAATAATTATAATTTTTATGAAGAGATATGTTGATATTTTTTATTTATTGATTGGGATTTAAAATAGTAATATAAAAAAAACTCTTTATTTATATTTTTAATATTAGAATGCAAGTGTTCATTTTAAATTATAATTATGAAAAATAATTTATAGAAATTAGATAATATTATTATAAGTTATATTATTAGAATTTACTTCATAAATATTATTTATAATTATATTTATAAAAAAAAATATTAATATATCAGGTTACCTTTGCTTGTAGTTACCAAACAAGATTTTTTACCCATAGGGTAAGGTTTACTTTACTACAACAATTACCAAACAAGATAAGGGTAATCCTAATTCAAGGGTCACCCCTACTTAGAGGTAACCCCTATAAAAATTACCCTCCATCCAAACGCAGCCTTAGGTTGAGATGGGAGAGAGAGTGGGGCTCATTTGTATCTTTTAAATGTTTATCATAAATTTAAACCTATTTAATCATTATATCTGTTGAATATAGAATTATATGTTTCCTCGTGTTATGTTAAATGGATTTTTCAAAAAGTCTTTCATTTATTCACGACATTGATAGTATATAATTATATTGATAGGATGAAGATTGAAAAGAAAGTAACCCACCTTCTAATCACTTATGAGATAAGCTCATCTTACCAACCAGTTTGGGCACCAATGAACAAAGGAAAAGATAACCCTTCTTTTCGTGTTTTAATTTTTTAATAAGTTAAAAACAAAAGGAGGCTACTCTGCGACGGAGCATGAGAAAGGGAAGTGGATAAAAGAGAGCACACAATTGGAGAAAAACTAATAATTGTTAATTATTTTATACACTAGATATCAAATTTAGCAAATATCGTTAGTAATCTAATTTGTCATATTATTAATAGATAGGGGTGGGTCTGAATATTAGTCTATGCCGATATCTCGACTGTATCATATCGGCTGATATTATAATATTAGTCGATATCAACTATTTTTATTAAAATAAAAAAAAAGAAGAGAGAAAAATATTGGCCGATAATGAAATATCGGTCGATATATCGTATCGGTCGATACTGAATTTTAAACCCTTGTTAATAGATATTCTAAATTTCATGTGAATCATTTTTGAAAATTCATATTTGTACTAGACGGAGATAGTTCAATTTAGTCCATCTCGACTTTAGTAGTTTTGATTTGACTCACATCTTTGTTTAATAAGAATGCTTTTTGGTCTAAATTAAATATAAATTATTATAAAATTATAAAATTGAAAAGAAAAGGCATATAGGATCGCAATCTATTATAGTAATGCAAAACCTTTAAAAAAAAATTAGGGAAGGATCAAGACGGAATCTCTCAAAATACATTGTTTATCTATTGGATAAACTTTTATGATTAAGTGAGATAAAAAAGGATTATATGAATTGGAGAATTTTGAACAATTTGTCATAGGAAAAAATTATTTATAAAATTTAATTTTTGTTAAAATTAAAAATTACAAGATTTTACACAACTAAATGTAATTAGAGTGATGGTCAAAATCTCACCTTAAGAAGTAAGAGTTTTGAATTTGATTTTCAGTTCATTCTAAAAAACCACTTGATATAGAATTACTCATTGTGTGTTTGTAGAAAGACTTGCATATATCTCAAAAATTAGTCGAATTCTTTAAGAAGTCTAAATACATTACTTTTCTATAGCTTATAATAAATATGTGTAATTTATTTAAAAAAATAAAAAAATATAAAGAGGTGCTCAAAGCTTTATAGGGTTAGATTGTAGTCGTACATTCGTGTTGAAGAGTTGTCGAGTGGAGTGGGATTGAAAAAGAGACTAAACGAGGAGAGGGGAGAGACAGACTGGCAAAGAAAATTTAGGTTCGTTGGCGCGATTTTCTCGGAATTAGGCAGTTTGAAAGCGTCTCTCACGGAGGACTGCCCGCTGGTCCAAGGTAGTCTCTTTTCCTCCATTTAACTCTCTATCTAAGTAATACATATTTTAAATATCTTATCTGAATTGAAATAAATTTGGACTAAGCTGAATTGAATTATGGAGATTTAAATTCAACTCAATTTAAATTAAAAATATCATTTTGATCTCTATATTATTTTACTTATTGGTTTTAACTTAACACTTGACTTTAAGTCTAAAGATTCTTAGTTTATAGCCTTTATTTTTTACAGTGTAATGCCTCCACATAACATAATAGTTTTATCTTTTATTTATATTAAAAATATTTTTAACATTTCATTTATCAATTTATTTGATCGAAACAAGTTAGATCGGTCAGATCATGCATAAAAGGTAGGGTGATCATTTATACAGTTCAGATCTCTACTTAAAGTTTATTCAACTTTTATACTCATTTATTTTATTATATATTATATACATATATCGTAAGATCGTATATAGTGCTATTTTATATTTAAATTTTTTATGAATTAAAAAAAATTACTCAAAGACCTACCATCTTTATCAAAATTTTATTTCAAAAATCAATTCTTAGCCAATTGATCTTAATGCTCAAATCACCAATTTGAATTTTTTAAAAGACGTCTGCCAAATTTGACGTTAAGATCAAGTGGTTGATATTTGAGTTTTGAACTAAAATTTTAATTAGTGCTAGGTCTTTAAGTAGATTTTCAATCTATGTGATTAAATTTTTAAGTTACAAAGTAAAAAAAAAAATAGTGTCAAGTGTGACCTTATAACCATGTGATCAATTACAAAATAAAACGGACTTTAAACGATAAGCTCGGGCTTTGTAGATATAAACGGGCTCAAACTTTTTTTGCAAAGCAGAGCTTACACCCGACCCGTGAACAAGCCTAATCAAAATCTTGAGTTGGGAGTTGCGACAAGTCATGTCAACAAAATATCTTTTATTAGTTTTATCTAACTTGACTTGAAGTTAACTTGATTCGAAGTTAACTTGATTCAATCCATTGCCAAACTCTAGTTTTAAGATAGTTATTAATTCTTTGAACATGGCTTATGTACTAAAATATGGTAAAAATAGGTTTTTATAAATTCAGTTTTATTTCTTAATATTTAAAATAAATTTGGATAAAGAAACCTATAATGTATTTGATAAATATTCAGTGAAAGTTCTACATTTAATTCATTATTTCAAATGATAAAAGACCAAAATAAAAAAAAATCTCATATCAAGTCATGTGTCTAAGATTGATGTTTAAATAAGTGATATATTGTATGTCATTCAGTGCAAACTTTTTGATTTCTTAAATTATACAAATTGGAAATACATAATTTAAATTGCAATAATTCAATGTATAAGTAAATAAGAAGAGATGAGAAGAGAATGATAGAATGAATCAAAGATTTTTGCGTGGTTCGACTTCCTTGCCTACGTCCTCACCTCAAGTATATCACTTGAGGATTAAATGCACTTTACTTCTCCTTCACGGGTGGAGAAGAAATCTATTACAAAGCTTGTAGAGAACACCTCTCTGATTTTAAAGTTGAAGGCACCATTCTTCTTCACTATGGTTACACCAACCCTTTACAAATATATCTCACAAGAAAAAGTAGTATGGTTACAAGTTGTAGCTTAGGAGTATCTCTCAAATGTCTACAAATAAAGCTCACTATGAGTTACTCAATGATTAAACAGTAATGTCTCAAAGAGGAATTGCAAGTATTGAAGGATTTGAGTTAGGATGTGATTCAAATGATTTCCAAGAAGTTTTTCAGTTGGTGAACTGTGTTACTGTTCATTTATGTCTGCATTTATAGATTTCTCAAGTTCATGACAGTCGGTAAGAAATAAATGTAGAAATTTACCCGTTGGTATGTGCAATAAATGCTCAAAATTAGACCGTTGCCATGGAGCGATCAACCACACTAGAGGGAACGGTCGACCGTTCATTTGAAGATGTAGGACCGGTCAACCACTAATGAAGGAACGATTGACCATTCTTAATTGAGAGAAACAGTTTATAGTGTGCAAATATCAGTCTACCTCTTGTAGAGGACCGGTCGACCGTTCTTAACTGAGAGCAAGACTGTTTACAGTATGCATAGACCACTCGGCTTCTCTCAGAGGAACAATCGCCTGTTGTTAACTGGGGTAAATATTATACAATCTACACTTAGGCCGGTTGACCACTCATGAGAAAGCGGTCGCCGTTCTTAACTAGGACCAGAAAGTTTTACTGTCAGTTCTGCATCTCTAGTGAGCAGTCGATCGCTCTAGTTAGAGTGGTCGCCCATTTTGCCTTTTTTTTTTTTTTTTTTATGTTTTTCAAGTTTAAGCATTTTTAGGGAGTTCAGTTGTATTCAATGGGTCACAAGGACTTAGCCAAATTACATAGGGACCTATTCACGATGTTTTCTACAGATCATTTAGGTCCTAGAGTCCATTCAAATCTAGGTTGAGCCATGGTGTTCAAAATCACTGAGTAACTTTACAAATTGTGAAACTAACACTTATGACCTAAACCTAAGGACACTGACTTGATCTTCAATCTTCAGTCATTGTGTCATTTTCCATTTGATCTTTAATGTCACACCCTGACCCTAAGGGTGCGCCCGGAACGCGACTGATTTTTAAAAAAAAAAACTAAACCAACTCAAGCATTCTAACTGGGTCGGATCAACAGTTAGGCCCAAAGGTCATACATGATCCCAACATGTGGACTCAAACATGTACCATAAGTCTACCCAACAAATAGACATAAACATAACACATTGCATGATCACATAATTCCAACCATTGAAATTTTCATTCAAACACCATCATAGTAACTACAGAAACGTAGTAGTTTTCAATACATCACATTTAAACAAAACAAGTACCACACCCGGTACTTTACAAAAAAAAATGATTCCAAGAACCAAAAAACAAAGATGAGGGTATTCCCCTCAGTGGGAATCCCAAAATAATGCCGCAACTTATCCACCCTTAGCTTGAAATAGAGGGTCCTCCTCCTCGGGTTCATCTCCTGAAAGGTGAGTGGGGTGAGCTAACTAGCCCAGTGAAGGAAATATAACAATGCAGTTTTAAGTAAAGAACATGTTAGCACAATAATCAACATTTGCAATAATATCTCATGCTTGATAACAAATAAGCATAATATCATCATTAGTCCCATAATTCATCATTTGTTTTCCAATACTGCTGTCATCCACCGTAACCCCTAGATACTATACTGACACCAATAGTATTAAGTCCCGACACGGTCAAAATACATCATTGCAAGTACATCTCCGGTATACACCTCAAACCGGTACTGACACACCTTGCCAGTCACTGTTGACCCCCCTGGTCCAGTAGACATAATTGACACCTCAGCTCGGTGATGGTTCAATAGTAAAAGGTACATGGAAGCAGTATCACATCTCATATGATCAACATTATAATATTCACAATCATCATAAGCACTCTTACCATAGTGCATCATGTCTAGGCACATGAGTGGGTTCATCAATTCTGAAACCACTCATTGCTCAAGAGTCATCTCATAATAAAACCTGTTTACATTTTCTGCAAAGTTAAGTTCCCTCACCATAACTGTGTGGTTTCACGGTCTCTGTTCAAACAACAAACAAGTGCACAATCAATATACATAGCATCAAATACATACACACAAGTAGTATTTCAAAATCCCACGTTTTCCCAAAAATATCCAAGGTACATGGAATTGAGTCTCCTATTTGGTTTCTAACCTTTTTAAATTACAATAATCCACAGGATAATATAATAAAAAGGTGCTCAGTTTAAAACTCATATTGTCTTCTGGGCATTAACCAGATTGACTTATTGAGTTAGGTCTAGATACTCAGGTCACTTCTCGGTTGTCTTCTGGATAGGACCAGATCTGATATGTTGAGTAAGGCCTCGAGGTCACTCAGTGCCCGACAATATAGCGTCGGTCTGGAAGTGAGATCACTCATTGCCCGACCAATAGAGTCGGCCTGAAAGTGAATACAATAGTATATACACTATAGTAATAAGAGAAAAGGGTTAGTACAATTTTAATTTAACAATGGGGTACTAACATCACATGCAATCAATAACCATCAAACAAGAACATTTTACACTTCAAAAAACTGGGTCCCTCGGAACATGCCTCGGAACCAGGTACTATGGCTTCGGATCATCCGAACCACACCTAAACTAGTCACTGACCTCGGATCATGGGTCTGACTTCGGATCGTCCGAAGATCGGGTCTCGGATCATCTAAAGTCCGTCCGAACCGAAAAACAGAGAAAACAGGTCTCGGTGGGTCTGTGCACTTCGGAACATCCGAAGTGAGGCTCAGATCGTCCGAGTGGGGTTTGGTCCTTCCGAGCTCTGCTCGGATCATCCGGCTGAGTTAAACTAGCATCAGGCACTTCTGGGCTTCGGGTGAAGCTCGGAACGTCAGAGGGGTCCTCTCGGACCGTCCGAAGATCAATTGTAACACCTCGGATTTTCAATTAATTATTTTATATGAAAATTATCCATTAATATGTGAAATTTAGATATGGATTTTAAATTAGGCAAAGAGTTGGATCATTGGCCCAATTAAGACCCAACAATTTGGATAAATGGTTTCAAATAAATTTAAGTGGGGTTGAATTTAAATTAGTAATGTAATATTATATAAATAAGGAATGGGATAATTGCATGGCCGTGTGGGAGATATGTAATATATATGTTATGCGCATGGAGTGGAAGCCAAGGAAAGATATATGTGTGAAGATAGGCTATCCATGTGATATGCGCATAAGATCTCTTTAAAGAGGGTATTCCTTGATTAGAAACGGCAAGAGGCAATTATTAATTTGAAGGGATCTTGGCATCTTCTAATATTGGAGTAATTGGAAGTATTATTAGAAGAAAGGCAGCCACAAACAAGGGGCACACGGCATAGGGAATGATTTATCTTAGCACCTTCTAAGATAGGATTAATTGGAAGGATTTATAGAAAGGCAACAAGGAAGGGGCGCACAAGACAATTACTATCTCAATATCTTCTAAAAATATGGAACCAAGTGGAACTTCTATAAAAAAGGTAGTGCACAAGGAAATGACTAAATTTAAAGGGACTTGGTACCTTTTAAGTTGGGATTAAGGGGAGGTTTAATAAAAGAAAGGAAGAAGTGGCGAATGGCAACTTCTATGTAGTGTACATGACATTAAGCAATGGATGATTTAAAGAGTTATGCTACCTTCTAAATATGGGACTAAGGAGGACTTATAAAGAGATACATGGAGAGGGGCGCACGGCATTACCACTCTACCTGAATTTTCTCTCTATCTCAATCCACATTCACGGCAAGAACAAGAGAAAGAAAGAGCAGCCAGCAAAAGGGAAAAATCAAGAAGAAAGGAGAAGAAGATTGGAAGAGAAAGATCAAGGAGAAAAGACTATGGAAAGAAAAAGGATTGAAAGAGCAAGAACAAGCCGAAGGAGTCACGGAACCGGTAAGTGATTCTATGCTTTGATTTGATTTATGGTTTAGATGGTTTGAGAGAGTTGGGTAAACCATAGGGTTCGGCCATGATGAAGGGCCCAACCACATGGAAGGTTGTTGCTTATAATTTATGGAGTTTTAATGAGAAAAAATATGGGAGTTGGTTAATAATTTTTAATGACAAAAACCATGGAAAGACATGGTTTAAATTATGGGTTTTTGGGTTGAAAACCATGGACTGATTATGTATGTTTTTAAAAGGGATTTAAAGTGGTTTAAGAAGAGGTTGATAAACCATAGAGTTCAGCCATGGTGAAGGGCCGAACCCCATGAAAGATGGTTGGTTATTTTATGGGAGAAAAACCATGGAATAAGATGAACCATAGGGTTCGGCCATGCCACCATGGAAAGGATTTTAATAAATTTTAATGGATTTAAAATAATGGGAAATGTTAATTATGTTTTAATTTTGAATGGAGACCATGGGAAAATATAGATGGAATGAATTTGATGATTGATGTAATGGAAGAACTTTGATAATTTTAATGGAGTTTAGAATGATAAAAACCATAGGGTTCGGCCATGGTGTATGGCCGAACCCCATGGAGTTGTTTTGGTATTTTGATGTATGATAATTATTTTGGAAGGTGGAGTTTAAATTTAGAAACTATCTAATTATGGAGGATGGTTATTGAAGGATTAATGATTATTTATGGAAAGTGTCTAAATATAGAAACATGGATGCTAAATTTGGAAAGCATCTAATTATGAAAAGATGGTTTCTAATTTAGGAAACTATCTAATTTTGGAAAGAGGTTGCCAAATTGAAAAGCATTTATTTATGGAAACCTTTTTAATTATGGAAACTATCCAATAATGGTAAGGTGGAGATTAAATTAGTAACTTACTAATTATGGACCTTAGATTAAAATACAAGGATGGTTATTAATTTAGAAATGATCTAAGGTGGAGATTAAATTAGTAACTTACTAATTATGGAACTTAGATTAAATGGAAGGTGATTCTAAATTTGGAAACTTTCTATTTATGGAAGGTTGGCCATGAATGGCAATTTTATAATTATGGAAGTTGGATACTAAAATAGGAAACTTTCTAAGTATGGATTATTAATGTTATAATTGGAAATTATACACCATAGGGTTTGGCCAAGGTGTATGGCCGAACCCCATGGACCAAGTTAAGGAATCATGGTTGATCATTTTGGGACTTGGTTTTAAGTAAGTAAACCAAGTAATTAGCCATGGATGGATGATGGCTTAAGGACTTGAAAAAGGGATTAAAATCAATATGGTGAGGTTCGGCCATGGTGTATGGCCGAACCCCACAAATGGGAAATATTTGGTGAACTTAGGGCCTTTGTGTGAAAGATTAAGGTGAATGAAATGTTTGATGGAAACAATGGCAATTTGGTAATTAATAGAATAAATGAGCAAAAAGGAAACCAAAACAAAAAGGGGTGAGGTTAGGCCATGATGTATGGCCGAACCCCACAAATTTGGTTTATGGACTTGGGATTTTTATGTTACGGTTATGAACTTGTAAATGGGCCATGTTTGGGTCTATGTATGATTTAAATAAAAGGTTTACCAAACCGAGGGATGAAGGATGAAAAGAATGGAAAGATAGTTATAATGGCATAATTGTAATTAAGTGAATTAATGGGTTGTTTTAGCCATAAATGTCAATTCCATAATATTGGCTGAAAATGATAATGTATGAGTGTTTGGTTCCATGAATCAAGGATGACATGGGGATAGACTTAATTAAAATAAATGGAATTTTAATTAAGGTTTAGACCAAAGGCAAATTGGTAATAAAGGGTGAAAAGTAAGGATTGGTTTATGGACTTAAAATATTATAAATCAAGTGGGACCTGGTTTTGATTTGTTATTATATTATAAGGTAACGAGACTTCACAAGGTGTCTACGATCTTGAGCGGTTACCGGACGAAAGACGCAAGGACACGTTAGCGGTCTTTGGTAGGATTCCACCTCTTTGAAATCATGGTTTATGTACTTTGTTTTATCTTATGTTTGATGAAAATATGTTTCAAAGGATATCCTTTATTATTGAATTTCAAATGCTATGTTTAAATTGTTTAAATAGCATGGATTGATTATGTTTCAAAAGGTTATTTTAAATGCTATGTTTATGTTATTAAAATAGCATGTGTTTCATTAGCATCTCATACATGGCATGGGGTGGAGAATTTATAACCGGAAAGGTCACACTCCGTCGGGGGGTCCGAAAAACCTCTGTGCAGGTACCTTGATGTGATTTCCATCAAGAAGAATCCGGAGGGTCCACACTCCGCCGGGGCGTCCGGAAGACCTATGTGGTGGGTACATTTATGTACATGTGATGGGTGGGACTCATTGTATTTTGTCATCATTGCATGGCATGGATTTTACCTGGTTTTATATATTATGTTATAATATATGTTTTGTACTAACCATGTGATAGCCGTAACTGGAATACCTACTGGGCGCGTTGTACTAATGTCCTACTTCTACCCTAGTTGATGATACAGGAAACGAAGGAAACGACGAACGCGAAACGGGCCAGGCTTAGGAGCTTGGAGGATTATAGTTTATATTTTGTTAAAGATACTCATGGGCTTGAAATTTGAGTATCTAGAATTTGGATGTAATAACTTAGATGAATTTGCTATGGCTGGATGTTTTATTGGATAATTATGTTATGATAATGATGATTAAAGACTTGACATACTTTGCTATCTAAATGGAATAGAACTGTGTTCTATTATGTTTCCGCATATTATGTTTATTATTTCACGTGTTTATATTGCTATGTGTGAACCATTTTCTTGGACTGAGTCCATACACACATAGGGTTGGCCAGTTAAGGGTCGGACTTAGCTCGCGTCGTGACGTCCCGCGCTCTATCACTCTACTCTGTTATAAAAAAAAAAAGTAGACTCTGAATTTACGGGAAGAAGCGAGTGAAAAAGGGCAGGGCGTTACATCGACTCTCGGACCGTCCAAGAGTCGTCTTCCTCACTGTCTGCACCAGCAGACAGTGACGGAAGACACATTGTGAAATATGAATCCCGAAACAGTGAGTTTCTCGGATTTGGTTTCCACACCTAGCCAATCCGATGGATTCCTCTGGGAGTCCTCTTTCCATAGGGAATGGTTTAAAGTTTTAAAACTAAGCAGGCCATTAGATCTTAATCCTAAAAGCCCATCGGTACTAAGAAAACCAAGATTTTCCTTAAACTTCAAAACCATTTTACACACCCAAAACTTAGCCAAAACTGGTTTTTCTTGATTCTAAACCACCTAGAATTTGAAAAGGAACACAGTGGTTACCTTCACTGGAGTTCCTGGGCTGAAAATCTGGACTTTGGAAAAACTTCCTTCTTAAGCTACAGGTGATGAAACTGGGAAGAAACAGAGGTTCGACTGGGTGGAGGGTTGCTGGATTTCACAGCTGAGAGGGAGACTGAGAGAGAAGAAAGTCTGAGGGATTGATTAGCTGCAGGGAGGGCGGGATTTATAGAGTTTTGGTAAGAAGAAGTGGCCGTTGAGCCACTGCATGTAGCTGCATGCAGGTGTCGCTGACGTTTACAACAGTAACTCTTGGGTTGGTTGCAGATAAGTCCTCCAACAATTTCCCTTTTGCAATTAAGTCCTTTATTTGATGGAAATCCGATTTTTAACTAAACATAAGATTTTGAGAACTCAAAAACTTAAGCCAACGTTACAGATAGGTTGGGTTTTGAAAATTTTAATCACCATAAAAATTTTGGATTTAAAACTCACTAAAAGCCATTGATTTAAATAAAAACCATAATTTAACACTATTTACTTAATTAAACAAATGTTAAATAAAACAACTTAGAAACCTCATTTTGGGGTGTCAAAGAATAACTAGACCATAATTAAAATGGTCTAACACAAAATACTTGTTTCGAAATTTATCTTATCTCTAAAATCATTTAAAATAATTATTACTCCCTTTCGAGGTTTTGACGGACGGTTTTAAATACCATTTTCTGAAAATAAAAAATATTTTAAAATCAGAAATACAAATCCTTGACTAAGGAGAATAATATTATTCAATAATATTCACATAACAACACAATTTATAAAATAATCATAATAAGCGGTAAATTACCAAAATGCTCTCCCAGCTGGACGAGCTGGATCACTAAGCTTCCAACCTCAGATTGGGCCACACTTGGGCTTTTCTCAAAGCCCTGACTGAAATCTTTGAGATTAACTGGTCAAACAAGATTATTAAGCTAATCTACGCCTAATCTGGGTCAGGGTATTACATTTAATGATTTTTTTCTCGAAGCTTCATATCCTGTGTATGATGTGTGAAAGGTCCTTGAGTGCTTAGAACCGGATTATCCCTAGAGGGGGGTGAATAGGGTAATCACAAATTGTGGGTCATTTTTAATTTTTACGTGATTATTGTGAAATAGTGCGGAATTAAGAAACAATTGATCAAGTGTGTATGATAATCACAATGTGCATGATTAAGAACAATCACACAAGCAACCATCAATACACAAGGTTTATAGTGGTTCGGTTAAACAACTTACATCCACTGATGAGACTCACCCAACCTTGGGCTATCTCCAATTCACAAAGCATTGAAATTACACCAACATAATAAAATAAGACTTCCACCTATCCAATTGATTGAGACTTTCACCAAATTCCTATCCCACTATTTTTTATAGTGGTTCAAGAGAAAACTCTCTCTTTAATCCACTTCATAACAAATTGATTTTTATAGAAAAATTCTAAATTAGGAAGCACTTGCCTTTGAAGCCATGTAAATGACGATGTGCTTCTTGAATCACTCCCAATGTGAGCTCAAAAAATCCCAACGATCCATTGTGTAGAGCAATCACAATCCTTGGGAGACTCTTTAGAAAATTGGGTTCTCAATCTCTATCCTAGAGTATGACTTGATCATTCTCTCTTAATCTCAGTCACAAAGGATTGGATACTTGAATGATTTACTTTTGGTTTACCAAGAGAGAACAAGTCTAAGATTTTGCCTTTGATTCTTCGGAGATTATCTCACTGGTAGATGGCTCAATTAATTGCTCTTCTCTCCTCTACCAACCCCCATAATAAGGTTTGTATTTATAGGCAACACAGAAAATTTCGTCAGCCCGATACACACAATTGATAGTGTACTGGCGATCGATTGTCCGTGTTTGAAATCCTGCTCACTAACCCGACCGTTGAGCACTAAATGCACAGTAACGGTAACCTTACGATTGATCGTGCCACACTATTGATTGTCCATGGTTCTGGTGACAGATCATGGGTTGGCGAAAGTATCGTCTTGGGACTGACTGTATTTTCCAGTGTCAAGTCCCGTCCAGGCCTAGGGAGACAGGTTGTAAGCCCGATGTGTTATTGCCCTATCTTGGCGATGGGTTGTGTAATCGACTGATCGTGTTGTACTAGATGAAGGGTCGTCGCCAGAATAAAACATTGCTCTATCTTTAAAACCTGTAAACACACAAGCAAGCTACGAAGCAATAGCAGATAATTAGTAGGGTTAGTCTAAACATAAACATGTATCCATGGACTAAACATACAAACTCCCCCATGTCATTATTAACATAATTACCCCATAGCTCAAGCTTTATACCAAGCTTTCCAAGCTATGACTTCAACTTTTCTCTTCTCATCTTTTGAAGTCCCACACTTCAATGAAATAAATGAAATCTCCCCCATACACTAAGCTTCCCAAACTAAGTCAGCTTGCAATTTCTCCCCCATAATCATTAGTTTGTACTAATTTCTCCCCCATTTTGTCAAAAATTGACAAAAGCTAATCAAGCACATACTTTATGCTTCCCCAAACTTCATAGCCTAGCACACATGCCATTCAAATCATTAGAACATTCATGCATGCATATTGAAATCAAGCCATTCAATACACATGAACAAACATAACAAAAAACCATGACATGACATAACAAGGAGAGAGAGAGATAAACATGACATTAACAAACCATTGCATTGATAACCAAACCATTATCATTTCATGCAATAAGAGGGTTTAAAAATTACATGCCCAAAAAGTAGAGTTTTCAAAAACAACATAAGAAAAACTATCCTAAGCAAGGCCAGCTGGAGGAGAGGAGGAGCGATGAGGACCAGTGTCATCTTTGCTGCAGGACAAGGCGGAGAGGAAGCTCTGGATGGATTCCTTCACACAGGTGGCTAAGGCATCAAGCTTGGCTTCCAATCTGGCTTCCAAGGCACGGTGCCGTGCAAACTGCCTATCTTCAAGAGCTCGAAGACGATACTCGAGGAATCTTCAACTGACAGGGTCGAAGTCAGGTTCTTCATCTGCTTCCCCTACTGTTTCTGTTTCCCTTGCAGGAGAGGAGGGAGCTGGAGTAGAGGAGGTGGCACATAGCTTCTCGAACAAATCCTTCCCAAGAGACTTTCTGATTGCAGTCTCATCAATTGATCGGAGGACCTTTGGTACATCTCCCTGGGAAGGTTGCACTCCAAAGTGCAGGGCTATCCAATACATGAGGTAGCAGAAAAGAGGATGACTGGTCATGCTAAACCTGATATACTTGCCAATCGTCTCGCAAATGAGGGTAGGCAAGCAAAACTTCTTCCAAGTTGTTACTGCAAACATGTGAACCAACATGAATTGGTTCAGATCTCCTCGATTCCCATGCCTTGGGTAGACATTCAAGCAGAAGAACAGATGAACAACCTGTACTCTAGGAGCATATCGGCTTTCATGAGCTAGATCCTTTTCCTCCACACAACTTTCTTTCCTTTGGCACAAAACTTGTTCACATATTTTTATTTTTCTTTCTCCATCGTCTCAAAATTTTCATGCACTATGGGCAAATATCCATTATGGACCATGGGTATCTCAAATAATTGTGCAACCAGAGGGCGACCAAAGTCTACAGGCTCATTATTGAGGAAGTACAACCGAAACCAGTTTGGTTTTTCTAGGTGAGGTTTGAAGGAGCAGAATATTCTTTTGGCCATTCTGGGATAAATTTTTCCACCTCACTTAATAAGGTTCAACCACCCTACCTTCTAAGATGCTTAAGAAGACAAACTTCTCAAACAACTCGGTATCAGCTGTTCTTTCTATGTTTATGTTTAGTTCAGAAAATGAGGGGTATATTTTGTATTGAGCACTGAAATATTACATATTTATCCCTGATATTTAGGTCAGTTAGCCTTGGTTTTGGTGTATATAAGATGCATTTAATGATTTATTTTAGTTTTGTAGGTAAATTCAGGGAAATACATGAAATCATTACAAATCAGTGGATAATTGTCAAAAGAGAGCTTAAAATGGAATATTTGAAATTTTATAATTAAATCATGCCACTTTTAGGTTTTCAAATGTAAATTGATTAATCTGGATCCATTTATGAGAGTTTGGATTAAGTCAATAATTTAGATTTTAAGTGGTTGATTTATTATTTAATTCTAATACAAGAGAGTCTGCAATTAAAGAAGGCCAAGAGTTTGAAATAGAGATCCATGGGCCAAAGATCCACTGCAGTTGGGCCAAGCTTTGCTCCAAATACCAGACACTAGGCCAGGGCAAGCACTCCATGCGCATTCTCCAATGTGGGCTCGGCCTAAGTGAATACAAATCTAGCAAGCCCAAGTCCACATACTCCAGTCCAAGAAGTCCAAGTCCAATTCAATATACAATGCTCCAGGTTCATATTTGAATTTTACAACCCTAAGCCCAAATCCACCTAAGTCCAAATCCACAAAGTCCATATCTAAAACCCAATTCCTTATCCATGCAATCTTAACCATTCAATTTTCAATCACTAATCCACACCAGCCCTACCATGCAATCCAAACCATTTATTTCATGCATCTCATTCACACCATTCATTTCATCACTTAAAGGTAAACCCTAGAGCCTCCCATCCAATCTCATCCATACATCTTTCATCTTAGATTTAGGCCATTTAATTCATCCATCATGTAGGATAACTTAGAATCATAAGCATCCATGCACCACCTAGTCATTCATCCATTTAGATCATCCATTACATATTAGAGCCATTAGATCTTAACCAATTAATCATAGTCCCTCATTTGATGCATCCATTCAATAAAACCCTAGGATTAGTTTAACTTTCCTCCCAAACCAATAAAAATCCACTCCATACGAAATTCACAAGTCTAGAAACACTCCATGCGCATAACACAATGGAAAATCCTTATTCTTTTTCTCCACTCCACTCCACCTCATCTCCACCTTGCCCAATCTTATCTCTCCATGCATACACGATTTTTGTCTATCTCCTCTCTCCACTCCATTCGAATTCACTATGACAGCTCTCCATGTTATTCATTTCGTCTCATCCATCCATCTATCATAACATATCATATCATCCATTCATATCATAAACTCTAAACCACAACCATTTTCGAAAATCACATAGCCAGTCCAAATCCCAATTTTTTCTCCAATTCCTTTTCTTTCTCACGAAGCTACCTTGTATCCCAAGTCAGCCAGTGCACAAGAAACCCAAATTGGTGTATAGTGATGTGCAACCCTGGTTTTCAATCTTTTAATCCAAACCACCCATATTCCATTAGATTTAATCCCATCCTTTCAAGCAACAACTTAAACCCATATTTAATCTTAGCCATTCATCCATTTCTTGAGCCTATAAATACATCCTTTTACCATTGTGAAAATTAAATTTGACCTGGAGCTCAAGAGGACCAAAGGTTGAGGAGAAAAGATCAAGAGACAAGAAGACAAGAGATCCCACACGATTTTACAAGTGAGAGTTGTAAATTTATGTCTCCATTTTGTTTATCTTATTCTCAATTTATGTATGCCTGTACTTGAATTTTCCATTAAATAAATAAGAGACGTTTTATTTTAGAATCCTGAAAAATCTGATTATTCAGATCCCTTTTTAGTGCCTTTTTTATTAAATTTTAAATCTGTATACTTTGTTTAATTAATGGTTAGATCTTAGGTTTTAGGTGTTGAATCTGAAATCTAAACATTAATTAAATAAAAGTTTATGAATTTTTAATTAAATAGGCATGAATTGATTTTTGAATTCTAAGCATTGAATTTCAAATCTAGGTTTCTTATTTATTTATTTTGGGCGATTTGAGAAGAATTCCATAACCACCTTTAAATTATGCATTTTTACATTCTGTCATTTATGTTATTTGCAAATTTATTTCCTGTCTTTAGTTATGTTAGATCTTTTGTTTGTATGTTGTATTCTAATTATTTAAATTCTTTAATTTATTTGTCATGTATTTTAATAGTCTTGTATTTTATTTTATGTATTCAAACCACTCCTTCAATATGTATTACGTAGTTTGAGATTTAATTTATTTAAGCCTTGATTTTGTTTTCTTGAACTTAGGTGCCAAATTATCCATAAATTCTACATTAATCTGTTATCTTAATCAGATTTAATTGATTTTCTAACTTTCGGATTTGAATCTCAAATTAGAGACTTTATTAACTTAGAGTTAAATTTATGAAAATATGATTGGTTTTTATGATTTGATTTATTTTAAATCTTTGTTTTCTAGAAAACATAACAATTCAAGTACTAGATTCCAAACATATATATTTTGCTTGTTCTCTGTGGGATCGACCTTGCACTCATAACGCTATACTATAAATGATTTGTGCGCTTGCGAGATTTATAAATTTAAAATTTGCACATCAACAGTTTGAGAGGTAGTAAAACAGGAGCATCATAGTCCTCTTCTTCGTTTTCTTCACTAACTTCCTGGTACTCATCTCTTACCCCTTGATCCGTCGGATCAATAGCTTCTCCTTCTTCTTCACTCTTATCTTCCTCTTCCTCTTGATCATCTCCCTGATCCACTCCTTCATGGACATTCTCAATCCCAACATTTTATTCTTCTCTTCGACTTCTTTCCCCTACATTGCTTCTCACGGGTACCTCCTTATCACTACTAGACTCTTCTTGAGGACTTGGTTCCCTAACTCCTTTCCTCTTCCAACTACTTCTTCTACCTGGGGACAAACGGGAGAGGTTAGTTCCTTAATGGTAATTCCACTTGGCCTTCGAGGGAAGAGCTTAGAGGGTTTGTCTTTTTGGGGTCTATGGGCAGTGGATTTGTTCCTTTGGCCGAGGCCCTTAGGGATTTGGGAAGAAGGTGTTTGCTCAATGTTGAGAGGTGAACCTCTGCTCTTTCCAACAATTTGTTTTCCCTTGGTGGTTTTGATCCTTTTAGGAGGAGGTGAGGTAGCTATAGATTCTGTTTCAAGGATGGGAGTAGTGTAGTATTCGGGTAGCTTCATCCTTGGTATTTGGTTTTGGTTTCTTCCCAAACACAAAAACGAAATGGAGGGGATTTTCGGAGCTTACCCTGGCCGAGAAGACAATGAAATCAGGGAGAGGAGAGCACACAACTGAGGGACGAAGCTTTTTGCCGAAGAGAATCGACGATTGGTCGCTCGTACGATCGAATCTGTAACGGCCCGCCCTTTTTCACTCGCTTCTTCCTATAAATTCAGAGTCTATTTTTTTTTATAACAAAGTAGAGTGATAGAGTGCGGGACATCATGACGCGAGATAAGTCCGAACTTCCAAAGTCCGACCCTTAACTGGCCAACCCTATGTTTTCATGGACTAAGTCCATGAAAACGGTTCACACATAACAATATCAACTTGCGGAATAAAAATCATAACATGCGGAATTATAATAGAACCAAGTTCTATTCCATTCAGATAGCAAAGTACTTCAAGTCCTTAATCATCATTCAGATATCATAATTATGAAAATTAAGATCCAACCATCTAACTGATTACATTCTCGGAAACTAGTTGCTCAAATACATGTCCATAAGAAACTTTATTCAAAACACATAAAATAAATCATCCAAGCTCCTATGCTTGGCCCTCCTTGCGTTCATTGTTCCCCTTGTTTCCTGTATCATCAACTAGGGTAGAAGTAGGGCGTTAGAACAACGCGCCCAGTAGGTATTCTAGTTACGGCTAACACATGGTGGGTAAAAAACATATATTATAACATAATATCCAAAACCATGTAAAACCATGCCATGCAATGATGACAAATGCAATAAGTCCCACCCATCACATGTACATAAAAGTACCCACCACATAGGTCTTTCGGACGCCCCGACGGAGTCTGGACCCTCCGGTTTCTTTCTGATGGAAAAGCACATCAAGGTACCCCACATAGGTTTTTCGGACGCCCCGACGGAGTGTTGACCTTCCGGTTTCTTCCTAATAGAAAAGCACATCAAGGTACCCTACATAGGTTTTTCGGACGGAGTGTGGATCCTCCGGTTACAAATCCTTCACCCCATGCCATGCATGAGATGCCAATGAAACACAGGCTATTTTATAACATAAACATAGCATTTAAAATCATATTTAAAACACATGCTCTTTCCTCATATAGACATAACATTTAAAATCATCATTTGAAACATATCCTTTGCAGCATAAATTCATCAAAAATAAGATAAAACAAATGTACATAAACCCATAGTTTCAAAAAGGTGGAATCCTACCAAAGACTGCTACGTGTCCTTGCATCTTTCGTCCGGTAACCGTTCACGATCGTAAATACCTTGTGAGGTCCATTTACCTTATAATATAACAACTAATCATAACCAAGTCCCACTTGATTTTCAATGTTTTAAGTCCATAAACAAAACCCAATGGGGTTCGGCCATACACCATGGCCGAACCCATGGTACATTAATTCAGTTAATTACAATAATGCCATTGTACATAACCATAGCCACTTTCCTTGCTTAGGTTCCAAAATAATCCAAACACATAGTCCAATAAATAATTCATGGTGTTCGGCCATACACCATGGCTGAACCCTATGTCCAATATTTCCATATATTTACAACTTTGCCATCCATGGCTTACATATCCAATAATCCGATCCTTTCAAATATTCCCCATGTGGTTCGGCCATACACCATGGCCGAACCCATGGTCCTTCATTCTAGACCCTATTTACAAAATTGCCATTGGCCTAATTATTTCCAACCTTCTATTCATTAACACATAAACCTAAACCCATAAAATTGATTCATGGGGTTCGGCCAAGCACCATGGCCGAACCCTATGAGGTCTAAATTTCCATTTTCATCATCTTCCATTATTAGTAATTCCATAATTAACAAATCCATATTTAGAAGGTCCATATTTAGAAAGTTTCCAAATTAATCTCCACATTCCATAATTAGAAGGCTTCCAACTTATCTCCACCTTCTATATTTAGAAGGTTTCCATATTTATCATCAATCCTTCCATACTTAGAAGGTTTCCAACTTAATCATCCACCGTTCCATAATTAGAAGGTTTCCATATTTATCATCAATCCTTCCATACTTAGAAGGTTTCCAACTTAATCATCCACCCTTCCATAATTAGAAGGTTTTCATAAATAAACGCTAGTGGGGTTCAGCCATACACCATGGCCGAACCTCACCCATAGAGACAAATCCATCCTTTTTCATTCACCTTCTAAATTAGTAACCATCTCCATGGGTTCGGCCATACACCATGGCCGAACCCTATGGTTCATGATCTTGACCATTTAATCCCTTCAAAAATTACATATCAATAACATCAACCTCTTATTAAAATTAACCAATGACCTTCCATTTTAATCAATTGAAATCCATAAATATAATTGGTGGGGTTCGGCCATACACCATGGCCGAACCTCACCCCTTCTTTTCTATTCTTTTGATCCAACATCCTAGCCATAATAAAATCATGGTTTGGCCATGCAATGGCCGACCCACATCCCTAACAATATCTCCATTTAAAAATCCTCTTAAACATAAGCATAAATCCATGATCTTCATGCTTGAAACCCCATAAACTTATTAACAACTTCTAGGGTTTTCATTATTAATAATCCCATAAAATAAACCATATCTTTCCATGGGGGTTCGGCCATGCTCTATGGCCGAACCCTATGGTTCTTTCTTTCCATTAAAATTAATACATTCATCTCCCCATCCTCTTCCATGGGGTTCGGCCATACACCATGGCCGAACCCTATGGTTCTTTTCCTTAAACAAAATTTATCAAATAAAATACTAACTGGTTCCGATTGATTTCTTGCTCTTCCAATCCTTCTCCGTTCTTCTTAATTTTTCCAAACCAAGAACACCTCTTGCTGGCTACCTTTTCCTTCTCCTTGTTCTTGTCGTGAATGAGAACTTGAGAGAGGGAAAAAGAGAAAGAAAATTTGGAGAAAGATGTGCAATCCGTGCGCCCTTGTCCTTCTCTCCTTTTATTATCTTCCCTTGGTTCCATCTTTGGAAGGTGCTTAAGATAATACTCACCTCAATGTAGTGTGCCCTTGTGTTTAATTTGCCATTGCCATGTGCTCTTCTTTTAGAAGGTGCTATGTGCATAACACTAATCATAGCCTAAGCAATCTTTTTAATTTAGACACTTCCTAATGCCTTGGGTCCCTTGTTGCCTCTTTTAAATGACCTTATGCGCCCAACATAGATATGGCAATCCCTATACACGGCCAATGAAATCCTCATTTAATGTTTAAACATCTCCTTGAATATTCAAATCCAATATTCGGCCATGCACATTCTTTTATTTAATTTTGGGCATAATGCATTACTAAATTAATTCAACCTAATTAATTTAATTGGAACCCTTTCCAAAACCGTTGGGTCCTAATTGGGCCAATGACCCACCTCTCTACCCAATTTAAGATCCATAACTAATATTCACAAATTAAATGGATAACTTTCATACAAAATAATAAATTGAAAATCCGGGGTGTTACAGAATCTGGAGAGCTAGGGAACAACCGTTCGTGGGTTTCAGAGGGGTTTTGAGGAAGAAGGGTCGTGGAGGAGGAAGGAAGTAAAACCCCAAATCGCATAGGATTTTAACTTAAAGGTGTCTGCGCGAGACGGATGACTATTCGTCCAGGGGATTGGTTGCATCGCCAATCCGTCATCTTTTGGAGATCACTTGCCAAGGCGCATGTTGGTTTTCCTTTCCAAGTCCACAACCGCAGTTCGCACGACACATCGCCACTTGGCGATAAGTTGCCATACCAAGGACTGGTTTTTCTTCCTAAAACTTTATTTTGTTTTTCAACCTCCCCATTTGATTTTTAACAAAATACATGGTATACACAAATCATATTCAACATGGTAAGCAAAACATACACTATAAAAACAACTTGCAATTGATCAAATTGAAAATCATATGTCAAACCTAGGCATATTTGATCAAATCCATGCAAGATTAGACATCAAACCATACACATTAAATTATGCATACACTAAACCATGTTAAGCATAATGAAACAAAAATATACCACTTGAAAAAATAATTTGAAGGAATGTATGGTTTTCCAAGAAAGACTAATGATATAGCCAAGAAAAACATAGTTTAAGCTTGTAGTCACCAAATCACATGTCATAGCACTTGGGCTATTTGAACTCACTTGCCACTAGAGTTCAATTTGAATTGGTTTAAGATATGAATGTGAATCATAAACCAAAACAAACATGATTAGATTGTGGTCTATCTCCTAGGTACCCAAATGGTTGAGTTTGGTCTCTCATACACATTCCTTTGGGCATACCTTGGGGATCCAAACATTGGATACCTAAACTCCTTCAAAAATCGGTCAAGTTGTCTTAACAAAGAGTCATGCCTTGGGTCCACCTTCCTTAAGGGTACATGTTTTCTTCCATTAGGCATGGGTGGATGTCTTTTAGGTTTTCCATTAAGGTTTAGTGGGTGTCTTTTAACCTTAACGTTTTGAGTGAGGTGAAGGGCTTTATTTTCCATGAGCCTCTTTCTAAGGTTGCATTCAAGCTTGTAATGCCAACCTTATGACAATAAAAGCATTTCCCCTTGGGAGTCTTAGGTACACTACCCTTTACAAACACCCTTTGGACAATAGATCCATTGGTTTCCAATGAAGAACCAAGACCTGATCTATCACCAAACTTTTTACCCGAATTTAACAATCTTTCTAATGTTTGTTCACCTTGGGTAAATTTATTTTGGAGCTTTTCTTTGTGTCTTTTAAGTTCCGTTAATTCACGAGTGAGTTTTCCTACTTCCACTTCAAGATCTCCCTTGATTTTCCACAAGTTTTCCACATCTTTGCAATGGATTTGCATTTCATCTCGAAGGCCTTTCTCACTCTCCTTTAACTTAATGATTTCTTCGTTAGAGGTTCTGAATTGAGATGTGAGGAGTGTGTTCTCATCTTTACATCTTTTTGGCTTGTTAATTGAGAATTATCAATTTTCAATTTATCTAGTTTCTTAGCCAATTGTTCACTCTCTAAGTACAAGGTATTGAAAGAGGATCGAAGATCATCATCTTTGTAACACCCCGCCCTTTTTCACCCGCTTCTTCCCGTAAATCAGAGTCTATTTTTTTTTATAACATAGTAGAGTGATAGAGCGCGGGACGTCACGACGTGAGCTAAGTCCGAACTTCCAAAGTTCGACCCTTAACTGGCCAACCCTATGTGTGCATGGACGAAAATGGTTCACAGATAATAATATCAACTTGCGGAATAAAAATCATAACTGCGGAATCATAACATGCAGAATAATAATAGAACCAAGTTCTATTTCATTCAGATAGCAAAGTACGTCAAGTCCTTAATCATCATTCAGATATCATAATTATCAAAATTAAGTTCCAACGATCTAAGTTATTACATTCCTGGAACTAGTTACTCAAATACAGGTCCATAAATAACTTTGGTCAAAACATATAAAATAAATCATCCAAGCTCCTATGCCTGGCCCTCCTTGCGTTCATTGTTCCCCATGTTTCCTGTATCATCAACTAGGGTAGAAGTAAGGCGTTAGAACAACGCGCCCAGTAGGTATTCCAGTTACGGCTAACACATGGTGGGTAAAAAACATATATTATAACATAATATCCAAAACCATGTAAAACCATGCCATGCAATGATGACAAATGCAATGAGTCATACCCATCACATGTACATAAAAGTACCCACCACATAGATCTTTCGGACGCCCCGACGGAGTGTGGACCCTCCGGTTTCTTCCTGATGGAAAAACAGATCAAGGTACCCCACATAGGTTTTTCGGACACCCCGATGGAGTGTGGACCCTCCGGTTACAGATCCTTCACCCCATGCCATGCAAGAGATGCCAATGAAACACATGTTATTTTATAACATAAACATAGCATTTAAAATCACCTTTTGAAACGTATCCAACACATGCTATTTATACAAATAAACATAGCATTTAAAATTCAATATAAGCATATCCTTGGAAACATAATTTCATAAAAAAATAAGATAAAACAAATGTACATAAACCCATGGTTTCAAAGAGATGGAATCCTACCAAAGAATGCTACGTGTCCTCGCATCTTTCGTCCGGTAACCGCTCACGATCGTAAACACCTTGTGAGGTCCCATTACCTTATAATATACAATTAATCAAAAACCAAGTCCACCTGATTTAAAATATTTAAAGTCCATAAACCAATCCCCATGGGGTTCGGCCATACACCATGGCCGAACCCATGGTCTACCATTTTCACACTTATTTACTAAGTTGCCATTGGTCTAATCTTTAGTTAATTACAATAATGCCATTGTTCATGACCATAGCCACTTTCCTTGCTTAGGTTCCAAACTAATCCAAACACATAGTCCAATAAATAATTCATGGGGTTCGTCCATACACCATGGCCGAACCCTATGTCCAATATTTCCATATATTTACAAGATTGCCATTGATTCCCTCATTCACTTAAATCTAACATAACTAGACCCTATATAAATCCCTTAACCAATCAAGTCCCTAAAATAAACCTCATGGGGTTCGGCCATACACCATGGCCGAACCCATGATCCTCCCCTTTGACATGTATTTACAACTTTGCCATTACCTTCATCAATAATCCATAATTAGAAGGTTTCTAAATTTATCATCCATCCTTCCATAATAAAAAGGTTTCCAAATTTATTATCCACCCTTCCATTTCATCCCTTCAAAAATTACATACCAATAACATCAACCTCTTATTTAAAATTAACCAATGACCTTCCATTTTAATCAATTAAAATCCATAAATATAGTTGGTGGGGTTTGGCCATACACCATGGCCGAACCTCACCCCTTCTTTCTATTCTTTTGATCCAACATCCTAGCCATAATAAAATCATGGTTCGGCCATGCAATGGCCGACCCACATCCCTAACCATATCTCCATTTAAAAATGAGCAATGTTCCTCCATGCTTCCATTATTAGAAACTTTCTAAATTAAGAAGCATCCTTCATAAATTAGATAATTCCTAAATTTAGCATGCATCTTTCTATACTTAGATAGTTTCCAAATTTAGCATGCATCTTTCCATAAATAGAAACTTTCCCATTTTAATCTCCTCATTCTATTTTTAGAAGGTTTCCAAATTTATCTCCACCTTCTATATTTAGAAGGTTTCCAAACTTAACAAACAATTCCATGGGGTTCGGCCATACACCATGGCCGAACCCTATGGTTCATACTCTTTAGAAATCATACATTCCCATTCATTAATTTGTCTTTCCATGGATCTAAAACCATTAATATAACTTCCATGGGATTCGGCCATACACCATGGCCGAACCCTATGGTTCAAAACCTTCTTTTTAAAATTATCAATCCTAGATCCTCCATGATCTAATCACCTTATTAATTTCCTTTCCATGGGGTTCGGCCATACCCATAGCCAAACCCTATGCTTCCATTCTTTTCCTCTTTTCAAATGCAATCAAAATAACATAACCCTCCATGGTTTTCAATCCTCAAAAGCCATGAATTAATTATGGAGTTCGGCCATATTCCATGGTTGAACCCATGGTTTAGAATCTTCATAAATTTTGTCCATTAAGAATCCATAATTAGACCATGTCTTTCCATGGTTTCTATCCAACAAAATAATCAAAACATCTCCCAATCTTCTTCCATGGGCTTCGGCCATACACCATGGCCGAACCCTATGGTTCTTTTCTTTTAAAATAAATTTATCAAATAAAATACTAACCGGTTCCGATTGATTTTTTTGCTCTTCCAATCCTTCCCCTTTCTTCTTGATTTTTCTCCAAATCTGAGAATACCTCTTGCTGGCTACCTTCTCCTTGTTCTTGTTTTGCCGTGAATAAGAATGGAGGGGGAGAAAGAAAATTCGGCAATGTGTGTATGTAAACCGTGTGCCCTTGTCCTTCTCTCCTTTTATAAAGCCTTTCCTTGGTCCCAACTTAGAAAGTGCTTAAGATGACCAATCCCTCTTAGGTCATGCGCCCCTTGTTTAATTTTCCATTGCCGTGTGCTCTTCTTTTAGAATGTGCCAAAACCCTTCATTTAGCAATTCCCTTTAGGCTGTTTCTAATCAAGGAAATAGGACACCATTGTGCGCATCACATAGCTATAAAAATCCCACACACGGCTAATGTAATCCTTATTTGATTTTTAAACATCTCTTTGGATATTTAAATCCAATATTCGGCCATGCACAATCCTTCTCTAATTTTAGACATAATCCATGGTTAATTTAAATCGGCCACATTTAATTTTTATTGAAACAATTTCCACAACCGTGGGGTCTAAATTGGGCACTGACCCAACACTTTACCCAATTTAAGATCCATGTCTAAAATTCACAAATTAAATGGATAATTTTCATACAAAATAATAAATTGAAAATCCGGGGTGTTACAATCTTCATCACTATCACTTTCAATTTTTGCCATTGTTTCAATTATGGGTGCTTCCTCATTTTCAACAATGGAAATGATGGGATTCTTGTGAGTTTCATCATTGACATGAGGTTCCTCATCCGAATCACTCTCCAATTCTGAGGTGTCCTCATATGTAACAATTGCATTCATAACCTTCTTCAATTTTTCCGATGGACATACATTTGAGTAACGTCCTCTTCCACCAAAATTGAAACATTCTTGTTCCTTGGTCTTCTTTTTCTTCTCTCTCCCATCATGAGGTTCATGTCTTTTAGAGAAGTTTTCACTTGGCTCTCCCTTCTTAAATTTTCTCATTTATTGAACCTTTTGAAGATTTTAGATATTTTTTTAGCAATTAAAGCCATTTCTTCACTAGGGTCTCCTTCTTCCAATTCCGGTTCCTTTGCTTTTACCATTGGAAGATTTACAGAAGATTTCAAGGCAATAGGCTTCTCTATTGTTGAAGGTTCAAATTTAAGTTCAAAGGTTTGTAATGATGCATCAAATCATCAAACTCAAGAAGATTGGGGGAGAAATCTTCTCAACACTGGGTAGTGTTGGTCACTAGGAAATCAGGGAGTATGGGGGAGCTTGAATGTAAATCTTGTTTAGTCCATGAATGCATATTTATGTTTGGGAGTAACCTCTATAATGATTTTCTAGTATTGCTTGTTTATGTACTTGAACAGGAAAAATGAATCAAACTGAACAAAAATATGAAGATCATAGTCTTGTTTTCCATTTGAATATGTACATGTAATTGATGTAATATTTTGTATTTAAATGAGATGTAATAACGGTGGGATTGTAAATGGGTTAGCTTCTAGGTTTTGTCATGAAATTGACAATGAGGGAGACTGTTAGTGCCTCGGTTTGGCCAAGTCCCTAAGTTTGTCAATTCCATGACTCGGAAAGAAACACTTGCTGGAAGCTTGAAGACCCAAGGTGATTAAGAGTAAAGATCATGCTCCTTCGGATTGAAGCTAGGTATTATGGCCATAGATGACTTTAGGTGGTACCCGCACCGTAGAGATATCTATCTCTAGGCTTAGTGGAACAAATGGTTAAATCATAAAAAGCCTAGAGAGGAAGCTTGACAGTGAATTGGAACCCAACTTGAAAATATGTATTTGGTTTCACTGTCAGCTTGACCAATCGTTCTCACCAACCCCTCAGTGGAGACATGATCGACCAATTGTGGTCAAAGACTGGTCGATCAGATTGACATAGGTCCTGGATCATTGAACTGGCATTCTGGGAAGCCTCTGATCGAGAGTCTCGTATGCACTGACGCCTTGGTCAAAGGCTGAAACGACCCCTCGTGGTAAATGACTCTTCAGATTTATGAGTTCTGGAACTTAGTACTCAGGTGGGCTCTCAAGAAAACACACATATCAGTAGTTCAAAGACCGATTGAGAGTAGCTAGGACCGATCCTTCGGTAAAGGGCGACAAGTCGTTTTGGGTATGACTAGTTTCTGGACCTGAAACTCTATCAGCATGGTGTTTCTCTAGATCGAGCCTCTCGTATGGACTGACCTCTCGATACCATAACTGTCGACCCATCGGCAGTACCAACATGTAGACTGGTAAAGAATATCGTTGGGAGTGCATAATTGCACAACGGTCAGGTTGTTGAACGGTAACATTTCTATTGACCGACCCCTTGTATTCTTGTCCTTTCTCCAATCCTCAGTCCTTTCAAGCTCCAGATCAAATTCAAATTTTACAATGCCTGAACCCCTTTATTTATAGTGCTCAAAAGAGATTGGATTAGGCAATGATTTGAGAAAATTCCTCCATAATTTTCTCTCCAAAATTCTCTCTCTAAAACTTCCCCCCAAATTTTCTCTCCTTTAATTATCCAAATTCGAAATTCACTGTCTATTCCAAGCCATGGGCAAATTTTGCAGATAATACTCCATGATTTTAGGGATTTTGGAATAGTTTGGAAAGTAGGGTGTAAATCCTGTTTTTCTACATATACATTCCACCTTGCAGCTCCATTTTGACCTAGCAAATGTCTGAATTACGAAATGATTGTGAATACAAAGATGTAGTCCCTGAAGACTTCTTTCCAACTCAAAAAGAATCAACCTAAATAGATATCGGAGTAAAAAAGTTCTTATCAAAATACCAAAGCTATGTCAAAACTTGTCTTCCAAAGTTTCCTCTCTGGTCAATCCAAATCCCTTTTTTTCTCCATTTCTTCCTCCACAAGGCTTCACACGAATTTTACAAGTGGCACTCCTTGTCTTGGGCAAATTTTCCATGTAGATTTTTAGAAGAGGTTTTCTCCACAAGTTTCTCCAAATATTTTCTCCATTTTTCTCTCAGATCCAAATCTCCTTGATTTTTTCTCTATTCGAATTTATCCTCCATAATGGCTAGATACATTGCAATATTATCTCCTATAATCTCTCCATTTCACATCAGCATAACTTGCACAACACTCCAAAATCCAGGCGAATTTTATCTGCTGTTTTTGGAGAGGACACTTGGCACTTTTCTACTCCATGTGAATTTCGTGGGGCCCACCTTGAGCTTTTGGACTTGGTCTTCAATTTGCATACTTGGGCTTTGATTGGGATTGGACTTCCATCAAGTCTGGATTTCTGGGCTTTGTCTCATGAATTCCATATGCAGGCTTGGACTTCAGGCTGATTTAGTGGGCCCATTTTCGTAGTGTTGTGAATTTATCACTTTTACAATACAACTCCTAAAATTAATTATCCTAATCCAAACTCTCATAGCTGGATTTGAATTAAGACAATATTTACAACAAATTCCAAAATGAGTGGTAAATTACACACTTTCCAAAAATACAATTATGGCCCACTTTCAGCAATTCCTTATCTTTTTAGCTCAATTTCTTGTATTTCCCTATTTTTCCTACAAAAATCAAAAATCATATAAATACACCTAATATATACATAATCATAGGCTAACTAATCCAAATAACAAGGGTAAAAATGTCATTTTTCATGTCTCAATAGATAAACTAGGGAACTATCAAGATAGAATGACCAAAATAGGTACGCTTAAAAGGCTCAAGCGATCCAAAAAAATGGCCTACATCATATCTTAAGCTTTATACGGTGATTTCATAGTTTCAAATAAATTCAGGAAAAAAATTATAATGTAATAATCCAATAATAGGTAGTCATATCCTAAGTGGCTTCCAAAATAACATTTTTACCCTTGTTATTTGGATTAGTTAGCCTTTGATTATATATATATATATATTAGGTGCATTTAATATGATTTTTTAGCTTTGTAGGAAAAATAGGAAAATACAAGAAATTGAGCTAAAAAGATAAAGAATTGCTGAAAGTGGGCCATAATTGTCATTTTTGGAAAAAGTGTGTAATTTACCATTCATTTTGGAATTTATTGTCAAATTATCTTAATTCAAATCAAGCTATGAGAGTTTGGATTAGAATAATTAATTTTTGAGCTACATTGTAAAATTGTAAATTCACAACACTTTTGGAAAATGGGCCGACTAATCCAGCCTCAACTCCAAGCCTGCATATGAAGTTCATGAGTCAAAGCTCAAAAGTCCAGACTTGATGGAAGTCCAAGCCCAATCAAGGCTCTAAGTCTGCAAATTGAAGTCCAAGTCCACAAGCTCAAGGTAGGGCCCAATGAAATTCACATGGAACAAAAAAGTGCCAAGTGTCCTCTCCAAAAACAACAGATACAATTCGCTTGGATTATGGAGTGTTGTGCAAGTCATGCTGATGTGGAATGGAGAGATTATGAAAGAAAATATTGCAACGTATCTAGCCATTATGGAGGATAAATTCGAATGGAGAGAAAATCAAGGAGATTTGGATCTAAGAAAAATGGAGAAAATATTTGCATGAGAAACCTGTGGCGAAAACCTCTCCTAAAAAATCTACATGGAAAACTCGCCCAAGTTAAGAAGGACACATGTCAAAGTCGTGTGAAGCATTGTGGAAGCAAGAATGAGAGAAAAAATGGGATTTGGATTGACCAAAGAGAATTTTGGAAGAAAGAATATTTTGACACAGTTTCAGTATTTTGGCCATAACGTTCCACTCCGATATCCCATTGTGTTGATTTTTTTTTCGTTGAAAAGAAGACGTCAAGGGATTACATCTTTATATCTAACAGAATGTTCGTGATTCGGACGTTTACTAGGTCAAAATGGAGTGGCAAGGTGGTACATGTATAGAAAAATGGGATTTGCACCCTACTTTCCAAATTATTCCAAAATCCCTAAAACATGGAGTCTTATCTACAAAACTCGCCCATGATTAGGAATAAACAGTGAATTTGGATAATAAAAAGAGAGAGAATTTGGGAGGAAGTTTTGGAGAGTGAAGTTTGGAGAAAGTATTGGAGAGAGAATTGTCGAGGAATTCTCTCCAAGCCTTGCCTAATCCAGTCTCTTTTGAGCACTTTAAATAAAGGTGTTCAAGTATTGTAAAATTCGAATTTGATCTGGAGCTTGAAAGGACCAAAGAATGGAGAAAGCACAAGGACACAAGGAGCCTACACAATTTTTACATGTGAGCAATAATTTTGTAATTTTATTTTATTGTCTTTCTTGTATTCTCCCAAAAACCTTGTACTTTAATTCTTACATAAAATAAATATGAGATATTATTTTAGAACCTTGAAACATCCAATTTTCAGATTTCTTTTATGATTGTTTAGATTTAATTGGATATGAAATAGTTAGAACTTAGACTATAAGTGTTGAATCTAAGTTACTAAGGTTCGGTTATTAAAATTAAAGTTTATGAATTTTTAACTTTGATGATGAGCATAAATTGAAGTTTGGATTTTTTATGTGAATTTCAGATCTAGATTTTATATTTATTTATTCATTTTGGCGATGAATGATCTATTCCAATAACCACTTCTTACATTATTCATTTCTTTATTCTGTAAATTACTTTATTTGTTAATTTATTTCAAGTATTTAGTTATGTCTTTTACTTTGTTTGTTTGTTGTATATTAATTGTTCAATTTATTTTCAATATCTTTATTTTAATTTTTGAATGTTCATGTATTCATTATTTAATTCTTCGTACTAAAAAACTCTCTCTCTCGAGATTCTTTAATTAGGTTGAAGACATGATATTTTGATTTTAAAACATGTGATTTTAAATTAAGATGAGACTACCATTATTCTTGTTTCACCATTTTAATAAAAATGAGATAAATTTGATTCTCGACACTATTTGGATATCCTATTTTCCCAAATTCAGAAGTTAGATAAATGATGATACTTTTTTTTCTAGATCTAAGTTCTTCTAAATAAAAATTATAATTTCATGTATCAAAATTCTTTTTCACATTTATATTTAATTCTATTTCTTATAATCATAATTTTAGAGGTACCAATTTAATTTTAAGCATATATTTTTGTTGATTTCCTTTAGGTTCGACCTCGCACTTATAACGCTATACTATAAATGGTTCTTGTGATTACGAGATTTATATATGTAAAATTTGCACATCAACAAGTTTTTGACGCCGTTGTCGGGAAAATCAAAAAAATAAATTTAGTATCATTAAAATTATGTGATTTAGGAAAGATTGTTATTTATGGAATATTTCTATTTTAGGTAACTCTTTAAAATTAGAAATTTCTATTTTTGGAAAATCTAATTTTAAAGAGTTTACTTTAATTAGAAATTCTTGAAAATATCAATATTTTGGAATTAAAATAGTTTTGGAAAGTTCTTAAATTTTGAAACTACTATATTTAGAATTTTTCTATTTTTGGAAATTGTAAAATTTGTTAGTTTCCTCCTTTAGCAAGAATTTTTCTAATCTTAGAGATATTTTTAATTTAGAAATAACTTATTTTTGGAAAGTTTATTTTTAGAAAAAAATATTTTTGGTAATCGATTTATTTTTGGTAACCATGCAATTTAAAAACATCTACAAACTTAGAAATTTTCTAAATTTAGAAATTTTATCTAAGTTAGAAAGTTTCAAAATAAGATATCTAAAATCAAATCATAGAAATTAAGGAGAGTATGATTAATTTGGTGATACTCAATTTTAAGTTTTTTATGGTCTTGTCTTGATTAAAAGTTTTGTTTAGGATTGTAAATATTATATCTCTTGCACTAGTTGTAGCTTAAGAAAGATTGCATCTAAATTAGGTTTCATGCATTTTTTATGAGAGTCAGAATCTTCACTTTGTTTTGTGGTATTTCAATGTAAAGGGATTTTGAATTGCGCAATAAAAGTTTCTAGCGGGAAAGCACTGCAGGCAAAGGTAAGTGCCTAATCTCATTTTCTTTAATTTTTTAATCTTTTCATGCATTCATATAGATTTTATTAGGGTGTTTGCATTTATTCTGCATACAAAAAAACAAAAAAATACATATTTGATTTGCTCATACATTTAGGTTGTTACTCTTCATGCATTAGATTAGATTGTTTGACTATTGTTTGCATATTTGATAGAATTTTGCATTGCTAGATTAAGATTGCATTCACAAAAAATAGAAAAAATAAAAAAGATTAGTAAATAAAAATGGTTCATGAACTTCCCAAGTAAAATCAATTTAAAAACCATTAGTTAGATTTTAGGGTCTGTCATGCTCAATAGGAACCTTTTCAATCTAAAATAATTTTTTTAATCGGTGAATAGATGTTTTTTTCAAGAATGGTGTCTACGGCTAGTTCTGTCAGCAAGGCGTGAGGTCGAGCACATCTAAGGATAAGTTGGGACGAGATGTCGTCTGTGCTCCCCCACTTACCTGAGAACTTAACTAGCCATGCTTATGGTTAAACTCTCCACAGAGACTTAAATTTTTTGGAAAGAAAACTACGAGTCAGTCTAGATTTTAGGGTCCCTATAGCAAGTCAATAAATTCGAATTTTCTAGTGAAGTTCGAAAATTAGATTTAGGCATATTTTGTGTGATTTTTGTTTGAATGTGAATGGTCGTGTTTGTGTATGTTTCATTGGTCTAATGACTCCACCAATCGCTTGGTTGGAGTTACACTTCCCATCAGTACATTGATCGTGGCGTTTGAGGCTCAATCAAGCCCAGGTCATAGATATAGATAGCCCTCCCTTATCACCACCCACATCACCATCACCACCACTCAATCGATCATTTCACCCACACCAGAACCATCATAGGATCCGTCCTGTCACCCATCCCTAACCTAATAACTAACCTATGGGTCCAACGTCTGACCATAACTAATAAGGAAGATCCCTGTACCCATCCACCCATTTACTCATTTACCAATCCACCCATTTACCCATTTACCCATCCACCCACTTACCCATATTCACCCATCCATCACCCAGACCCACCTACCCATCTGTCTATGTCAGAGTCAGGCTGAGTCCTTAGTGTCAAATTTAGTTTGTCATTGAGTCAATCTAGCTTAGGAGTTAGTCCATTTAGCACATCATGCACACTCTGAAGTATATCTGAACCCCAATTGTTCATTTAACAAAATTTTCTTCTGATTTACACTTGACCAGTGTAGATTAGGGAACACTGAGGACAATGTTCAATTTATGTTTGGGGATACGGAAAGAGTTTTTTTAAAAAAACAAAATGAAAAAAAAAGTGAAAAGGGGATAGACTTAATATTTTAAGGGAAGAGTTAGTGAAGACTGAGACTCCTTGGGGCTAAAAAGACTGTCAACTTTGGCTTAAGAAGAAATGTATTGACGATCTGACATAAAAAGAATCACATTTTTAGCATTAAACCATAAATAAAAATCTTTAGATCATACTTTTCCAGAAAGACTTTTATAGGATTTATACCTGGAAACTCCTTTGCACAAACCATATTAATGTTAGTCCGAAAAAGAAAAATATTCATGAGTCAAGTAATCACCTAAGGAATACTAGTGGAGACTTAGGCCCACTGAATTTTAGAGCCATTTTTCTTCTGAGGGTTATAAGTAAACTCCAATTTTCCTTGTTTAGTACATCAAGTCGTTGTTGATCTCATTATCCTTCATTTTGGTCATATTACTCAGAATGCCATCAAATTTGGGTTATTACACTTGAAATTTTTTTGAAATTATTTGAAACAACGAAATTATAGTATGAAGCTTAAGATATGATATAGGCCATTTTTTTTGGATTGATTGAGCCTTTTCAAGCCTATCTTTTTCGGTCATTCTATCTTGATAGTTCCCCAGTTGAGACTTATGTAGCATGTTTTATTGATTAACCATGTTTACCATACCTAACTCCGGTTGTTGAGTTTAACCGACATTGAAATATCTGTGACCTATTCTAAGAGCTCAGAAAAGGTTAGAGATGAAAAATTGGGATGGTACCCTGAGAAAATGGCACTTGAAAAGAAACGAAAAATGATTGATGCAAAAAAAAAAAAACAACATCAGAAAAAGAAAAAAGAAAAAAAGGAACATCTAGACATCAAAAGAAGGAAGTGAAAGAAAAAAAAAACGAGAAGAAAAATACTTGAAAAAGTGCTGAAAAGAAAAATAGAGGAAAAATATCTCATTCAAAATTATGAAGACCTCTAACTTTTCTATTCAAAGTATTAATTTTAGAATCTTTTATCCTTCTTTGACTTTACCCGGTCCCAAGCCACGTTTTGTCCTATAAGGAAGTCTTATTGATCCTAAGTCTAATTGGGTATTTCACGTAGATAATAAATGAAGGAAAAATGATGGTGTTTGACTCAACGTTCTCAGGAAAATGGCATTCATTCATGAGATTTATTTATTTTCTTTGATCTGTGCCATCTTTTCTAAAATAAATATGTGAGATATTTTGATTTGAAACTATAATCTCTGCTCACATGTAGCTTTGAGAGAATAAATCCAAACCTCTGAGTGTTAGTCTTTTTAAGAGATATATCTGTAAGGTTTGAAGTCAAAGTGCATTTTCCAAGGGCGGTCACTAAGCTTGTGTGTATTTGGAAAAAGAAAGTTATCTTAATATTAGCCATCACACACTACACTTTGGGTATAAGTTTTGTAAAATGAATTCTAGAATTGTATGATCTCTAATTTTTTAGTCTGTGTGTTCTTACTAAAAATGCTGATGTTTATGGGTATTATCACATCAAGCATTCACAATACTATAACTCGTCCACTAGGGGTAACATAGGGGTTTAAAGGCTTGCTGCATACGCTAAATACAATTGAGAGTACCAGCGAAAGTGGTGTAGTTTAGGAATAGATTAGGTTTTCAGATTTCTAAATTTTAGTTTTTAGGTTAGTTTTACTCGAGGGCTAGCAAAATCTAAGTTTGGGAGTATCTGTTGAGACATGAAAAATGACATTTTTACCCTTGTTATTTGGATTACTTAGCCTTTTGATTATATATATTAGGTGCATTTAATATCTTTTTTGAGTTTTGTAAGAAAAATAGGGAAATACAAGAAATTGAGCTAAAAAGATAAAGAATTGCTGAAAGTGGGCCATAATTGTCATTCTTGGAAAATGTGTGTAATTTACCATTCATTTTGGAATTTATTGTAAAATTATCTTAATTCAAATCAAGCTATGAGAGTTTGGATTATGATAATTAATTTTTGAGGTACATTGTAAAATTGTAAATTCAAAACAATTTGGGAAAATGGACCCACTAATCCAGCCTGAAGTCCAAGGTTGCATATGAAGTTCATGAGTCAAAGTCCAAAAGTCCAGACTTGATGGAAGTCCAAGCCCAATCAAGGCCCAAGTCTGCAAATTGAAGTCCAAGGCCAAAAGTTCAAGGTGGGGCCAAGTGAAATTCACATGGAACAAAAAGGTGCCAAGTGTCCTTTCTAAAACAACAGATAAAATTCTCCTGGACTATGGAGTGTTGTGCAAGTCATGCTGATGTTAAATGAAGAGATTATAAGAGAAAATATTGCAACGTATCTAGCCATTATGGAGGATAAATTCTAATGGAGAGAAAATCAAGGAGATTTGAATCTAAGAAAAATGGAGAAAATATTTGGAGGAGAAACTTGTGGAGAAAACATCTCCTAAAAAATCTACATGGAAAATTGTAAATTCAAAACACTTTGGGAAAATGGACCCACTAATCCAGCCTGAAGTCCAAGGCTGCATATGAAGTTCATGAGTCAAAGTCCAAAAGTCCAGATTTGATGGAAGTCCAAGCCCAATCAAGGCCCAAGTCTGCAAATTGAAGTCCAAGGCCAAAAGTTCAAGGTGGGGCCCAGTGAAATTCACATGGAACAAAAAAGTGCCAAGTGTCCTTTCCAAAAACAACAGATAAAATTCTCTTGGATTATGGAGTGTTGTGCAAGTCATGCTGATGTGAAATGAAGAGATTATGAGAGAAAATATTGCAACGTATCTAGCCATTATGGAGGATAAATTCGAATGGAGAGGAAATCAAGGAGATTTGAATCTAAGAAAAATGGAGAAAATATTTGGAGGAGAAACTTGTGGAGAAAACATCTCCTAAAAAATCGACATGGAAAATTAGGCCAAGGCAAGGAGGACACATGTCAAAATCATGTGTTTACTAGGTCTAAATGGAGCTGCAAGGTGGTACATGTATAGAAAAATGGGATTTGCACCCTACTTTCCAAACTATTCCAAAATCCCTAAAATCATGGAATCTTATCTGCAAAATTCGCCCATGGCTTGGAATAAACAGTGAATTTAAAATTTGGATAATTAAAGGAGAGAGAATTTGGGAGGAAGTTTTGGAGACAGAAGTTTTGGAGCCTTGCCTAATCCAGTCTCTTTTGATCACTATAAATAAAGGAGTTCAAGCATTGTAAAATTCGAATTTGATCTAGAGCTTGAAAGGACCAGAGATTGGAGAAAGCACAAGAAGACAAGGAGCCTACACGATTTTTACATGTAAGTAATCATATTATAATTTTATTTTATTATCTTTCTTGTATTCTCCCAAAAATCTTGTACTTTAATTTTTCCATGAAATAAATATGAGATATTCCTTTAGAACCCTGAATCCAATTTTCAGATTTCTTTTATGATTGTTTAGATTTAATTTTAAAGATTATATTCTTTGTTTATATTATTGGACATGAAATAGTCAAAAACTTGTTGAGTAAATTTTAAATTTATAACTCGCAAGCGTACGAACCATTAAATAGTATAGCGATTGAGCGCAAGGTCGATCCCTCAAGCAAACAACAAATTATATGCAAAAACAAAATATCTGAAATTGAAACGTTGTGATTAGAAAAATATAGATCCTTATAAATAACCTAAATATGAATATTAAATTCTTATTTTTAGAAATATGACTTTAAATTAGTTGCATTCCAGTTTTAACAATCAAATCCAAAAGTTAGACCATCATCATCTAAATCTAAAATCTAACCAATTAATCAATTTAATTATAGCAATTGCATGGATCTTGAATTTGTAAATAATCTCAAACCAGTTTAAGAGAACAAAATTAAAATGCAATGAAATCAAAACTCAACCTATTTCAAAAGAATTTGAGAGAATTGAATAAATGAAATAAAAAAAAGGATAAAGAATTTAATGAATAAAAGAAAAGAATAACAAATAAAATAAAGTATTCACATTTACAATGGAATTGAGACAAGTAATTAGGGTGGCATATTCTCCCATTTAAAGATAAAACCATGTTCTAGACTATGAAATCTTTTAGAATTATTAAAAATAAATTCATGTTCTCTATTTATTAATATTCTAATTAAGAAAATCATGATTTCCATTAAGTCAGGAATTTTCAATTCAAGCCTTAGGCTTGGGCAGAATTTCTACTCTCCTTTCCGAGTCTAAAAATAATCTACTATTCGAAAAAAGCCTTAGATCTAAAAGGTTAAGTTCCACCGATCCTAAACGGGGTTCTACTTTCCTTGAAAACTCTTAAGATAATTTATTTCATAACATCTTAAAAAGAATTACAATAACATAAAAAAAATCACCATAAAATATTTAACAATTGGAAAACCATAAATCTAAAGAAAGCTACCATGAATTTCATTCAAATAAATTGGAAATTACAATTACAATGCTTTGGAGTTTGTGCATCAATGCGATGAAATAAAAATAAAATACAAGAACTCACAAAAAAAATTCGAATATTCCTTTCTCTTTGAGTCTTCTCAGACTTCAATCTTCAGTACACCTTTGTTCCTTCCTTGGATCCAAATTTTACTGTGCCTTGGCAGCTCTATTTATAGTGTTCAAAAGAGATTGGATTAGGCAAGGCTTGGAGAGAATTCTTCCATAATTCTCTCTCCAAAAGTCTCTCTCCTCCATGATTTTCTCTTCTTAATTATCCAAATTCGAAAGTTACTTTCTCTTCCAAGCTATGAGAGAATTTTTCAGATAATACTCCATGATTTTAGGGTTTTTTATTAGTTTGGAAAGTAGAGTGCAAATTCCATTTTTCTACACATGTATCATCTTGCAGCTCAATTTTGCCTTACTAAACGTCTGAATCACTAAATTTTGTGAAATACAAAGTTGTATTCCTTGAAGTCTGCTTTCCAACGCAATAAGAATCAACGCAATCAAATTTCAGAGTGCAACGTTATGGTCAAAATACCAAAGTTGTGTAAAAACTAATCTTCCAAATTTTTCTCTCTGGTCAATCTAATTCCCATTTTTTTCTCCATTTCTTCCTCCACAAGAATTTTACAAGTGTCCTCCTAATCTTGGTCTTTTGGTATTGGATCCCATACTTGGACTTTTATCTTGCCTAGAATATTGGTGGACTTTGGCTTATAGACTTCAATTGTAGGCTTCAGACTCGAACGTTGAGTCCATTTGTGTCTTTATAAATTTCAACCACCTTTACAATTTAACAGAATCTAAAAATTATTATTATAATTCAACCTCTTATATACGGATCTGAATTATAATAATTTACATTAATTCCAAAATCAAATTAGGTGATAAAAATTACAAACTTTCCAAAAATAAAACTATGGCTCACTTTTCTGCATTTTTCTTTATTTTAATTCTTTTTTCTTGTATTCTCACAAATACACTGCAAAACTCAAAAATAACATTAAAAGTATCTAATGTACAGAAAATCAAGACTAACAAACCCAATTTAAAAAGGTAAAATTATCATTTTTCAATCCTCAACAAATACTCCCAAACTTAGATTTTGCTAGTCCTCGAGCAAAACAAAAACTAAACACTAAAAACTAGAAATTCAAATTCTAATCTACACCACTTTTGCTGATACTCTCAATTGCATTTAGAGTATGCAACAAACCTATAAACCCCTAGGTTACCCTTAGTGGACGAGTTATAGTCTCGTGAGGGCTTACAGTGATGATACCCACAAACATCAAATTTTTCAGTCTAAGTTTCAATTTCAGGAAAAACATGTAGATAAAAATCTAGGCATCATACGATTCCAAAATTTTTTTTACAAAACTTATACTTGGAGTATAGTGCATGCTTGGCCAATATGAAGATATTTTTCTTTTTCCAAATAGACACACGTTTTATAACCACCAACGGAAAATGCGTTTTGACTTCGAACCTCATAGATAAATCTCTCAGAAAGACTAACGCTCAGAGCTTTGGGTTTATTTTCTCTCAAAGTATATGTGAACAGAGTTTATGTATTCAAATGAAAATATCTCACATATGTATTTAGAAAAGACGGCACCGATCAAAGAAAATGGATGCTACTTTCCTGAGAACATTGAGTCAAACACCATCATTTTCCCTCCTCTATTCTCCACATGAAATACGATATTTCAACTTAAGATCAATAGGACTTCCTAATGAGAAGAAATGGGGCTTGGGATCGGGTCAAATCAAAGAAGGATAATAAGACTCTAAAAATTAAATACTTTGGATCAGAAAAGTTAGAGGTCTTCATAATGTAATCGAGATATTTGTTTCCTCTACTTGTATTTCAGCACTTTTTCAAAATATTTTTTTCTATATTTTTTTACATCCTTCTTTGATATCTGGATGTTCCTTTTCTTTCTTTTCTTTTTGATACTATTTTTTTTCTTTCTGCATCATCATCATTTTTTTTTCCTTTTTAAGTGCCAATTTTTTAGAGTTCCATCCCAATTTTTCATATCTAACCTTTTCTGAGCTCTTAGAATAGGTCACATATATTTCGATGAGGCTTAAACTCCATAATTGGAGTTGGGTACGACAAACATGGCTAAACAATAAAACATGTTAATTTTCAATAAGGCTCAATTGGGAACTATTAGGATAAATGACCAAAATAGGTAGACATGAAGGCTCAAACAATCCAAAAATGGCCTAAATCATATCCTAAGATTCATAAAGTAAATGACATTTTACCCACCTATTATTAATCCTGGTGAAAAAATAGGATATAAATTTTTTTATTTACACATTAATGCTAAAAAAAAATTCACTTTGACTAATCCTTTTTCTTTTTTTTACAAGTAGTAGTCCCAGTCTTCACTCACTCTTCCCTTGATAAAAAAAAACTAAACAAAAAACACAAGACTTTTTATTGGACTCAACAATGACATAAGTGTACCCCTCAATACCCCTAAACTTAAATCGAACACTGTCCTCAATGTTCAGCAATTAGGTACAATTTAGAAAAATATCAGAACAATGCTAACTTTGGGTTTAGATGTACCTAAGAAGATTCACTTATAACAAACCTAAAAACAAAAATCCTAACTGACACTGACTGATTAAAATCAAAATCCTACGCTAGACTGACTCTAACAAATTAAAAATCCTAGACTGACTGAATCTAAAAGAAACCTATGAGGGACGCATACTCAATTATTTTTTAACACAATTTACAACCTAGACCTTCTTGAGTGGGTTCCATTCGATTCGGAAGATGGTGGTGGTGAATGTGCTCCAATGAGTACATAACGTCATGGGCATAGTATTTCTTTTCCCAAACATTATCACCCACTGGTGTGATGAAAGCCCATGGACCATTTAAATCAAAAGGGATACAGTCTGGTGTGGGATGTTCCTTAATACCAGGCTTTTCATCATTGACAGGCTCTTCTTAATTTCAAGATTTTCCTCAATTTTAACTTTGACGTTCGAATTATCACCTATTCTAGTTAAACTTTCCTCACCTCGGGTGCAACTCTCAGGATTTGATGAAGATGTTAATGTTGAGACTGACATAACCTCGAAGACCTTATTGTTATCCAAAGTGGATTGATGACTAATTTGGGGTTCACCAATTGGGGACCTAACTTTAACTAAACACTTAGTTGAATCACGCCTACAAGTATTCATTGTTACTCAAACAAGACCAAACAAAATTCAAACAAAATAAATAACATAAAACTAATCCTAAGATTCTAGACAACTCCTAATATTTTCTCCAAAAATTTTAAATCTTCAATAGGAGTTTAAACTTAATCGAGGCCAAGTAAGTTCCCAGGTAAGTGGGGGAGCACAGACGGCATCTCGTCCCAACTTATCCTTAGATGTACTTGACATCACGCCTTGGTGACAGAACAAGCCTTAGACATTGAAAATCCCAATGTCCATGGTGCTAGAACAACATGATTGATCCTAGAGGGGGGAGGGTGGGTGAATAGGTCAATCTCATTTTCCATGGTGTTTACAAATTTCTTGATTGTTTTAAATACAGTGGAATATTCATCAAGAGATTTATTTAGTGTGACAATTTCATTAAGCGATCAGACTAAGATTATGACCCTTTGCATTATTGATGCTTGTGCACAATGTATAAAATAAGATAATCAATATGCAAAGTGATGTGTGTTAAGAAGAGTACCTAAATACTAAATACAAACACACAAAGATCAAACATCACAAGACCATTTTTAAAGTGGTTCGTTAGCCAACCTACACCCACTGTTAGGACTCGCTCAACCTTGAGCTATCTCAAAATCCACTAAGTGGGGACTTACACCCTCACAATTAGAGTAGGAATTGCACCTCACTCAAACGGCTGGGAATTTCACCCACCACTGTCAAATAGGAATTCCACCTATCCATTTGGCTGGGAATTCCATCCATCAGTATGCCGGAGACGACGCTCCAAATTTTTTATAGTGGTTCCGGAACCAAGCTTCCTTAATCCATTTTCGAAACAAAGGTTTTAAAAGAAAATTAAAACCAAGAAGCACTTGCCTTTTTAGCTCTTTCTCTTGATGTGTGCTTCATGAAGATCTCACCCAATGTGTGTCAACGCTCCATATTGTAGCCGCTGTATAGCAATCACAATCAAGGGTGACAAAGAAACTGGTTTTACCAAAGGTTTCTTAGTTTCTGTTATTCTCTTTCTCTTTTTCTCCCTTGCAAACTCAATCAATAGATTGGTTGTTTATGGCTTTTCCTTCCTTCTATTTCTTTCTCACTTACAAACTCAATCAACAAATTGGTTGTTTATGATTTTACTTTCCTCCTCTCTCTCTAACAACCTCAATCCATAAGATTAGTTGTATATGATTCCCCAGGTATAAGCATGAGAGAAAGAGTGATCCTTATGTTGGCCCTTGTTTAAGCTCATTGATACTGATGAGGGTCCAACTGATCTTGCTGAATGATGCCAACTGGTTGCATAAAGATTTGTTTATATAGAGATGGCAACCAATTGCAGTAAGGGTAATGTACCAACAGATCGGTCGCACTGAGGGGTTAGTGACTAGAAATGTTATCATTACAGATCCGACCGTTGTGTATTAAGTGCACTACTAACGGTAATATTATTTCCCGGTCGACATGTAGTTGTCGCCGATGGGTCAACAGTTATGGCACCGAGAGGTCGGTTCATACGAGAGGCTTGGTCTGGGGCAAAATCATGCTGATAGTAGTTTCAATTATACAAACCTGTTACCCAGACCGACCTGTCGCCTTTTACCAAGGGGTCGGTCCTGGTTCTCTCGATCGGTCTTTGAAATGCCGATATGTCTGTTTCTTCGAGAGTCCACTTGAGTTCAAAGTTCCAAAACTAATAATTATTGATCGAAGAGTCGTTCACCACAAGGGGTCGTTTTAGCCTTTCACATAGGGGTCGGTGCATACGAGACTCTCGATCAGAGGCTTTCCCAGAATGACAGTTCTACGATCCAGAACCTATATCAATCTGGCTGACCAGTCCTTGACCGCGATGGGTCGATCCTGTCTCTACCGATGGGTCGGTGAGAACTACTGGTCGAGCTGACAGTGAAACCAAATATATATTTCCAAGTTGGGTTCCAATTCACTGTCAAGCTTCCTCTCCAGGCTTTTTATGATTTAACCATTTGTTCCACTAAGGCTAGGGATAGTCCTCTCTAAGGTGTGGGTACCACCTAAAGTCATCTATGGCCATAATAGATGTTTTGTGATTGCCATAACGATGAGCTTCAATATAGTGGAGTATGATCTTTACTCTTGATCACTTTGGGTCTTCAAGCTTCTAGCAAGTTCTTCTTTCCGAGTCATGGAATTGACAAACTTAGGGACTATGCCAAGCTGAGGCATAACAGACATCGTTATTGAAGAACAACTAAGATCGGTGATCTAAAATTAATTGAATTAAAGATTGTCCTAGTGAGCATATAAAAGACCCTAAAATTCTAACTAATGGTTTCTAAATTGATTTTATTTTAAATGCATGAACCATATTTATTTACTAATATTTTTTTTTCACTTTTGTCAATGCAGTCCTAAATCTAATGGTGCAATATTCAAAAGCAAGTATGCAAACAATCTAACTAATGCATGAAACAAACAACCTAAGGCATGATCAAATTAAATATGCAATATTTTTTTTATGCACGATAAATGAAAACACCTTAAATAATGGGTAGCGATCCTCCCACGGGAGGTTTGTGTAACCAGACACTGGAATTAGTGGATTCTCGATTTTACCCTTCACATAAATAGTAAAATTGGACATTTCGCATGAATTGTAAAATTTCGGCTAGCTGATTAACTATTTATGCAAATAGTTGCCTAGCCGATTTACTATTCATACGAATTTTGGAGAGCCGATGTTACTGCTCATGCGAATTTTGGCGAGCCGATTTACTGTTCATATAAATTTTGGCGAGCTGATATTACTGTTCATGTGAGTTTCTGCGAGCCGATTTACTGTTCATGTGAATTTTGGTAAGCCGATTTATTGTTCATGCAAAGGGTTGGTGAGCCGATTTTACTCTTCATGCAAAGGGTAAAATCGGGAATCCACTAATTCCCGTGTCTGGTTACACAAAAAACCCGTGAGAGGTTTGCTACCTTAAATAAAAGGTTTATATGAATGAATGAAAAATATCAAAATTTGAAAGAAAGTGATTCGGCACTTACCTTGGCCTATGCAGCGTATTTTCCAGAAATCTTAGCGCGCAATTTAAAAATCCCTGAAAAGTAAAACACACATAACCATGATGAAGCTTCTGAATCACAAAAACAAGCATGACCTAACTAAATGCAATTTCCTAAACTATAACTAAGAAAGATATTAAAATAATTAAATTCTAATTGAGACTTTTGAACTAATACAAGATCATAAATAAATTTCCAAATTAAATACCATTAAATAAAAAATTACTTTTTATTTAGAAACCTTCTAAATTTAGATAATGATATAAAATTAAAAAATTTCAAAGTTTAGAAATTATTCAGAATCAAACGTCTATAAAGTTGGACAAGTTTCTAAAAATGGGATGTTTCTCAGATTAGATATTTTAAAACTTTCCACAGACAGAAGTTCTAAAACTTTCCAAAATTACATTTGTTTTCTAAAATTAGAATATTACTAAAACAAGCATATTTATAAAATTTGAAAATGGTAAAAAGGAGAAATGAGTTGAATCCATTAGATTTCAAAAAATAGAAATTTTAAATTCAATAAGTATCTAAGTTTACCAGAATTTCCATGTTTAGATAAATTTTAAGATCTTTTCTATTTTAAAGAAAATTTTAATTTTAGGTAACATTCCAAAATTAGAGTTTCTAAAAATAGAACTTTTCAATTTTAAAAAGTTGCCTAAATTATAAGATTCCAAAAATAGAAATATTTTCTAAAATCACAAAATCTCAAAACATATAATTTGCATGTTTCCACAACAACGGCGGCAAAACTTGTTGTGCAAATTTTAAATTTATAAGTCGCAAGCACACGAACCATTTAGTACTATAGTGATTGAGTGAGAGGTCGATCCCACAAGTAAACAACAAAATATATGCAAAAAAATAAATATATGAAACTGAAATGTTGTGATTAAAAAAATATAGATCTTTAGAAATATCTTAAATATAAAAATCAAATACTAATGTATACAAATATGACTTTAAATTGGTTGCATTCCATTTTTAAGGATCAAATCTAAAATATCATCATCTAAATCTAAAATCTAACCAATTAATCCAGTTTAATTCAAGCAATGGCATGGATCTAAAATTTGTAAATAATCTCAAACTAGTTTAAGAGAAAAAAATTAAAATGCAATTAAATCAATCTCAACCTAATTCAAAAGAATTTGAGAGAATTGAATAAATGAAACAAAAGAAAAGAATAAAGAATTTAATGAATAAAAGAAAAGAATGACAAACAAAATAATGTATTCACATAGTTTACAATGGAATTGAGAAAAGTGATTAGGGTGGCATATTATCCTAGTTAAAGGTAAAACCATGGCCTAGACGATGAAATCTTCTAGAATCATTAAATACAAATTCATGTTCTCTATTTATTAACAATCTAATTAAGAAAATCATGATGTCCATTTAGTCAGAAATTTTCAATTCAAGCCTTAGGCTTGGGTAGAATTTCTACTCTCCTTTCCGAGTCTAAAAATAAGCTACTCTTCGAAAAAAAGCCTTAGATCTGAAAAGGTTAAGTTCAACTGATCCTAAATGGGGCTCTACTTTCCTTGAAAACTCTTACGATAATTTATTTTATAACATCTTAAAAAGAATTAAAAAAACATAAAAAACAATCACCATAAAAGATTTAACAATTGGAAAACCATAATCTAAAGAAAGCTACCATGAATATCATTCATATAAATTTGAAATTAAAACTAAAATGCTTTGGAGTTTGTGCATCAAAGACCTGAAATAAAAATAAAAATATAAGAACTCACAGACAAAATTCGAATATTCCTTTCTCTTCCAGTCTTCTCAGCCTCTTCTCTTCAGTACACTTTTGTCCTTACTCAAATTCGAATTTCATTGTATCCATGGCCTCTATTTATAATAAAATTAAACAATGTGGGACTTTTGGACTTGGCTTGCACACGATTTTTGGAAATTAATTTTCACTTATCCGTATGTTCATGCGCATATTAGAGATTTAATCTCCATGGGATCGAATTTGGTGATGTGTCGCTGACCCATTTTTCCTTGTTTAGTGTTATTCAAATCCAATTCAATCTCTCACGATTCTCCATCTCAACGTCTCAACTCATAGGCTTTACACAATGGAACTTGGAGAAGTTTTCTCCAAAAGCTTCTCCATGTGGGGTGACAAGGAAACTGATTTTACCAAAGGTTTCCTAGTTTATGTTCTTTTCTTAGCCTTCACTTTTTCACTTTCAAACTCAATCAATAGATTGGTTGTTTATGAGTTTTCTTTCCTCCTCTCTTTTTTTTCACAAATTCAATCTATGTGATTGGTTGTATTTGATTCCCCAAGTGTAAGCACGAGAGAGAGAGTGCTCCTTCTGTTGGCCCTTGTTAAGTTCACTGATAATGATGAGGGTCCAACTAATTTTGCCGAAAGATGCCAACTGGTTGTATAAGGATTAGTTTATATAGAGAGTGCAACCAGTTGTAGCAACAGTAATGTACTAACAGGTCAGGCACACCGAGGGGTCGGTGACTAAAAATGTTACCGTTCAACAACCCGACTGTTGAGCAATTATGCACTTCCAACAGTAGTATTCTTTCCCGGTCGACATGTCGGTGTCGCCGATGGGTAGACAGTTATGCTACTGAGAGGTCGGTCCATATGGGAGACTTGATTTGGGACAACACCATGCTGACAGAGTTTCAAGTCCAGAAACCAGTCATACCCAGAACGACTTGTTGCCCTTTACTGAGGGGTCGGTCCTGGCTACTCTCGATCGGTCTTTGAACTATGGATATAGTTTTCTCAAGAGCCCACCTGAGTTCTAAGTTCCATAACTCATAAATCTTATCGAAGAGTTGTTGACCACGAGGGGTCGTTTCAGCCTTTCACCGAGGGGTCGGTGCATATGAGACTCTAGATCAGAGGCTTCCCAGAATGACAGTTCTATGATCCAGAACCTATGTCAATCTAGTTAACCAGTCCTTGACCGCGATGGGTCGATCATGTCTCTACCGATGGGTCGGTGAGGACTACTGGTCGAGCTGACAATGAAACTAAATATATATTTCCAAGTTGGGTTTCAATTCACTATCAAGCTTCCTCTCCAAGCTTTTTATGATTTAACCATTTGTTCCACTAAGCCTAGTGATAGTCCTCTCTAAGGTGTGGGTACCACCTAAAGTCATCTATGACCATAATACTTGTTTTGTAATTGCCATAACGATGAAGTTTAATCAGGAGGAGCATGATCTTTACTCTTTCTCACCTTGGGTCTTCAAGCTTCCAACAAGTATTTCTTTCTGAGTTATGGAGTTGACAAACTTAGGGACTTGGTCAAACCAAGGCACTAACATGCAGCAACTTGTAGGCTTTACACGATGGAACTTGGAGAAGTTTTCTCCAAAAGCTTCTCCATATCTTTATTTTCCTCATGCGCATAAAGCAAATCTTAGCCTCATACGACCCTTGAACATTAAATGCACAGTAACGGTAACAAAACAGTAACCTCACAATTGATCGTGCGATTTATCGTCCATGTTTCTAGCGACAGATCATGGGTTGGTGAAAGTATCGGCTTGTGACTGACTATATTTTCCAGTGTCAAGTCCCATCCAGACGTAGGGCGACAGGTCGTAAGTTCGACGTGTTATTACCCTGTCTTGGAGATGGGTCGTGCGACCGACTGATCTTTTTATACCACACGAAGGGTCGCCGCCAGACGAAAGCATCGTCCTGAGCCTAACTTTATTTTTCAGTGGGTATCTAACCCAGGCTCCAAGTGATTGAATGTGAGCGATTGGTCGGCCTTATACCTAAACGAGGCATTGTATGCTTGATCTATTATCCGAGACTTGACTATGAATGACAGTCCAAATTTGTCTAAGCCCAGGGCGATTGATTGTATGCACAATTGGATCGGCCATGTCCCAGCAATACATCGTGAGCACGAATGTATCGTCCTGAGACCTGATGTATTTGACAGTTCATTTCACTCAGAACCCTTGACAATCCAGACAATCGGTCGTAAGACCACGATTGATCGTCCTGCCATATGGTGACGGGTCACCGACACGATGTGTCGTCTATGACATCAGATTTACATATTTCGAAGTTGGGTTCCTCTTGGTGTCAAACACATCTTGGACTATCTTAGTTATCCAAATGTGATGTCTAAGCCTAGGGATGGTCCACCTAAGGTTTGGGTTCCACCTGTAATAGCCCGGATTTTCAATGCAATTATTATATTGGTTATTATCTATTTTAAATTGTTATAAATTAAGAATTAAAGATGGAATGGATGTTAGACGGATAAGAATTGGGGCAATGGCCCAATTATGATCCAACAGATCATGGATGGAGTGGATTTTAATTAATTGGGAAAATGTAGTTAATTGGGTCAAATACCCAATTGGGACCCAATGGGTCAAGAAGAATTGATTTAATCGGGTCATGTACCCAATTAGGACCTAAGACATGGGATCCACCTCATCAAGTGAGGTGGCAAGTGTAGGGGTGACATGGAAGTGGCATAGCCAACTGGGACCCAAGTCCACCTCATCAAGTGAGGTGGCAAGTGGTCTAAGGTAGCTTGTGGGGTAGGCTACCATGGTTGACTTGGTCAACCGTGGGTGAGTTCAAGAGGGTCAAGTGAAGTGAGTTGAGTTAAATTATTTAATTAAAATCACCTAAGTTAGATGGAAATGAATTCAAGTGTTTGAATTAGGGGAATGAGTTTCATTTAAATAAAGTGAGTTGAATGGGTGGTGAGTCACATGGAAGATGAAAGGACTTAGGTGAGTCAAAGGGGAGGTGGAGGGTTTCCATGTAGACACAAAACCGTTGGGTAGAGGGAGAGTGACAAGTGTAAGCCAAGGGGCACATGGGGAAGGCCACACCTTGATGAGGGTGGTTGGGGAGTTTAGGGTTAGTAACAAAGGCTCACACCAAAGCCCTAGGGCCAACTCTCCTTGAGACAAAGACAAGTTTCATCTCATTCACCCTTGGCCAATCCACCCTTTGGAGAAAAAGATAGAAAATTCCCATCTCTTTCTCTCTCTCTCTCCCTCTCTCAAACCTTCACTCCTTGGCCGAACCCTCCCTTAGGGTTTCACCTCAAACCCTCTCCCTCTCAAACAACCTCTTTGGCTAAATACATCAAGAAGGCTCTCAATCACTCTTTCTCTCATTTTGGCACTAAACTTCGAGAAACTGAAGAGCGGAGGAGGAAGAAGAAAGGACTAAGGAAGGAGAAGAACGGAGGAGCAAGACGGAACGAAAGAAAACGAAGGAGACGTGGAAAATGTAAGGTTTATGTTTCATGTTACTAAAAACATAAGAAACCAAGGGAACCATGGTTTCGGCTATGGAATGGCCAAAACCATGGGGTTCCATTTCGGGTTGAAAAAGTCGGCCAAATTGTTATAAGCCATGGAATATCAATGAAATGGACATAAATTAAAGTATTGTTTAAAAATCTGAAATATGGTTTTGGAGATGGAAAAAATGGACAATACTCTAATCTTGTTGATGGGTAAGATAGGTTGTATAAATGAAGATTGTTAAGGACTATGTGTATGCATGATTTATGGATGACAACATGCATGATTAAATATGAGGAATGATCAAACGGTTGAAACAAAGGTGAAAGAACATGGTTCGGCTCTTGCATGGCCGAACCCTAATTTTTATCTATGGATCATATGAAGGCTCAAAAAGGGATTGGATGAAGTTCGGCCACGATGTATGGCCGAACCCCATCAAATGATCTAAACATGTTGTATGTGATTTTTAAAGAGAACCCATCCTCATGGTGATATGAAATGGAAAGAAATGATGATTTAAAATGAAGGGGGGATGGAAAATGATGGACCATGGGTTCGGCCATGTTGTATGGTCGAACACATGGAGGAGTTTTATGGACCTAATATGTTTTAAATAATTTAATTATGGACTATCAAGATAAGAAAGGAGAAGATGGAAATGAAGAATCATGGGTTCGGCCATGTTGTATGGCCGAACCTCATGAATCATTTTTATGGATCACTTTGTGGGTCTATGTATGTTTAAGAAATTAAATGATTAACTATGGGTGATCAAGCTAAGAAATAAAAGAAAAAGAAATGATGGTTAAGATGGAAAGAAGATGGAATGGAAGAACCATGCAACATGGCCAAACCCCATGGAGGATATTTTCATGGACATAGGTTGTTTTATCAAATTAAATGTTTAACTATAGAATATTGGTGGATTAAGGAATCAAAGAATGAACGATGTTGGACCCGCTTTGTCTAAAATGAACAAGGACTAAAAAGAGAGCCAAGAAGACAAAAATGTGGTTCGGCCATGTTGTATGGCCGAACCCCATTGGTGGGCTTTTGTTGTGGACTTGAACATTGTTTCAGCCCTAATGTATGGCCGAAACCACTTGGGGGTCTTAACCGGCTTAAGGACCATGAGCGAAAATATAAAAGAATATGGAATGATGTAGGGGTTGATGGAAATCAAATGGATCACCAAGTTGATGTATGTATACTTGTTAAATGTAATAAGGTAACTGGATTTCACAAAGGGGTGTACGATCGGCTTAACGCAATCGGTGATCGATTTTTGGACGAAAACGCAAGGACACAATATTTGGACGTTGGTAGGATTCCTACCTTGTTGATACACTGGATTTATGTATATGGATGGTCTTTATTCCTATGTGCTATGATTTATTTTTGGTATCAATATGCTATGTTTAAAGGAATGGAATTTCAATACTATATGTGTAATATGAAATGGCATGATGCACTCATATCTCATGCATGGCATGGGAGGGAACTTATGAGGGGAGTCCACGCTCCATTCGGGTATCCGATAAACAAACGTGGGGAGGGATCCGCACTGATTCCGGATATAATGTTTGAAATGAATGAGGAGTCCACGCTTCGTTCGGTGGGACCGATAAGGCATACGTGGGGAGTCATAACAATACCTTGATGTGGCTTGTATATCAAGAGGAATACTATGTGATTGTGATAGGGTTGATGGGTGGGATTCATGGCATATGACACCCATAGCATGGCATTGACTTGCAATGTTTTGACATTATCTATATCTATGTGATTTTTATACTAATCCATGTGTTTGAACCTACTCGGAGTACCTACTGGGCTCATTGTCTAATGCCCTACTTCTACCTTAGATGATGACACAGGGAATGGCCGGAGCGAAGGACATGAACGGAGCCAAGCTTAGGAGCTTGGATGATCTAGATTTATTATATTTAAGTTTCTATTTTGGACAATGTAATTTGAGTAATTAGCATTTCGGGACTGTAATAACTTAGAACTATCTTGCTATGGTTTGTTTTATTTTTGGACATTGGAAACTTAAGTTTATTTAAAGTGATGGACTTCCTTGCTTAAATTGGATAGGATAGTAACTCTATTATGTAAGTGCTCCAATTCGTCCGAGTCACCTTATTGTCAATTACGTGACTCAGTTGGACTTTCCTTTGATGAATAAGAAGATCTACTATGAAGTCGAAGCGTCTACACCAAATACAGTATTGGCACACAGGTAAGTGAACCATAGGAGACCTTAGGCTAAGTCAAATACCTAGAAGTCAATTGGAAAATAAAGTGAATAAGTGACTTTCAGGATCGAGGCCTCATGCAATCTGCCGAGGCCTCGCAGCCAGTTATGCTGAGCTAAGTGCAGCTGACCTGTGTAGAGTTGACTCAGTCTCTTACAGTTTTAGAAAATTAAAATCTGTGACTGTTTAATTGAGAGGTAATTATGGTAAATTTATTTGAAGCTTATTATGGTGAACAAATTTATCCATGGTGAGATGTTGCCACCTCTCTTAAAATTTGAATTTGAATACACTTGGGGAGTTGTCCATGACAAGTATGGAAAGGCTCCTCCATGAGCTATAATCCATCTTGTAAATATTCCATCTAATCCTTGATTGATGGCTAAGATAAATGAATTGCAAATCATGCACGGTGGATATGAGTTGGCTGGTATCTGGATGGATTTTGTCTGATAGATTAAGCAGCACATATGTGCTGTCTTTCCAGAAATTATCGCTGGCGAAGCCTCATCAGAAACAGCGAGACCTCGCGCGCGTGATTTATTGCAGAACTCATTCTGTCGTATAAAAAATAGTAAGCCGTGTGTTAGTGGTACCAAAAATACACAGAGAAAAATCAGGAACAAGATTATAGTGTGTGATCAGTCGGTCTTCCCTCTAGTCACCTTCTTCATCATCCTTCTTAGTGGATGTTTGGGTAATCACAACCCCAATCTTGATGAAGAGTAAGGTGTTCATATAGGACTAAAACTAGTCATACCCAAGTCCTACTGCTATGCCGACAAATACGTTGATGATGCTGATTTGATGGAAAAGAGCACACAGGTTCAGTAAAGAAGAAAGAGCTTAAAGGAAAACGATTAAGGCCCAAGGCAAATTTTCTTCTTGTTTTATTTTAAACATTGTAAAGTGGATTAGAACAGTGTGTTCGAACCACTTTAAAAAATAGGTGTAGAGGATTAGACCAAGTGGGTTGAACCTCTATAAAAAACTAGGTTGTACTATTTGGGTGTGATGTAGGTTTGTTGAAACCGAACCACTATAAAATATTTGTGTTATATGTGATTGAATGCATGAATTGAATAATTTGTTTACTTAAAGTATAAATCGGTAAGAAAATTTTAAAAGGGAATTAAAATTGAAAACCGACCTATTCACCCCCCTTTAGGTCGTGCATACTCTAGTAACGAAATTTCAATTGGTATCAAGAGCTCGGTTACTCTGAGTTGGACTTAACCGTCCGAGTTGATCTTTTTACTAGAATCATGCACAAAGGTGATAGTTACCCTGTTTTTAAACCTCCTTATTTTGATGGCTCCAACTATGCCTCTTGGAAGGCAAAAATGAAAAGCTTTTTTATGTCACTAGATGGAGCTGTTTGGGAATCAATAGTAAGAGATTGGGTACCACCGATTGAGGAAATCAAAGAAAAATCTGCTAGAGATGAAACTGGAAAATCTGTACAATAAGTTATTGGTACCAAACTTAAAGACTATTTCACTTGGACAGACATGGAAAAAATGTTATATATAGCAAATGGAAAGGCGTTGAACGCCATTAACTGTGATGTCTCACCTGATGAGTTTAAACGTATCATGACTTGTTTAACAACTAAAAATGCTTGGGACATCTTAGAAAGAACACATGAGGGTACTTCTGTTGTTAAGAGGTCTAAACTCCAAATTCTCCAATCTAAATTTGATAACATACGAATGGATGAAAGTGAGGTGTTTATGGAATTTTACTTTAAGCTAAGTGATATAGTAAATTCTATGTGGGCCTTAAGAGAAATAATTCCTGAATCTAAAGTTTGTACCAAGGTACTTAGAAATCTACCCATGATATTTAGACCTAAGATAGCAACTATTGAAGAGTATAGAGATGTATCATTCATGAAAATTGATGACCTAGTAAGATCCCTTCAAACCTATGAACTTCATTTTGAAGATGAGATACCTAAAAAGAAGTTTGTTGCTTTAAAGTCATCATCAAACATTGAGAAACTTAAAGAGGAAAAATCAGAATCTGACAGTGAAGATGATGTTGCCTTGTTAGCTAAAAAATTCTTAAGAAACTTAAATAAAAGAAATAAGTTTAAAAACTTTAAAAGAAGTGAACCAAGGGATAAAAATACCAACAGATTCAATACAATAAAAAACACCAACATATTTAATACATTAAAAGAAAAAGGAAGAGACAAAGACAAAGAACAAAAATGTTATAATTGTGGAGGTCAAGAACATTTTGCTGTTGAATGTCCCTCAAAAAGAAATAAGAAAGCCTTGACACGAACTTATGAAAACACCTCTGAATCGAAAAGTGAGTCTGATGAATCCACTCAAGATAAATCTGAAAATCTAAAAGGGTTCATAGCCTCTATAGCAACTGTTGGAAGTGACTCAGAAAGTGAGTCAGAAAATGATGAAGATGATGATCTTCGAGAGGCCTATGACTCCCTCTTTCTGGAAAGTAAAAAACTGGTTAAGAAATTAAGTAAAAGAAAATCTGAAAATGCAAGTTTAATAAGTTAGTTAGAAAAAGAAAAAGGAATAAATGAAAATCTTGTAAGAACTCTAAAAACTACAAATGAAGAAAATGATAAATTAAAACAAGTTCAAAATGAGTTACAAGAAAAGTTGAGAAAGTATGAGAATGATATTAAAAAATTAGAAGATATTAGAACTATCTTATCAGAAGAAATTATTAATGCTCATTCTAAAATAAACAGTTTTAATAATCATAAACTCAAGTTTGAAAATAAGTTTACCCAAGACAATATAAATTAGAAAGATTACTAAAATTGGGTAAAAACCATGGGGACAAGACTGGTCTTGGATACAACCAAGACAATGTAAAAGCAGTGAACAAAACTGTATTTGTTAAAGGTCAATCTTCTAGACCGTCAAATATCACTTGTTTTTATTGTGCTAAAAAGGGACACTTCATATTTGAATGCAAACTTAGAAAAATAAACTTATGGGAAAAAGCAAATCAGAAAACATTTGAAGTGCAAATTTATGAAAAAGGAAAAAGGGAATATCATTACCGTGAAAATTTGGCTCAAAAATTGAACAAAATATTAAAAGCTGATTCAGCTTCCGATAATCTACACACATCCGAAGTGAACCGTCCTTGTTCTTTACGAACAATACTGGAGCTCCCCATGACGATGTGCTGTGTCGGATGCATCCCAGCCTGAGCAGTTCATCAATCTGCTTCTTTAATTCCGATATTTCTGCTGGCGCCATCCGATAGTGTAGTAATGACACTGGTGCAGTGCCAGGGTATAACTTGATTTCGAAATTAAGCTCCCTCATGGGTGGTAAACCAGGGAGTTCCTTTGGAAACACATCCGCAAATTCTTTTACAATTGCCGGAAGTTCAGTAATTGGTGCTTTATTTATAATGATATTATTCAATATCACGTGGTTCAACCCTTCCTGCAATCCACTCTGCTTGTTTGCACGAACCACATATTGTTTTCTTTCGGGTGACCAAAACGTCACTCTTCGGCGATAACAGTCAATGTTGGCCTGGAACTTAGCCAACCAATCTATGTCGAATATTATATCATACTCAACCATGTCGAGTACCAGATAATTGAACTCAAATCTGAGTCCAGCTAGTTCAGTGTTAACTGCAGTGCATATAAGTCCCAATGCCGAGTCTCCAACAGGGGACACAATTGTAAGTGTTGTGGCCAATTTTTGAACTAGGGTACCGGTAGCAGTTATAAATGATGCAGCTATGAAGGAATGTGAAGCTCCAAAATCAAATAGTGCATATACATAAGAACTACTCACTATCGCCATACCTTGTATCACCGAATGATCCTCATCTTCTGGAGAAGTTAAAGTAAATAATCGTCCAGCTCCAGTGGGGTTGGGCACTCGTCTCGCCCGATTATACGTCCTGCCTCCTCTGGAGTTAACCGGTCTGGCCGGCGGACGGAATGATCATCTGGAGTATGAAAACCTGTTGAGTTTTAGACAATCTTTCTTAAAGTGACCTGGCTGATCACAGTGGAAGCAGGTGCTCACTCCTCTAGAAGCCTGAGTGACTGCTACAGATTGGAGGGCTGATTGGGACGAAAGCCCCTAGTGGATCCAACAGATGGCGAGGGTCTGCTGAAGTTCGGTCGGAACTTCTTGTTGGGTTGATAAGTACCCCTCCCACTCGGCGCTCGACAGTTGTCCACTCGTGTGAACTCAGCCAATTCTTGCTCAACAATGGTGGCTCTGCTGACCACTTCCGCCAGCGTAGCTGCTTTGAACACTGTCACTCTGGCCCTAATGTTTGACCGCAACCCACGCTCAAACTTGTGAGCCCTTCGATACTCCGTGTCCACAATGTAGAACGCATAGCATGATAAACTCAAGAATTCCCTGTGATGCTGAGCTACTGTCATCGAGCCTTGTACTAATGACAAAAATGCTTGAGTCTGACGTTTCTTTTCCTCCTCCTGAAAATATTGATCCAGAAACGTCGTTGAGAATTGTTCCCAGGTCATTTCAATTATTTCCCTCTCTGGCACAAGTGCCTGTGTTTCTCCACTACTTCCCACCACTTACCAGCGTCATCTATCAGTTGTGACGTGGCCAGTAGGATCTTGTGGGCATGACTCTTGATGTTCAGCAGAGTCAATATCTGGGAAATTTTCTTCAACCAGTTCTCTGCTCCAACAGGCCCCCTCTCTCCCCTTGAAATAAGGTGGCCACTGTTGTTGGAAGTCCCTGACCATGTTCAAGTCACTGGCCTCACTGGTGCTTCCACCTCCATTCAGATGTTGTTGGAGGACGGAAGTAACTACAGCTTGTACCAAGCTTTGTAGCTCACGCGGCACATATGGTATTGGTGTATGTACGCCGCTGTTGTTGTTCTCCTCTTCCTCCTTATCATGGAGTGATTTCTCAGACCCATGCTGAAGTTCTTCCTCATCTTTGTCACGTACAACTTTCTCCTTTATAAATTGAGATAAATCCTCTTCATGTGGAATGAAGGATATTTCTTTTTCCTTTCCTTAATCGTCTTGTCGAGTCTTCCTTTTTGAAGCCCCTTCGCCTAATCCAATTTGCAATACTTTCTCCTTTCCCTTCTGATTTTTAAGATCTTTTTCTGCAGTGCCATTTCTTCCAAATTCATGAAAACATTATTGGCTTAATTTTCTTCGCAACATACATTAAATTCTAGAAATCCTCATAGAATCATAAAATTGCATATTCTATATAAATTCATATTTCATTTTTGTACAAGGGTTGGTAGGGTTAAAACAAACCCTATAAAGAAAAAAATGCACCCTTACAAAATATTCCCCTTTTCTCTCACTTTTCTTTCTAACCCTTAACCTAATCTTCTGTGGAAGATCCTGCATCATCAGCAAACTTATAGTAACTCTCAGGGCATGTCATCGACATGTGACCCAGTACTCCACATGTCAAGCAGGGTATTATCCCTGGTCCTCCAATGTAAGGACAATTAGTCCTCGCCTCTCCGTGCCCATGAAGTCCACAAGCCGGGCAGACAATTTCTAGAGGGTGAGGACAATACATACAGCTGTGCTCGTCTTGGTTGCACAACTCGTACATATAGTCAGGATCTATCTCCCCAACCGATTCTATTATTATAGGAACATCTTCCATAGGATCCTCCGGATAAGGTGCTAGATCCACCTCATCTTCCTCGGGAGGTCCCTCCTGTAAGTCCACGTTAACTTCCAAACTGGAGTTGTTGGAAGCAGACACCAAGTCTATTGGACAGCTAAGGGTTCCTTTATCCCACAATTCCGTGTACTCCACGTTACTCGACATATCTGTATCATAACATAGAACTCATAAATAATCAACAGCAGTTCTAATAAAACCAATCTTGGTTTCGGGAAATTTCTTATATATCATATCATGCATTGTGTTTGGGGAAATTGCCAATTCTTCACACTTTGTTTTCTTTTGTTTCTGGGAAAATCTCTAAATTCCTGTTGTTTGTTTCTCAGTGTGGGGATATCAGGGGAGTGCATCGTACTTTGCTATGTTTGATATGTCCAGTTATGATGACTGCACTTTACTTTGCTATCTTTCATTGTCGTTCTCAAATTGATTGTTCAGTCTGAGTCACTCAAAGTAAATTAATCCGGCCCCCAATCAGCGGACTCCGAAGAGTCGGTCAGTTGGGATTCTTATCTATCAGTGAGACATGAAACCGTCTTAATCTTACTTCGATGATTCAACTTCCCGTTTCGCTCTGATACCAACTGTAACGCCCCGCCCTTTCCGAGATTCAAAGTCTAATTTTTTTTTTAATAATAATATAACCACACCGGAAGAGAGCGGGCGGAGTCACGACGCGAGCTAAGTCCAGACTACCCCAGTCCGACCCTTAACTGGCCACCCATGTGTGCATGGACTAAACCATGAATAACAATCCACACATGGAACTAAACAAGTCATGCGGAATATAACTAGACCAATTGCGGAATTAAACTGAATAGATAGCAAGTACAAGTCTCAATTATAAAAATAACTTAGTCCAAACATCCATTGTCAAAACCATAAACAAACCATAGCAAAGTTTACTAGCTATTACATATCCACAAAATATAACTCAAAAGACAGTAATAAAGAAATCACAATCATCATTCAAGCGCTTAAGCTTGGCTCCCCTCCTGGTCCTCGACCTTCTCTTTCCCTTTTCCTTTTCCTGTATTATCCTCTAAGGATAGAATTAGGGCGTTAGACCAACGCGCCCAGTAGGTTCCCGATCAGGGCTACCACATGTTTAGTGTATAACATGCATAAATCATAGTACATGATCATCAATAAAACATCTGAAAACCAATGCTATGTATGTGCAAATGTAATGAGTCCTACCCATCACAAGTCTACATAGCCATTATTTGAAGAAACTCTTACATCAAGATAATCCGGAGTAGTCCTCATTTTCTCCAGATAGATAAGCTAGAGTAATCCACATTTCCTCTGGATAGGTAAGCCAGAGTAATCCACATTTCCTCTGGGTAGGATTCTTATTTTAAGGTAATCCAGAGTAATCCACATTTCCTCTGGATAGGATTCTTATCATTAAGTTGTTCCATAACCATCACCCCATGTCATGCACGAGATGTCAATGTACATGTATGTCATTTGTAAATACATATCTTATTATTCCAAAACCAATTTGAAATATAAAAATAATAACAACATATTTCATCAAAACCATCATAAAACCAATCATAATAGTGGTTACAAGTAGGTAGGAAAACCTACGGAAACTTTGCTTAAGTGTCCGTTCCTTTTTAAGCTTCTCTCGGTCACAACTCGCACGCCGTTCACGTTCCGTTACCTTGTGATGTAACAGCAAGTCAATCATACTATCATTTTAAATTTCCATTCACATCTTAAGACCCAAAAGCCTTCTTGTGGGGTTCGGCCATACCCATGGCCGAACCTCATCAACTTAGGATTTAACCTCCCTTTTCATTTGATCTCTCTTTTATTTAATCCTTATTAAACATCATATACTACAAAAATACCTTGGTAGGGTTCGGACATACAACATGGCCGAACCATACCACTTTGGTTTGGGTCCATATATCCAATCCTATGATCATTTCATCTTTGATCATTTCATCAATAATTACCATAATGCCACTATACTAACCTTTGCTTAATTTTCTTAAAAATCAAGGTCCACATCCAAACCACCTTAGTGGGGTTCGGCCATACTACTTGGCCGAACCTCACCCATCCAAATTAGGTCTTTTATCCCTTCATCACCCTTCTTCAATTGCTTTAAAAATTAACCCTAAGTCCATCAAATAATCATTAGTGGGGTTCGTCCATACTACATGGCCGAACCTCACCCCATGGATCTTTATCTCATGTTCCACCATTTATCATGGTTGATCACTTTCTATTCATAACTAAGCATAGATGATTCTTAACACAAAAACATAACACAAGACATAGACTCCAACAGGATCTTAATCCAATTACCCCATGAAAGCAGTCCATATAAAATGGTCCATGGGGTTCGGCCATACACATGGCCGAACCCAATGGTTCCCTTGGGTTCAATGATTCCATCATTTGTTCTTAACTTAGGTTCTACTTTTTAACCATGATAACTACATGATTCAGCCATCCAATGGCTGACCCAAAACACTAACCATATCTCCATTTAAATTACATAACAATTCTCCACTATTGGTATGGTTTTATCTCTCCAAATACCATACCAAATTATCAAAATAATTCCATGGGGGTTCGGCCACCTTGGATGGCCGAACCCAGTGATACATTTTTACCATTTTTAACAACCTTTATCCCAGGTTTGAACCCATGATGCATTCGGCCATTCCATGGCCAATTCATGACATCCGAATCCATAATTTGAACACCCTTTCAACTTGCATCTTAGGTCTAAATAAAACATCCAAAACAATCCATCATTTTGCATGGTTTTAACTTACAAAAACCATCAATCATAACCATAATATTTCATGGGGTTCGGCCAACCAAAGTGGCCGAACCCTATGGTCCATGTTTGCTTTCTTTTAAACATTAAAATACATACTTCAAAACCCTTGGTAGATTCGGCCATCTCATGGCCAAATAATGTTCCATTTAACCCTTTTTACAATAAAAACTCTATGGATTACTTACCAATTTTTCCAAGCTTTTCTTCTTGCCTTTGCTCTTTGCTTTCTTCCCTCTTCCCTCCTTCCTTCTTCCTTAGCTTTTAGCCGAATTAGTGCTTGATCAATGGTGAGAAACACCAATGCTGGTTTGGCCAAGGAGGGGTGTTCTTGAGGGAGAGAAAGGAGATGGAATTCTAAGGTTTTCTCTGGAATAAAATTCGGCCAAATGAGGTGTTGTGATCCTTTTGTTCAACAACCCTTTGGATCCCTCATTAATCTTCCTCAAAACAAAGGGTCATTTGGTGCCAACCAAGGCATCCCTTGGCACCAACCAATGTATCCTCTCAGCTCCCCATGCAATCTTATCCCATTCCTATTCATTCCATTTAACCATGTACATGGAGATTACCATTACAAGTCCCCAACGTGTGGGACTTGTTTTGGTTTGTTTGAGACCAAGGCACCTCCTCATACTCCATTTGACTCAATGGAAATAAAAACCTCTTTGATTTCCATTTTAATTCACCCCAACTCAATGGCTTAACTCACCACATTAATTGCCATTCATTTATTACACTTGAGTCAACTCAACCATTTAATTTAAATGCAACTCATTTCAGTCCTAACTCAACCTGACTTAACTCACAATTGAGCTCACTTGAGGATCCACATGGTCAACCATGGTCCACATGGTCAACACGACCCATTGGGTCCCCATTTAGCTTATTCATCCAACCAATTATGAGTGGTTTAGCCCCTTTGAATGTGGTTTACCCATTTGCGTCATGCCTACCCATTTATGCTCCATTTAATTTCCAATCAATTCAGCTTAACCCCATTAAATTTGAGCTCAACCAATGGTCAAACAAGTCCATTATGTCCCATGGGTCCCAATTGAGTCCTTTGACCCAATTAACCATATTGACCCAATTTGATGTTCATTACCCATTCATGATAAATTGGCCCTTATAATATGTTCATACAGTCTTAATTTGAGCAATAGGCCCCACCATTTTCTCATTTACAATCCCATTTATTAAATTCACCAATCCAGTGTTATTTTCGTAAATATTCATATTATTGAGAAATTGGGGTGTTACAGCAACAAATAACATGATCACATAAATCCAACACTGAATTGTCATTCAAAATCACATCAGAGTAACTACAGAAGCACAGTAGTTTTAATACATGACATTGATACAAACTAAGTACCACACCCGGTACTTTACAAAAACAAATGGTTCCAAGAATCCGAAAGCAAAGATAAGGGTATTCCCCTCGGTGGGAATCCCAAAACACTGCCGCAGCTTATCCACCCTAAGCTTGAAAAGAGGGTTCTCCTCCTTGGGTTCATCTCCTGAAAGGTGAGTGGGGTGAGCTAACTAGCCCAGTGAAGGAAATATAACAATGCAATTTTAAAGTAAACAAGAGGTTAGCAATAATCAACAGTTAAAATATAATATTTCATGCTTGATAACAAATAAGCATAATATCATCATCAGTCCCATAATTCATCATTTCTTTTTCAATACTGCTATCATCCAACGCAATGCTTACCGATTACGCTGAGATCATTGTATTAAGTCCTGACATGGTCAAAATTCATCCTTGCAAGTACATCTCCGGCTCTCCTATAGCCGACACTGACACCCTCAAGTCAGCAACTGTCGACACCCATGGTCCAGTAGATGTAAATCATCTCTCATATGGTCGATATTGGTTCAATAGCCAAGGGCACGTGGAAGCAGTCTTACACATTTCATATGATCAACATCATAGCATTTACCAGCATCATAAGCACTCTTACCATAGTGCGTCAAGTTTAGGCACATGAGTGGGCTCATCAAATCTGAAACCACTCATTGTTCAATATCCATATCAAATAAACCTGTTTACATCAAGCTGCAAAGTTAAGTTCCCTCACCGTATATGTGTGGTTTCGCGGTCTCTGTTCAAACAACACACAAGTGCACAATCAATATACATCGCATCAAATACATACACACAGGTAGTATTTTCGAAATCATACTTGTTTTCCAAAAATATCCAAGGTAGATGGAATTGAGTCTCCTACTTGGTTTCTATCCTTTTTAAATTACAATAACCCATAGATAGAATAATAAGGTGCTTAGTTCAAAACTCATATTGTCTTCTAGGCATTGACTAGATTGACTTATTAAGTTAGGTGTAGATCCTCAGGTCACTTCTTGGTTGTCTTCTGGATGGGACCAGATCTAACATTTTGAGTTAGGCCTCGAGGTCACTCAGTGCCCGACAAATATAGCGTCGGCCTGAAAGTGAAATCATTCAGTGCCCGACCAATAGAGTCGGTCTGGAAGTGAATAAAATAGTATATACACTATAGTAATAAGAGAAGAGGGTTAGTACAAATTTTAATTTAACAAGGGGTACTAAACAACACATGCAAACAATAACAATCAAACAAGAGCATGTTACACTTCAAAAACTAGGTCACTTGGAACATGCCTCAGAACCAAGTACTGTGGCTTCGAATCATCCGAACCACACCTAAACTAGTCACTGACCTCGGATCATGGGTCTGACTTTGGATAGTCCGAAGATCAGGTCTCAGATCATCCGAAGTCCATCCGAACCGAAAAACAGAGAAAACGGGTCTCGGTGAGTCTGGGCACTTCGGAACATCTGAAGTGAGGGCTCAGAACGTCAGAGTGGGTTCGGTCCTTCCGAGCTCTGCTCGAGTCGTCCTAGTGGATTAGGCTAGCCTCGGGAGTAACTGGGCTTCGGGTGAAGCTCGGAACGTCCGAGGGGTGCTCTCGGACCGTCCAAAGAGATTGGACCATCCGAAGCTCGAAGAGATCGGACCGTCCTAGAGTCGTCTTCCTCCACTGTCTGCAACAGCAGACAGTGACGGCAGACACACAGTGAAATACGAATCCAGAAACAAAGGGTTTCTCGGACTCGATTTTCACATCTAGCCGGTCCGATGGACTCCTCTTGGAGTCCTCTTTCCATAGGGAATGGTTTGGAGCTTTGAGGCTCACTGGGCCATCTGATTTTAACATCAAAACCTCACGGGTACAAGGGAACCCATGGTTTTCCTTAGATTTCAAACTGGTTTTTCTTTCTCAAAACTAAACCAAAATCGGTTTTACTTGATTGTAAACCACCTAGAATTTGAAAAGGAACACAGTGGTTACCTTCACTGGAGTTCCTGGGCTAAAATCTAGTCTTTTGAAAAGTTTTCCCTCTAAGGTACGGTAACTGAAACTAGGAGGAAACAGAGGCAAGGTAGGGAGTCTCGGCTAGGAAGAACTCAGAGCAGCTGAGAGGGAGAGAAAGATAGAAAGCTTTGGAGGTTGAAGGCTGAGCTGAGGGCCGAGATTTATAGAAATCTCAGAGGAAAAAGGGTTCGAACAGCCACTGCATGCAGGTGCAGCTTACGTCCGCTACAGTATCCATTGGATTGGTTGCAGATCAGCCCTCCAACAGTTTCCAATTGGCAAATAAGCTCCCGATTTACAATAAAAACCGATTTTAAACTAAAAACATGATTTTAAGAACTCAAAATTTTAATCCAACCTTATAGATAAGTTGAGTTTTACAAACTTTGATCACCATAAAAATTTTGGAGTTTATCTCTCATTAGAAATCATTGATTTAAATAAAAATCACATTTTAACACTAATTACTTAATTAAACAAATGTTAAATAAAGCAATTTAGAAAACTCATTTTGGGGTGTAAAGGAATAACTAGACCATTCTTAAAATGGTCTAACACAAAATACTAGTTTCAAAATTTATCTCATTTCCAAAACCCTTTAAAATAATTGTTACTCCCTTTCGGAGTTTTGACGGGCGAATTTAAATACTATTTTCTGAAGATAAAATTATTTTACAATCAGAAATACAAATCCTTTATTAAGGAGAACATTATCAACCAATAATAATCACATAACAGTATAATTTATAAAATAATAACTATAAGCGATAAATTACCAAAATGCCCCTCCAGCTGGACGAGCTGGATCACTGAGCTTTCGAGCTCGGATTGGGCCACATGTGGGCTTCTCTCAAAGCCCTAACCGTAATCTTCGAGATTAACCAGTTAAACAAGATTATTAAGCTAAACTACGCCTAATCTAGGTCAGGGTATTACATCCTACCCTCCTAAAAGAAATTTCGTCTCGAAATTTAAAACAAACTTCTACCTTTTTTGGCCTGCGAACAAGCCAGGGTACAGCTTCTGCATCATCGATTCTGGTTCCCACGTCTCGTGTTGCACATCACGATGTTGCCACAACACTCGCACTAGAGGAATAGACTTCCTCCAAGCTCTTGAGTCTGGTGTCCTTGAATCTTGACTGGCACTTCTTCAAAAGTTAGGTCCTCTAAGACTTCAATATCTTCAAAACTTATCACATGCGACGGATCAGGCTCGTACTTCCTTAACATAGACACATGGAACGTACTATGTACTCTCTCCAAAGCTGAAGAAAGATCCAACTGATAGGCCACTTCACCTATCCTCTTCAAGATCTCAAAGGGTCCAACATATCGAGATGATAGTTTTCCCTTGCGCCCAAACCGTTGCACTCCATGACGTGGTGCCACACGTAAGAAAACTAGGTCGCCAACTGCAAACTCCAAAGGTCGTCGCATTTTGTCAGCATAACTCTTTTCTCTGCTCTGGGCTGTCTTGAGACGTTGTCTGATCACTTCAACTTGCTCTGTCGTCTCATGCACTAGATCAGGTCCTAGCTGCGCTTTGTCTCCCACCTCTGTCCAACAAAGAGGTGACCTGTATTGTCTGCCATACAGCCTCGTAGGGTGCCATCTGCACACTGGAGTGATAACTGTTGTTGTAGACAAACTCGATCAAAGGCAAGTGATCTTCCCAACTTCCCTGCATGTCCATCACATAAGCCCTTAGCATATCATCTAAGGTTTGAATGGTTCTTTCTAATTGACCATCCGTCTGAGGGTGAAAAGCAGTGCTGAAGCATAACTTAGTCCCCAACTCCTCTTGCAATTTTTGCCAAAACCTTGATACAAACCTCGAATCTCTATTAGATACAATGGATACAGGCACTCCATGCAGTCTGATTACCTCCCTCAAAAACAATCTACTTAGAGTAGCCAAAGAGTCCGTCTTCTTGATCGGCAGAAAGTGAGCTGACTTCGTCAATCGATTGACTATTACCCAAATAGTGTCATTCTTCTTAAGAGACCTCGGAATTCCGGTTACAAAATCCATCGTGATATACTCCCATTTCCATTCAGCCACTTCTAAAGGTTGCATCTTTCCACTAGGTCATTGATGTTCCCCTTTCACTTGTTGGCAAGTTAAGCACTAAGACACAAAATCTGCTACCTCTCGCTTCATACCTTTCCACCAGAAAAGTCACCGCAAGTCATGATACATCTTCGTACCACCAGGATGCACCGTAAAGCGAGAACGATGAAAGTGATCAAGGACCTTTCTCCTGCACTCGTCCGACTTTGGTACAAAAAGTCTATCTTTGAAAGTTAGACCTCCATCTGCCGTGATCTTCCAATCTTCCAGAGTCGCTCCTCTTGAAAGTTGAGTCGCCAACTCCTTCGCTTCTGGGTCGCTCTGTTGTCCTTCCAACACCAATCTAACTACCTCAGGTTGCAGAACCAAACTATGGAATCTTGCTGACCCACTTCCTTCGATTAGCTCCAGATCGAACTCGGACAGAACTTCCAACATCTTCCACTGCAAGGATGCCATCCTCGCCACGTTGCTGTGAGACTTCCTGCTTAAGGCATCGGCCACCACGTTGGTTTTCCCTGGGTGATAAGAGAGACTGAAATCGTAATCTCCCAGGTACTCCATCCACCTTCCCTGCCTCATATTCAAGTCTATCTGAGTGAAGATATACTTGAAACTATGGTGATCAGAAAACACATTGAACTTCTCACCATATAAGTAACGTCTCCACAACTTTAACGAGAATACAACGGCTACCAACTCCAAATCATGAGTCGGGTAGTTCTGCTCATGTCCCTTCAATTGCATGGAACCACAAGTTACTATCTTCCCCTCTTGCATCAACACACAACCTAAACCCAACTTGGACGCGTCGCAATACACATCGTAACCTTGTCCTTGCTCGGGTATCAACAAAACTAGAGACGTAGTCAACTTCTCCTTTAGCTCCTAGAATGCTCTTTCACAAGTTTTGCTCCACTTGAACTTGACGTTCTTCCTCGTCAGTTGATTCATCGGCACCGCGATTTGAGAGAAGTGTGGAATAAACTTTCGCTAATATCCTGCTAATCCCAGAAAGCTCCTGATCTCGAACACGCTCTTGGGACTTTCCCAAGTCTTCACTGTTTCCACTTTCGCTGGATCTATAGAGATTCCTCCCGAAGACACCACATGCCCCAGAAACTGCACTTGAGTTAACCAAAACTCACACTTGCTCAGCTTAGCGAATAGCTGATGCTCTCGAAGAGTTTGAAGAACAATCCGCAGATGACGCTCGTGATCCTCCTCTGACGACGAAAAGATCAAGATATCGTCGATGAAGACTATCACGAACTCTCGCAGATAAGGTCGAAACACGCGATTCATCAAGTCCATAAACATGAGTAGTGCGTTCGTCAAACCGAAAGGCATCACCACAAACTCGTACAAGCCATGTTGTGTCCGGAAAGCAGTCTTTGGGATGTCTTCCTCTAAAATCCGTAATTGATGGTAACACGACCTCAAATCGATTTTCGAAAAACACTTCGATCCCCTCAAAAGATCAAAGAGGTCGTCTATGCTAGGCAACGGGTACTTATTCTTAATAGTTACCTAATTAAGCCGCCGGTAATTTATATACATCCACATCGATCCATCTTTTTTTTTCACAAAGAGAGCAGATGCGCCCCCATGGCGAGTTGCTCTGACGGATAAAACCAAGTCTAAGAAGCTCATCTACCTGCGTAGCTAACTCTCTCTGCTCTGCCGCGCCATCCGATAAGGTGCCATGGAAATTGGAGATGTTCCTGGCTGTAGGTCTATAACAAACTCTATCTCTCGGCGTGGAGGTAGCCCAACCAACTGGTTAGGAAACACATCCATAAACTCACACACCACCCGAGGAGTAACAGACCCTACACCACTTACATCTTCCCAACCCATGCTCGCCACCACACTACCAGGATACGTCCTAAGGCCAGAGAAAGTGACTCTCATCTTTTTATAGGGTACCAACTTCTCCATAAACCTTTCCATTGGTTGATGAGACCCCATGAATTCTCCTCTGAGAGCAGTCTATCAAGATCTCAAACACTGACAACCAATCCATTCCAAGGATGATGTCAAAGTCCGTCATTTCCAGAACCAGAAAATCATAGGACAACTCTACTCCGCTAATATTCAAAACACAAGATCTATACTCTTGGTTCACCAAAGCCTTCTTACCCAAGGGTGATACTACCATTAGCGGGTTAACTACTTCTACCGGTTTCAAACCCAATCTATCACAACAAGTTCTAGAAATAAAGGAATGCGAGGCACCGGTATCAAAAAGCACTCGAGCCAAAAGGCTAAAAAGATTAAGGATACTTTCCATCACAGTGTTTTCCACTGGCTCTTCCTTCTAAGTTCCAATCGTGTAGACTCTCCCTGAGGACGTCCTTGTCCTCTCTCCTGACCATTCCGAGGTGGTCCATTCCTCGGTGCCACTGAGCCTCTAGAGGTCTGCTGAGAACCTCGACCGACAGACGGCTGCGCTACAGAGAAAGAAACTCCTACGCCTTTCGAAGGTTCAACTTTACCAAGATAAGGGCAGCCCTTAAACAGGTGCCTAGTCTGCTTGCAGTGAAAGCACGCCTTCTCTCCTCCGGATGGGCAGAACTTAGAAGTATGCCCAGGCTAGTTGCAAATGTAGCACACAAATTGCCGGGAGTGAGATCGACTCGATTGTCCTGTGCTAGGCTGGCTCTTCTTGAAGAAAGGCTTCTTCTGGTTAAACTTTGCTTTCTTGTTGGAAGAAGGTTTCTGAGAACTGTCGGCGCTCCGGTTGATGGAGTCCACTGCCTCTACCTTTTAAGCTCGATCGATGATCTCCTCCAAAGTGTCGAAAACTAGGCTGGCCACTTGCCACTGCAGAAACGGTCGGAGTCCATTCTCAAAATACTTGACCTTCTCCTCCTCGTTCGCTGTGATCCAAGGTACGAACTGCATCAAGTTCATGAAGCACATGGCATACTGTGCCACAGAGTCGGAACCTTGTTGGATGTTGAGGAATTCCCTCTTCCACACCTCCTGCACGGTCTTTGGAAAGTAACGGGCCAGAAAGGCTGCAGAGATATCTTCCCACAACATTGGCTCGTGGTTATGAACCATGTTCTTTGCTTCCCACCACTCGTAAGCATTTCCTTCAAGCTAGTACGCCGCCAAGGTCACTCGTAAGTCGTCTGCAATCGCTAAGGTGTTACGGATCCGGCTAATCTGAGTCAGCCAATTCCTCGTAGCACTAGGGTCTTCTGTCCAAGAGAAACTCGTTGGGTTCAGTCGCTTGAACTCTTTAAGAGTCGAGCTGGCTCGCTCCTCTTGAGTTTGGATTGGAGGGCGTCGCATATTTTCAGCTATCTGCTGAAATGCTTCAACCGCCGCTCGAATGGCTTCATTGGGTAGGTCACAGGGTGGAAGACCAGTCCTCCTCCCACGGTAGTTGGTTCCGTCAGTGTTGGGTCCTGACATCTGTTATTTACACTTGTAAATATCATTAACCTTTTTAAGAAACTTATTAAAGCAAAACACACAAGTTGCAACAGTTTCAATAGAATTCATTCAAATTCCAATACAAGTATAAGGGTTAGTAGGGTATGAAAACCCTTCAAAATAACAAAACAATACTCAACCCTTACAAAACAAATCTCCCCGATGCCCCGACACACTCTAACCTAATAGTCCGAAGAAGATCCTGCCTCATCACCAAAATAATAGAAGTTGTCCGAACAAGTCGCTTACTTATGCCCGAACACTCCACAAGCTAAACAGGGTATGATCCCTGGTCCTCCAACATATTGTGCTCTCATGCCCGCGAAGTCTGCAAATAAGGCAAACGACATCGATGGGATAGGGGCAATAGGTACAGTTGTGCCCCTCCTGATTGCATAATTCACACATATAGTCCGAATACTCATCCAAAGGTGGAGTAGCCGGAGTATATTCGGGCGAGCCATTCTCCCCTACTGACTCCTCTAAGATTGGGATATCTCCCACTTCCTCTTCTGGATCAACCCAAACATGATACTCGGGAGAAGCTACTTCTACTTGTTCTTCAGGTGCAACTTCATTAATGAAGTTTGGAACACTGGAATCGTCTAAAGAAACCAGGTCGATCGGGTTGATAGGGGTCCCCCTGTCCCATAACTTAGTGTACTCTGTGTTGTTCAATATGTCTATATCACAAAAACAGAAAGATGTCAAAAACAATAGCAGTACTAAGTCAAAAGCAAGTCTAACTAGGTTGTAACCCATCACAGTCCTACAATTTGAGCTGAAGCTCTGATACCATGCTGTCATGCCCCGACCAGAAGGGTGGGCCCAGAACGCGACTGATTTTTTTATTTTTTCTCAAAACTAAGACAACACTCAAACATTCTAACTGGGTCGGATCAACAGTTGGGTCCAAAGGTCACACATGATCCAACATGTGGATTCAAACATATACAATAAGTCTGATACGAACAAAAGTACAATGGCAACACATAACATGATCACATAAATCCAACAATGAATTGTCATTCAAAATCACATCAAAGTAACTACAGAAGCATAGTAGTTTTAAAACATGACATTGATACAAACTAAGTACCACACCTGGTACTTTACAAAAACAAATGGTTCCAAGAACCAGAAAGCAAAGATAAGGGTATTCCCCTCGGTGGGAATCCCAAAATACCGCCGCAGCTTATCCACCCTAAGCTTGAAAAAGAGGGTTCTCCTCCTCGGGTTCATCTCCTGAAAGGTGAGTGGGGTGAGCTAACTAGCCCAGTGAAGGAAATATAACAGTGCAATTTTAAAGTAAACAACAGGTTAGCAATAATCAACAATTGCAATATAATATTTCATGCGTGATAACAAATAAGCATAATATCATCATCAGTCCCATAATTCATCATTTCTTTTCCAATACTGCTATCATCCAATGCAACGCCTACCGACTATGCTGAGACCATTGTATTAAGTCCGATACGGTCAAAATATATCCTTGCAAGTACATCTCCGGCTCTCCCATAGCTGATTATGACATCCTCAAGTCAGCAACTTTCGACACCCATGGTCCAGTAGACGTAAACCATCTCTCAATATTGGTTCAATAGACAAGGGCACGTGGAAGCAGTCTTACACATTTCATATGATCAACATCATAGTATTTACCAGCAGCATAAGCACTCTTACCATAGTGCGTCAAGTCTATGCACATGAGTGGGTTTATCAAATCTGAAACCACTCATTGCTCATTATCCATATCAAATAAACCTGTTTACATTAAGCTGCAAAGTTAAACTCCCTCACCGTATATGTGTAATTTCGCGGTCTCTGTTTAAACAACACACAAGTGTACAATCAATATACATAGCATCAAATACATACACACAAGTAGTATTTTCGAAATCATATTTGTTTTCCAAAAATATCCAAGGTACATGGAATTGAGTCTCCTACTTGGTTTCTATCCTTTTAAATTACAAAAATCCACAGATAGAATAATAAGGTGCTTAGTCCAAAACTCATATTGTCTTCTGGGCATTGACTAGATTGACTTATTGAGTTAGGTGTAGATCCTCAGGTCACTTCTTGGTTGTCGTCTGGATGGGACCAGATCTAACATTTTGAGTTAGGCCTCGAGGTCACTCAATGCCCGACAAATATAGCGTCGGCCTGAAAGTGAAATCATTCAGTGCCCGACCAATAGAGTCGGCCTGGAAGTGAACACAATAGTATATACACTATAGTAATAAGAGAAGAGGATTAGTACAAATTTTAATTTAACAAGGGGTACTAAACATCACATGCAAACAATAACAATCAAACAAGAGCATTTTACACTTTAAAAACTGGGTCCGTCGGAACATGCCTCGGAACCAGGTACTGTGGCTTCAGATCATCCGACCCACACCTAAACTAGTCACTGACCTCGGATCATGGGTCTGACTTCAGATCGTCCGAAGATCGGGTCTCAGATCATCCGAAGTCCATCCGAACCGAAAAACAGAGAAAACGGGTCTCGGTGAGTCTGCGCACTTCGGAACATCCGAAGTGAGGGCTCAGAACGTACGAGTGGGTTCGGTCCTTCCGAGCTCTGCTCGAGTCGTCCGAATAGATTAGGCTAGCCTCGGGAGTAACTGGCCTTCGGGTGAAGCTCGGAACGTCCGAGGGGTGCTCTCGGACCGTCCGAAGAGATCGGACCGTCCGAGAGTCGTCTTCCTCCACTGTCTGCAACAGCAGACAGTGACGGCAGACACACAGTGAAATACAAATTCGGAAACAAAGGGTTTCCCGGACTCGGTTTTCACATCTAACCGATCCGATGGACTCCTCTTGGAGTCCTCTTTCCATAGGGAATGGTTTGGAGCTTTGAGGCTCACTGGGCCATCTGATTTTAACATCAAAACCTCACAGGTACAAGGGAACCCATGGTTTTCCTGAGATTTCAAACTGATTTTTCTTTCTCAAAATTAAACCAAAATCGGTTTTACTTGATTGTAAACCACCTAGAATTTGAAAAGGAACACAGTGGTTACCTTCACTGGAGTTCCTGGGCTAAAATCCGATCTTTTAAGAAGTTTTCCCTCTAAGGGACTGTAACTGAAATTGGGACGAAACAGAGGCAAGGTATGGAGTCTCGGCTGGGAAGAACTCAGAGCAGCTGAGAGGGAGAGAAAGATAGAAAGCTTGGGAGGTTGAACACTGAGTTGAGGGGCGGGATTTATAGAAATCTCACCGGAAAAAGGGGTCAGACAGCCACTACATGCAGGTGTGGCTTACGTCCGCTACAGTATCCGTTGGATTGGTTGCAGATTAGCCCTCCAACAGTTTCCAATTGGCAAATAAGTCCCCGATTTTAATAAAAAGTCGATTTTAAACTAAAAGCATGATTTTAAGAACTCAAAATTTTAAAATTTTAATCCAACCTTATAGATAAGTTGGGTTTTACAAACTTTGATCACCATAAAAATTTTGGGGTTTCTTTCATTAGAAATCATTGATTTAAATAAAAATCACATTTTAACACTAATTACTTAATTAAACAAATGTTAAATAAAGCAATTTAGAAGACTCATTTTGGGGTGTAAAGGAATAACTAGACCATTTTTAAAATGGTCTAACACAAAATACTAGTTTCAAAATTTATCTCATTTCCAAAACCCTTTAAAATAATTGTTACTCCCTTTCGGAGTTTTGACGGGCGGATTTAAATACTATTTTCTGAAGATAAAATTATTTTAAAATCAAAAATACAAATCCTTTATTAAGGAGAATATTATCAACCAATAATAATCACATAACAGCGTAATTTATAAAATAATAACTATAAGCGGTAAATTACCAAAATGCCCCTTCAGCTGAACAAGCTGGATCACTGAGCTTTCGAGCTCGGATTGGGCCACACTTGGGCTTTTCTCAAAGCCCTAACCGTAATCTTCGAGATTAATCGGATAAACAAGATTATTAAGCTAAACTACCCCTAATATGGGTTAGGGTATTACAACAAGTCCCACTAGTATCTATATTTTTTTTTTTTTTGTATGCAGGAAAATGGGGAAATTGATTGTGTCTTCATGGGCACAAGTTAAGGGGGAGAAACTTGTGATATTATAGGATTTAATATCATTGTACTTTTATTGGTTAAGGAGTGGTCATGTGTGAATATGTAATTTTGGAAAATTGGTGTAATCGGTGGATCTTAGGTTTTTGTCACGAAATTGACAAAGGGGGAGATTGAAAGTGTTCTGGTTCGTCTGAGTCACCCTTATTGTCAATTGCGTGACTCAGTTGGACTTGCCTTGGATGAATAAGAAAATCTACTATGAAGTCGAAGCGTCTACACCAAATACAGTATTGGCACACAGGTAAGTGAACCATAGGAGACCTTAGGCTAAGTCAAATACCTAGAAGTCAATTGGAAAATAAAGTGAATAAGTGACTTTCAGGCTCGAGGCCTCATGCAATCTGCCGAGGGCTCGTAGCCAGTTATGCTAAGCTGAGTGCAACTGACCCTATGTCGACCTGACTCAGTCACTTACAGTTTTAGAAAATTAAAATTTGTGACTGTTTAATTGAGAGGTAATTATGGTAAATTTATTGGAAGCTTATTATGGTAAACAAACTTATCCATGGTGAGATGTTGCCACATCTCTTAATATTTAAATTTGAATACCCTTGAGGAGCTGTCCATGACAAATATGGAAAGGCTCCTCCATGAGCTATAATCCATCTTACAAATCTTCCATCTAATCCTTGATTGATGGTTAAGATAAATGAATTGCAGATCATGCACGGTGAATATGAGTTGGCTAGTATCTGGTTGGTATCTGGATGGATTTTGTCTGATAGATTAAGCAGCACATATGTGCTGTCTTTCCAGAAATTACCACTGACGAGGCCTCATCAGAAGCAGCGAGACCTCTCGGGCGTGACTTACTGTAGAACTCATTCTGTCTTATAAAAAACAGTAAGCCGTGTGTTAGTGGTACCGAAAATACACAGAGAAAAAGCAAGAACAAGATTACAGTGTGTGATCAGTCGGCCTTCCCTCTAGTCACCTTCTTCATCATCCTTCTTAGTGGATGTTTGGATAATCACAACCCCAATCTTGATGAAGAGTAAGGTGTTCATATAGGACTAAAACCAGTCATACCCAAGTCCTACTGTTGTGCCGAGAAATACGTTGATGATGCTGATTTGATGGAAATGAGCACATAGGTTCAGTAAAAAAGAAAGAGCTTAAAGGAAAACGATTAAGGCCCAAGGCAAGTTTTCTTCTTGTTTTATTTTAGACATTGTAAAGTGGGTTAGAACAGTGTGTTCGAACCACTCTAAAAAATAGGTGTAGAGGATTAGACCAATTGGGCTGAACCTCTATAAAAAACTAGGTTATACTGTTTGGGTGTGAGACCCTTATATAGTATATTTGGGACGACCCTACAGTTGGGAAATCTGACAGTGGATGTAGGTTTGTTGAAACCGAACCACTATAAAATATTTGTGTTATATGTGATTGAATGCATGGATTGAATATTTTGTTTACTTAAAGTATAAATCGGTAAGAAAATTTTAAAGGGGAATTAAAATTGAAAACCGACCTATTCACCCCCCTCTAGGTCGTACATTACTCTAGTAACAGAATTTCATATTATAATTCCGTATAATGTTTATTCCGCAAGCTTAGCTTTAATGCGTGTGAACCGTTTTAGCGGATTTAATCCACGTACACGTATGGTTGGCCAGTTAAGGGCCGGGCTTGGAAGCTTGAACTTAGCTCGCGTTGTGACGTCCCGCTCTCTCTCACTCTTTATTTTCAAAAAAAAATAATTAGACTCTTATTTTCGGCGAGTGAAAAAGGGCGGGGCGTTACACCACCTAAGGTCATCTATGGGCAATTACCTTCTGTGATTTCCGTACACTTGCTGATCTTTTGAATCTTCATGCTTCAACCAACACTTGAGTCTTGAGCTTATACTCTTCAAAGCATTACTTCACCTAAGTCACAGAATTGACAAACATGTTACTCGGCAAATTGTGGCACTAACAATGTGTATTGGCATATGATAGTGTTTCTTGATATCTAATACATGTATCCACGTGATTTGTGCACAGATCTGAGTTCACTTACTCAGACAAGTGTTATAATTCTGCTCTTAAGATGTTATGCTCAAACACACATGTTAGCACCATACATCAATGATTTTGTTATCATCAAAACATCATCTTTTATCATGGGATGAAACCCTTAGGGCTCACAACATTAATTTACTAAAATATTTATATATTAATTAATACAACATGTATTAGCTACCATGTTTAAATCCATGGCCTATAATTTTCTAACATTAAAATCAAATTTGCATGTAGTGATCTGATAATTTGGACGTTTGGGTGACAATGGATAGAAATGCAGTAGAATGAAATGAGAATAAAAACAGACACAGGATTTGGGAAATGGAAACTTCCTTTTTTTTTGGTCTTTTTTATTGATTTTCTCAAATACCGATTGTACAATCTCTTTGGCGTGCATTCATAGGTTGGAAACTGCTAAAAACAAAGAGAAAAAAGGATAAAAGTGGGCAGAAACTACCTAGAACCGTCAAAATCTGCTCTAACCATCGGTATTTTTCACGTACCAGTCGACTGGTACTATTCATAGACTGTATTAGATGATGTACCAATCGACTGGTGCATCGACTGGTACTATCAGAGAACAATCTGTTCTTACAGATATGCGATAGTTGATGTACCAGTCGACTGCTATATCGAATGGTACTATTCACAGCCTATGTAGTTGATGTACCAGTCGACTGGTACTATTCACAGCCTATGTAGATGATGTATAGTCGACTCGTGCATCGACTGGTAGCATCATAGAGTGATCTGTAATACAATACAGTCACTAGACGATGTACCAATCGACTGGTGCATCGACTAGTACCCTTAAACACTTATTTTCTTCATTTTATTAAGTCTTTAAACAAAATATAACAAAAGAGAAAACATGAAAATACAATGGGTGATCCTCCTTGATCATGGATCCCCTTGTTCATGGGATTTAGGTCCCACTAAATCTTCAAAACTCCAGATGAGGGAACTCTTTAGCTCCCTTCTCCCAACTGTACCATCGCGACTGGCTTGGCAGCTGACCCTTCTTACCAATCCGGTAAGAATCATACGTCCCTCGCCTAGTCTCCATAACCTTCTTCTCCAATATGCAATTTTTAGATAGTGGATCCTCCCGCTCTACCCACAAATCATCAACGGTTGGTAGCAATGTCTCCTTGTCTGAATCTTCATCAAGCGTGGAAGGTTCAAACAATTTCAAGTTCTCAACATTGATGAACGAGTACATCTGCATATATGGTGGTAGATCCAACTGGAATGCATTGTCTCCAATTCTCTTGATGATTCTGAACAATCTATATCTAATGGGTTTCAGCTTCTTTCCTACTCCGTTCAACTGCTCTCTGCTCAGCTTCAGCCAAATAAGATCACCTTCTTGGAATGTACATTCCACTCGATGGCGGTCATTTATCTCTGTTGTGAACGCTGCAGATGTGACTCTACTTCTCTGTGCACTTTAGCTATCTTTTCAAGAAATCATTGAACTCTAGCTCTGTCCTCCTCTTCCCTTCCTTCAAACTGACAGTCCCCAAAGGTGAAAGCCAAATCAAAAGGGCTTTGAGGCAAGTAGCCTAAACAGACTTCAAAAGGTGACTTTTGTGTCGAGCTATGAATGGCACGATTGAAGGCAAACTGTAGATAGGAGAGACTAGTATCCCAAGTCTTAGGATACTTGAAAATATAGCCTCAAAGGAGGTGCGCCATAGTTCTGTTTACTACTTCTGTCTATCCATCAGTTTGTGGATGAAATGCAGTGTTCCTCTTCAGCATGGTATCCATCATTCCCCAAAGTGGATTCCAAAAATGACTCAGGTATCAACTATCTCTATCCGAGACAATCAACATAGGCAACCAGTAATGCTTCCAAACATGGTCAAAGAATAGCTTCGCTGTTGCCTCTGCTGCCTCTTATATCATTGTCTTCTTACAAGGGATGAGTTCTACCATCTTGCGGAACCGATCCACAATAAGAAACAGATATCCTATCCAGACTTGGTTTTCACTAAGCCTCCAAAAAATCAATCGAAATACTCACCCAGGGTCTTGTAGGTACTGGTAAAGGAGTATACAACCCTACCTTCCTGTTCGATGGCTTCGAAGTGTTGTAAAGAACGCAACCTCTGATATATCTAGCCACATCTAGCCTTATCTTCGGCCAAACTATATACCTCTGCAGATTAAGTAGTGTCTTCTCAACCCAAAATGTCCTGCCACTTGGGAGGTATGAGCTTCTCTAACCGACTGTAATTTGTCCTCGTCTTTCGTTATACACAGTTGTGACCCCTATACATCAACCCATCCTTTAGTTCAAACTCCATAGTATGACCTTGCTGTAGCTTCTCAAATACTATCTTAAAGTCTTCATCAATGTCATACCCTTGTGCATACTCAGTAAGGGCCATAGGCTGGATTTGCATTGCCATCGTGAGAGCGGAACTCCTCTGTGTAGGTGGTCTAGACAACATATCAGCCAGCTTATTCCTTGCTCATTTCTTGTACTTTATCACCAGATTAAACTGTTGCAAACATGACATCCACTTCATATGACGAGCTTACTGCAATTTCGATTGAGTTTATAAAAACTGAAGGGGTATGTGGTCGGTGTGGATTATGACATCCTTCCCCAATAGATACACACGCCAATGCTTCACCGCTTGGTGCAAAGCATACATCTCCTTGCCATAAGTGGGGTAATTCATCACCGGTCCACTGAACATCTCAGAATGATAAGCCATGGGCTTCCCAATTTGCAACAATACAACCCCCATGGCATATGTATATGCATCTGCCTCAACCTCAATGGGGTAATGCAAATTTGGCAATGCCAATACTGGGGCTTCAGAAATCTTCATCTTCAATAACTGAAATGTATAATCTTGCTTCTTCGTCTATTCAAACTTTTGACTGGCCTTTGTTAATGCATGTAAAGGCGCTGCAATATGTGAAAAGTGACGAATGAACTTCCGTAGATATTGACAAGCTCCCATGAAGCTCCTCACTTCAGTTACCGATCGAGGTACATGCCATTTAGTAATGACCTCAATCTTTGGAGGGTCTACCTTCAACTCCCCTGGTCCAACTACAAAACCCAGGTACACCAACGACTGCTTCCCAAATTCACACTTCTTTCCATTCAGCTTGAGTTGATTCTCCCTCAACACCCCAAACACCTTACTCAAATGAACAATATGCTCCTCCCATGACTTGCTATAAATTAAAATGTCATCCAGATAAACTATAACAAAATCTTCAATGAAAGGATGTAATACCTCATTCATTAATCGCATGAAGGTTGCCGGAGCGTTGCACAATCCAAATGGCATAACCAGCCATTCAAATAGCCCCTGCCTTGTCTTGAATGCAGTCTTCTAGGTGTCATCCTCACGAACCTGGACTTGATGATAACTAGACTTCAGGTCCAACTTAATGAAAAAGTGTGCTCCTTGTAGTTGATCCAACAGGTCATCAATCCTCGGTAATGGATATTGATTCTTGATGGTTATCTTGTTCAATGCCCTATAATCAATGCACATTCTCCAGCCACTGTCCTTCTTAGGCACCAATAATACTAGAGATCCACAGTGTGAACAACTCGGTTTGTAGACTCTGCGCTCCAATAACTCTTGGATTTGTTGCCGGATCTCATCATTCTCTGTGATGGAGGTGCGATATAGACCCAAGTTAGGTAGGGAAGCATGTCCTACTAACTATATGTCATGCTCTACAGGTCTCCATGGTGGTAGACCTTGTACCTCATCGAATAGCTCCTTGAATGTTAGCTTGACTTTCTCAACTTCAGTTTCTGATTTCGGGGGTGAGTAATACTGTAGAGAGTGCCACTTTAGCTGGTGGCTATTCCTGTGGTCTGATCATCAATAGGATAAACTTCCCACAAGCATTCACCATCCTCTTGGCCTGTGTAGCTGTGACCAAAGTGGTTGTGGTCTGTGGTTTGCAAGCATTGACATGAAACTCCTTTCCGTCCTTCACAAACTGATAGTTGCGCTGCCGTTTGTAATGAATGGCATCTCGATCCCACAAGTATGGACTGCCCAAAATAACATGGCACAGGTCCAATGGAACCCCCTCACATGTCACCTCATCAATGTACTTTTTGTGATGGCAAATTTAATGGCGCATTGCTTGTGATCTTCATGTCCACATATTTGTGTATCTGTGCCAATAGATAGGGTCGTGGATGTGCTATAGTCACCAAACCAATCCTTTGAACCAAACACTCTGAAATGAGATTTTTCTGGCTTCCAAGGTCGGCTATTGCCTCAATCACACTTTGCTTCACTTGAATCTGCAAGTGAAAAAATTCTTCTTTTAACTCAGATTTCTTAGAAGTCTCTGCAGTCTTTGCCATGAGTGAGAGTTTACTATCAGCGGTCTTCAGCTCTTCAATCTCTTCCACTTCACGAACATTCAACACTGTCTTTTTGTCCTTCTTCGGGCGTTGTTCAGGATGTAGTTTCCAGCATTTATCATTTGTATGACCAACTCCTTTGCAGTGGTCACAAGTAAGACCTTTTGCATTACTCAACTTCCTCGGCTGACTAGACTCACCCTTGTTATTTTCACCCATACCAGCTCTTCTTTTGAAATTCAGGTTGACTTCAACCCTATCAGATTTCTTGTTCTTTGCCTCTATGTCAATGTCCTTCACTATAGCTTCATCGATGGAGCTAACTTTGAATATTTTTAGCTCCCTATGAATGTATTCAGGTAAACTAGCCACATACTTCATACAAACTTCAAAATTTGTGATAGAGATGCCCAGTGCAACAGCCTGAGTGTGAAACTCAGTGGTGTACTCTTAAACCAATTAACCAGATCGTTGTCTCAAGTACTGACACCTAATCCACCGGTCATCCTCATGTCCAATTGGGTAAAACTGTTTCTGAACCAAATTCTTAAACTTACTCCAAGTTAAACCTGATATGTCATGGTGCTTCACATATGCGTTCCACCATGTCAGTGCATGTCCTAAAATCTTCAATTTTGCAAAACTGATTTTCTGTGCACTGGTGTACACATAGAGAGTAAAATAGTTCTCCATTTGTTCCATCCAATTGTCTAACTTATCCGCATCAACTACACCTTCATAAGTAGGAATTTCTAGTTTGAAATCTACACTGAAAGGTTTCTTACCGGATTGGTCGGCTCCCAACAAGAATTCCTGGGTCTGCTCGACCTCTTCCTCTTCTTCTTCCGCCTCGTCTGTCTCATCTGCATCCATCAGTTCGATCCTCTTCTTGTTGGATGAACTTATAGACGTCTATTTCAGAGAGGATATCGAGGCGGCACCTTCCACTAGCTTGGTGACTAACTCCGTTAATGTTGTCACTTGTTCTTCCAATTTGGAGAAACGCTCATTCAATCGTTGTTCGCAGCCATGTCCGACTTTCTCAAGATTTTCCTTCTTTCTGAACAAAGGGGCTCTGAGATTTCTTCACTGGACTTCTGGTATTGATCACGTGTCAAGACCATATGCCCTAGGCTTCCCAAAAGAAGACGAAACCTTGCTCTAATACCAACTTGATCCGATAATCCGAACGTTTGGGTGACAATGGATAGAAATGCAGCGGAATGAAATGAGAATCAAAGAGAGATACAGGATTTGGGAAGTGAAAACTTCCTCTTTTTGGTCTTTTTGATTGATTTTCTCAAATACCGATTGTACAATCTCTCTGGCGTGCATCCACAAGTTGGAGACTGCAAAAACAAAGAGAAAAAGGGATAAAAGTGGGCAAAAACTGCCCAGAACCGTCGAAAAGTGCTCTAACCGTCGGCAGTTTTCACGTACCAATCGACTGGTACTATCAGAGAACAGTTTGTTCTTATAGACAGGTGATAGTTGATGTACCATTCGACTGGTACTATTCATAGACTGTGTAGTTGATGTACCAGTCAACTGGTACTATTCATAGTCTATGTAGATGATGTACTAGTCGACTGGTGCATCGACTGGTACCATTAGAGAGTGATCTGTAACATAGTACAATCACTAAACAATGTACCAGTCGACTGGTGCATCTACTGGTACCCTTAAAGACTATTTTCTTCATTTTATTAAGTCTTTAAACAAAATATAACAAGAGACAAATCATGGAAATACATGAAAATACAATGGGAGATCCTCCTGGTTCATGTAGCCAGCCTCAAGTGATATGGAGAGATGAAAGGGCTAGTGAGTCCCAAGAGATCAAAAGAATAAGAAAATAAGCCCATCTAGAAGGAGAAATAATTCGTTGGAATTAATTCCTAGTAAATTAAGTAATTAATATTTTATATAATTAATTTGTATGATGAGGATAGATTGGCTTGAAAGATCTACACATGTAAAGAAAGCGCACCAAAAATTGATTTGAAAAAACATCTTAAGTATGATTTTAAAGGCTACGAAATCTTAACCATTCATCTGACTTGGGCTTGAAATGATTTGAAATTGACTATGAATCCAAATCACTTAATAATAATGAAAATAAGAAAGATAAAAATTTTATATGGGATCGATACGAAATTTATTCTCCAATTAAGAAAAAAATAATTTATAAAGAATAGTTTCTCGATATACATGCATGCCAATGTAGAAAGATACAGGATTAGAGATTATACAACACCAACCAAATATTTGACCTTTCAAGGGTCTAGATTTTGGTCATTCTAAATTTGTGATTAAATTGTAAGTAAATAAATTATACCAACTTAAATATTTTAGACATTAAGTTATTAAGGATGATTTTTTATGTAATCTAAAAGTGTATCTTTATTATTTACTTGTGATGTTTGAGTTTCAAATGGATCTTTTTTATTGGCTCTATATGGCTATAATGTTTTTGAAAAACTGACTGGTGTACAGAGAAGTCTTCTTTATTAAGTCAACATATAATTTTTTTTATTTTTAAAGTGGATTTAAAAAAATTGTTAAAAATATTTGCGGAGATGAATAAAATTGTTTGAACAAAATTTGCAAATAAAATAATGTTCAATCTAATTGTAATGTCATACTCAATAGAACCCTTGTCATTTGAAAACACTGGATTTGTTAATGTGGACACTAGGGCCATTGATCCATTCTCAAATTCTTCATCAGTGAATTTGGATCCAGTGGAGCAGATTGACATAGTTTACATGGAGCATTATAATTGATTGCCATGGCTTACATGGAGCATTATAATCGAGGAACCCACAACTGGACTCCATCTAATGAATCATCTCTTCTTAGCCCAAGAAAGGTCCACTTCTAATCGAATGTAGCTACATGCTAAGAAGAAGCCCACTCAAAAGGAGGCCAGACCTAAGCAAGCCTATTCAAGAAGCCCAAGAAAGGTCTGCTTCTAAAGTCTCTCCACTCCTTTCCGACACATGAAATCCTAAAATCCCTCATTATTGGCATGTTTTAGAGAATTTGGACAACTCTCCAACTTGTAGAGTTTTTGGAGATTAGAAGATAATTTTGAATTCTTCTGTGGATAGTTAGTTTCCTATTTTTAGGGATTTCCTTTGTCATGGTCGAATATTACATTCTTAGAATCAAGTATTGCATATTTTCTTTCGATTTTTAGTTAGAAAATTCAAAAATCACATATGGTGTGGTCGACCATGGGAAAGGATTTATTGGTCTTTTTTTTTTTCTCTATAAATACTCTTGTATTTTCGAATTTACTACACATAGAATAAAATTTCATCTTTGGAGAAAACTCTTGGAGTATCTGGTGGGTTCTAGCCTTTGGAGATCTAACTTTTGAATTGTTTTTACAAGTAAGTACCGCCTTTTTCTTTTATGTTTAATTAATGCTAAGGAATTTTAGATTAAGAGTTTTTATTCATAATCTTTCATCTCTTTAATCACATGCTCCTGCAATCATATTAATTGGATTAATTGAGACCTTTATCTAAAATCCATTAGTGTAATTAAACTTTTGGGAACCTTGTTTCGGTCTTGGATATGTTCAATGGATCCTTGACTAAGGTAAAATCCTTTCACAAACTATGAACGGCTACGTGGGCTCTCAGATGCCATAAAATGGAAACATTTTGCACTCTGAAATTGCAACCTACCGGCGAATCTACCCTAGGCCTGCATCTGTTGGTCATTAGAGCTTCTAATTTCTTTCAGTGTGTAACACCCCGCCCTTTTCACTCTAATTTTCAGAGTTTATTTTATTTTATTTTTTTAATATAATAATCATGTGATCGGGGCGAAGTGTCACGACGCGAGTTAAGTTCGGATCTCTAAATCCGAACCTTAACTGGCCAAGCCCATGTGCGTATGAACTAAGTCCATAAAACTGATCCGCACATGGTATATATATAACTTGCGGAATTAACTTAGTCTAAATCTAACTGAGGTTATAATAGAACCTATGACTAATCCAATTTTCCATTCTTAGATAGCAAAGTACATAACTTATTTTCCAAAATTACTAATCAATCTTAACTAATCGTTTAATCAAAACATCCAACATAAAACAAACCATAGCATCTATCTTAACTACTTATTACAAGCCAACATAACTAATTACCAAATTACATTGTTCAAATATATGAAATATCAAGTCCATAAAATAGTCCATTCATAATCCATTCCAATCATTCAAACCGCCCAAGTTTCCGTACTTGGTCCTCTTCTCGATCCACGTTCTTCCCTTTCCCTGCATCATCCACTAAGGATATAGATAGGACATTAGATCAACGCGCCCAGTAGTGTTTCCGAATAGGGCTACCACATGGTTAGTCAAAAACATGCAGATAATATAATAATAATACATGTGTGTCAAAATTCCATAAAACATGCTATGTATGAAATGAACATGTAATGAGTCCCACCCATCACCATTCAACATAGCCATCACTTGACGGGATTCTCATCGTCAAGGTAACCCACAGTGGTCTTTCAGACGCCCCGATGGAGTGTGGCATCCGAATTCCTCCTGATGGGATTCTCATCATCAGGGTACCCCACAGTGGTCTTTCGGACGCCCCGACGGAGTGTGGCCTCCGGTTACAACACCATCATCCCATGCCATGTATGAGATGTCTATGCAAACATGTAACTTTACAATCATATAAGATATCAAAATCAACATAAAAACAGCATATTAAATAGTGGTTACAACAAAGGTAGGAAACCTACTATAGTTTACTTTGTTCGACCCTTCCTTTGGACCGTCTTCCGATCACGGCTTGTACACCGTTCTAAAAATCCGAATACCCTATGTACATGGCAGCAAGTTAATCATTTATCCACCTAATTTCCAGCAAAGCTTAATGTTCCAAGAACCACTTAGTGGGGTTCGGCCAAAGCCATAGCCGAACCTCATCCATTAAAACTTTGGTCATTCTTTTATTTAATTAAAACCATCTAATTAACCCAAACTTCTAAATGAACCTTGGTAGGGTTCGGCCATACATTATGGCTGAACCTTACCACTTTGGTTTTAGCCCATTTATGCAATCATATGATCATTTTATTTTTGATCATTTCAGCCATAATTACGATTGTGCCATTGAGACCAACCTTTGCTTTAAATTAGCTAACTTCCATCGCCTAATATAAAACCATCTTAGTGGGGTTCGGCCATACACATGGCTGAACCTCACCACTTAATTTGATCCTTCTTAAACCCTTCATATCTCCATATAAACTAACCACTATGTCCAACAATTACCATTAGTGGGGTTCGGCCATACACATGGCCGAACCTCACCAATCTGATTTTTATCCCCACTTTCCATCATTCATGTTGGCTGATTACTTACCCATACTAATTCCATAAACAAACATATATTATTCTTAAATCAAAGCATATAAATATTACCTAATGTCCATCATAAACTTAACCCAATTATTCAACAAAACAGTCCATGGGGTTCGGCCATACATATGGCCGAACCCTAGGGTTCTCTTTACACAATGCTTCCATTAATTATGTACATGTTAGGCTCCACATCTTAACCATGGAAACTACCTGATTCGGCTATCTCATAATTGATCCAAAATAGTAAACTTAATTCCATATAAAAATCCTTTAAAACCCCCACTTCAAAATATGGATTTTTGTCTTTCAAACACCATAGAATTCACCAAATTTTCTCATTGGGTTCAGCCATCCAAAGGGCCGAACCCTATGGTCCATATTTTTCCACTTTAAAACATCATATTCCTATATTTAAACCATTGATGGATCTGGCCACACAAAGGCCGGATCACATTTTCTTAATCAATCTATTAAACAAGGGTTCAAAATGCACTTACTAATACCGCGTCTCCTTCGATTCTTTTGACTCCTTCCTTGACCCTTTATTTCCTTGACCTCTCCTTCTCTCTTACTGTTCTTTGGGCTGAGACTGATTTTGCTGCAAGCTCCTTGGGATAATTCAGCCAGATGATATGGATTTGAGGGAGAAAGAGAGAGAAAGAGAACTTTGGTCTTGAAATTGATAACCTTGTTGCCAAAACCCTTTTTGCTGATTTTTTTGTCCAGATGAAAGAGATCAGCCTAAGACTGATTGAAGCTAATCAACTAGCTGCTGCTCTTGGTTGTGAGAATGGAGAAAACGGCAAAGAGAAAGAGAGAGAGAGAGAGAGAGAGTGAAATGGGCACCCTTTGTTTAATCAAAACCAGCCCAAGGTTAGCCTTGTGTAACTCCCATTGCCTTAACCCTAAACCTTATGTTACTTGGGGGTTTCATCATGAGATGAAACCTCCCCATGCTCCCAACGTCCCTTGCTGGTTGGACTTGTGTAACCCCCCTTCTCTCATTACCATTGCATGTGAGAGTTTCATTTGAAAATGAAACTCTCCTAGGCTCCAACGGTTTTAGCCCTAGCTTAATTTGTATCACCTTCATCTTCCATTAGTGAACCGTTTGGGAGTTTCCATCCTTGAGATGAAACTCCATGTCCATTCATTTCTCATGCTTGATTTGAATATTTGAAATAAGTAACTCCTCACCCTTGATGCAGCCCATGTGTAACCGGCACCTCTTAATGCTCATCAACGTCCCATGTGATTCCATTTCATCTTTGAGATGAAACTCTTGCCCTACCTTCAACATGTAAACCAAGAGTTGAATTTGAAATGCCATTATCTCTTTGTGTAACTTCATAAACAGCAGCTCCAACTTTGGGGGTTACTTGCATGAAAATAATGATCCATACTACTCCAACGTGCATCACAATTTGAATTTGAAATGCACCCTCACCTTTGTAACTCCCATGTAACGCCACTCCCATTCATGTCTATCTTAGGAGTTACATACATGAAATCACCTTGCAGCTCGCATTTTTATTGAGTTAAAATTTGCAACCAGCTCATACCTCCATCTTACACTCACCTCACTCATTAAAAATACATATTCATCCAACTCATTTATTCAACTCACCCAACCTAACTCATTCATTTAATTTAACTTAACTAATAAATTCAACTCAACTAAACCCATCATTCATTTCAACTCAAACCAAACTCAAGCAATTAATAAACTTAAATTAACTAAGCTTGAACTCAATCCATGGTTAATCATGCCATTCACGACCCATTGGGTCCCATCTAGCCATTTTGACCCATTTATCAAAATTTGACCCAAATATGATTCTTGACCCGTTTAAATTCATCTTATCCATTTATTTGTTTTGTAAACAAACTACCATCCTTTGGGTCTTCATTGAGCCATTGACCCATTTAAATTCAAATCAATTTTATTACAATGGCAATTCCGTAAATATGAATAATTTCATATAAAATAATAACTTTGAAATTCCAGGGTGTTACACAGTGTAGGGGTGAAACTTGGGTCCTTTGAGGGGGTTTCTGTCTCTTCTTAACACATTCAACATCCATCTCATGGGCGAAGTGAGACAATTCCCACACTCCCATGTGGGCGAGGTGTTACAAGAACCCTTTTATGATCCATAATCGGCTGCGTTGGGTCTTTCAGAGACCATACCCTGAAACAGCACGCCCACTGGCGAATTTTTAAAATTTGACTGTAGACTTTCATCACAGGATATCTCCACAGACTTTGTATTGAGCCTTCTGTGGGGACCTAGACAAAGTTTGATTATGTTTTTGTGGTAGTGGACCGATTCTCCAAGATGGCCCACTTCATTCCTTCTAAGAAGTCAGTCGGCGCTACTCATGTCGCTACATTGTTTTTCCATGAAGTAGTGAAATTGCACGGTGTGCCCAAGTCCATTATTTTAGACTGGGGGCACCGAATTCTTAAGCCATTTTTTGTTGTGCCTTAAGCGAGGTGTTGAGTTTAAAAATCTTACATTTTCACCCTTTAATTATGATTGAATTAGCATGATTTTGTATTTAAAAGATACGTTTAATAGTTTTTTTTAGTAATGTAGATAAAAAGATGGAAAAACAGGAAAGAAGCATAAAACAGTGGATAATTGCCGGAGGAAAACTTAAAATGGAAATTTTGGAATTTCATAATTAATTCATGCCACTTTAGGGTTTTAAATGTAAATTGAATAATCCGGATCCATTTATGAGAGTTTGGATTAATTCAATACTTAGATTTATAAGTGGTTTGATTAATTATTTAATTTTAAGAGCATGTTTGCAATCAAAGAGGCCAAGGGTTGAAAGCAAGATCCATGGGCCAAAGATCCATTGCAATTGGGCCAAGCTTTGCTTCAAATGCCAGACATTGGGCCAGGCCAAGCACTCCATTTTCATTTCCCAATGTGGGCTAGGCCAAAGTGAATCCAAGCCCAGTAAGCCCAAGACTCCAGTCCAAGAAGTCCAATTCAAGATCCAATGCTCCAGATCCAAATCCAAGTTCACCACTCCAAGACCAAATTCATTTTAGGTCCAAAACCCAAAAGTCTATCAACCGATCCAAACCGTTCATTTCATGCATTTCATTCATCTCATGCATTTCATATCATCAAACCCTAGATCCACTTAGTCATTCCAACCCGTTCATGCATCATGATTAGATCTAGGACATCCAAACCATCCATCATATGGATAAAGCTTAGGATAACGATCATCCATACATCATCTATCCATCATTCACTTAGATCACCCATCACCCATTATAGCCATTAGATCTAGGCCAAATAATCATAGCCATCCAATCATAAACTCTAGATCCAATGCAAAAACCCTAGATTTTAGCATCTCATGTGCATATTGCATTGCATCACACGACACACACAATGCTAGAAATCCATTCATGCACATACTCCATGGGAAATTCCTAAAATTCCTCTCCAAGCTTGCCACCTCACCTAGATCCAAACTTGTCTCCCAATCCAATCCAAACATAGCCATACACGATTTTTGCTTATCTCCTCTCCATCAATTTGTAATTTCCTAGGTCAACCCTCCACCTCATCATCCCATCATCTCATCCATTCATTCATCCATCCATTTAATCCTAGCCGTTCATATCGTTGCACAACCCAAAACCCTAAACACAAGCCATTTTCGAAAATCTATTTCCTTAATCCAATTCCTATTTCTTCTCCTCCATTGCTTAGCCAACAAGCTAGCTTGGATCCCAGGCCACTAAAATTCGACCATAGTGCTGTGTAACCCTAGTTTTCTAGTTGTTAATCCAAGCCACCCATGTCTAGTTAGATTAAATACCAACCTTTCATCCATCAACTTGAACCTAAATTTAATCCTAGCCATCCATCCAATTCCAAGTCCTATAAATGGCTCAATATCCCATAAGCGAAACTCGAATTTGACTCTGAAGCCAAAGAGGACCAAAGGATTGGAGAGAAGACCAATAAAAGACACAGAGATCTATAGTGCCATTTGAAATTTTCAATGAGTTTCTTATTGCAATTTCAATTTCCATCTTTCTTGTATTCATTCAACCCTATATTTAAGTTTTCCAATAATAATCAAAAGAAATCCATTTAGAATCATGAAACATCCAATTCTGATTTCCTTTTATGATTGTTTTTGAGTTGATTTTAAGATTGTATGCTTTAATTATTTAATTGAACATGAAACAGTCAGGACTTAGGTTATAAATGTTAAATTTAAGTTACTAAGGTTTGATTTTATAAATTAAAGTTTATGATTTTTAATATTGATGATAAACATGAACTGGATCTTAGATTTTTACTCGAATTTCAAATCTAGGGCGTTTGTTTATTTAAATATGTTTATTTTATTTCACTTGAATGTTGTATTTTATTTTTTTATTTTTAAACCTTTATTATGTATTTATTTCATGTACTTAAAACCTCCCTAACAGTTTGATTAACTAGTTAAGATTCAATTTAATTAGACTTTGATTTTGTGAATTAGAATTAGTGTTAAGATTGGTTATAAACTCTTCATTAAAGTATTACTTTAATTACTTTTAATCATTGTTCTAAAATTGTAGATTTATTTTCAATGGAGATTTGCATAACTTGGAAATATGCTTTTAAGATTAAAATTGATTTCTATCCTAGATTTAATTTTGAATCTTGGTTTTCTAAGAAACATAAAAATTGAAGCATGTGTATTTTAAATTTCATATATTTTGAATGTTTCTTTTAGATTCGACCTCGCACTCAATCATTGTACTATAAATGGTTCGTGCATTTGCAAGATTTACAAATTTAAAACATCAACAAGAGGGTTGGGGATGAAGCTCAAGTTTAGCTGCACGTTTCACCCCCAAACTGACGGCCAAACAGAAAGGGTCAACAAGTCTCTTGGGAACCTTCTCAAGAGCCTTGATGGAAACAAGCCGAGGCAGTGGGATGTAGACCTACCTCAAGCCGAGTTCCCCTGAAACTACTCATGGAGCCGCACCACCAAGCACAACCCATTAGAGGTTGTGTACGTCTCTATCCCGTGTTTTGTTTTGGAATTATCACCTTTTCCACTTACTGGTACCACCACCCAGAGCGCAACAGAAAGCGTTTTTGAAATCTAGAAGATCCACAGAGATGTGTTAGCCAGAATCGAGGAAAGCAACAACAGGTACATGGTAGATGCTAATCAAAGAAAGCAGCTTGTTCATTTTGAAGAAGTGACTTGGTATGGGTCCATATCAAGAAGGATAGGCTTCCAAGAGGCAAGCACACTAAGTTGAAGCAATGTAACATGGGGCCATGCAAGATCTTGTGTCGCATCAACAAAAACGCGTACAAAGTCGAGTTGTTAGATGATCTCAACCTTTCAGAGACCTCCAACGTTTGGGATCTGAAGCCCTATCATGCAGATGAACCACTTCAGCCAAACGCCCAGCCCAACTAGAGGGCGAGTCCTCTCAGTTGGGGGGAGATTAGGACTGTAACTCGGGTCGGGCGGGCCGAGTTTTAATAAACCCAACCCTAACCCGACTCACACCACATTGAACCCGACCCGACCCGACGCCACCCCAATCAAAAACTCGATTTAGTGAACCCGACCCGACCTGAGATTGTAATACCCTTAACTCGACCCGGCCCGAGATTGTAATACCCTTAACCCGACCTGACCCGAGTTGGAAAAAACCTTTTTATAAGACTGTCATTTGGGGGAACCAACAGTATAATATAGAAAGGGAAAGTGGAATGACAACAGTAGAGTAGTGGTTCGGATACACCAAAATGGGGCGAGAGTAAAGCAAGTAAGAAGAAGATGAGAATGGTTAGTGAGAATGAATGAATGAAAGTAAGGAAAAAAAAAAGTGCGACGAAAATCAGAGGAGGGAGGACCTGGAGAGGGGTTGAAGGAGATTGGGTTGAAGGAGTTCATTCCAACCACAGTCGACAAGGAAGTTGAAGCCGTCACCTGAACTGAAGTTCCCATTTCTCCCTCTATATCTCTGTCTCTCTCTGTGGCGGGAAAAGAAAAAGAGGAAGTGGAAGAGGCTGCCGAATGGGTTTCGATTAGGGTTAATGTATTCAGGGTGTTATAGTTTTTATAAGTTATGAATTCGGGTCGGGTTTTTTCAGGTCGAGTCGGGTTTTTTCTAGTTGGGTCGGGTCGAGTTGAAATTTAAATTCATTAGCCCAACCCGACCTGAATTTTAATCAGGTTTTTTTTCCTAACCCAACCCGACCCGAGTTTACAATTTCTATAACCCACCCCACACTTTTTTCGGGTCGGGCCAAAATCCAACCCAAGTTTCAGCTCTAGGGGAGATGATGGGGACACTGGGGCCATTGATCCATTCTAAAATTCTTCATCATTGAATTTGGATCCAATAGAGTAGATTGTCATGACTTACATGGAGAATTTTGATCGAAGGGCCCACAACTGGACTCCATCTAATGAATCCTCTCTTTTTATTTGTTGATGCCCAGTTAGTCCAAGTATAATAGATTGGCCTGCTAAGAAGAAACTCAATCCGAAGCAGGCCAGACATAAGCAAGCCCTCTCCAAGAAGCCGAAGAAAGGTCCAAGTTCTGAAGTCTCTCATAATGTGCCAAGTGTCCAAAGGAGAATGCATTGGCAAAGAAAGAAAAGAGAGTAAAGGGGTTCGAGAGAGGAGTTGGCACCATTCCCAATAAGGAATACATGTTGCTGCATGGAGAGTATTTCTCTCTGACCATGGGAAATTCTTATTTTTTTGGTTTTTTCCTAGTTTCTCTCTCCTAAATTCTCTCAAAAAATTTCTCTCCATATTCTCCACTCCTCTCCAACACATGAAATCCTAAAATCCCTCATTCTTAGCGTGTTTTAGAGAATTTGGACAACTCTCCAACGTGTGGAGTTTTTGGAAGATTAGAAGATAGTTAGTTTCCTATTTTTAGGGATTTCTTTTGTCATGGTCGAATATTACATTCTTAGAATGTGTTGAATATTTTTATAGGATTTTTAGTCAGAAAATTTATCCAAAAATCCCACATGGCGCGGTTGACCATGGGAAAGGATTTATTGGTCGTTTTACTTTCTTCTCTATAAATACTAATTGTATTTTCGAATTTACTACACATTGAATAAAATTTCATCTTTGGAGAAAACTCTTGGAGTATTTGGTGGCTTATAGCCTTTGGCGATCCAACTTTTAGATTCTTCTTACAAGTAGCGGCTTTTTATTTTAAATTTAATTATTTCTATGGAATTTTAGATTAAGAGTTTTAGTTCATAATCTTTCATCTCTTTAATCACACGCTTCCGCAATCATATTAATTAGATAAAATTGAGGCCTTAATCTAAAATCCATTAGCGTAATTAAATTTTCGAGAACCATGTTTCGATCTTGGATATGTTCAATGGACATGTGACTGTGACTGAGGTAGAAAAATTATTAAAAATATTATAAAATTCCCCAAAAATGGTAAAATGCCAATGCTCAATGTGTATCCATTACTAGTCAATACGTGAGCACGTTGGTCCTGGACAATATCTATTGACTGATTTCTAACTTTGAAAGGATTTTATAGAAAATCAGTTATTAAGGTGTGTTTCACAAGTAAGTAGATTTTAAATTTAGCAGATTGGAAAAAATCAAATTAGATTAAAATATTGTCGTTTGATTTTTTTTGAAGATGGAGAGATTGGTTATTACTAGAGTAGAAAAGGTCCTTAAATAGTAAAGGATACTGTTAAATAGGTGTTGAACAAACACTTTGGCCGATAATTTTCTCTCTTACGATATTTGCAAAAAATTGTAAAAATGTCCAAAAAATTTATGGTAATTTCAAAAAATTTGGGGTGTCTTGAATATGTAATTTTTTCATTAAATATCGGTCCTTTACATATTCAAATTATTTATTTAAGTTTTGAAAATGATTAGTATTAAAATTAACAATAAAATGAAGAGAAATGATAAAAAAAATTTAAATTACGAAAAATTCTGTAAATTTTTTGATAAATTTTGTGATTAGTAGTATGATTTTTTAAATTTTATTCCTAATTTCATAAGCCACCTAAATTTAAATGAGGTCATTAACAAAACTAATTTAAATGAAAAGTGTTAAAAAGTACACCAATTACATCAATATGCATACAAAAAAAAAAAACATCAAATACATAAAAAGTACACAAAATACATCAAAGAATCACCAAATTTTCTGAAAAAAATATAACATCACTATGGATCAATCACTTCGTAGGGATAACTGGGCACGTGAAAATAAAACCTTACATATTTGTCTTCCAGAAGTTGTTCATTGGTCGACGTGTTCTCGGATGCTGTTGACAATGGATACTGTTACTGCCAACTATCAAACGAGGGTTGCGACTGGTGATCAGAAATAGACATAAACTACATATTACTTGACAACGAGCCTGTGTCCATGTGCCCATATCCAGATTGACCCCAATATCCTGTGGGCATATATCCAAATCAAACATATCCTACACTCTGCCCTGGCATGTTACGCTTGCAGTTGGTTGCAATGCATGTCTGACTCATCAACTTAATGGCGTACTTCTTCAACATTGGTGAGATGTTTCCAAAATATGTCCACCATTGGGTCGCGCTCATCACCGTCATCTCTTTCAGCCTAACGTCGGCGGGTTCATAAGCAAATGACTCCAAACGGTTCTCGTATGGGTGTAACTAAAAAAAAAAACACACAATTAGTAATACCGGATAATGAATATAACTCAAATGATCGAGAATGACATCATAATAAACAAAAGTAATACATCTCTGAAACATGCCGCCCGTTCACCAGGATGCATGACACCCGTAATCTCCATCGTTTGTCTTACACAGTTACAAATTGAGTCGTTAGGCAGCTCTAAGCCCAATTCATTAGGTTTTTTCGAAAATGGATTCAAATAATATGTTGCCAAGTGAAATACAGTACCATTAGCAAAAACATAAGATTTGCACAATAATATGATATAAACACAAATAGCAAATGAGAAACTAACTTGCAATGAACTGTGGGTTCGAGATGATGAACTTTTCAATTTGTCTATCGATGATTACCAAGAACTGCTCCGGAGGTTTAGTTTTCTTGACGTCGGCTTTGGCCTTTATGATGGTTTCAAAGACATAAGGCAGCATTGGCTTCTTGTCTCCGTCTACAAATCGGAGTGTTGTTGCTATGGGAGAAGAGATGTTGATGGAAGCTACGACACTATCCTAGAACGGTTTAGATACAAATAGGTGTCTAATGTTGTGGTAATATCTTACGTGCTCTTCGTTCCTCATGTTGAACGCATTTACGAAGGACCTGTTATGCGACACCTTCATCAATCCATCCTTACTTCTTAAGAAGCTCTGCATAGTAAGGAATAATGTGGGGAAACGTGTTACCACAGTTCGCAGTAGTCCAAGACGCTTCGTGTACTTCCTCATAACCTCTAGTATTTTAACATGGTTGTATATAAAGGTGGTAACGTCCCCACACCACTCAATGAGGTTCCCAAATTCCATCACATCAGTAAAGACTTTGAGGATCAAGTCAATGTAGTGGGCCGTACAGGGGGTCCATAAGATCCACAGGTACATGTTCTCGACCTTCTTCCATCCCAACTTATAGCTCAGACTATTGTCCGTTACAATTTAGACAAAATTCTCGGGACCAACTTCTTCACAGACAGACAACATCAATCTACATATAAAATCTCCATCATTAGTTTTATCCAATGTGTCAAACGATTTATGAAACATTGTGCCTAATTGATTATAAATTAGGAAGTTGACGATACTCCGGTCACCGTCACTCTTCCAGCCATCCGTCATAATGGTTATTCTTGTATCTTGCTAGGAAGACTTAAAATTATCTATCCAGTCCCAGATCCATTGTATTTCGCATGGGATGAATGATGAAGATATCTCATACGGCGATGGGAAGGTGATAGACGCTCCAACAATTGTGGCTGCACAGCACATGGCCTTAGAATATGAATTCTCAATGTCCCTCGGTGGCCGGAGGACATCGGAGAAATACTTAGTCTCTGTCGTCCCAATGGAATGTTTCACTGACTGTCTGTCTTGTTGATTTATTTTTCCTTATTGCAAAGAAGTCAGCATATCCTGTATTGGTTCACTAGCACCAATTGTCTCCAGATTCACACTGTGGTGTTCAATTGTATCTCGTTGTCCTCCTTTGAATGCATTTTTAATCGAACTCCACCTGGACCAACTTCCAAATTTTTTTCTTAGATGATCCACTTGCAGTCCTTATATAGAGAAGAATAATTCATTTATTGACATTTTAATGTAATTTTGAATTAAATTTCTATTTTTAGAGTGAACAAGAAGTTAAAAAAAATTAAATTGTACCACCATGTCCTCCCATCTCATGTTCTCGGTGACTCATTCGCATTGCATGCTGCAAGTCCTTGTCCTCCTTGATCTTGCCTAGGTCCTCTTCTGAAAATGACAGGACATTTTGCACGTATTGGCCCTCCATTTTTTTTTTCTAAGAAGTCCACCATTATATGACCCATAGCATGTTCTTCTGCTTTAGTCCTTAATTTTTTTTTTCATTGACATCTAGTAATTCCCAACAAATAATTTGCGCTTGTGTGTCTGTGTTTTTGCTGTAACACCCCAAATTTTCAAGTTATAAATATTTACAGAAATTACCCATTTAATTTATGAATTTTAGATATGGACCTTAGATGGGTAAAATGTTGGGTCATTGCCCAATTAAGATCCAACGGATATGATATAAGGTTCAATTTAAAATAAATGGGTAAGATGTGTTTAATTGGGTCAAGGTTGTTTATTTGGGCCAAATGCCCAATTGGGACCCAATGGGTCATGATTAACTTGGATGACCACCAAGTGGGTTCAAGCCTAATTTAATGAGGTTGAATTAAATTAGAAATGCAATATAAATAAGGGACGGTTTGGATGAGGTTGACACACTCATAGAAGCTAAGATTTTCTCTCAAGAAATCAAGGAATTATGATCGTGTATGAGATGTGCAATCCATGTGATATGCAAAAATATATTGAGAAGATACCTAAGATTAAATAGAGATTACTTATGGCCGTGTGTGACATTGCATGTTTAAGATATGCGCATGTGCTAGCATATTTTTAAAGAGGGTCTTTCTTGATTAAAAATGGCATTAAGGCAATGGCTAAATTGAAGGGATGGCACCTTCTAAATTGGGAGTTATGCGCCAAAAGAGAGTCCTTTCCTTGGGGACTCACGGCAATTGCTAAGCATGAAATCATCACTTACTATTTCAGCAAGTAAGAACCGAATGGAAGTTTATAAAGAGGCAACACAAGGTAGTACACACGGCATTAGACAATTACTAAACATGGGGCACATGGCATCTTAATAAGATAGGATCGTGTGGAATTTTTATAGGAGAGGGGCAGCAAAACAAAGTGGCTCACGGCATTGTCTAAAGAAGAAACCAATTGGGTGTGTCTATATAAGAGAGACACAAGGGCGCATGGCATCACACAAAACCAGCAAGGTCTTGACATTAGGAGCTCTTGGCAAGAAGGTGTTCTCAGTTTGTGAAAGATCAAAGAGGAGGAGAGGCTAAGGAAGAGAAGGACTAGAAGAGCAAAATCAACCGAAGGAAAACCTAAGGAATTGCGGAACCGGTAAGTGGTTTAGATATTTTGTTTTAATGAAATAAGGAACCATAGGGTTCGGCCAAGGGGTATGGCCTTACCCCATGGAAGAAGATTAAGGGATGAATATGATGATTATAATGGAAAGAATGGACCATAGGGTTCGGCCATGATGTATGGCCGAACCCCATGGAAAAGCATGGTTTAATTATGGAGTTTTAATGATGAAAACCATGGACTGATTATGCATGTTTTAAAAGGGATTTAAAGTGGTTTAAGAAGAGGTTGACAAACCATAGGGTTCGGCCATGGTGAAGGGACGAACCCCATGAAAGTTTGTAGTTTATAATTTATGGAAATTTTAAGGGATGGAGACCATGGAATAAGATGAACCACATGGCCGAACCCATGGAAAGGTTATTAATAAATTTAATGGATTCAAAGTGATGGGAAAGGTTAATTATGTTTTAATTTTGAATGGAGACCATGGGAAGATATGATGGATTTAATATGGTGATTAAATGGAAGAACTTTAATAATTTGTAGAAGGAGGTTTGTGAACCAAAGGGTTCGGCCATGGTGTATGGCCGAACCCCATGGAGTGGTTATGGTAATTTTGATGTATGATAATTATTTTTGGGAGGTGGAGTTTAAATTTAGAAACTATCTAATTATGGAGGATGGTTATTAAATTAGAATCTTTCTAAGTATGAAAGGATTAATGATTATTTGGAAACCTTCTAAATATAGAAGGTTGGATCCTTGGTTTAGAAACTTTCTAAATATAGAAGTTGGATATTAATTTAGAAAGGATCTAAGCATGGTGATTAAAATAGAAGGTGGAGAATAAAGTTGGAAACCTTATAATCATGGAAGGTGGAGAATTAATTGGTAAATGTCCAATTATGGAAGCATGGATGCTAAACTTGGAAAGTGTCCAAATATGGAAGGTGGAGATTAAATTGGTAAGTCTCCAATTATGGAAGGAGGAGATTAAATTGGTAGTCTCCAATTATGGAAAGGGAGATTAAATTGGTAAGTTTCTAAGTATGGACTTGCTAATTATGGAATTTTCTACTAATGGCAAAGTTGTAATTAAAGGCTAAAATAAAATATCATGGGTTTGGCCATGGTGTATGGCCGAACCCCATGAGATTCTTGATGAACTTAAATGGTTAAGGAATTTTTATGGGTCACTATGGACCTAAGATGATGAACCAATTTTTATGGTTCTTTAATGGGCCTAATATGATTAAAGGAAAGGAAGGTTTTATTTATGGATCTATGGTTGTGGATTATTGGAGTGTTATGTATAATGTATAAATTTATGGATCGGTTTTAGAAACCTAAACCTAAGGTCATGAAGGTGATGGCAAAATTGTTAATAAGTGAAATAAATGGACATAGGGTTCGGCCATGATGTTTGGCCGAACCCCATGAATCAGTTATGAATTTATGTTTGGGTGTATTTTAAAGGGATGAAGGGTGAGAACAATGGAATTATAGCCTTGGATGGCAATATGGTAATTATGTAGAATTAAAGGAATTATGTCTAATCGGTTATGAATTATTTAAAAAGGGTTATTAGGAGTATTATGGATGATTAAAATAAATAAATGGATCTATGTGTTGGAACCTAAGCCTAAGTTGTTGGAGGCAATGGCAAGGTTGTAAATACTTGCTAAAATGGGTTATATTAGCCATGGATGGCAATCTTATAAATATATGAAAAATAAGGAAGGTAAATGGCTATGGATAAGTATAATGGCAATATTGTAATTAAAATGAAATATTAACTAAAGGTTAGACCAATGGTAATTTGGTAATAACGGCGGAAAATGATAAACCATAGGGATTGGTTTATGGATTTAAAACATTGTAAATTAAGTGGGACTTGGTTTTGATTGTTTATTTCATTATAAGGTAACGGGACCTCACAAGGTGTTTACGATCGTGAGCGATTACCGGACGAAAGACGCAAGGACACGTAGTGGTCTTTGGTAGGATTCCACCTCTTTGAAACCATGGGTTTATGTACATTGTTTTTATCTTGATTTAATGATTTTATATTGCAAAGGATATGTTTCAAATGGTCATTTTATATGCTATGTTTATTTGATAAAATAGCATGTGTTTTAAATACGAGCTTTTAAATGCTATGATTTTGTATAATTGCATAGCATGTGGTATTTGCATCTCATGCATGGCATGGGAGGGATGACAGGTAACCGGGGACCCACACTCCATCGGGGCGTCCGTAAAACACTCGTGGGGGGAATACCTTGATGATGAGAATTCCATCAAGAGGATACTATGTATAATAACTTGATGATGAGAATCCCATCAAGAGGATACTATGTATGAAGACCTTGATGATGAGCATTCCATTAGGAGGATACTATATATCCAGATATCCACACTCCGTCGGGGCGTCCGTAAAACACTCGTGGATGGATACCTTGATGATGAGAATCCCATCAAGAGGATACTATGATTTTGTGATGGGTGGGATTCATTGCATATGATAGCATGGCATGGCATTGAATCGGCATGATTATGACCTTTATTATCATGCAAGGTTTCTGGTTTTTATTGGTATGATTGGATCTCTATTATCATACACTGTTTTGAATACAATGTTTTATAAGTATGGTATGTTTTATTATACTGGATTTGATATATTTATTATATCTGGATTTTTGGTACTAACCCATGTGTTAACCCTAATTGGAATACCTACTGGGCGTGTTGTACTAACGCCCTACTTCTACCCTAGTTGGTGATACAGGAAATCAGGGGAACAATGAACGCAAAATGGGTCAAGCATAGGAGCTTGGAAGCTTTAAATATATATTTCGTTTGAGATACTCATAGGCTTGCATTTTGAGTATCTAGATTTCGGATGTAATAACTTAGATGAATTTGCTATGGTTGGATGTTTTATTGGATAATTGCATTATAACAATGATGATTAAGGACTTGACGTACTTTGCTATTTGAATGGAATAGAACTTGGTTCTATTATGTTTCTGCAAATTGATGTTATGATTCCGCAGGTTATGATTTTTATTCCGCAAGTTGATATTGCTATGTGTGAACCATTTTCGTGGACTTGATCCATACACACATAGGGTTGGCCAGTTAAGGGTCGGACTTTGGAAGTTCGGACTTAGCTCTCGTCGTGACGTCCCACGCTCTATCACTCTACTCTGTTATATAAAAATAAATAAACTCTGATTTACGGGAAGAAGCGAGTGAAAAGGGGCGGGGCGTTACATTTGCAACATGCTACATTACCCGTCTTCCTAGCTATATGTTCCTTCGAACAGGTAATTATGCCTGAAATCTTTTCTCACAGAATTTGCACTTAATTCAGTTATTACTATGTCGTTCACCAAACTGTCATGCGGATCGTCTTTGTTTGGTGCCATTTCTATTTAAGAAATGCACGAAGCTATAAAATTAGTCACATTGCATGAAACTTGAATTTTTTTCAATCCACCCACCCTCTAAACTGAGAGGTTTTGGTTTAAAAAAAAATTCAAATTTTTTGGGTGCATTTACCTATTTTTTGGCCATTTCCACATGAAAATGGGGGTCTAAATGATAAATTAAAGAAAATAGTCTCATCTGATTTGAAACTTAATTTTTTTTAGAGAACCAATCCTCTACACTAAAAGGGTTGGTTTAAAAAAAATCAATTTTTTTTGGTACATTTACATATTTTTTGGCCATTTTTCACATAAAACTGGGGGTTTAAATGATAAATTAAAGAAAATAGTCTCTTCTGATGTGAAACTTAATTTTTTTCATAGAACCTAGTCTCGAAACTGAGAGGGTTGGTTTAAAAAAAAAATAATTTTTTGGTATAGTTACTTATTTTCTGGCCAATTTCGACATGAAAATGGGGGTTTTTGTATAAAAAATTAAAATAAATAATCATGTTGTATGAAACTGATATTTTTTCACAGAAACTACTTTCTAAAATCAGAGGGGTAGTTTTATAAAAAGCAATCATTTTTCTCACTTATTACTATTTCTTATAATTTTTTGTACATATAGGGGCATTTTGCTTTAGAAAAAAAAAAAGCATAAAAACATTAATCTGCATGAAAAAAAAACAAGAAGTCACAATAACTTCTATGCTAAATGTTTAAGCATAAAATCACTAACAGTAGATGGTAATCCACATTTCTAATAAAAAAGATATTACAGGAAACACATTAAATATTAAATTATACATTAAAAGCATAAAACATTTAGATGAAAAGGCTTTAAAAAAATGGAATAAAAGCTTAAAATAAATGAAGACCTATCTGTCAAATATACTCTCAATGGATTGGATCTTCCAAAATCAGCCAATTATAAATTCTTTTCTAAAGAAAAGAAAGAAGGAATGTGAAATGGAGATGGATTGAAGAAAAAAAACCTCTCGATGAGTTGATTTGGAAAAGATTGAGGCTGTGAATGAAGGAGAGTATGAGTGGTAATGATAATAGAGGGGTTTGGTGAGGTTGAATTTTCGAGCTTTGGAAAAAAAAAAATCAGCATGGGAAATAGGAGGAATCACACCACCCGTTGCAGTCCGCTTATGCATACGATTTTTTGACCGATTATATCTCACAATATATCGTCTGTGATATATCCTGCGATATTTCACGATAATATCGTCGATATTTTGTGGGGTTCACATGCAATTTTTTGTTTAAAAAAAAAAACAACTTGGCGATAATTTGATCGATATATCGTGCGATATATCTTCCGTGATATATCGACCGATAATTTACCATAATATCGCCGATGTTAGTGCCCCGACTTGTCAAGTCACCTATTTGTCAATTCCATGACTTAGGTGAAGCATTGCCTGAGAAGGATGAAGATATGAATAAGGCTCAAGGAGTGGTGTGAAGAATGAATCAAGACCTCAAGATGGAAGAACAAGTTGAAGACTCAAGCATCACCACGTGTATGGAAATCACAAAGGTAATTGGCCACAGATGACCTTAGGTGGAACCCACACCCTCAGGTGGACCTTGCCTAAGCTTAATGGAACATGTTGGTAAAAACATAATCAAGCCTTAGTACACCCTAGACAGACACAAAACCAGATTGGATAAACGTTGAAAAAATGACAAACTGTCAGATCGACACGTCAAGTCCACAGGGCCATCGGTGAGACAAGTTAGACCCAATGTTAAGCAGTGAAAATTACCATTTTACCCTTTAATTTTGGATTAGTTAGCTTTTGATTTTTGTATATTAGATTCATTTAATAAAGTTTTTGAGTTTTGTAGTGTATTTGTGAGAATACAAGGAAAATAAATTAAAATGCAGAAAAGTGGGCCATAGTTTTATTTTTAGAAAGTTTGTAATTTTTACCACCTAATTTGATTTTGGAATTATTGTAAATTATTATAATTTAGATCTGGATATGAGAGCTTGAACTATAATAATAATTTTTAGACTGTGTTAAATTGTAAATGTGGTAGAAATTTATAAACACACAAATGGACCCACTGTTCGAGTCTAAAGCCTATAAACCAAAGTCCACCAGTATTCCAGGCTAGATAAAACTCCAAGTATGGGATCCAAGTCCAAAAGACCAACTGGGACTAGTGAATTTTGTTTGAAGGATTGTGCAAGCAAGAATGAGAGAAAAAAATGGGATTTGGATTGACCAGAGTAAATTTTGGAAGGAGGAACATTTTGACTAGTTTTAGTATTTTGACCATAAGTTTTCACTCCGATGTCCAGTTTCATTTATTCTTGTTGTTGGAAAGAAGACTTCAAGGGCTACAATTTTGTAGTTTATGAAATTTTGTAATTCAAACGTTAACAAGGTCAAAATTGAGCTGCAAGTTGGTGCATGTGTAGAAAAACAGGATTTGCATCTTACTTTCCAAAATAATCCAAAATTCCTTAAATCATGGAGTCTTATCTTCAAAATTCGGCCATGGCTTGAAAAAGACAGTGAATTTGGATAATTAAAAGAGAGAATTTGGGAGGAAGTTTAGGAGAGAAGATTTTGGAGAAAGTTTTGGAGAGAGAATTATGGATGAATTCTTTCCAAGGCTTGCCTAATCCGGTTCCTTTTGAACACTATAAATAAAGGGGTTCAGGCAATGTAAAATTTGAATTTGAGCAAGAACTAAGGCATGTAAGGACTGGAGGTTGAGAAGACTAGAAGAGAAAAGAATATTCGAATTTTGTCTGTGAGTTCTTTTATTTTTATTTTTATTTCATGTCTTTGAGGCAAAAACTCCAAAGGATTGTAATTTTAATTTCCAATTTAATTGAATGAAATTTGTGGTAGCTTCTTTAGATTTATGGCTTTCCCAATTGTTAAATATTTTATGGCGATTGTTTTTTATGTTATTTTAATTTTTTTTAACATGTTATGGAATAAATTAATTTAAGAGTTTTCAAGGAAAGTAGAACCCCCTTTAGGATCTGTGGAACTTAACCTTTTCAGATCTAAGACCTTTTTCGAAGAGTAGCTTATTTTTATACTCGTAAAGGAGAGTAGAAATTCTGCCCAAGCCTAAGGCTTGAATTGAAAATTTTTGACTTAATGGACATCATGATTTTCTTAATTAGAATTTTAATAAATAGAGAACATGAATTTATATTTAATAATTCTAGAAGATTTCGTAGTTTAGGCCATGGTTTTATCTTTAAATGGGATAATATGCCACCCTAATTACTTGTCTCAATTCCATTGTAAATTATGTGAATATTTTATTTTAATTGTCATTCTTTTCTTTTATTTTGTTTCATTTATTAAATTCTCTCAAATTCTTTTGAACTAAGTTGAGATTGATTTAATTGCATTTTAATTTTGTTCTCTTAAATTGGTTTGACATTATATATAAAATCTAGATCTATGCCATTACTTTAAATGAACTGGATTAATTGGTTAAATTTTAGATTTAGATGATGATACTCTAATTTTTAGATTAGTTTCTTAAAACTAGAATCCAACTAATTTGAAGTCATATTTGTAAAAATTAGAACTTGATTTTCATATTTAGGTTAATTCTAAAGATCTAGATTTTTTTTTAAATCACAATGTTTCAATTTTATATATTTTGTTTTTGCATATATTTTGTTGTTTCCTTGTGGGATCAACCTCTCACTCTTAACGCTATACTATTTAAATGGTCCATGTGCTTGCGAGTTATAAATTTAAAATTTGCACAACACCCATCGTGGTCATCGACACGTTGACCAAATTAACAAGGGTTCTGACCGGAAGGACTTTCATTCGGGGCTACTCTCAGATTGAGTGTATCGAGTTCAGGGACCCCTCGGGGTGACAAGGCCGACCTATCGAGCTCATTCATACATTGATTGGAAAATTCGATCTTCTGGTTGGAAATAGAATTTTAATCTAGGTTGCTCTCAGATCGAGTGTCTCATGCACATCGACATATCAATGAGGACAAGACAACCATCGATGAGCACGACTTGTCGACTTGGGTTGTGTGAGTTCTGGATCTTAGAACTCAGGGGTACTCTCAGAACAGAAACATGATGTAACAGACTCATCGAGACTACTAGGACCGACCCACCGATTGTACCGACATGTCGAACTGGGTTTGACAAGTTTCTGGACATCAAACTCTATTTGTATGGTTTTGTCTTAGATACGAACGACACGTCGAACAAAAGTTTGTAGACCTGTCGGTGAGAAAGACTGATGAGCATAGAAAAATGATAATTTTTACTCCTGAATATTAGATTAGTTAGTTTTAAATTTGATTTATTTTGTAGTTTTATTGATTTATATTTTATATCTAAAATTATTACTGTTAGTATCTTATATTATTTAATTTTATTTAATTAGTGTGTTTCTTTGTTTTGTTAGGTTGATTTCGTTTGGATTGATTTTAGAGAAGCTTTGGTGATGGCGATTAAAGGTTGCCAAAAATACATTGACAAAGAAAAATGAAAAAAAAAGTGGGTTGTTGACATAGATGATGGCTGCATGAAGAAAATAATGGAAAATAGAAGATTATGTTGTAACTAAGAAGAAATCAAGACAGCAGACAGAGGCAACCAACAATCCATTGAGGCAGCAAGCAAATAAAACAATAATACAGCCAGCAAAGATGAGATGCGAAGACTTTCACTAAAAAAATTCAGCAACCCAACATGTGAAGCATCAACAGAGATGAATTGGGTTCGGCTAAACAAGAGCACTATGCCTGATCCTTATCACCTAGTTTCAACAAAATTTTAGAACAAGAGCAGCCAAAAGAGAATCTGCTACCAGCAAGAGACAACAACCCACCTTGCAACCAACGTGCAACTAAGAAAAGGACAACAGAAGGAAATAGGCAACACAGAGAAATACAGCAGCATGTAACAGCCATGTCTTGCTGCCCTATTTGAACCATGTGAAGCAGAGAAGCATTAAGAACAACAAAAACAAAATCCATACAACACCAAGTTGCAACTTCAGCCAAAGAAAAGCAACAATCTGAAGTAGAGTTGAGCAAAAAGACCAATCAAAATAAGAACAGCAACATCGCTGAAATAGAAGAATTCAAACAGTAGATTAGAGAGATTCAGCTAGGCATGACAGAAAATAATGAACAAACGAGAAACCAGAAACACAAGAGATGGGTTTGCTGTGACCAAGAATAGAAGAACAACAAAGAAATGAAGGTTACGATGGTGCAGCTTAGATGAGAATGGAAAGTAAATAAAGGAGAAATGATAGAAGAAAAAAAAAATATAGAAGAAATGAAAGAAGGATCTACCTAGTTGCCTGTGGGAGACAAATAGAAACTAGAAAAGATAAGAAGAGTTGGAATTGAGAAAGGAGGCCCACACGGTACAAAGAAATTAGCAACTGCAAGTCGGCCAATTCATTTATAAATTGGACATAGGAGGCACAGCTGAAAGGAACAGTGAATGATACAAGAGAGGTGTGAGTTGCATAGGCTCGGGATCTTCGACTTGCAGACGGGTTCTATTCTTTCATGTTATTTATTTATAATTTCATTATGTCGTTCTAATTTCTTGTACTAAGGTTGGAGAGGAAACCCCATTAATGAAATAATTTTCAGTTATTTATTTATTGATTCTCATATATGTGTGTTTATTATTTAATGATTTTGACTTCATTAGATCAATTAAATATTCATTATTTTCACCATTAGTATCATGTATTTTTGGTAGTTAATAATATTATTTAATTAATCAAGGGTTTAGCATTTCAATTAAAAAGGTTATTTGATTTAATGTTTTTCAATTTAATTAGATACATTGGATGCTTAGATTGTTTTCTTTGATCCATTGTCTTTTAAATTAAAATTGGATACATTAAATGCTTAGGAATTATATCTTTAAAAGCAAGGGAAAATCTAAATTTTGAACACCATATTAATGAACTTAAATGTTTACATCTTTAAAAATTGAGAATTAATAAATAAATAATTATAATATTATGGATTTAATGGTGGTGGAATCCGATACCTTAGTAATTTCTGTCACTTAATTAAACCTCTATTTTAGTTGTTTTAATTAATTTTTGCATGTTTAATTCAACCATCCTCCATAAAAAATGTTAACTAGGTTAAGGTTAAATTGTTATGCTTTTTAATTTGTTTTCCCGTTCATTCATAAATCAAGTCCCTGTGGGTTCGACCTTGCACTTGCATATCTCTATGCTCCAATCTGGTTCTTGCGCTTGCGAGTTATAAATTTAAAACTTACACAACAACGACCCATCGGTTGTGACCGTTTTATATCCATTGGAAGTGCATTAAATGTTAACGGTTACATTACAATGGGAAAATTTAAGTACCGACCCATTGGTGACCCCAAGCTTATTTTTTTTGGATGCCTATATTCTCCAAACTTTGATGAATTTGGTTGGACACCTTAGAGCCTTGAATAGGAAAATCACAAATGCATTCCTAGAGATCCCACCTCCTCTCCATGCACTTCACATAGATGAATCACTTTGAAAATCCAATTTTCCATCGATTGAGATTGAGAGAAGGGAAGGCAAACCACTCTAGGATAGATATTGGTCACCCAATTTCCTAGAGAAACCCAAGGATTGTGATTGCACATCCTCGGCACATCTTCGTCACCAAACGACATCACATTGGGAGATTTTTCAAGAAGCACACATCTACATCAAGAGATCTCAACAAGGTAAGTGTGTGTAGTTTGATTTTTATTTTAAATCATCTTGTGAAGTGGATTAAAGAATGGTGCTTGAACCACTAAAAAAATGTAATACCCTGCCCCATAGGGGGTCTATAACGTGGAACGTGTCTTTGGAGAAAAAAACTCCCACATTACTAGTTGCATTAGAAATTCCATGGTATATAAGTGGTAGCCTTCCTCTTTCTAGCATAAGGCCTTTTGGGAGCAACAGTCAAAAGGACGTAGACCGGGGAAGGTCGAACCTTTCAAAATCTTAGGGATTGGGTGAAATTCTCAGTCAATCGAGTTAGGTGGAATTCCTACTCTATTTGTGAGGGTGGACGTAATGACCCGTTCTAGAGTAATGGGTCAATAGAAGTGGGTAGAGTTAACTTCAAAAAAAAAAAAATTAGTATTTGAGTGTACTGGTATGTTGTTATTTATTTAAATTTTTTTGATAATACAATGAGATTTAGTATTAAATATAATTAGCTCTCCAATTGAAAAGAGTTTTCCATTAACTAGAATTACAATTTATAACTAATTGGAGAGAAAAGTTAAAATGCCTAATTAAAATAAATTGAGCAAAATTGAAATTTTAATAACATCAAATAAAATATTAAATCAAGTGCTCAAATCCTTATTTTAGAAAATTAGATTTTGATAGAAAGAGAATTAAATTAAGCAAGTTTGCTCTGGAGAGAAATTAATTAAGGAATTACTAAAATTCATTCCCATTGAGGTTTATTTAGTGAGATATTTAATATATATATATATATATATATATATATATATATATATATATATATATATATATATATATAGAAATATATATTGATTTTAGGTAAAATATGATACATCAAACCGTGTGGGCCCTTTGTAACCTACACCCCTTAAGTTTCTTTCAAATACCCTAACCCACGATGGAAACCCAAACGTTTCCTTTCCTTTCTCTACTTCTCGATGGAAATTTCCCCAAATTCAACCCCTCACCTCTTTCCTTCTCCAAAACAGAAACTTCTGATTTTTTTATAAACCCATGCGATGGCAACCGATTTCTTCTCCTTAGTTCGATCTCCATCTAGTAGTTTCCACCTTCGTCTATCAGCAACGAGGTTGAGTATTGTTTCTTCTTATTGTTTCATCTTGCGATCAACCCTCATTGCTGATCAGATTCGAGATTGTTGAACACCTACAACTCAAATCTTCTACAAGGTATTCCTCGAGCTTATTAATTTGACAATTAGTCTTTTATTATTCTTCCCTCTACTTTCCCTCTCCCCATTCTTTGTCTCTCTATTGTGCTACGATTTCAACCAGCCAGAATTGATAGCAATGGGGACTGACTTTTCAACCCTAGATCGATCTGGAAATAGGGCTGGCTAAACCGAACTGAACTGGGCCTTCATGAACCGTCCAAATTCAGATTTGTAGGCAGCAAGCCTGATGTATGCCTGATCGTACTGTGTCCCCCTTCTTAGATGATTCTAAACTGGTAAATTACTGTATTGTTTTCTTATAAAATCAATGAATGGTTTGCTTATTTATTATTGCTTCTTCAAACTAATTTTGAGAACTTTTGTCTTCATGTAAATTTGATTAAACCTAAATCTATTTTTATTCAACTGTATTATCTAGATTATTTACAAAGGGATTTTCACTTCAAGTGTTTGCAAGTATTTTGCTTTTTGGTCGGTGGTATAAACCCCTACCTCACCTTTCCTTCCTTAAATTACTTTAGTTTGATTGAGATATTTAAGAACTCAAACCTAGCAGTCTTTCATATTTTAAGGTTCCTTTTTTATTCAAATATTTAAATTATTTTCTTTATAAACTGTTTTTGTATATTTATTTTGTTAGGTTTCTACTATTGGTTTATGCTAAACCTACTGTACCAACCCTTTGATTCAAACAGCAAGTCCCTACTTTGTCTATTTTTGACATCCCTCTCTCTTGTTTTAATCCACCTTAAATAATTAATTTATGTTTTTTGCTAAAGCTGTTTAACTTTCAATCTTCATCTACGTCGTAGCTTTTATGTATCTTTTTATCTAAACTTATTTTAAGAACTACAACGTAGAAATAGCATTTTTATATCATTATCAAAGTTACTGAAGAGTTTATGTTATAATTTTAAACATGGTTACTTATTCTTATAAGACCCTCATGGTTTCACTTCATTTGTTCAGTTGAACTATAATTGTTGTCTTTCATTTAGTTAAAGTATTTAAGTTTTTAAAGATATGACGCTAGCTACCAACTTACTTATACGATTTGGTTAAAGTTACTAGTAATTTGGAAGAATTCCTCTTATTTTTTTAACAAGGCTCTTGTTGACTTATTAGTACAAGGTATTCATTATCTTAATAGTATCAAGTTGGTTTAGGAATGGTTCGGCCATACAATGTATGAACTCCACCTTCACCCTTAACCTTGGACTTTAGGATAGCCGTGGATCAAAGTTGGGGCAGCAACGTACCTCATATGTATTTAATGTAAATTACAAAAGAGATTTAATAATCACCATATCAATAATGTTGGAAAACTCAAAATAATCTATTTGCAGCACTTGTAATTTGAGTTGTCGTCTTTATACAATCTATCTACTGCTTGGATGCTAGGAGATTGTGAAAATCTCAACTTTGAGGTAGGGAGTACTTTGATGTTGTTTCCATAACTTGTGTATTGAGTGTTATCGGCATTTTTCTATCTTGATTTTATTTATGCTTTACTTTTATTTTAAAGGCATATTGTTATGTGTTATTATTGCTATGATGCTATGATGATTTATTTGATATATCTGGTATGATTATGTAATTGGGATATTACGGTAATGACGCAAGTGTGGCCAATGACTAGTACCAGTTCTGGATTATTATTTAAGTTTTGTATGCCCTGAAGAACCTGGTCAGACCCGTCAAATTGATTGAGATCCCATGACATGTGAATTATCTCTATGCTATGTATACCTTGATTGTAAAATGTGTATGTATGAGTGTTCCTGGTCACACAACATAATTAATTGGGCCTATGAAGCTGTGTGTATACAAGATGGGTTTCTATTGTATTTGGGTTATTAAGTCTATGGGTGAGACTTGAGGATTGATTTGATAGGTGTGGATGTCACGCCCCGACCCGAAGGGTGGGCCCGGAACGCGACTAATTTTTTTTGTTTTTTTTGAAAGATAAACTAAACCACAAGCATACGCAATTTAATTGGGCTGGATCAACAGTTGGGCCCAAGGGTCACACATGATCCCATCATGTGGACTCAAACATGTACCATATGCCTACCCCATAAAATAGACATTAACAACATCATAATATCATCAAACAAAACCATCCATTGATTCATCATTCAAAGTCACAACAAAAAGGCTACAGCAACGTCGTAGTCTCGATACATAAAGTTTTTCAAGGAACTAAGCACCACATCCGGTTCTTTACAAAAGCCAAGGTTCCAAGAACCCGAAAGCACAAATAAGGGTATTCCCCCTTCAGGGAAATCCCAAACCACTGTCGCAGCCAAACCACCCTATGCCTGAAAGAGAGGGTCCTCCTCCTCGGGTTCATTGCCTGAAAGGTGAGTGGTGTGAGCTAACTAGCCTAGTGAAGGAAATATAACAATGCAGTTTAAGTAAAATAACAGGTTAGCAATAGTTCAATAATATCACATGCTTGATAACAATAAGCATAATCTCAAATAATACATCAACATCATCAAACACTGCCATCATCCACCGTAACGCCTGCCGACTACGCTGAGACCAGTATTAAGTCCCGACACGATCAAAATACATCCTTGCAAGTACATCTCCGGCTCTGACTTAGCCGATACTGACACCCTCAAGTCAGCAACTGACGACAGCATGGTCCGCCCATGGTCCAGTAGACATAAACCATCTTTCATATGACCGGTATTGGTTCAATAGCCCATGTGACACCCCGATTTCTCAATAAGATGAATATTTACGAAAATGCCCCTAGATTGGTGAATTCAATAAATATGATTGTAAATAAGGAAATGGTGGGGCCCATTGCTCAAATTAAGGTCATATGAGCACATTATAAATGTCAAGTTTGATTGGTTGGGTAATTTCTCAATGAAGTGGAAAATTACCAAAATGCCCCTGAGTTGTTAAATTAATTATTTTGTGATGTTAAGTAAGGAAATAGTGGGGCCCATTGCTCAAAATAAAATCATATGAGCACATTATGAATGTTAAGTTTTATTGGTTGGGTAATTTTCATCATTTGGGTCAAAAATGGCTAAATGGGTCAAAGGGCCCAAATGGGGCCCATCGGGTCTTGCTGGGTTATTTGACCATTTTGTGATTTTAAATTAAAAGGGGTTAAGCCTATTTGATTGGAAATCAAGTGGAGGAAAAATGGGTAGGCTTGATCCATATGTAAAAACCAATTAGAAATGACCAAAATACCATAAATGGGTCATGTTGTCAAAACGGGTCAAGGAGCTAAAAGTGGACCCAACGGGTCGAGTTGACTATTGTTGACCGTGTGAACCCTCAAGGGAGCTCAAACACGATTCAAATCAGTTGAGTGGGATGGAGGTGAGTTGGAATTAAATCAAAAGGTGAGTTAACTCATATGCATTAAATGAAATGCATTAAATGTGATGAGTTGGGTTGGAATAAAAATACCTTGAGTTGAGTGAGTCAAAATGGAAACTCAAGGGGCTGTAAATTCAGTGAGTCCAAGGGGAATTGGAAGAGTTTAGCTGGTCTCAAATCAGCCAAAACAAGTCCCACACGTTGGGGACTTGTTTTGGTGAGTTCCATGGTAAATATTAAATATAAGTGCATGGGTTTGAGGTGGGTTGCTTGGGGATTTGAATGGCTGCATTGGTAGCTGCCAAGGGGTGCCTTGGATGGCACCCAATGCCCACCGTTTTGAGCAAGAAATTATGAGGAATTGAGAGGTTTTTGGGGCTGAACTACAAAAGAAAAATAAACACCCATGGTTGGCCGTTTTTGTCAAAGGAAACCCAATTTTTCCCATCTCTTTCACCCTCTCTTCAATTGGTGTTCTTGGCTGGAACAGCAGAGGCTTTTGGTACCAAATATTCAAGCATACAATCAGCAAGGAGTTAAGGAAACAAGGATTAAAAGTCAAGAGCAAAAGGCAAAGGAAAGTGGTAAGTTTTTCCCATTGATTTATGGTTAATAAAATGGGTAAAATAAGACATGATTTGGCCATGTGATGGTCAAATCTATCAAAGGGTTAAAATATGATTCCTTTATGCTCAATTAGATGGAAAACATGGACATAGGGTTCGGCCACTTTGGATGGCCAAACCCCATGAAATTTTATGGTTAGTGTTGATGGTTTTGTAAGGATTAAACCATGCAAGAATAGGACCGATTTTAGAGGTCTAAGATACATGCTTTGGAAAGATTGAAAACATGGATTTGCATGTCATACCATGGTCGAATTTGACAAGAGTCTAAACCATGGAAGAAGGTGTCAAAAGAAATGAAATGAACCATTGGGTTTGGCCACTTTGGGTGGCCAAACCCCATGAAAAGAGTTGGTTAATGGTTATGGTTTTTGAAATTTAAAACCATCCATTTGGGGACTGTTTTTACATGTTTTATTAAGATTTAAAATACATGCTTAAAGAGGGTTAAAACATGGGTTTGGATATCAGAAAAGGCTGAAGATATGTGGTCTAATCAGTGGAGTAAAATTGGAGAAAATGGACCATGGGGATCGGCCATCTTGGATGGCCGAATCCCATGATATCATGTTGGTTTTTGGATGGTTTCTTTTAAAGTTAAAACCTGATGTTAATACGCTGTTAATTACATGATGATTGAGGTTTAAAAACAGCAAACATAACCATTGGGTTCGGCCAACATAGAGGGCCGAACCCCATGTAAAAGAATGTTGGTTTCATGTTGGAAAAACATGTAAACCATAGACTTTTTATGGACTGTTTTGGATGATTTCTTTGAGAGTTAAAACTTGATATTAATATACTGTTTATGCATGTTTATATGAGGTTCAAAAACAGCAAACATAGCATTGGGTTCGGCCACCATGGAGGGCCGAACCCCATGCAAATGATGGTTGGTTTTAAGGTGTTTGAAACATGGAAACCATGGACTTTATGGACTGTTGTGAATGAATTTAATTAGATGGTTTCTAAGAGGTTTAAAGGCAGCAATATAATACTGATATTGCATGTTTAAATAATGCCTAAAGCATGGTTAAAAGACCAAGATATGGACATTGAGTTCGGCCACCTTGGATGGCCGAACCCCATGTAAGTAAGTGATGTGTTTTGGTGAAGTTAAATTACTGTTTTGGTGGCTGATTATTGGTTGGCCAACATAGGGCTGAACCATGTCATTTTTAAAAGGGTTAAGTGCTTAACAGTTGATTAAATAAAGTAGGAAGTTAAATCCTAAGTTGGTGATGTTCGGCCAAGGGCATGGTCGAACCCCACATGATGCTGATGGGTCGTAGATGTGATTGGATAAGTAAATGATGTTATGTCTTGCTGTTTGGTATATGGATAAGGTACCGGAAGTCGAACGACGTGCGAGTCGTGACCGGGTGACGCGAAAGAAAGATCAGTTACTGAAGGGATTCTTCAGTAGGTTTCCTACCTACTTGTAACCACGTTTTTACCCAGTATTTCTTATGATACTCTTGTTTTAATATATGTGTTTCAAATGATATATTATGCATTAACAAATGGCATACAGGCATTGGCATCTCATGCATAGTCATGGGATAATGAATAAAGTTCTACAGTGATGGCTACGATTGTACATGATGGGGGTTGCTCATTGCATGTACATATTGTATAGAAGAGATGAATGTTGTTGTAATTTACCTTGCCGGTGCAAGGCACGTCAAGTGATGGCTACGATGGTACATGATGGGGGTTGCTCATTACATGTACATCGCTTATAGAAGAGATGAAGGTGTGTTGTAATTTACCTTGTCGGTGCAAGGCACGTCAAGTGATGGCTATGAAAGTACATGATGGGGGATGCTCATTACATGTGCATACTTCATAGCATTGTTTTACCTGTTTTGATGATCATGTATTATGATATGTATATGCATGTTTTATATGCTAACATGTGGTAGCCCTGATTCGGGAACCTACTGGGCGCGTTGATCTAACGCCCTAATTCTATCCTCAGAGGAGATTGCAGGTACAAGCAAGGGGAAAGGAAAGGTCATTGACCGAGAGGGGAGCTGAGCCTAAGTGCTTTAATGATGGATTTGGGTTACGTTATATTACTGTCATTTGAATACTATTGTTGGACATGTAATAATTCGTTATTTGCTATGGTTTGATTAGGATAATAACCTATGGATGGTTGATCTATGTTATTTAATATTTAAGACTGTTACTTGCTATCTCGTCTTTCTATTCCGCAATTATCTAGATTTTTCCGCATGTTGATGTTAGTTCCATGTGTGATTCACTATCATGGTCTATTCCATGTACACACGGGTGGCCAGTTAAGGTTCAGACTTGGGTAGTCTGAACTTAACTCGCGTCGTGACGCCACCCGCTCTCTTCCGATGTTTTATAAAAAAAAAAATTAGACTCTGAAATTCTCGGAAAGGGCGGGGCGTTACAGCCCAGGTACGTGGAAGCAGTCTTACATACTCATACGATCAACATCGTAATATCACAATCATCATCAGCACTCTTACCATAGTGCATCGTGTATAGGCACATGAGTGGGTTCATCAAAACTGAAATCACTCATTGCTCAATATTTATCTCATCATAAAACCTGTTTACAAAATCTGCAGAGTTAAGTTCCCTCACCGTGATGTGTGGTTTACGCGGTCTCTGTTCAAACAACACACAAGTGCACAATCAATATACATAACAGATACGTACACATACGTAGTATTTGGAAGTCACACGTTTTCCTACAAAATATCTGAGGTATATGGAATTGAGTCTCCTACTGGGTTTCTATCCTTTTTAAATTATCATAATCCACAATATAATAATAAATAAAAAGGGGCTCAGTCCAAACTCATATTGTCTTCTGGACATTGACCAGATTGACTTATTGAGTTAGGTCTAGATCCTCGGATCACTTCTCGGTTGTCTTCTGGATAGGACTAGATCTGACATTTTGAGTAGGCCTCGAGGTCACTCAGTGCCCGACTATATAGCGTCAGCCTGAAAATGAATACAATAGTATTTACACTATAAATAATAAGAGAAAGGGGTTAGTACATTTTTAATTAACAAGGGGGTATAAATCATCACAAATAATCAAACACATTAAATAATAATCAAGATTAGACAAAAACAATAATCAAACAATATTTTATCATTTAAAAACGAGTCCCTCGGAACATCACCTCGGAACTGGGTACAGTGGCTTCGGACCATCCGAACCATACTAAACTAAGTCACTGGCCTCGGAACATGGGCCTGACTTCGGATCGTCCGAAGGTTGGGTCTCGGACCTTCCGAAGTCCATCCGAACCGATAAAACAGAGAAACAAGTCTCAGTGGGTCTGCAAGCCTCGGAACGTCCGAGTGGGTTCGGTCCTTCCGAGCATGGCTCGGTACGTCCGAAAGGGTCTGGCTCGCCTTGGGTGTAACTGGGCTTCGGGTGAAGCTCGGAACGTCCGAGGGTCACTGCTCGGATAGTCCAAAGGTTCGGACCTTCCGAAGAACAACTCTCGGACCTTCCGAGAGTCGTCTTCCTCAATTGTCTGCACCAACAGACAGTGACGGGGGGTCTACAGTGAAATGCGATTCCGAAAAGGGAGGGCTTCCCAGACTCGGTTTTCACATCCGTCTGGTCTGATGGACTCCTCTGGGAGTCCTCTTTCCATAGGGAATGGTTTGGAGCCTTGAAGCTCACTGGGCCATCCGATTTTAATGGTAAATCCTGACGGGTACATGAAACCCATGGTTTTTCTTAAAACTTTAAACTGCTTTTTCTCAATCAAAACAGGGTCAAAACTTGATTTTCTGGATTCAAAACCGGTTAGAATTGAAAGAGAAATGCAATGGATACCTTTACTTCGGTTCCTGGGCCGAAATTTGGATTTTTGAAAATCTCCCTCTAAGCTTACGGTTTGAAAAATGGAGGGTCGGCCGGTCTGGTTTTGGCTGATAACAGAGACAGAGACAGAGAAGAAAATTGGTGGGAGTTAAAACCGACGGGGAATGGCTGTTTAAATAGATTTTTGGCCAGAAAATCTGCGATGGGACGGGATCATCGCCGAAAATCGGGCCGAGTGGCAGTGCACGCCTGCATGCCGTGTGCAAGATTTCTGTGGTTGTAGATCAGCCCTCCAATATTTTTCAAATTGCATATAAGTCCCAGTTTTATAAAAATTGATTTTCAAAACCAAAAGTAATAATTTAAAAACTCAAAAACTTGATCCAACCTTACAGATGGGTTACGTTTTGAAAACCTTGGTCACCATAAAAATTTCAGAATTTATTTCTTACTAAAAATCATTTATTTAAATAAAACTCATAAGTTTATACTATTTACTTAAATAAACAATTGTTAAAATAAACAATTTAGAAACCTCATTTTGAAGTGAAATGAAATAACTAGACCATTCTTAAAATGGTCTAACACCAAACACCATTTTCAAAATTTATCTCTTTTCTAAAATTATTTAAAATAATTAAAACTCCCTTTCGGGGTTTTGACGGGCGGGATTTAAATACCATTTTCTGAAAATAAATTCATTTTAAAATCAGAAATGCAAATCCTTTATTAAGGAGAATATTATCCACCAATAATAATCACATAACAATATAATTTATAAAATAATAACTAAAAGTGGTAAATTACCAAAATGCCCCTCCAGCTGAACGGGCTTGATCACTGAGCTCACGGGCTCGGATTGGGCCAAACCTGGGTTTTTCTCGAAGCCCTAACCGTAATCTCTGAGATTAAACGGTTAAACAGGAATTGACGAGCTAAAGCACGCCTAATCTGGGGCAGGGTATTACATCTTACCCCCTTAAAAGAAAATTTCGTCCCGAAATTTAGAACAAACTCTACCTTCTTGGCCTGTGAACAAGCCGGGGTACAGCTTCTGCAACGTCGATTCAGGTTCCCACGTCTCACGATGCACGTCGCGATGTTGCCACAGCACTCACACTAGAGGTATAGACTTCCTCCTGAGCTCTTGAGTCCGATGCTCTAGAATCTTGACTGGTACTTCTTCAAAAGTTAAGTCCTCTGATACCTCGATCTCTTCAAAACTGATCACATGCGACGGTTAGGCTCGTACTTCCTTAACATAGACACGTGAAACGTACTTTGCACTCTCTCCAAAGCTTGAGGAAGATCCAACTGATAGGCCACTTCACCTATCCTCTTCAAGATCTCAAAGGGTCCAATATATCGAGGTGATAGTTTTCCCTTGCGCCCGAACCGCTGCACTCCAAGACGTGGTGCCACACGTAAGAAAACTTGGTCGCCAACTGCAAACTCCAAAGGTCGTCGCCTTTTGTCAGCATAACTCTTTTGTCTGCTCTGGGCTATCTTGAGACACTGTTTAATCACTTCAACTTGTTCTGACGTCTCACGTACTAAATCAGGTCCTAGCAGCGCTTTGTCTCCTACCTCTTTCCAACAAAGAGGTGACCTGCAAGGTCTGCCATACAGAGCCTCGTAGGGTGCCATCTGCACACTGGAGTGATAACTGTTGTTGTAGACGAACTCGATCAAAGGCAAGTGATCTTCCCAACTTCCCTGTATATCCATCATACAAGCTCTTAGCATATCCTCTAAGGTTTGAATGGTTCTTTCTGACTGGCCATCTGTCTAAGGGTGAAAAACAGTGCTAAAGCACAGCTTAGTCCCCAACTCTTCTTGCAATCCTTACGAAAACCTTGACACGAACCTCGGGTCTCTATTAGATACAATGGATACAGGCACTCCATGTAATCTGACTATCTCCTTCAAATACAGTCTGCTTAGAGTAGCCAAAGAATCCGTCTTTTTTATTGGTAAAAAGTGAGCTGACTTCGTCAATCGATCGACTATTACCCAAATAACATCGTTCTTCTTAGGAGACTTAGGAAAACCAGTTACAAAATCCATTGTGATATGCTCCCACTCCCATTCAGCCACTTCCAAAGGTTGCATCTTTCCGCCTGGTCGTTGATGTTCCGCCTTCACTTGTTGACAAGTTAGGCACTTGGACACAAAATCTGCTACCTCGCGCTTCATACCTTTCCACCAAAGAAGTCGCCGCAAGTCACGATACATCTTCGTTCGACCAGGATGCACCGCAAAGTGAGATCGATGAAAGTGATCAAGCACCTTTCTCCTGCACTCGTCCGACTTTGGCACAAACAGTCTCTCCTTGAAAGTAAGACTTCCATCCGCTTTGATCTTCCAGTCCTCTAGAGTCGCTCCTCCTGAAAGTTGAGCTGCCAACTCCTTCGCTTCTGGGTCTCTCTGTTGTCCTTCCAATACCAATCTAACTACCTCTGGTTGCAGAACCAAACTATGGATTCTTGCTGACCCGCTTCCTTCGATCAGCTCTAGATCGTACTCGGACAAAACTTCGAGCATCTTCCACTGCAAGGATGCCATCCTCGCCACGTCGCTGTGAGACTTCCGGCTCAAGGCGTCGGCCACTACATTGGCTTTCCCTAGGTGATAGGAGAGACTGAAGTCATAATCTCCCAGGTACTCCATCCATCTTCGTTGCCTCATATTAGAGTCTTTCTAAGTGAAGATATACTTGAGACTATGGTGATCAGAAAACACATTGAACTTCTCACCATATAAGTAATGTCTCCACAATTTTAACGAGAATACAACGGCTGCCAACTCCAAATCATGAGTCGGGTAGTTCTGCTCATGTCCCTTCAATTGCCTGGAACCATAAGCTACTACCTTCCCCTCTTGCATCAGCACACAACCCAAACTAAACTTGGACACGTCGCAATAAACATCATAACCTCGTCCTTGCTCGGGTATCACCAAAACTGGAGACATCGTCAACTTTTCCTTCAGCTCCTGGAATGCTTTCTCACAAGCTTCGCTCCACTAGAACTTGACGTTCTTCCTCGTTAGCCGAGTCATTGGTACCGCGATCTGAGAGAAGTGCGGGATAAACTTTCGGTAATATCCTGCTAATCCCAGAAAGCTCCGGATCTCGAACACGCTCTTGGGACTCTCCCAAGTCTTCACGGTCTCTACCTTCGCTGGATCTACCGAGATTCCTCCTAGAGACACCACATGTCCCAGAAACTTCACTTGAGTCAACGAAAACTCACACTTGCTCAGCTTAGCAAACAGCTGATGCTCCCGAAGAGTCTGAAGAACAATCCGCAGATGACACTCATCCTCCTCCTTTGACGACGAAAAGATCAAGATATCGTCGATGAAGACTATCACGACCTCTAGTAGATACGGTCGAAACACGCGATTCATCAAGTCCATGAACATGGCTGGCGCGTTCGTCAAACCGAAAGGCATCACAACAAACTCGTACAAGCCATACTGCGTCTGAAAAGCAGTTTTTGGAACGTCTTCCTCTCGAATCCTCAACTGATGGTAACCCGACCTCAAATCGATTTTCGAAAAACACTTCGATCCCCTCAAAAGATCAAAGAGGTCGTCTATTCTAGGCAACGGAAATTTATTCTTAATAGTTAACTGGTTAAGCCGCCGATAATCTATGCACATCCTCATCGATCCATCGTTCTTTTTCACAAAGAGAGCGGGTGCACCCCACGGCGAGTTGCTCTGACGGATAAAGCCAAGACTAAGAAGCTCTTCTACTTGAGTAGCTAGCTCTCTCTGCTCTGCGGGGGCCATCCGATAAGGTGCCATGGAAATTGGAGATGTTCCTAGCTGTAGGTCTATAACAAACTCTATCTCTCGGCGTGGAGGTAGCCCAGTCAACTGGTCAGGAAAAACATCCATAAACTCACTCACCACCCGAGGAGCAACAGACTCTACACCACCTACATCTTCCCAACCCATGCTTGCCACCACACTACCAGGATACGCCCTAAGGCCAGAGAAAATGACTCTCATCCTTTCATAGGGTACCAACTTCTCCATAAACCTCTCACCGGTTGAGGAGACCCCATGAATTATCCTCTGAGAGTAGTCTATCAAGACTTCAAAAATAGACAACTAATCCATACCAAGGATGATGTCAAAGTCCGTCATTTCCAGAACCAGAAAATCATAGGACAACTCCACTCCGCTAATCTTCAAAACACAAGATCTACACTCTTGGTTTGCCAAAGCCTTCTTACCCAAAGGTGAAACTACCATTAGCGGGTTAACTACTTCTACCGGTTTCAAACCCAATCTGACATAGCAAGTTCTAGAGATAAAGGAATGTGAAGCTTCGGTATCAAACAACACTCGAGCCAAAAGACTGAAAAGATTAAGGGTACCTTCCATCACCGTGTTCTCCACCGGTTCTTCCTTCTGAGTCCCTATAGAGTAGACTCTCCCTTGAGGACGCCCTTGTCCTCTCCCCTGACCGTTCCGAGGTGGTCCGTTCCTCGGTGTCACTGAACCTTTAGAAGCCTGCTGAGAACCTCTGCCGACAGACGGCTGCGCCACAGAGAAGGAAACTCCGGCGCCTTGCGAAAGTGCCGTCTTACCAGAAAAAGGACAATCCTTGAACAGGTGCCCGGTCTGTTGGCAGTGAAAGCACGCCTTCTCTCCTCTGGATTGGCAGAACTTAGAAGTATTCCCAGGCTGATTGCAGGTGTAGCACACGATTGGCCTAGAGTCAGACTGACTCGACTGGCTCACACTAGGTTGGCTCTTCTTGAAGAAGGGCCTCTTTTGCATGTTGAACCTCGCTTTCTTGTTGGAAGAAGGTTTCTGGGTGCCCTCAGTGCTCCGGTTGATGGAGTCTACTGCTTCCACCTTTGAAGCGCGCTCGATGATCTCCTCCAGAGTGTTGGACACTAAGCAGGCCACTTGCCGCTGCAGGAAGGGTCTAAGTCCGTTCTCGAAGTGCTGGATCTTCTCCTCCTCATTGGCGGCAATTCACGGCACAAACTGTATCAAGTCTATGTAGCGCATGGCATACTGTACCACTGTGTCTGAACCTTGCTGGATATTGAGGAACTCTCTCTTCCTCGCTTCCTTCACCGTCTTCGGAAAGTAATGGGCCAAAAAGGCTGTAGAGAACTCCTCCCAAGTCATCGGCTCGTGATTACGAACCAAGCTCTTCGCCTCCCACCATTCGTAGGCGTTAACTTCAAGCTGGTAAGTCGCCAAGGTTACTCGCAAATCGTCAGCGATCGCTAGGGTGTTGAGAATTCGGCTAATCTGAGTTAGCCAGTTCCTCGCAGCGCTGGGGTCTTCTGTTCCTGAGAAGCTAGTCGAGTTCAGACGCTTGAACTCTTTGAGAGCCGAGGTGGCTCTCTCCTCTGGATTGGCGGACGTTGCATGTTTTCAGCTATCCGCTGAAATGCTTCAACCACCGCTCGTATCGCCTCGTTAGGTAGGTTACGAGGTGGAAGACCAGTCCTCCTCCCACGGAAATTTGCTCTATTCACGTTGGGTCCTGACATCTGTTATTTACACTTGTAAACATCATTAACCAATTTTAAGATCTTTATTAAAGCAAAACACATAAGTTGCAATAATCTCATTAGAATTCTTTCAAACTTTCAAATACAAGTACAAGGGTTACTAGGGTATGAAAACCCTTCAAAACAGTAAAACTCAACCCTTACAAAACAAACTCTCCAAAGCTCCAACAAACACTAATCTAATTCCCCGAAAAAGATCCTGCCTCACCACCAAAGTAATAAAAGTTGTCCGGCAGGTCTCAGACTTGTGCCCGAACACTCCACAAGTTAAACAGGGTATAATCCCTGGTCCTCCTACATAAGGACAATTTGTCCTTGCACTTCCATGTCCACGGAGTCTGCAAACTGGGCAAATGACACTGGGTGGATAAGGGCAAAAGGTAAAGTTGTGCCTTGCCTGATTGCAGAGTTCACACATATACTCCGGATACTCGTCCAAAGGTGGAGTAGCCGGAACATACTCAGGTGAGTTGTTCTCCCCTACTGACTCCTCAGGAATCGGGATATCTCCCTCTTCTTCTACAGGCTCAGCACCAACATGGTACTCTGGGGATGCTACTTCTATCTCCTCTCCAGGTGCAACCTCATCAAAGTTGGGCACACTGGAATCATCTGAAGAATCTATGACGATGGGGTCGCTAGGGGTCCCCTGGAAATACTCTGTATTGCCTAACATATCTGTATCACCAAACAAGAAGATGTCAAAAACAATAGCAATACTAGGGCGAAACCAAGTCTAAATAGGTAGTAACCCATCACAGTCCTAGAGTTTGAGCCTACGCTCTGATACCAAGCTGTAACGACTCGACCCCAAGGGTCGGCCCGGAAAGCGACTGAATTTTTTTTTTTTTTAGAAAGATAAACTAAACCACAAGCATACGCAATCTAATTGGGTTAGATCAATAGTTGGGCCCAAGGGTCACACATGATCCCATCATGTGGACTTAAACATGTACCATATGCCTACCCTATAAAATAGACATTAACAACATCATAGTATCATCAAACAAAACCATCCATTGATTCATCATTCAAAGTCACAACAAAAAGACTATAGCAACGTCGTAATCTTGATACATAAAGTTTTTCAAGGAACTAAGCACCACATCCAGTACTTTACAAAAGCCAAGGTTCCAAGAACCTGAAAGCACAAATAAGGGTATTCCCCCTTCTGGGAAATCCCAAACCACTGTCGCAGCCAAACCACTGTCGCAGCCAAACCACCCTACTCCTGAAAGAGAGGGTCTTCCTCCTTGGGTTCATTGCCTGAAAGGTGAGTGGTGTGAGCTAACTAGCCCAGTGAAGGAAATATAACAATGCAGTTTAAGTAAAATAACAGGTTAGCAACAGTTCAATAATATCACATGCTTGATAACAATAAGCATAATCTCAAGTAATACATCAACATCATCAAACACTGCCATCATCCACCATAACGCCTGCCGACTACGCTGAGACTAGTATTAAGTCCCGACATGGTCAAAATGCATCCTTGCAAGTACATCTCCGGCTCTGACTTAGCCGATACTGACACCCTCAAGTCAGCAACTAACGACAGCATAGTCCGACCATGGACCAGTAGACATAAACCATCTCTCATATGGCCGATATTGGTTCAATAGCCTAGGTACGTGGAAGCAGTCTTACATACTCATACGATCAACATCGTAATATCACAATCATCATCAGCACTCTTACTATAGTGCATCGTGTATAGGCACATGAATGGGTTCATCAAAATTGAAACCACTCATTGCTCAATATTTATCGCATCATAAAACCTGTTTACAAAATCTGCAGAGTTAAGTTCCCTCACCGTGATGTGTGGTTTACGCGGTCTCTGTTCAAACAACACACAAGTGCACAATCAATATACATAACAGATACGTACACATACGTAGTATTTGGAAGTCACACGTTTTCCTACAAAATATCTAAGGTATATGGAATTGAGTCTCCTACTGGGTTTCTATCCTTTTTAAATTATCATAATCCACAATATAATAATAAATAAAAAGGGGCTCAGTCCAAACTCATATTGTCTTCTGGGCATTGACCAGATTGACTTATTGAGTTAGGTCTAGATCCTCGGATCACTTCTCGGTTGTCTTCTGGATAGGACCAGATCTGACATTTTGAGTAGGCCTCGAGGTCACTTAGTGCCCGACTATATAGCGTCGGCCTGAAAGTGAATACAATAGTATTTACACTATAATAATAAGAGAAAGGGGTTAGTACAGTTTTAATTAACAAGGGGGTATAAGTCATCACAAATAATCAAACACATTAAATAATAATCAAGATTAGACAAAAACAATAATCAAACAATATTTTATCATTTAAAAATGGGTCCCTCGGAACATCACCTCGGAACTGGGTACAGTGGCTTCGGACCATCCGAACCACACTAAACTAAGTCACTGGCCTCAGAACATGGGTCTGACTTCGGATCGTCCGAAGGTTGGGTCTCGGACCTTCCGAAGTCCATCCGAACCGATAAAAACAGAGAAACAAGTCTCGGTGGGTCTGCAAGCCTCGGAACGTCCGAAGGTATGTCTCTGAGCGTCCGAGTGGGTTCGGTCCTTCCGAGCATGGCTCGGTACGTTCGAAAGGGTCTGGCTTGCCTTGGGTGTAACTGGGCTTCGGGTGAAGCTCGGAACATCCGACGGTCACTGCTCGGATAGTCCGAATGTTCGGACCTTCCGAAGAACGGCTCTTGGACCTTTCAAGAGTCCTTTTCCTCAACTATCTGCACTAGCAGACAGTGACGGCGGGTCTATAGTGAAATGCCATTCCGAAAAGGGAGGGCTTCCCGGACTCGATTTTCACATCCGTCTGGTCTGATGGACTCCTCTGGGAGTCCTCTTTCCATAGGGAATGGTTTGGAGCCTTGAAGCTCACTGGGCCATCCGATTTTAATGGTAAATCCTCACGGGTACTTGAAACCCATGGTTTTTCTTAAAACTTCAAACTGGTTTTTCTCAATCAAAACAGGGTCAAAACTTGATTTTCTGGATTCAAAACCGGTTAGAATTGAAAGAGGAATGCAATGGATACCTTTACTTCGGTTCTTGGGCTGAAATTCGGATTTTTGAAAATCTCCCTCTAAGCTTACGGTTTGAAAAACGGAGGGTCGGCCGGTCTGGTTTTGGCTGATAACAGAGACAGAGACAGAGAAGAAAATTGGTGGGAGTTAAAACCGACGGGGAAGGGCTGTTTAAATAGATTTTTGGCCGAGCGGCAGTGCATGCCTGCATGCCGTGTGCAGGATTTCTGCGGTTGCAGATCAGCCCTCCAATATTTTTCAAATTGCAGATAAGTCCCAGTTTTATAAAAATTGATTTTTAAAACTAAAAGTAATAATTTAAGAACTCAAAAACTTGATCCAACCTTACAGATGGGTTGGGTTTTGAAAACCTTGGTCACCATATAAATTTCAGAATTTATCTCTTACTAAAAATCATTTATTTAAATAAAACTCATAAATTTACATTATTTACTTAAATAAACAATTGTTAAAATAAACAATTTAGAAACCTCATTTTGAAGTGAAATGAAATAACTAGATCATTCTTAAAATGGTCAAAAACCAAACACCATTTTCAAAATTTATCTCTTTTTCGAAATTATTTAAAATAATTAAACTCCCTTTCGAGGTTTTGACGGGCGGGATTTAAATACCATTTTCTGAAAATAAATTTATTTTAAAATCAGAAATGCAAATCCTTTATTAAGGAGAATATTATCCACCAATAATAATCACATAACAATATAATTTATAAAATAATAACTAAAAGTGGTAAATTACCAAAATGCCCCTCCAGCTGAACGGGTTGGATCACTATGCTCACGGGCTCGGATTGGGCCAAACCTGGGCTTTCCTCGAAGCCCTAACCATAATCTCCGAGATTAACAGGTTAAACAGGAATTGACGAGCTAAAGCACGCCTAATCTGGGGCAGGGTACTACAGTGGAGGTCTATCGCTTGATGATTGTGTGGGCCAATGGCGAGATTGTGAATGTTCCTCGGGTTAGCGATTGAGAATCCTATGTTGATAGATATGTTTTGTGTGGAGGAGTTTGAGACTCATAGATTGATATGAGTAATTGTGTTACGATCGAGTGGTGTAGGCCACATGAGATTGTGTGATGTGTTAGCCACTTGTAGAGGATATATCTGATCACTAAGATGACGATTGATGTGTTTGTTGGATTTGGGTTCCATGTGTTGGATTGTAATGCATGGGCCTTATGTGTGAGTGTGATGGACAATACAATGTATTAATGTGTGACGTGTGTTTATGGACGGCATTGTGTATCAGATTAATGATACGTGTTTAGTGGCTTTTGAGAAAACATCCCATGTATGAGATTTGATTAAGAGCGTGATACTAACCTGTCTCTTTGATGGAGAGGTGTGAGGCCAAAAGTCCTAGTGGGCGGATAATGGGTGGGCGGGTGATGGATGAGCATAGGCTACCATACTGGCAGGCTACCTCATTGACAGGCTATGGGTGAGGGGTGAGGTTTTCACTAATCCCATATCGAGAGCAGATGAGTGAATGCGTTGTCTATAAAATGGATTGAGAGTATCACTGTACCAGGTGAATTAAGTCCATCTGGAGTTTGATAGTGTAATAAGTTACATTCTTTAGTTGGTTAAGTTGATGATTGAGTGCTTAGTACTAGGATGTATTGATGGTAATGAGCGTTATGAGTATGATATCAAGATAGATACATTTAGGTGAGTTATGTTGTGGTGTTCATATGTGTGTTGTTTATGTAACACCTCGAATTTTCAAGTTATTATTATATATGAAAATTATCCATTGAATTTGTGAATTATTAAATATGAACCTTGGATGGGTAATGTGTTAGGTCATTGGCCCAATTAAGACCCAACGATTTTGATAAATGATTTCAAATAAATTTAAATAGGGTTGAATTTAAATGGTAATGAAACATAATTAAAAATAAGGGATATGGATTAAGGATATGCGCATGATGAGTGGAAAATATGCATATCCATGTGATATGCGCATAATATGTTGGAGTATTTTTAAAAGGATCCTTTCCCTTGATTAAGAGTGATATTAGGGAATTATTAAATATAGAAGATGTCTTAGCCGTGTGGGAGATATGCAAATCCTTGTTTTATGCACACAAGATCATGTAAAAAGGGGTCTTCCCTTGATTAAGAGGGATACTAAGGGAATTACTAAGAAGGGGCGCATGGCACCTTCTAATTAGGACCTATTGGAAGCATTATAAAGAAGAGGCAAGAAGGGCATGGCACATTCTAAATTTAGGATTAAGATTGGTTGATTGAGATTATTAATTAAGAGGGGCGCATGGCACCTTCTAAGATAGGACTATGGGATTTATAAAAGAGAGGCAATACAAGTGCACACGGCATTGTCTAAATTAGAATCAATTGGAATTAATAAAGGAGAAGGACAACAAGGGGCTCACGGCATTGTCTAAACATATGACCGAGTGGGAGATTTGATTCAAAGAAAGATAGCAGCAAAACAAAGTGGTTCACGGCATACACAAGAGAAGGCCTAAGGAAAGAAGAAGATTGGAAGAGCAAGATCAACTGAGGGAAAACCGGAGGAGTCGCGGAACCGGTAAGTGGTTTTGATATTTTGTTTAAAAATAAAGAACCATAGGGTTCGGCCATGGTGTATGGCCGAACCCATGGAAGAAAATTGGAAGATGAATATGATGGTTAAGTTTTATGGAAAGACATGGTTTAATGTATGGAGTTTTAATGAGGAAAAATATGGGAGTTGGTTAATAAATTTTAATGATGAAAACCATGGACAGTTAGGAGGTTTTGTATGGATTTTAAAAGACGAAGCATGGAACCATAGGGTTCGGCCATGATGTATGGCCGAACCCCATGGAAGAAAATGATTGGATGCTTATGAAGTTTTTAATGAACCGTTTGATGGAAAAATATGGAAGGACTTTGGTGAACCAATTTAATGGGTCATATGGATTTTTTATGGAACAATATTAAGGAATCGGTTATGGATCATTTTAAAGGGGAATTGGAGTGTTATGCATGATTAAATGAATGAAAGGACCTATGTTTGGAATCTAAATATTAGTTGTTGAAAGCAATGGCAAAGTTGTAAATACATGCCAAAATGGAGGATCATGGGTTCGGCCATGGTGTATGGCCGAACTCCATGAGGTTTCTTTTATGGACTTGATTGGTTAAAGAATTTATACAGGGTCTAGTTATGGTAGATTTAAATGAATGAAGGTAATGGCAATTTTGTAAATATAACCTAAAATTGAAAGATCATGGGTTCGGCCATGGTGTATGGCCGAACCCCATGAACTTGTTAATGGGCCAATTGTGGGCCTTTGTATATTTTAAATGAATGGTTTACCAAACCAAAGGATGAGGGGTTTTATTTTATGAATTATGAACCAATCATGAAATTATGTAATGGATCAATTTTGGACCTAAATCTAAGGTGATAAAGGAAATGGGGAAGGTTTGCTGGACTTAGATGTTTATGGATCTATTTTTTAATCTAAACATGAATGAATATATGATGATGATTAACCATGGAGGGAATAATGGCATAAATGTAATTATGGTAAAAAATAAGGGACCATGGGTTCGGCCATGGTGTATGGCCGAACCCCATGAGGATTGTGTTTATGGACTTAAACATTATTGTAAATCAAGTGGCTTGGTTTTAATTGATTGTTATATTATAAGGTAATGGGACCGCACAAGGTGTGTACGATCGTGAGCGGTTACCGGACGAAAGACGCAAGGACACGTTAGCGGTTTTTGGTAGGATTCCACCTCTTTGAAACCATGGGTTTATGTACATTGATTTTTCTTGATTTGATGAATGTATATTGCAAAGGATATGTTTCAAAATGTGAGTTTTAAATGCTATGTTTATATGATAAAATAACATGTGTTGTCTATGTTTCAAATATGAGCTTTTAAATGCTATGATTTGTATAATTGCATAGCATGTGGACATTTGCATCTCATGCATGGCATGAGAGGGATGAACGGTAACCGGAGACCCACACTCAGTCAGGGCGTCCGTAAAACATTCGTGGGGGGGGGGGGGGGGGGGGGGGGAGGATACCTTGATGAGGAGCATTCCATCAAGAGGATACTATGTATGAAATGCAACCGGAGATCCACATTCCGTCGGGGCTTCCATAATAGAATCGTGGGGGATACCTTGATGAGGAGCATTCCATCAAGAGGATACTATGTAGGAAATGTAACTGGAGGGTCCACACTCCGTTGGGGCGTCCGAAAGGCCTATGTGGTGGATATTTTTATGTACATGTGATGGGTGGGACTCATTGCATATGATAGCATGGCATGGCATTGAATCGGCATGATTATGATCTTTATTATCATGCAAGGTTTCTGGTTTTTATCGGTATGATTGGATCTCTATTATCATACACTGTTTTGGATACGATGCTTTATAAGTATGGTATGATTTATTATAACTGAATTTGATATATATTATATCTGGATTTTTGGTACTAACCCATGTGTTAGACTTACTTGGAATACCTACTAGGCGCGTTGTTCTAACGCCCTATTTCTACCCTAGTGGATGATACATGAAACGAGGGGAACGCTAAATGCGAAATGGGCCAGGCATAGGAGTTTGGAGGATTATAGTTTATATTTTGTTTAAGATACTCATGGGCTTGTAATTTGAGTATCTAGAATTCGGATTGTAATAACTTAGATGAATTTGCTATGGCTGGATGTTTTATTGGATAATTATGATATGATAATTATGATTAAGGACTTGATGTACTTTGCTAGTTGAATGGAATAGAACTTGGTTCTATTATTATTCCGCATGTTATGATTCCGTAGTTATGATGTTATTCCGCATGTTTGATATTGTTATGTGTGAACTGTTTTCATGGACTTAGTCCATGCACACATCGGGTTGGCCAGTTAAGGGTCGGACTTTGGAAGTTCGGACTTAGCTCGTGTCGTGACGTCCCGCTCTCTATCACTCTACTCTGTTATAAAAAAAATAGACTCTGATTTACGGAAAGAAGCGAGTGAAAAAGGGCAAGGCATTACAGTTTATGTGATGTTGAATGATTTTGGATATTCCGCCTTTTTATATTGAATATTATTGTATGTGGGTTTCCAATTTTTTATTTGTACCCCTATTGAGTTGATGATCCATGGGCAAGTGAGGCTCACTCCCTAACAGGTTTTAGGTGATAGCTGAGGAGTGACGATTCAACTCTCGGAGGTGGTGACGTGGTACTGGGTCAAGGATAAATGTTTAATTTCTTAGCATAGTTGTGGATTCATGCAATTGAATTTATTTATTTAGTAATATTTATTTTGGACACTTGGCTAGTTGATTTGAATAAATTGAGAACTTTAAGGATATTGTTTTTGTTTTATTTTAGGGAATGGGATGTGAGCAGTGAGATTAGACTTGATATTAATAGTCGATGTTATCCTTCTCATTTTTTGTGGATGACATTAAGATTTGTGCAATGTGTAGTTGGGCATGAAGGATTTTAAGGCTTTCTTTATTTCATTTATAATCTTAAAAAGAAATGTATATTCATTTCCCCCAGCCACAAATCTGTGATGTAAGACCCGTTAGTTGCGTTGTTTCGTTGGATCACGCCAGTTCAACCTGCAGTTAAATGGGCCACGACCCGTTTAAGCTGTAGAAAGGAGCAGGGCGTTACAGTGTAATTCCCCACATAGTGAATTGGGATAGGCCAAGGTTAGATGAGTCCATCTGTTGATGTAGGAGGGTTTATTCCGAACCACTATAAATATAGTGTTGTGGTGTTAGAGCCTTTTTTGCTTGGATCGTTATTTGAGCACACACAACACATCTTGATTAATTTGATCTATCCATTGTAAATTTGTTTAATTAATCAAGTAAATTTAAAAGAATCAACAAATGAGGAGATTTCCCTATTCACCCCCTCTAGGCTCAATCTTGTTCTACCACTCCGAGAACTTTCAGCCGATATTAGGTGGGGCACACAACTGATATTGGGTTTTTTTAAAAAAAAATTTGTGGTTTATAGACCGATAATAATTAAATCGGCCGATATCTGGACCTATATATCGGCCGATATCAATTTTTTTTTTCAGAACAAAAAATAAAGAAAATCGAATTTAATACTTACCGGCCGATATAATGACCGATATTTAAGGCATTTTATTTGTCATATCGGTTGATAAGATATTTGTACGCCCGATATCTTTTACCCTGCTATTAAGTGCATACACAAACTAATGAGATAGATATCCATTTGATACGTATTGGTTTTAAGTAGTTGATAAGTATCGGCCATACTATTGTATTGTCTGTATAATCATAAAAAGGACAGATACATGCCGTTAAATGGACGTACTATATCGAAGGATTGGCTAATATGGAATAGTATAGATCATTTACAAAAAAAAAAAAAATTCTTTCAAAAAAGTTGTTGTTTCGACTGTTTTTCAATTTGAATGCATTAAGTATGATGTTAAATAAGGTTTAGAAGCAAGTTCTTCAAGTGTGAAAGGTATTTGTTTACTCCAATCTTTTTTTTTTTTTTTAGATTTGTCCATTTTGAGTCATTTTCATCATTTGTTTTTGAATTTTTTTTCTAAGCTAATCCTGATTTTGGAGATTTTTGAGAAAATAATTTAATTAAATAATATTATGTGTACCTGAAATTGAATGTAGATGTCTTAGTGTGATTGATATAGTTTGTAGAATGTTTATGTGATTTTCCAAGTTTTTTTAGATCATCAAATTTGTGTTTTCTAAAATATTTCTCATTTTGGAGTTTCTTATAGAAAAAATTTAATGAAATGATATACGAATGTTCATAAAATTAAAAGAATAGACCTTTATATGATTGATACAATTTGTAGAGTTTCTGTATGACTTTTCTAATTTTTCAACGTTTTCATGAAATCTATTTTTTTCACGAAAAAATTTCATGAATTGTAATAGAAGATACATATCATTGTATGACACTAAAGAACGTAAATTTCACATTACGTGTTGTCTCATATTGATTTTGTATTATGGGACACTACAGAACATGAATGACTTAAGTTCTTTCAGCAAAGTTCTCTGTCCAAATTCAATATATGAAATACAATTTTCATCTATCACTTTCAAAAGTAAAGTTAAATATAGTTTTTAGCCCTATTCAAATTTAAGAAACAAAATCGTACAATTAGATTAGCTAAACTATTAAAATTCAACTGCATATAAATTTTTTATCCATCTAATTTATGGCCACGAAATTAATAGTTGTAATTAAAAAATCAAAATGGTTAGAAATAATATATGCCTTTGATGGGTTTTTTTTTGATAAATCTAGAGGTCTACTGGCAATTTTTGTGGTTTAATGAAGTCTAAAGCAGGGGTTTAAAAATCGGTATCGGCCGATATATCGGCTGATACGATATGTTGACCGATATATCGTTATCGGCCGATATATCGGCTGATATTTTTCTCTCTCCAACCGATATCGGCCGATATAATAGGGCTGATATTTCAGCCGATATTGTGAATATCAACCGATAACGATATATATCGACCGATATTCACTCCTTCAAAACCGGTACATATCGACTGATACGATATGTATCGGCCAATATTTGTACCCCTCGTCTAAAGTTATACTCAACTGTAATTTTTTTAAATGATAGATTAAAATCCATGAAGTATATGTTTAATTGGCATGAAGAAGACCCTTTTCTTTTTTTAAGTTGAATTTTAAAAAGAGTTTTTATCCCAATGCAAATATACTAAATTAAGGATACTTCGTAAAATTCAACTTTATTTAAAAAATTTAGCCATAAAATAAAAAGGTAATGAAATTAATAACAAAGTTGAAAAATCAAATGGCTAAAAACAGTAAGTGCTTTTAAATTTTTGTACTTTGGTTGATTTAGAGTTCTAGTTTTATTTTGTATAGTAAAATTTATTATAAAGGAAATTTTAATTTTATTTTGTATTTATTAATTTTATACTATGAGTTTTTCTAATTATACACCAAATTTCAAGAAAATTTCAATTTACCTTTATTTTAAAAAAATATAGAAAAAGAGAGGGATGAGAGAACTAAGGACAAAATTAAAATTTCTTTAAATTTAGTGCACTGCTGGAAAATGTTCAGAAATCACTACCCTTCCTTTAGAAAGGTGCTACGAGTGGCATGAACTTTTCACCATAGCATATTTTTTTCTTTTTTTTTCAAAGTAACATGAAGCCAACTTAAGAGAAGGGGATCTTGTTTGGCCCATTCGAAGTAGACTGGTTTCACGGTAGCTGTTGGGTTGCCATCAGAGCATGGGTAGATAAATCGGCAGGGCCGAGATCCCGGCCGATTTTTCATATCGGCCGATATGTCGGTTCAGCCGATATATCGGGCAAATTTTTTCTCTCTCCTGCCCTTTTTTTAAAAAAAAAATTGAAAAAAATTACAGTAAATGCAGATAATTATGGGCTTATTGAATATGTAATTTTTTCATAAAATATCGGACATTTACATCTTCTAATATATTTTTGAAGTTATGATAATGAGAAATTATATAATTAGTAATAAAATGGTGAAAATTACAAGGAAAAGGATATAAATGAGGAAAATTTGTAGAAATAATTTCTTAATTTATTTTCTTAGTCAATGAGTGTTATTTTAAGTTATGAATTATAGAAATAAAATAAATAAATAATAAAATGATTGAAAATTACATAATAATGTAGAAAGAAATATTAGAAAATGAAACTAATGGGGTCCTAATCACTTGAACTGATAACCACACAAATGTCATATATAGTAATATAATGTTTTCTTTCATTTGAGAAAATAGATTTTATTTTTCATTAATAATAATCAGATACATAAAATTATTAGATAAAATTATGAGCTATAGTTAATTATGTTAAATTAATATAATAAAAATAAAGAGTACCTTCTAATAATAATGACAATGGTAAAAATATTAGATGGTAAATATAATATTAAATTATGACAATAAGATAAATAAAAAAAATATTATACTTTTTACTTTCAATATAAGTAAATATTATATTTAAAATAAAAAATTATTACTTTTATATTAAAAATAACTTTTTGATAAAATATAAGAATACACACAGGCTTCTAAGTGACCTCTTTAGGAAGCTCACGTGAGCTCTTCTTTTTATAAAGAGATAAAATGGGTTTTCTCTTATAAACCCTAATGCTCATCTTTTAATACTCTTCTTCTCTTTCACTCTCTCTATTAAACCCTAGCAGCCGCCGCCACCGCCACCTTGTGTATTTTTCCCATCAACGAAGAAGAGAAGAAAGCTGTGAAAGGTGTGTGATTTTTTTCGTCAATCTTTTCTCCATATTTTCTTTTTTCCCTTTCCATTCTTGTCCGATATTTAAAAAAAAAAGGGAGAGCTTTTTTTTTTTAAAAAAAAAAACAACCGAATTTTTAAAATTCGGCCGATCTCGTGATCGATAATTCGGTCATATCGGCCGATTTTTTTTTGGTACAGCTGATACTATACGTATCAGCCGATATAATTCGGTGGTCGAAAATCCGAATTATATTGGCCGATACATACAGTATCGGCCGATATTTTAACCCCTGCATCAGAGTCAAGAAGAAACTGATGTGGGCATGAAATGGTGGCATCAACATAGCCAAGAAGGTCATTTGTACGTAGAATAGGGTCAAGAAACTGGTTGCGGCTGAGCAGATAAATTACCTCTGGTTAATTTGATGGAATCCAATTGATGATATTAGGAAGGACAACTGAGGCAACATGGAAGTTAGAAGACAATGTCATATCAATGAAGAGGATGGACAAAACTGGTAGAGGAGTGAGAGATTGTTTGAGGGGAAGAATCTGGAAAATAGAGTTCACAATTTTGGAAAACAAAGACTTGTGTGAGGGAGGAAGAGAGACCTTCGTTCAGAGAATGACAACCTAGTGAGACTATGGGGTAGTAAGAAATATTAAGTTTTATAGAGTTTGATTGTCAGATATTTATTGGTGATCCTATCTCCACTGGACGATAGAGTGAAAATTATAACAGACACGACCATTTCTTTTTTCTTTTTGCAGTTAAGCATAGTGGATTTGTTTAAATCTGTTGATGTACCGAAAGAAAACCACGTAAAATCTTTCTGTCTTTGCGTGTGTTTGATCTTTGATTTGTTTTTTTCGTTCATTGTTTTGTATTCTTCTATTCACAACAAGAAATGGATGCTAGAAACACAGGAAATATCACAGGAACGATGGAGAAGACTTCTATCTAGCTTGGGATACTATGAAAAACAAAACTATCTATCTCGATAGAAAAGAGTAGATTTTCATTCCTCAAATATAAATATTATAGGTACAATTTGAAATATGAATTGGATATAATATCTCCCATGATAATATAAAGATAAACAGCTGCTAATAAACATTCGATTTATAGAGAACCACTGAAGTATTTGAATTTTGAAAAGTGTTTCGTTTGGCTTGAGATATTGGCTAACAACGGTAGAGAGTCACTAACATTCACAACACGGGAATGAACATATTTTATGACTACTAAGTTCGTTGTCGGAATTATTAAGCCACTTCTAATGGTTATCTATGTCTCATCGATGTACCAATTGGGGCTTGGGATCAATATTTTTCTTTATAGATAGAACTAATCAGGCTTGAGTCAAGTCAGGCCCAGCCCTTTTCGACAGAGAGGAAACATTTTTGTAAAAACTTTCCTGTTAATGCAGGTTTAATCAAACCTTTAGATTGACATTGACCTAGGCTGAACCAATTGGGTTATCAGACTGAAAGATGGGCCTAGCCCCATTCCACTTTCCTGCCCAGCCCAAATTGGGGCTGAATTTTAGGTGAGGCCAATGCTTCAAGTAGAGAAGCCATCTTGGCGTATACATGATCCTAGCAACAATTATTGCCAAGAGAATGCTCTAAGCAATTTTTAGTATCTAAAATAATAAATTAGCCTTCTGAATTTTGGGTTTTCTTCTTTCATCTTCAGAAAACTCGGCAAAAATAGGTCAGTTCAAAGAATCATTTCTTTTTGTCTTATGAATTAGACCTAAGAACATAGGTATATGGAGAACCCTAGGCAGCATAAGATAAAATCCTGTCGAATCATTGGAAACATAATTTACAGTTGGGGTGAAAAATTCAGTATCAGTCGATATATCGGTCGATATTTTTCTCTCTTATTTTTTTCCCTTTTTTTTTTTAAGAAAAAAGATATCAATATCGGTCGATATCGGCGATATATATCTCCGATATATATTGGATATCGGCTGATATTGAAAATATCAGCCGATACGTATGAGAACCGATATATTGGCCGATACAATTCGTATCAGCTGATATCTCGACCTCTGATTTAAAGATTCATCTTAAGTTTCAAATTACTCTGTATACATATACAAAAATTAGCAAATTACTGTGTACATGTACGAAATTAGCTCATCCTCAGATAGAAGTATGCAATGATATTTCTTGTTGATGATTTGCGACGACTGCCACAGTAGTTGAAACTGATGAACCATTGGTTATAAGTTCATCTCATGCTATTTATAAAGTAAATGATATTCAATTACGGAACAACAGCTAATCAGCTAAGGAACCGGATGACCCATTTCAAAAACAAATATTTTGTTGATATTAACGAGGTCAGTAATATCAAGAAATTTTTAATTTTTTGGGTTTTTACCAGGATATTAATAGGAAAATCTCGTGAAAAATATAATATTTAAAAAATAATAAAAATAAATTACATTAAAATATTATTAAAATAAAAATCTTAATATGAAATTTAATAAGAATATATTAGGATATTATCGCAATGTTACCATATATCGGAATTTACCTTGAATTTATTGGGAATTTACCGTTATGCCGATAAATACGTGTTATTAATTTGGTAATGGCATTTTACCAATAAAAATGTGATAAATTTAAAAATAACGTCGATACCTGTGACATGAAGGTCTACATGGTTCCTCATGAGAGATGAGGATACTGGTTTTGCATGGAAAGAAAAAGTACTCGCAATCAATCGCTTCTACTGCATAAACGAACACTGTAATATAGGTAACATATCTAGGGTAGCGATCATCCCACGGGCATTTTGTAACTCAACACGGGAACCAGTGGATTTCCCATTTTGCCTTTTATGTTCCGTACCAAAAAATAAAAAAGAATGGAATGTCAAAAAGCGGCTGTCCAAAATGGGAAATCGGCTCGCCAAAGTGAGAAACCGGCTCGCCAAAAAATCTTGCCGGCGAGCTGGGTTCGTTCACCACTTATGGGTTTTTCACCCGGGTTTTCAAATGAGGTCGTTCTTTGACCGATTTCTACAAACAAGGTATCAAAATTTATCTACTCTGAATTTTATGAACTTCGGGACTCATTTTAGGTGAAAAGGGTATAGTTTTGGGCTTCAAAAATCATATCCAAAGAATTTAAGAAAAATGGTCTTCCCTCTTAATTCTTTGGGTACGATTTTTGAAGCCCAAAACTATATCTTTTCACTTAAAATCTGTTTCAAAATTCATAAAATTCAGAGTAGATGAATTTTGATACCTTGTTTGTAAAAATCGATTGAGAAACGACCTTTTTTGAAAACCCGAACTAAGTGCAGGAAAAACCCACGACTTGCTGTTTTGGAGTGATCTGCTAGCCAGCGTAGATTTTTACTTTTTTTAAGTTATCCGTATGGCTGGGGTGAAGAGTAAAGTGGAAAATTCACTCATTTCTGTGTCTGTTTGCACAAAAATCCCGTGTGAGGATCACTACCCCATATCTATCTATATTATGCAAATCTATTTTCATTATTCAATCTTTAGAACTAGCGATTAAAACCCATTTTGATTCACAAGGACACCTGCAACTGCAAGAATTGAGTTTCGTTATAATGAATTATTCATGGAGTATTGAAGATGACAGAAGAGAATACTTGAAAGAGTTATTAGGAAGCAAAGCTTTTCATCAACAATGTGTAAATGATAAATGAAGAAGAAAGTTCACCAACAAACATGATTGATTATCATTTCCTACCCCATGCAAATAGCTCAAAAGAGAAGGGGGCCAAAATTTTGAAAGAAAGCATTGTTAAAGTGGGTTCAATCATTCAGTGTCTTTTAACTCTCTTTTTTTTTCACAGTTTGGGTTGATTCCCCCTATGAAATCAATTCAGTCAACCATTATGGAATGGTTATGGCAATTTTAGAAGACCCATGTGCCCACAAACAAGATAATCTGAATTTCTTTCCTTCTTTCTTTACTTTTGTAAAGAAAGTCCAAGCATAATTTCAATGATTAAATTTTAATGATTCGTTTTCGGATGCTTATGACTCCATTGAATTGGTTCAAGTGGGTGCGCATAAAAAGGGATCACCAGTTTGGTGATTCTTATCATCTCACAGTATTGTTGGTGGGTAGGCCTATTAGCATTTGACTATTAAAAAAACCATTTAGATGCACTCTTTGCATTTATTATTCTATGTTTTTATGTCTATGAATCTTGTTAGTGAATAATCAATAATGAACTAAATATGATAAAAGAATTGAATTATGACTAAATATTAGAAGAGAAATAGGAGATCGTGATAAGTTAAAAATTACTACAAACAATTTGAAAAACATGGAAACGAAGAATCTCTTGAAAGATTCTTAACAATCGAGATATCTCGGTTCTTTAAACCATGATATATAGGGCGATATTTCAGGTTTTAATTAGAAAAGAAATTAGGTGAGAGAAATTTCTTGCCAAAATATCGACCGATATCAAGATTTGAACCCTTGCTTGAATCATTGGTTAAAGGGTGTGGACTCGAGACATTAGAAAGCATTATGCCCCTTTCCATGAAAAATGATAGGAAATAAAGGAATGTTTGTTGGTTTCTTATAGAAATGAATTTTAATAACATAATTTTTTTGAAAATTATATTGATAGGGAATTTGCTTCCTAATTTTTTGAAAATTATATTGATAGGGAATTTGCTTCCTAATCTAATTTTTTTTCTATTTGTTTGTTACTAACCTACATAAAAAATTAGTTTATAAATGAATCAGGTTGAATTGAGTTGGGTTAACTTAATTAATAAATGAGATAAGATTTGAGTCACGTATGAGTTAGATCAACTCATTTATTATTTTTCGGGTTGTGCCAAGCCATTTAATAAGTGAGTCAAGTTTTGTACGAGTTGGGTTTAAATCTAAAACTTGGGTGCATTGGTAAAAAAATTGGCCAATACATAGTGTATCGTCTGTATAATTACCATTGTAGCCGATATGGTTGATAATTTGATCGTATTGTCCTAGGTAGTATCGGCCATATTCAAATTTTTTCTATTTTTTTTCAAATAAAATTCGACCGTTTTGAATTTGAGTGTGAAAAGTATTGGTCAATTCCAAACTTTTTCCCCTTAAAAATTAACCATTTTGAGTTATTTTTGTCATTTTTAGAATTTTTGCTCTAACATAATCTTGATTTTATGGTTTTTTGTTAAATAATATAATGAAATAATAATTAGTTCTTATGGAATTGAATGGAGATGTCTTAATGTGATTGATATAGTTTGCAGGGTGTCTGAGTGATTTTCCAAGTTTTTTTGAAAAATTAATGAAAGCCTAGTTTTCTAAAATATTCCCATTTTGGAGTTCCTTCTTCAACAAAATTAATGAAATTATATACAAATGTTTCTGGAATTAAATGAAAAGCCCTTATTGTGATTGATATAGTCTTTACGATGTTCGCGTGATTTTTCTAATATTCCAACTTTTTTTTGAAATTCAGATTTTTTTTATGAAAAGCACTATGAATTCATATTTTAGAAGATGCATGTCATTATGAGATACTAGAGAACAAGAATCTCATATTAGGTGTTTCCTCATATTGGTCTCTTATTCTAAAATTTTAAAGATACTTTTTAAAATTTTAGGAAATACTTTATTCATATTGAAATTTAGACTCTCGAGAATCTAATACTCCATAAAAATGACCATCTTTTAATAAAAATATGCTCACACTAGATTTTCTATTTTTCTTTATTTTTTGAAAAAAACTTCAAAAAAAGGAGAGACAATGCACTAGAGCATTTTATCACCACAATGATACGTATTAGCAATATCACCACAATGATACGCATTTTTTCTATTTTATCCTATGCATCACACGAAAATCCCAATTCCACAAGCGTCCATGCGCATGCAACCTCTAAGTTTCTCTCCAATCCATCCACCACATGTACACATCACCTAAGATCCTAGCTTTTCTCCCAATCCAATCCAAAAATATTCCCACACGACTTTAGCACTAAAATCCCTCCATGTACTTAGACAAAAATCCATCTAAATACACTCCTAAAATCCGTAAACACCTCATCATCCACTCCTCACACGATTTTCCCATATCTTGTCCACCTAATTCGAAAATCCTATGTAGCCAACCCTTCACATCAACTTACCATCTCGTCCACTCATTCACTCCAACTTTAGATCTCAACCATTCATGTGTTGCATTGCATTTAAAACCCCAACACATGCAAAATTCGACCATGACCTACCTTTTCTCCTAAATCAAAAAATTCTCTCATCCTTCGCTTAGTCATCAAGCCAACCTCAGTCCCAAGCAACTCAAATTCGTGTATGCCCTATAAACCCTAACTTTTTCACTTCAAATCATAGCCGTTCACCTTAAAGTGAGATTCAATCTTAGCCATCCATTCATAACTTAAACTAGACTAAATCTCAACCATCCATTCATTCCTGGAGCCTATAAATAGAGCACTAGGCACAACATGAAATTCAAATTTGACCAAGAGGTCAAGAGGACCAAAGGATGGATAGAAAAGGCAAGAAGACATAAGCTCCACTTGACTTTTACAAGTGAGAGTTTTCATATTTTTGTCTTTCTTGTACTTAATTTTATGTTTGCCTGTATTGAATTCTTCCATGAAATAAATACAAGAGATTCCTTTAGAACCCTGAAACATCCAATTTTAAAATCTCTTTTATGATTGTTTAGATTTGATTTTAAAGTTTGTATTCTTTATGTAATTAATTGGACATGAAATAGTTAGACCTTAGGTTTTAAATATTGAATCTAAGTTACTAAGGCCCGATTGTTAAATTAAAGTCTATGAATTCTTAACTTTAATGATGGACATGAATTGATATATGGACTTTTACGCGAATTTCAAATCTAGGTTTTGTATTTGTTTATATATTTTTGGGGGGATGAGTGGTCTATTCCAATAACCAACCTTTAAATTATACATTTATTTATTCTGTTATTTACTTTATTTGTCAATTTATTTTTTGTCTTTAGTTACATTAGTTACTCTCTATGTATGTTGCATAAAAAATGTTCAATTTATGTTTTTATTTTATTTCCTCAATGTTCATTGTTTAATTCGTTAATTCATTGTATCCAAACAATATCTCTCTCTCTAAATTCTTCTAACTCTGGCTAGAGATGTGTTATTTTAACTTTAAAACATGAGATTTTAAATTGAGAATAAGATTATCATTATGGTTCATTAATTTAAATACAAAGAACATAGATTTTACATGTTAGATACAAATTGGATTGATGTTGTTTAAACAATTGATTTGATTTTCTTGGAAATATATCTTTTTAAAAGGGATGCTGATTTAATTTTACTGCATAGATTTTGTGATTTTTCGTTAGGTTCGACCTCGCACTCTAACTGCTATATTATAAATGGTTCGTGCTCTTCCGAGTTATAAATGTAAAATTTAGACAAATACAGTTATTTTAGGGACATGGACTACACACCAACCCTGAGATATACACGTCGGGTTTATTTACACATATTATTAGTCCTTGCAATTTATTCAACCTATCTCATGGTGGTTTAACATCCTAAGTCCAATCACTCCCTTTCCACATAATAAACTCAATTAAATTCATCAATACATCATCTCAACCCTTCACAATGGTCTCCAATAAATATTACAATTTTCTATCATCATAACAGGATAATAGGCATTCTACAACTCACATAATAGGGAAATTAGAACATTTCATGCAAAGTGCAGGTCACATCCATCATATTTATCATACATTAAACATATCAATAACACAATACATTCCCTAAATTAATGTAATAACATACATACATTCATTCGTTGTATGTAGCAATCCTCACCTCGAAAGTTACGATGTTTCGGGATGATCTTCGGGTCGTACCTCACGGGTTCGGGGTTCAAAGGCTCTAATCAATCAAAAAGAGCATAATACATCCCTATTAGTTCACAGATTAAGCCAAATCAAAGCTTAGTAGCAAAACCTCCAATTTAGACCCAAGATTTACACCTAATTTAGATTAATCCCTTCAATTTTAAGGAAATCCTCAAATCTCCTCCCATGATTCATCTCCAAAAAATAGAATATACCATTTTTTTCCCAAATTTACTTCCCTTCCTATGGTTCCATGTTTATGATGATGTAGTGATGTTGGTTATTGGGAGGACTTCCCCATTACGTTCCGCTGGTTGAGGCCCCCATAGGAGATGCATGTTTCCTCATTGCGTTCCGGCAGTTGAGGTGTCTGCCCTTGTGATTGGCTTCCTTGTTATGCTTTGGCAGGTGAGACCCCCATAGGGGATGCAGGTTTCCCTATTCTGGCGATTGAGGCGATTGTGTATTGTATGGTCTCCCGGTTGTATTGATAGGGAGACCAGAGTTGTTGGAGGACCGTTGTAAGTTGTGGAGGTGATGTGTCGGACTGGTCAGTGAGACCATTGGTTAGTAGTATAGTTGAGCACTCATGTACATAGACATCCATTCCATTATGATGTTTATTACATTTCATACATGTGATATATGTTTATGTTGCTGACATGTGATATGTTTTATCTTTTCTACTGAGCTGGATAGCTCATCCCTTACCTTTCAAATACCCCGATTGCGGAGGGGCCAGGCGGACACCTTGACCAAGCACCTGGGGGGAGCAGTAGTAGTAAGACATTTTATGACCATGTTTATGCTTTAGATTTGAGAGACTCTAGTTTGTATGGACTCATTATCACATGTTTGTTTGGATGACGATATTACCATATTTGATCAATCTATGGTTGTTTGTTATGTTAGTTTTATGGGCTTGTGATTTGTGGAGCAGGAGGTAGTTACCCCGTTTAAAAAAAAAAAAAATACCCGATATCTGTCATTTTGTGATGTTTTGAGATATTTCAGAGATAACGCGCCCGTAGCGGGATTGGGCGTTAAAGTTGTTATCATAGCACAGTTCAACTTTTTTACTGTGCATGGGTTAGAGATTGGTGTGATGTTGACTAGATAATAGGTACATCCCCAGTGTGAAATGGTAAATGGAACCGGGTTATGTTGTAGTGCGTAGACACCCTAGATTTGTGTGGTGTGCTTGATGCGTTACCTTTCGGTTAGCATACTTGAGACGTGTCTTGTAGCGAATTCTCGTTTGGTTCGAGGCTCCCCAGCATTTGATTCATGGCTAAGTCAGTGGATTGATAGATCACTCGTTTGAGTGGGTGGAGCACCGTGACGTGGCCACATGGGCTGTGGGATACGGATCTCTAGGTTTTAAGTCATGTTAGACTTACTCCCTAGAGTAATTAGAGGTGTTCCTCGGCGGGAGCCACGTTAGGAGGAGTCCTCACCTTGGAGGCACGTCGGTGGTAGTTTCAGAGTGACTTGAGTACCGTGATAGAGTCATGGGGGCTTCAGACCGTGTTTGAGTGTTGTCGTTGTTATCTCTTAGCTGCCAAGTGGGGGGAGCCCTTGAGGCCGCCTAGGCATTGGAAGGGAGACTATGGGTGTTTTAGTGCAGGAGGGCATGATGATGCCTTATTAAGACTTGCGTGAATGTTTTTTTGTGACGTGTGATTGATGTGGGATTGTTCGAGGGTCCAGTGTTGAGAGGAGGATACTGTATTGTGGGTCTACCTCCTGGGTTCTTAAGAGGCTTGTTTAAATGAGAGGCCACCGTATGTGGGCCTCTCTTGTGGCTATATAGTACGGAGATAAATTGATTAGAAATCGATGGGTGTCTACCGAGTGAGTCCGGCCGGCTTACTCTTTAGATGGCCAATGGAATTTCATGAGAGATTGATGGGCATGGTATGTTTGGGTTGTTGGTTAGGTCCATTTTGGACTTAGGACTGCGGTGAGTGTCTGGAGGCCAAGCTAGTGGTTGTATGTCCGACTCTTGGACTCCCGCGGGTCTAGTGTTATGGCTAGAGGTAGTTGTGGCTTTGTTAGGATCTTTTATAGGTCAGACTGGAAGGGTGGACCGTTGAAACTCTAGTGGGCCCGGTGTTTAGGCCAATGTCAATATATGAGTGAGTTGGGTACTCGGTGTTTATGAGCAGGGAACGTGGGTGTTTCTTGGCCCTTGACCCGTGTAGTGTCTGATTCTAGTGCATCTCACTCTTTTATTTCCTTGAGTTTTATTTGTGGTGGACCAGATCTGTGGGTCATATGTTTTGACCATTGGGGGGTAGCGTTAAAGGTTAATTTATGAGTTTTGGATATGTCAGAGTTCGATGTCATCTTGGTGATGGATTGGTTTTCCTCCCATCAGGTTACTTTGGACTGTTACTGTAGGCGGGTGACGAGTCAGTTCCTCGCGGGGATGTTTTTGTCAAGCGGTTTACAATTTATAGTCCGGACATGGAGGAATTGTACAGTTTGGTGGCTAGCTTGAGTTGGAGGAGAGTTCGGGGTTAACGGATGTTGAGATGCCCCACGTGGTCCGAAAACTCCCAAATGTTCTTACCGAGAAGCTCCTTGGATTGTCGCAACGTTGAGACGTAGGGTTTGTTGTGGATCTTCTCCCCAATGCGGCGCTTGTCTCGACTACTTATTCGAGTGGCATCAGGATAGGTGTTGGAGCTGAAGAGCTAACTCAGGGAGTTGGAGTCTTTTGGAGCTGAAGAGTCAGCTCAGGGAGTTGGAGAACACCGGCTTTGTTGACCAAGAAAAGGATGATTGCATGAGTTTGTGCATTAATTACTAGCTAATGAGTGGAATGTGTGAAAAACAAGTACCTGTTGTCGAGGTTTGGTGAATTGTTTGTCCAATTGAGAAGGTCCTGATGTGAGATATACATTCGTTCAAGCTATCATCAAGCAGGAGTGCTAATATGTAATGACCAGACCCGATATTTAGGGAATTTGGTGAGATCTACAGGTCTCTGGGATGTTTTTCAGGGGTTTAGTAGCAGTGGGCTCTCTGGTGAACCCAGTTTTCTTGGGGGACCTGAACTCGGAGGCTCAGTGGGCAATTTACTGATTTTGAATTATTTAGTTATATATCATTTGAAATATTTGAAAATAATAATAATAATAATTTCGTTTTGAAAAGCTTAAAATCCAGATATTTTTATCTTGTTTGTTTTGTGTAATTTAAATTTAGAAAGTCTAAATTTTCTCAGTGCTTTTAAAAAAAAAAAGGAAAAGGATAGAGGCCACGACACTTGATCCCAAACCCACCAACATAATCCCACTATCACTGGAGACCCCTTTTCACGCCTCATCCCTTTTTTTCTTGCAACTGTATGCCCCCAAAACCCACAAATCTATTCATATCTTTCCTTCCCATTCGTTTTGCAGCAAACCTAACACTAAGAGAGAGCAGCCACCTCATTTCCCTTCCTTTCTTCTCTACTTGTTCGTTCGCTAGATCTGAGAGAAAATCCAATGTTTCCCCTGCTAGTTGAAATCCAACTCTGAGCAGCCATCGAATCATCAGTCTAACCAGTCATTCCAGCTTCAAGTGGCAGGCAGATTCGACCTTTCCCATTGGACTCCTCAATGCTTTGTATCTTGTCTTCTAAGCAGTGGGTCTTTTATCCCTTTTTCTACTTTCACTCATTTTTGAAAATCCCAATGTGCTAGTATACGATTGACCCTAAAGGGGATAGGTCAATCTCAAATCGTTGTTCATTTTTAAAATTAACTTGATTGATTAATCTAAGTGTGGCTGATATAACAATCAAGTAAGTGTGTTAGTGAGAGTGATTAAACAGTCAATATAAGAAGTTAGCTCTAACACCAGAATCTCAAGGACACACAATATAAAGTTGTTCGGTTAACCAACCTACATCCACTGTTAGGACTCGCCCAACCTTGAGCTATCTCCAAATTCACTAAATGGGGAATTACACCCTCACAAATAGAGTAGGAATTTCACCTCACTCAATTGGCTAGGAATTCCACCACCACTGTGCCAGAGACGACGCTCTAGAGTTTTTCATAGTGGTTCCGGAGTACCTCTCCTTAATCCACTTCTGGTTACAGGTTTAAAAAGCAAAGTTAAAACAAAGAAGCACATGCCTTAAAACTCTTTCTCGTTGATGAAGTTTGCTTCTCAAGGATTCACTCAAGATGTGATGACGCTCTTTCTTATAGACGTCATATAGAAATCACGATTTCAGTAAGACTAGGATAATTAGTTCAAGTCCTAGTAGATGTTGTATCTTCTCTTCTTTCTTTTTCCCTCACAATCTTTAATCAAAGATTGGGATTTTGGTATAGGCACAAGAGAGCTGATCGTTCCTCAGAGTGTATGATTTTTCTTAGTTCAGGGAAGATACCCAAATGATCATACAACACTCATATTTATAGAAAAGTCTTAACAGTCATTTGGACTGTCCAGGACCGACAGGTCGGTGGCACTGATGGGTCGGTGGCACCGATGGGTCGGTGTTCATATTTATTATCGTTCAACCACCCGACCATTGCTCATTAAATGCACCCCAATGACATAATTACTTCCCAGTCGACATGTCGGTGTCATCGATGGGTCGGTCCATACGAGAGGTTCGATCTGGGGCAATCCATGATGACAGAGTTTCAAAATAGAAACTAGTCAAACCCAGACTGACCTGTCCCCCTTTGTCGAGGGGTTGGTCCTGTTACTCCGATCGGTCTATGATTGCTAACATGTTTGTTTTATCAAGACCCTTATAAGTTCCCAGTCTAGGACTCATAATATTTATACCAATGAGTCGATGGCCACGAGGGGTCGTTCAAGTTCATCACCAAGGGGTCGGTGCATACGAGACTCTCGGTTAGAGGCATTCTTAGAATGACAATTCTAAATTCTAGAACCTATGTCAAACTGGGCAACCAGTCCTTGACCACGATGAGTCGATCCTATCTCCACCGAGGGGTCGGCAATATAGACTGGTCGAATTGACAGTAAACATAATTCTTTTTCTTCAAATTCATTTCCAATTCACTGTACAATAGCCTCTCTAGACCTTATTTGATTTTATCATTTGTTCAACTAAGCCTAGAATAGTCCTCTCTCAGGTGTGGGTTCCACCTAAGGTCATCTATGGCCATAATACATTTTTGTGATTGCCATTACGATGAGCTTTGAACTTTGATGGAGCATGATCTTCTTCCTTGATCATCTTGATTCTTCAATATTCTTTTAGCAAGTGTTTCTTCCCGAGTCATGAAATTGACAAACAGGGACTCGGCCAAGCAGGGGAACTAAAAATCTCCCCCTTTGTCAAGTTCATGACCAAACCTAGAAGCTAACCTAGTTACAAGCCCACCCTTTTTACAACACATTTGAATGCTCATTATTAGATCAATCACCGAGGCAATGATCTTCATATTCTTTTCTCAGCTTCCTTCTGTTTATCTTTTCTTGTTCAAGCACATAAAAACAAAAGCACGCAAACACTAGCCAATCATTAGATGGGTTAGTCAAAACCATAAACATCCATGGTCTAAATAAGATTTTCTTTCCCCAATCTTCAATGAATTTCTAGACTCTCCTAATCTCCTTGAGTTGGATCTTCCACCAATTATTCTCCTAACTTCAATGAATTACTAGACTCTCCCAATCTCCTTTAGTTGGATCTTCCACCAATTATTCTCCTAACTTGTTTTTATGTGCTAGCTTCAAGCTTCTAATATTTTCTCCCCCATTTTGTCATTTAATTGACAAAGGGATAGTGGGCATGCATCAAGATCAAACACTCCCCCATGCATATTACTTCAAGGAATAAACTGATGTCCCTAGCCTTTTCTAGTTTGCTCCCCCATTCTCTAAATTATCTTCTTAGTTTTTTTTTCTCAGCTCCCCCTCAAACTTAGTTGTCCCTAAGTTGAGTTTTCTTCAAGCTTTTAAGCTTGCATTCTTCTTCCTCCTCAAGTTGTCAGTGACAACAGCTAATTAGCACATATTTTGTGCTACCCCCTTCTTCAAGGATGTGTGTATTCTGATCCTAACATGCCAATATAGAACCAGCTCATCTAAGTTTGCATATTAGTCTATTTAGCAAAGCTATGTTCAACATAAAGAATAGAAGACAATCAAACATATCAATACACATACTAACCCACAACACACCCCAACATTAATGCACAGAAGAAAGTTTGCACAAAAGGTGTTTAATGTTTACACTTCCAGATTAATAAAAGTTTAAAGTTTTTTAGCATCATGAGGGGATGAAGAAGAAGCGAAGGTAGAGGGTTGAGGATCTGAGTAAACAAAAGAATGATTAGAAGTGAGAGAAGTTATGGCAGCAAAGAGTTGATTCAGGAGATGATCATGCTCATCTTGTCTATTTGCAATGTCTGTGAGCAGCTTACTTTGATGACTGAGCTGATCCTCTATAGCTTTCAATCTGGATGTTTTTGAGTTGTATTTGCTTCTTCTTCTTCTTCCTCTTGTTCTTTCTCTTCTTCTTCTTATTCTTCGGGTTCTTCAAATACAGGTTGGTAAGAAGAAAAAAGATTATTGTCCCCAAAGAAAGAGTCAGCTAAACTTTTGGTGAGGCTTTCGAAGAATATCCTCGTCAATGGGTCTGGTGGATCTTGGCACTTCCCCCCTTTCTTGGCTTGATTTTGAAGTGCTCAGGTAGTTTGGACATAAGATAGCAAAAGGGAGGATATCTTTTCCTCGCTGATTTTCAGTACTGAGAGATAGAATGGCACATCCAGGTAGACAGACAATTTTTTTTTGCGAGCGACTCTGTATGGGAGTATAATCATGGGAGGATTTAAATCAGCTCTATTTCCATGTCTAGGATATAGATTAGAGCAGACAAGAAGATGAAGAACTTTGCATCGTGGTAACAAGTGTACACTTCTGATCCATATATTTTTCTTCTCCACTTCCTTGCCACACAACCTTTTGGCAATTTTTTTTTGCTCTGTCACTTCTAACTTTGGAGGAATGATGGGTAGAGCATTTGGTTCAAGAGGAATCCTAATAAGTTCAGAGACAAGTTAAGGAGAGACTCGTACTGATTCTCCATTTTTGAATAAGATTTTGAAGCAGTTTGCTTTTGAGTCATCCCTGATTGAGCAGTACATTCTCATGGCCAATGAAGTATACATTTTTCCACCCCAATGCGCCAAATTTGACTAGCCCATGTCATGTAGTAATTGCATAGCTCCACATCTATGCAGATCAATTGCACAACTACTTCGTTCTATGTTAAAGTCTTTAAAGCATCTAGAGGTAGGGACCAGTTCGTTCTTCATCTGATGTTCTCCTTCCTCATCATTTATCCTAGAGGCCGTAACTTCTTCCCCATTCCTAACTTTGGTGTTTTCTACTTCTTCTTCCATACCCCCTTTTTCTCTGACTTCTTCCTGGTCATTTTGGTCTTGGGTGGCTGGTTTTTCTACCCTTTCAGATGGGATTTAAGGATGCATTTGCCCTACTGACTTGGATCTGACACAGGGTACCTTAGCTAGAAGAGAATTCTCAAAATATGAATCCCTAAATCTTATAGGAACATGGCTAGGTCCCGAGGCAGCAGTCGTTTTTACCCTAGCAGGTTTTGGTCTCTTGGGAGGTGGAGAGCTTGTTCCTCCACAACAAGAGTTCATAATAACTTAGGCGCTTTTATTTTTGGCATGGTTTGTTTGGGTAACTCCAAAATAAAGAAAAATGAGGAGGTAAGAGTTTCTGAGATTAACTGAGCACAAGAAATCTGAGTATGCGTGATACTTTGGTTTCTAGAGAGAAGATGGGCAAAAACCCTATGCTTTTATGTCGTGAAAATGCTCCGAGAGGTTTACCAATTGGTCTAGAGCACGGGAGGAAGAGAAAAACTCCGCAGAGCATTAGCCGGGAGAGAAAGAGATGAGTTCGAATGGATTTTCTTTTTCACGGAAAAAATCCTTTTAGCTTAAGTTTTTTCGGTCCAATCGACGTGTCGGCACATTCTATAGGTCGGCTTCTTCAACATTTCCCATTTTCAACAGTGCTTGATTTAGCACAGTATCGACATGTCGGTCACCCCGACCAGTTTATTTACCGACATGTTAATTATACCGAGAGGTACAAATTGCAGAGCAATCATACTTAATTATGTGTTATTTGATGGATCTCTATTCTAATCATAATCCAGTGCATAAATATGCCACATATAACTCATCAAATTATTAAGTGTAAACATAATCACAAGTTATCATTCCAACATATATACACATCAAAATATGAATGGAATGTATAGCTTTCCAAGTAGAATATGTACTATAGCAAGAAGAGTACATTCTAGACTTTTAGGAAGCCAATCTTTCTCTCCTTATGTCACTGCATTTTGGGCTATGTGAACTCACCTGATATCTCGTGAGTTCATTTGTAATGATCTAAGATATGTATGTGAATCTTAAACCAAAACGAAATATGAATCATGGCCTATTGTTGAGCATTGAAATATTACATTTGTACCCCTGATTATTAGGTTAGTTAATCCTCAGCTTTGTATATAATGATGCATTTAATGTATTTTGTCAGTTTTGTAGTAAAAAATGGAAAGTTCAGGAAAATCAAGCTAAAACAATAGAAGATTGCAAGTTTAGAGCTTTAAAGAAAAGACCTAGAATTATTATAATTATTTTATGTCACTTTCTAGGATTTTTCATGTAAACTAATTAATCTAGATCCAGTTATGAGAGTCTATGATTAATTAATAATTTTTAAATTTAAAATTGCTGAATAATTATTTAGTTCTAGAGGTTAAAAGTTGCAATCCAAGTGCCAAAGCCTAAATTTCAAGTCATTGGTCCAAGATTTAGTTCAAGTGGGCCAAGCTATACTCCACAAAGCTTCAATGGACCAAGCCACATGCAAGCCCATGCGCATTCCACACTTTGGGCCAGGCTAGTGTGCAAGCTCAGTCCAACTAAGGCCCAAGCTTCAAATCCAATTCAAATGGGCCTGAGTTGAGGTCTAGATCTAAATCCAAAGCCCAAAGTCCAATGAACTCCATGGTCCATGTTTGAATTTAGCTAAGTCCAACCCAACTACCTATGTCCAAAACCCATAATCCAACCTCACATCCACACCATCCAATTTCCATCTTACATCTTAATCTTCCATCTCACATACCAAATAAGGTCAAACCTTAGATCCACCATCAAATCTAACCATCCATTCATCTATCATTAGACCTAGGTCATCCATAATCATCATGATCATCTTAACCTTAGATTAGTGTTCATCCATGCATCACCTATTAATCATTGCATTAATTTCATTCATTAATCATCTTAGCCATTAGATATTAGGTCATCTAATCTCATTCACTCATTCATCTCTTAGAAATCCTAGAGCCTCCACATGAATCCATCACATACACACATTTCCTTAGATTTAGGTCATGCATTTCATCATCTCCCTAGGATCAACCTTTCAATCTAAACCCTCCATCCACCATCTACCCATTCCGATAATTATTTTACCCAAAATACCTTAGAGCCATTAGATCAAAACCCATTTAATCTAATCCCTCCATTCATAAACCCTAAGCTATAAACAACTTGTAGTTCAAGCTATCCTCCATGCACATTTTACACATCATTATCCCATGATTTTTGTAACCTAAAACCTCTCCATGCACTTAGACTAAAAACAATCTACATAAATTCCTAAGATCCCAACACACCTCACCATCCAATTCCCAAGTATCCCACATGATTTTCTCAATCCCAATCTAATCCATTCGAATTTCACACTGTTGATCAAGTAGCCAAATATCTAAAATAGTCCTAGAGGGGGGTGAATAGGACAATTGGGGAATTTTAAAATCTATTTAAATATTGGGCACTTTAATGATTAATCAATACAAATTTGCTTAATTAATATTCTAAATGTGATTTACAGGCAAGATTAAGTTTAAGCAAATTATCTGTGCAATAAGATATGAGCTAAGCAAGTGCACAAAATAAGGTGAAGGAGATGAGAAGAGATGGAGAATTGTGACACAATGATTTTTACGTGGTTCGGCAACCTTGCCTACATCCACACCTCAAGTACACCACTTAAGGATTTCACTAACCTTCTCCTTCACGGGTGGAGAAGAAACCAATTACAAACCTTAATCTACTTCACGGGTGTAGATCGACCTAATCACCAAGAGAACACCTCTCTTGAAAGCCAATAGGGTTATACCAACCCTTTACAATATTTCACAATTTATAAAAAGAAGTTGTGCTTTGAAATATACCAAAAACTTAGCCTTGAGTTACTTGAAGTAGCTTGGGCTTGTTCTTGAATGTCCTCCTCTTCTTGACTTGTTGTAAATGCTCCAATGAAGTCCAACCAAGATGCAAGGAGGTCTAGGGTAAATAAAGGTTTTCTTTTGAGGATTAAGACCCTAGAAAGAATTTCTACTTAACACATTCAACTTAGAGCATAAGATGCTCAAGATATGCCTATGAGAGCTTTTAATGTGTTTGAGATTAAGAATAAAAGCTTAGAGTATTATAACTATGGAGTTTGTAAGCTTTGGAAGTTGTTGGAAAGCTTGGAAGAATGTATGAAGAAATTGGGCTCAAGTCATCAATCTTTTTCTCTCCAAAAAGCCTTACATTTATAGGTTAGAAAAGTTCCAAAGGATCTATCTTCGAACCTTCCGAAGATGGTCCTCGGATCTTCTGAGGTTGCAACGGTAGGATTCCCAACGGTCATATCACAACAGCTATTTTGACCCTGCAACGGATAGTCCGACTGATCGTCGGAACGTCTGAAGGTTTCTGTTCAGAACGTCCGAAGTTCCCAGGAATGCATGGGTTCAAAATATCCTCGAACGTTCCGAGACCATGTTCTCGGAAGTTCCGAGCTGCCCATAAATCCCAACAACTGATAGATGAAGGAATATCTTCGGACGTTCCAAGACATGTTCTCTGAAGATCTGAGCTTCCCAAAAAAACCATTTTTCACTAAGTGTTGGAAACTTAAGATTTTGTGAAAAACGTGCACATGGTGGAGAGCTCATGAGTGTTCTATGCAATCAGTTAGATTTAACTATAATGAACATTTTAGATTAGAAGGACACACAAAATATGGTGATATTTGGTAGATCGCGAGAGCTCTCCACAGGGCAGAGAGTGGGATTAGAAACTCTGTTTGTATTATTCCAATTTTAACCAAAGAAAGGCTTCTAAGGCTTCTAGGTCAATCCTATGGTCCATATACCTTTTGTAACGCCCCGCCCTCTCCGAGATTCAGAGTCTAAATTTTTTTAAATAATAATATAATAACACCGGAAGAGGGAGGACGACGTCACGATGCGAGCTAAGTTCGGACTTCCAAAGTCCGACCCTTAACTGGCCACCCATGTGTACATGGACTAAACCCATGAATTACAAACCACACATGGAACTAATCAAGTCATGCGGAATAAACTAGACCAATTGCGGAAATACTGTTTGCGGAATTAAATTAAATAGATAGCAAATACAAGTCTCCCAATAAACTGCTTAAACCAAGCATCCAATATCAAACCATAACAAACCATAGCAAAGTTACTAGTTATTACATGTCCATAAAATGTAAGTCAAATGACAGCAAAATAGAAGTTCATTCCAACATTCAAGCTTTTAAGCTTGGCTCCCCTCTTGGTCCTCAACCTTCTCTTTCCCTTTTCCTTTTCCTGCATTATCCTCTAAGGATAGAATTAGGGCGTTAGATCAACGCGCCCAGTAGGTTTTCCGATCAAGGCTACCACATGGTTAATAAATAAAGCATGCATCTATATAGTATATGATCATCCAAAAACATCTGAAATCAATGCTATGTATGTAAGTGCAAATGTAATGAGTCCCACCCATCACACATATACATAGTCATCACTTGACGAGACTCTCCTCGTCAAGGTAAACTACAATACTCTTTCATTTCTTCTTGATTATATTCCTCCTGGCGGGACCCTCATCGCCTAAGGAGGCCGATGTGACTCTCATCATCATGATATTCCTCCTGGCGGGACCCTCATCGCTTAAGGAGGCCGATGTGACTCTCATCATTATGATATTCCTCCTGGCGGGACCCTCATCGCATAAGGAAGCCGATGCGACTCTCATCATTAAGTTGTTCCATAATCATCACCCCATGCCATGTCAAATGTATATATGTGTCCTTTGTAAATATATATCTTATCATTCAAAACCAATTTGAAACATAATATCAATAACAACATATCTCATAAAAACATGATAAAACCAAATAGAACAGTGGTTACAAGTAGGTAGGAAAACTACGGAAACTTCGCTTAAGTGTCCGTTCCTTTCAAGCTTTACTCGATCACGACTCGCAAGCCGTTCAACTTCCGTTCCCTTGTTTATACAATAGTAAGTTAATACTTAATCTTCTTGATTTCTAGTCAAGTCTAGGTTCCATAAATCATCTTGTGGGGTTCGGCCATACCCATGGCCGAACCTCACCCACTTTGGATTTAATCTTCCTTTTCATTTGATCAACCCTTCTCCAATTACATTAAAAATTAACCCTAAGTCCATCAAATGATCATTAGTGGGGTTCGGCCATACTACATGGCCGAACCTCACCCTATGAATTTTTATCTCATGTTACACCATTTATCATGGTTGATCAATTTATATTCATAACTAAGCATAGATGATTCTTAACACCAAATCATAAAACAAGACATATATTCCAACATAATCTTAATCCAATTAATCCATAAAAACAATCCATTAAATTCCATATAAAATGGTCCATGGGGTTTGGCCATACACATGGCCGAACCCAATGGTTCCCTTGGTTCAATGCTTCCCATGATTATTCATGGTTTTGACATGCTAAATTAACCATAATCAATATATGGTTCAGCCATACATTGGCCGACCCAATATACACACTTTATCTTCATTCAACACATTTTAACACCCTTCATAACTTGTATGGTTTTATCTTTCAAAACCATTAAAATTAACCATAAGCCTATTAAATCCTTTCATGGGGTTCGGCCATCCAAAGTGGCCGAACCCTATGGTCCATGATTTGAACTTCTTTATCAAATACTTAACCTCATTAAAACATGTAAACATCACCATGGTTTTGCATGGTTTTTAACCTTCAAAAACCATCAAAATACCCAAATAATTTCATGGGGTAATGATACATTTTTACCATTTTAAACAACTTTTATCCAAGGTTTAATACCTTGATGCATTCGGCCATTCCATGGCCCAAAACATACTCCCTTTTTACCAATTTAATTAAACCAAATTCCATGGAGTAGTTACCAATTTCCTTTGCCTTTCCTCTTGCCTTTGATCTTTGCTTCCTTCCCTCTTGTTTCTTTCCTTCTTCCTTAGTTTCTAGCCGAATATGTGCTTGATCAATGGTGAAAACACCAATAGCTGGTTCAGCCAAGGAGGTGTGTTCTTGAGAGAGGGAGAGAGATGAGAATTCTAAGGTTTTTGGCAATGTAAATTCGGCCAAGAGTTGTGGTTAATCCATTTTATTAAACAGCCCTTGAACCTCTCATTTGCCTCATGAATTCTTGATGAAACCAATGGGTCACTTGATGCCAACCAATGCATCCCTTGGCACTCCCAACGTTGGAGCCTTGGGTTTCCATATGAGATGGAAACCCTCCCAATTCCCATGAGATTTTTATTGGTTTTCATGCATTATCCTTTAATTCCAACCCACCAACGTGTGGGACTTGTTCTCTTGGTGCTGTTTGAGACCAAGGCAGCTCCTCACATTCCATTTGACTCACTTGAACTCAAGGTCCCTTTGATTTCCAACTCAACTCACCCAACTCACTTCACTTAATACATTTCATTTAATGCACTTGAGTCAACTCATTACTTGATTTAATTCCAACTCACTTCAGTCCCAACTCAGCCTGATTTAACTCATATTTGAGCTCACTTGAGGGTCCACACGGTCAACCATGGTCAACATGGCCAACCCGACCCATTGGTCCCCATTTGACTCATTGACCCAATTGACGCCATGACCCAATTATGGGTTGTTTTTGCCATTTGCATGTGATTTTCATATGTGCATCAAGCCTACCCATTATTGTCCATTTAATTTCCAATCATTTCAGCTTAACCCCATTAAATTTGGACTCAACCAATGGTCAAACAAGTCCATTATGATCCATTGGGTCCCAATTGGGTCATTTGACCCAATTAACCATATTGACCTAATTTGATGTTCATTACCCATTCATGATAAATTGACCCTTATAATATGTTCATAGGGTCTTAATTTAAATAATGGGCCCCGCCATTTTCTCATTTACAATCACATTTATTAAATTCACCAATCCAGTGGCATTTTCGTAAATATTCATATTATTGAGAAGTTGGGCTGTTACACCTGTGATGGTTGGCATTCAAAGAGTTCTTCCGGTTTTGGTGCGAGCTTTCAAAACAATGTGTCTTCTGGAGCTTTAAGCTTGATTTGACTGTGCATGTCTTCCAGAGATGAGGTCTTAGACACGTAGACGGTCACGACTCAGTCAAGGAAATTGACAACTCAGGACTCAGTCGGACACAGTCACAGAATTGACAACTCAGTCTGACTCAGGAGAGGCAGATTTAACTTTTAGGCCAACAATCTCCCCCTTTGTCAATTTCATAACAAAACCTAGAGAATACTCTATACAGATTCAAATACAAGTTACAACTTAAATGAGTTCAAACACGTGCCAAGTACAAAAATAAAATATTACAATAAACTCAATACACTTGGACATGACTTCATGAAGTTTAAAGACTTGAAGGCTCATGGCAGCTCCCCCTTAGAATATACCTGTGATATTCCTGTAAGCACAACATAAACTGCATATTCTTGGTGGAAAGTGATCTCCCCAATGGTTAGTGATAATAAAGAATATGTGTTCAATTTTAAAGCATGACTTAAAATCACAATTGCTCCCCCTATCTTTGATGCCAATATTGAATTTTTGTTTCTCAATATTTCTCCCCCTTTTTGTCAAAAATTGACAAAGGGCCATTTCAAGTACTTTTCAAGGTACACAAGATGTGGAAAGTTAGTTAAAGAAGTATAATTTCTCCAAGTTATCATAAACCTTGTCATGTAAGTTTCCATATTTACTCCCCCTTAATATTGGAGTGTGACAAAGGTTTAGATGTATATGTCATAGCATCCCATCATTCATCTAGACAAATATAACTATATAAGGGCAAATGTAATGAGTTATACTAAGACAATGCCATATTTCCACTTGTTGTACAGATTTAACTTTGAGGCCAGATATATTTGATATCAATTTAAACACAATGATATATGTTGCCAAAATGAAAATAGTATAACTATACCGCATATAAGGGATAATCACAATCCATGTGAACACAATTGATAATTCATCAATATTCATCCAAATGCATATGCACACATGTAATGCATTCATGAAAGCAATAATAATATACAAATTATTTCATTTTTCATGAAGGTATATGAGAAACCGACCTCTTTTTTTTTTTTGTATTCCTCTTACCATTCAATCATTCATGACCACAGTAAAAAGTTGAACTCCATAAGATCTTTCATATTTGAATAAGCCATTCCCCCTTTTTAATGACTTATATGAAGGAGTTATAAATCATATAAGAATTATATAATGTCAAGCATGTGGTATTGGGAAAAATTAGACTCCAACCATCATCCAAGAAAGCAAATGAGCTCACCCAACTGTTCATACATGCATGAGACCAAGAATAAGACTAATACCCAACCATCAACCACCAAGACTATAAAGCATCCATGAATAAAATGACAAACGTTCAACTCTTAAAAAAATATAACTATAGCCTTTTAGAGTTTGAACATTTCCATATTTGCAAAATATTACACGCCGAAGAGCTATAATACATCCCCAAAATTTGACCAAACAAGTTAACCAGCCCAAAATGTGTGTACCCATCCCACTACTCCAAGTGGTCCATCATGGTCTGGTCTGACGAGAAGAGGAAGGAGTATTGGCATCGGAACGTCTGCTGCTTACAATATCCAGAATCTGCTTCAACCATGAGTCGTGCTTTGCTTGAGTTCCGTGAATCTCGACAATGTTCCTCTCATGAGATTCATGCAACTCTGCAATGTCTCTTTCTAAGGCAGCTAGACGTTGAAGAAGTTGAGGTTGAGGAGCTTGTTCTTCTCGTGTCTGCTCACTATGTACTTCCTCTTGATGGGCTTCTTCACCTCCCGCTTGTTCTGCATTCTGTATTTGTTCGTCTACAATAGGAGGTGCTTGAGGAGGACGAATGATTCTTCGAGAACAAGAGCGCTCAATAAGTCCCATTTTCTGCAAAGATGTTCTGTTGAGAGGGTTGTGATACACAGTCTCCTCATCTGGAATTGGGACGCCTAATTTCTTGGCTAGTTCTGACATGAGATATCTGAAAGGAGCAGCAGAATGACCTTTGCAAGACCAATGATTAACCGACAGATTATGGAGGGAAGACAGATGTTTTGTTCGGCATCTACAACAATTAATGTATTTATCATAAGAGGAGTCAAGTCTCCTCTATTACCCTTTCGTGGATAAACATTGAAGAGGAACACATTGTACAGAAGACGGAATTTAAGGAGAAGCTCGGAAGCACGGAGAGCATTGCCCCCAATCCATTCAATGAATACTCAACATAATTTCTCAGTTACCCATAATCTTTCACTATTAGGGACTGAGTCGTCAAGAAACTTGAGGCCGCCAGGACATAAGGGCACACGAATAAGGGAGGAGATATGACTTGGTGTAATTAGTGCTTGGGATCCATCAGTAAATCTTATGGTAAATGACGGACGATCACGGTTCACATTACAAATTGCACCATACATTCCTTTGGCAAGAGAAAGATAGGCGTGACCACCCCATTTCAAAATGTTTTGCCAGTTGATACGCCCAAGAGTTTGTAGAACACCAAATTGTTCCAAACATTCTATATCACTATGTCGTTCAAAAGTAATTCCAGTTCTTGTGATGTATTTAGTCGTCTCTGGAACTACATCCATGAGAAGTTTCTCAGGAGGATTGGTGAGAAATAGAGGTCCTCTCCTATAGGTCTGATTTTCGGAAGCAGCTTCATCCATACTTTGGAAAAATCAAGGGAAAACTAGAGAGGGTACCAAGGGTGGAATCCTAAGTCACTAACAGAGACTTGCAAATGGAGGACTGATGGAGAAGGACCCTAAGCAGAAATGAAACAAACTTAATTAACACCCAAAGCAAGATGATTACCAATTAAGGACTGATTTTGGGTTGTTTGGCCCTTGAATTTCAATGAAATCAGTGGAAATCCGTCTTCCTTAGAGATTCTTCCCTAGAGCTTGGAATAAGCTTGAGCCAAAAGCTCAAGAAATCAGTTCTAAAACAAGGGAGAAGTAAGCTTACCAATGGATTCAGGAAAATCCCAAACTATAAACTGATTTTATCAAAAATAACTATTAGGAGCTCCCAAAATCCAAGAGAGATTCAAAAGAATGCTTACCCGAGAAGGAGATGAGTTTTGTCGGAAGGAAAACGTGAATGGAGAAGAGATGAGAGATTTGAAACTTCACCTCGGAGGGAGACTTAAGAAGGCTTCGAGGGAGAGATGGGTCGAAGAAGGGAATGAAGAAAAGCGGGCTGCGGATCGTGTTTTATAAATCTCGAGACAGTGATGTTTCCGCATCTTCGGAACCTTCCGAAGAAGTTACTATATTCTTCGGACGTTCCGAGGTTATCTAGATTTAAGGGCATGCTTTGCATCTTCAGACGTTCCGAAGAAAGTTCCTTTCTTGTTCGGACGTTCCGAGGTTCGTAAACAGCATCAGTACCTTTGAATGTTCTAGAGGATGACTTCCACACTTCTGAAGAATTCCACTTCGGACGGTCCGAGATGATAATTCTGATCGACCGAGATAGGCAAGATTCCAAAAGGAATTTAGATTTGAATTTTTATTTTTGGACCCTACAGAGGTGTTCATTTCAAATGATTTAAATTCAAGACTTGGAGATGGAGATAGTGAAATCAACAATGATCCAACAATTTGTGTTCATATCACTATGAGGTAGAAGGTTAAACCAAGCATTCAATAATCAATTCTTTTGGACTTTTGATGAGATCAAGTCAATGCATTTGTGACTCCACAAGTATGGTGTACATTATAGCCAGGAAAGATGTCATCATTGCATTATGAGTCAAGAGTTTGATACCAAAGCTTATAAATCACTCAAACTTGCCAACGGCAATGGTGAACCAAAAATCATAATGCTAGGCAAGGTATTCTACTTAGGTCCAATGATATTACCATTTGCTCCAATTTTGGAACATAGTGGAACAAGGTTGACACATACACATTATCAACATGATATAGGCATGAAAAGCTTGGATGAGACATGACAATCAAATGGTATCACATACATGATCAAATCTAATTTGAATATGCAAGATGGAATCATATAAAATTCAACAAAAGTTCACACCCAAGATCATAACCCAAACTAATCCACTCTCCTAGCCTTGTGTAACCATATGGCGTTTGAAATAGGTCTTTGAGGTCCACCGGTGTCAAACACATGAACATTTGATTTTCTCTTTTTGGTGTTCTTATTCAATTGACAAAATCTTATGAATTCATTTAAGGCTTCAATCAATTTATGAGTTAAGGCATGATTTAAATTTCCATTTAAGTTCTTATGTCTTTGTTCATGATTTTGAATTCTTGGTGCATAATTCCATTGATTTTTATTTCTCTTAACCCTTTTCACATTTTCTTTGTGAACATTTTCCTTTAGATTTTGCATCTTAATTTGATTTGCATTTTTGTACTTATTTTCTTTTCTTACTTTGCATTCAAACATGAGATGCCCGGATTGTCCATAATGAAAGCATTTTATGATTTTCATTGAAGGAATTGAGGGTGACTTACCCTTAATAAAGATAGTTTGGTCCTTGCGTCCTTTATCATTTTTCCTATCATATCTAAGACCCGTTTTGTCTTCAAATGGTTTGCTTAGTTTTAGAAGCTTTTCAAGTTTCTCTTCTCTACTTGTGAACTTCATCTCAAATTTTTCTTTATATCTCTTTAAGTCATTAACTTCTTTTGCTAATCTTTGATTTTCAATTTCTAGATTTGATTGTGATTTAGGAACAATAACTTTAGCATCATTAAGTTGATTTTTAATTTTAGCATTTTCTTCTTCTTCACGACTTAGCACAATTTTCAAATTTTTGTAATTTCCTTTTAATGAATGAAGTTCATGCTTCAATTTTCTTATATCATTTTCAAGATTTCCTTTTTCATTTATTTCCACTTTTAAGCATTCTTCAAGTTTCAAGCACTCTTCTTGAATAGCTTTTGGATTTATTTGATTTGCCAATGTTAGATCTTTTAGAATGTTTTATTTTTCCAACTTTTCTTGATTTAACTCTTTTGGTAGTTTTATATTTTCTTTACCAACTTTCTTAAGTTGCTTGTACATTTCATTTAATGACTCACTTAATTCTTCCATGGTAGGTGTATTATCTTCTACATCTTCTTCATTAGTTTGTTCTTGCTAAGGTTCAAGTGTTTGAATGAGTCCTAAACAATACACCACTTCTAAGGCCTCTTCTTTCCTAGGGTTTTCATAAGTTTTCTCCAACATGTCCCATGCTTCCTTTGCAGTTTCACAAGATATGATATTCTCTAAGATATTTGGTGAAACGGCACAAAGTATCGCATTGAGGGCATTAGCATTTTCCGAATACATACTCTTTTCAATATCATTGTATGAGAAGTAAATCTTAGAAGGTTTAGTCTATCCACATAAGATTATTTCCCATAGAGCTCCATCCATTATCATTAAGTGCATTTTCATTTTGGCATTCCAAATTATCTAGTTAGAGCCATCAAGTATTGGAGGACACATCACGGCCATGCAATCACCCTTAGACATTTCTAGCTTGAACGATCTACTCTTAGACGGTTAAGTCAAATAGCAAGAGTCCTTGCTCTGATACCACTTGTTGATCAATCTAGCCAAATATCTAAAATAGTCCTAGAGGGGGGTGAATAGGACTATTGGGGAATTTTAAAATCTATTTAAATATTGGGCACTTTAATGATTAATCAATACAAATTTGCTTAATTAATATTCCAAATGTGATTTACAAGCAAGATTAAGTTTAAGCAAATTATGTGTGTAATAAGATATAAGCTAAGCAAGTGCACAAAATAAGGTGAAGGAGATGAGAAGAGATGGAGAATTGTGACACAATGATTTTTACGTGGTTCGGAAACCTTGCCTACATCAACGCCTCAAGTAAACCACTTGAGGATTTCACTAACCTTCTCCTTCACGGGTGGAGAAGAAACCAATTACAAAGCTTAATCTACTTCATGGGTGTAGATCGACCTAATCACCAAGAGAACACCTTTCTTGAAAGCCAATAGGGTTATACCAACCCTTTACAATATTTCACAATTAATAGAAAGAAGTTGTGCTTTGAAATATACCAAAAACTTAGCCTTGAGTTACTTGAAGTAGCTTGGGCTTATTCTTGAATGTCCTCCTCTTCTTGACTTGTTGTAAATGCTCCAATGAAGTCCAACCAAGATGATAGTAATGAGGTCTAGGGTAAATAAAGGTTTTCCTATGAGGATTAAGACCCTAGAAAGAATCTCTACTTAACACATTCAACTTAGAGCATAAGATGCTCAAGATATGCTTATGAGAGCTTTTAATGTGTTTGAGATTAAGAATCAAAGCTTAGAGTATTATAACTATGGAGTTTGTAAGCTTTGGAAGTTGTTGGAAAGCTTGGAAGAATGTATGAATAAATTGGTCTCAAGTCATCTATCTTTTTCTCTCCAAAAAGCCTTACATTTATAGGCTAGAAAAGTTCCAACGAATTTATCTTCGGACCTTCCGAAGATGGGCCTCGGATCTTCCAAGGTTGCAACGGTCGGATTCCCAACGGTCATATTACAGTAACTATTTTGACCCTGCAACGGATAGTTTGACTGATCCTCGGAAGATCCGAAGGTTTCTGTTCGGAACGTCCGAAGTTCCCAAGAATGCCTGGGTTAGGAATATCCTCAGACGTTCAGAGACCATGTTCTCGGAAGTTCCGAGCTGCCCATAAATCCCAACAACTGATAGATGAAAGGAATATCCTTGGACTTTCCGAGACATGTTCTCTGAAGATCCGAGCTTCCCAGAAAAACCATTTTTCACTAAGTGTTGGAAACTTGAGATTTTGTGAAAAACGTGCACATGGTGGAGAGCTCATGAATGTTCTATTCAATCAGTTAGATTTAAATATAATGAACATTTTAGATTGCAAGGACACACAAAATATGGTGATATTTGGTAGATTGCGAGAGTTTTCCACAGGGCAAAGAGTGGGATTAGAAATCCTGTTTGTATTATTCTAATTTTAACCAAAAAAAGGCTTCTAAGGATTCTAGGTTAGTCTTATGGTTCATATACCTGTGATGGTTGGCATTCAAAGAGTTCTTCCGATTTTAGTGCGAGCTTTCAAAACAACGTGTCTTCTGGAGCTTCAAGCTTGATTTGACTGTGCATGTCTTCCAGAGATGAGGTCTTAGACACATAGACTGTCACGACTCAGTCAAGGAAATTGACAACTCAGGACTCAGTCGGACACAGTCATGGAATTGACAAGTCAGGCTGACTCAGGAGAGGCAGATTTAACTTTTAGGCCAACACACACGTTGTCCTAAAATCCAAGCTTAAATCCCCATCATCCATTCCCATTTAGATCCAATCTAATCATTTGATTTCCCACCTTAAACCTTGATTTAATCCAAGCCATCCATCTCTTTTCAAAACCTATAAATACCCCATTACCCCAAGGGTAAATTTCGAATATGACCTCGAATTCAAGAGGATTAAAGGCTTGAGCAAAAGACAAGAATACAGGAGCACCGTGGGAATTTACAAGTGAGAGTGTAGATTTTTATTTTTTATGTTGTCTTTCTTATATTTAATTTATAAAATCCTTGTACTTTAATTCTTCCATTTAATAAAGTGAAGCATTTATTTAGAACCCTAAAACATCCAATTTCTAAAATACTTTTATGATTACTTTATTTTTAATCTCAAGAACACAACTTTTATTTATTTAATTGAACATGAGCGTATGTAATTATTAAGATCTTGATTGTAAGACTTGAATCATGATTACTAAGGTTTTGATTAATTAAATTAAAAGTTGTTAATCTTGTTTTATTCATAAATATGAATTGTATTTTAGATCTTTACTTGAATTCCAGATCTAGGCCTTTACTTTGTTTACACATCTTGGGTGATGAACGGTCTATTCCAAACAATCTACCTTTACGTTACTGCACATTTAATTTCAGTCATTTATTTTCATGCAAGTTATTTCTATGCCTTTTAATTATGTTAAATCTCATGTTTGTTGTGTAATAGTTGTTCAAACTCCAAATCTTGTATAATCTAATCTTTAATTCTTTGATTCTTTTTCTCTTAAATCACTCTCTCCAAAAGCCATTCAATTAAAGTTAGGAACATGTATAAATAATTTTGTAACTTGAAATCCTAATAATGATTAAGGGTAAAATTTTATTCGTCGTATAAGAATAAGAAATCACACATTTTATTTGCTGATTTTCCAAGTTAGATACATGAATCATATAATTATTCAATTTCTTAAAAACAATTCATTTTTAGAGGGCATTAATTTAAATTCATATACTTTGAGATTTTCCATTAGATTCGACCTCATTCTCACAATACTATACTATGAATGGTTCGTATACTTGCGAGATTTACAAATTTAAAACCATCAACACTTATCTTCTAGGAGCCAAAATGGTTGAGTTTGGTCTCTCATACACATTCCTTCTGGCAATTCTTGGTGGTCCAAACATTGGATAACTTACTCTCTTCAAAACTTGACTGAGATCTCTCAACAAGTACTCCTCCCTTGGGTTTATTTTCATTTGAAGAATCTTACTATTAGGTTTTGGTGGGTATCTTTTAAAATTTACCTTAGGGCTTTGGAAGTATCTTCTAACATTGAGGTCTGGAGTTTGTCTTTGGGCTTTATTCGCAATGTGCCTTTTTCTCAGATTGCATTCTATTAAGTAGTGTCCAAACTTATGACAATAGAAACAACTACCCTTGTAGGTTTTAAACACGTGTCTCTAACAAATACCCTTTGGTTGATAGGTCCATTGGTTTCCAGAGATGAACTGAGACCTGACCTTTCACCAAACCTTTTACCAATTTTTAGAAGTCTTTCCAGTTTTTCTTCGCCTTGGGTAAATTTATCATGAAACTTTTCTATATGGTTTCTTAAGTCTTGCACTTCTATAGTTAGTTCAAACTCATGTTTTTCAAGATCTTGTTTTGTGTTACTCAATAACTTGATGTCATCCCTTTGTCTTTTTAATGATTTTTGGAGAAACACTTCAATTTCTTTGATCTTCAAAACTTATTCATTTGAAGATTTTAGCTCTAAAATGAGAGAATCATAGTCATTCCTCAAGACTTCTAGTTGGTTTGCAAGATTTAATTTTTCAGATTTAAACATGTCTACCTTCTTTATCAACTTCTCGCTTTCTAGATACAGAGCGTTGTAAGATTCTTGAAGATCATCTTCCTTATCAAGATTTTCTGTACTATCATCATCCACACTTGAGTATCCTTCTTGATCATTACCAACAGAGGTTATGAAACAGTTCAATTTTTTCATTTTTTTCCTTGATTCTTACTGAAGGTGGAAACTTCTGTTGAATTATCAAAAGTTGTACAAGAATTTTCAATAGACTCATTTTGAATAGAGGTCCAATCATTTTTATTATGGGATCCATTCTTTTTTTTTTTTTTTCAAATAATAATAAACAATCAGTAGATAAAAATGAGTACCCATGATGTTTTTCTAGAACAGATCAACGCAGATGATTAAATCCAAATATGTAGAGCACCTTGTTCTGATACCAATTGAAAATCCCAATGTGCTAGTACACGCTTGAGCCTAGAGGAGGAGGAGGAGGAGGAGGAGGAGGGGGAGAGGAGGGGGGGGGGGGGAATAGGTCAATCTCAGATCATTGTTCCTTTTTAAAATTATCTTGATTGATTAGTCTAAGTGTGGCTGATATAACAATCAAGTAACTGTGTTAGCAAGAGTGATTTAACAGTCAATATAAGAAGTTAGCTCTAACACCACAATCTCAAGGACACACAATATAAAGTGGTTCAGTTAACCAACCTAAATCCATTGTTAGGACTCATCCAACCTGGAGCTATCTCCAAATTCACTAAGTGGGGACTTCCTTCCTCACAAATAGAGTATGAATTTTATCTCAGTCAATTGGCTGGGAATTCCACCCACCACTGTACCAGAGACGACACTCTAGAGTTTTTTATAGTGGTCCGGAGTACCTCTCCTTAATCCACTTCTGGTTACAGGTTTTAAAAGCAAAGTTAAAACCAAGAAGCACTTGCCTTAAAACTCTCTCTCATTGATAAAGTTTGTTTCTCAAGGATTCACACAAGATGTGATGGCACTCTTTCTTGTAGATGTCATATAGCAATCACGGTTTCAGCAAGACTAGGATAATTGGTTCAACTCCTAGTAGATGTTGTATCTTCTCTTATTTCTTTCTCTCTCACAATCTTCAATCAAAGAGTTGGTATTTGATTTTGGTATAGGCACAAGAGAGTTGATCGTTCCTTAGAGTGTATGATTTTTCTCAGTTCAAGGAAGATACCCAAATGATCATACAACACTCATATTTATAGAAAAGTCTTAACAATTGTTTGGACTGTCTAGGACCGATAGGTCGGTAGCACCGATGGGTCGGTGTTCATATTTATTACTGTTTAATCACCCGACCGTTGCGCATTAAATGCACCCCCAACGGTATAATTACTTCTCGGTCGACATGTCGGTGTCGCCGATGGACCGATAGTTATGGTACCGATGGGTCGGTCCATACGAGAGGCTCGATCTGGGGCAAATCCATGCTGACAGAGTTTCAAGAAAGAAATTAGTCAAACCCAGAACGACCTATCGCCCTTTGCCGAGGGGTCGGTCCTGTTATTCTCGATCGGTCTATGATTGCCGACATGTCTGTTTTATTGAGAACCCTTATAAGTTCCCAGTCCAAAACTCATAAGATTTATATCGACGAGTCGATGACCACTAGGGGTTGTTCAAGTTCATCACCGAGGGGTCAGTGCATACGAGACTTTCGGTTAGAGGCATTCTTTGAATGACAGTTCTAAGTTTCTAAACCTATGTCAAACTGGCCAACCAATCCTTGACGACGATGGGTCAATCCTGTCTCCACTGAGGGGTTGGCGAGATAGACTGGTCGAACTGACAGTGAACATAATTCTTTTTTTTGAAGTTCATTTCCAATTCACTTTACAATAGCCTCTCTAGGCTTTATATGATTTTATCATTTGTTCAACTAATCCTAGGATAGTCCTCTCTTAGGTGTGGGTTCCACCTAAGGTCATCTATGGCCATAATATTTTTTTGTGATTGCCATTACGATGAGCTTTGAGCTTTGATGGAGCATGATCTTCTTCCTTGATCATCTTGAGTCTTCAAGCTTATTTTAGCAAGTGCTTCTTCCCAAGTCATGCAATTGACAAACAGGGACTCGGCCAAGCCGGAGCACTAACAATTTTCTTAAAAAAAAAAAAATGATGATGGAAAGGCATATCTATATGCAGTGATTAATTAATCTAATCAGCCATGTTTGCTGCATTGCTAACCAACCCTCCCCATTATCATAAGACCTTTCCGTCCCAGACTTCTAAGAATCTAGCAGCAATGAGTCATTTAATTCCCTCTTTATTGTACATGTTCAATTTCTTTTCTATTATTACCTCTTATTTTATTTATTGGTTGAGTATGGTTTCTAAATATCTTTTTCAAACTACCGATGGTCTTGGTTGCTGCTATGAAACTCCTTTTAACCATTGACTTTTTCCTAATATTCCATTCCTTCTAGGAAAGGGCTTATTTATCCTTTTGTTATTTTATTAAAATTATATAAGTGATTCAAACTCACATGTTTTCACTTGATTATTTTCTATGTTTTGAGCACAAAGACCGTTTTGAAAGAAATCAAATAATTCCAAAACATTTTGGCATTTTTTTATATATCCATTATTTTCATTAATCCCATAAATCACTAACCATCCGATCATTTTCTTTAGGTGGGTTCACCCTATTTTTATACCTTATTCACCTTGGTTGATTTATGGAATTCATGATTTAAATTAGTAAGTATTATTATTTTTTATAAAGCATTCTCCTTGTGAACTTAGGTTACCTTGAAACTTTCACTCCTTTTGTTTCAAGCAAGATAAATTGATTTCAACTTTTGATAAATAATAGACTTGGTGATATGGATTTATAAAACTCTTTCGCAGCGAGTGGGAGCCCCCTTCAATCCAGCCAAGCTCAAGTTCACCATCACTCAGACTTACCAACACATTAGGGGAGGGGACACTTACATTTAATTAGTACATATATATTGCATATTCTTCTTAAATTCTTGTATGGGCATGGAATACCATGGTGAGTGGATTCCTCTTTGTTATAAGCCATTTGGCAAGGGTGAAATTGTTATGACATGTTATGTGGTGGGGACTCACCAGAGGTATAAATGTCGTTTGAACGAGTGATGTATATATGTGATATGATTTATTGTTTTGGATCGTGTTTGGTATGATTTGTTACATTTGGACTGTGATATGATATTTTTTATTGTTAATATGGCATGTTGATTATAATGTGAGATGATATGTTAAATTTATTTATATGATTACATGCTATGTATGTGGAATGATAATGTGGGGTTATATTGTAAAAGTAGGATGTGTTAGATGATAAATGTTACTCCTTTACCTTATCAAGCAGAGCATGATACATATGTGATATGGTAATAAGTGTAAAAATAATGAGCTTACATGTAGCTTGTACCTTGTACTTGTGACGGATATTAGTAGGGCATGGATATTAAGTTGCGTCAGGACACATAGTTTCCCCTTGGTATAGCATGTATACTTAGGGTGTGGAGTAATTGTGAGACTGGAATGGGTCCATGGGGTATGTTGGATTTTGAGACCCTAGATAGGGGTGTTGTTGACATTCAAACTCCCTAAAGTGATCAAGGTTGTATCTGAGAGAAGTAGAATGTGGTCGGTTGTATCTTGATGCAATATTAGGACGTAATCATGGGAGGTTGAGAATACCCTAGACTTATAAGTAGGGCTTGTGATTGTTATGTTGAGATTCTCCTGGGGGTTGAACTAGCGAGCTTGGGGCTGCTTACGAGCTGACAGGGAGACTATGAGATAAGTATCCTCCTGGGGACTGGACTAACGAACATGTTGCTGCTTATGAGCCGATAGGGAGGTTATGATAGTATGTTATGAGTCTGACTTACGGACCCTTAAATTATGAGGTAGAATCACCACCAGTGGAATTGTTAGATTGGACTGAGTGACGCTTGTTGGTGTTATCCTAAAAATGTTTTACATAAATTAAAGGAAGTGCAAGGGGCATGATAAGTTTGGGCTTGTACACTAGATGTAGGGCACGTGTTGCGACATTTTACTCTTAGATATCCTAGTCATGGCATTGTGTTCATAACTTCACATGTGTATGAATTATTGGTATGTGATGTATGTGTTACTTTCACTGGACTTGTTAAACTCACCCCTTGCATACAAGTACTCCGACGTAGGCGGGACCTAGTGGGTCCCAGGAACAAAGTTAGAAATCAAGAGTGGTTGCGGATAATTTAATATTTCTTCTACCTTTTATTGAGATGATACTTGCATTGAATTTTATATTGTTTGTTTCATGGGGTGACTGTAATAAATTAATATTTGTGTTCTTTGATATTTAAGTTATGTTTAGATTTTATAATGAGATGATGATATAATATGGCTGAATGAGGGTGAGGTCATATCGAAAGGTGTGATGCTTCATACAAAAAAAAATACATGGGACAACGGTTGACCCCTTTTTCGAGATTATATCAGTGATAATACACCCATAGCAGGTTGGGGGTGTTACATATTGAGAGGACAACTTTCCGCACTCGACTTGGGCACTTTGAGTTTGTGGTGATGTCGTTTGCAGTTGTGAATACTTCGGTAACTTTGTGACCCTAATAGATAAGATCTTCAGATCATACCTTGATCGATTCGTGGAGGTGTTCATTGACGATATCTTGATATAATCGACATCATATGAGGATCATGAACAGTATCTGAGGACAGTACTTCATGTCTTGAGGGATCACAAGCTCTATGCGAAGTACAACAAGTGTGGATTTTGGTTATGAGAGGTTCAGTTTCTTGGGCACGTGGTATTAGTTGACAATGTGGTCATAGAGTCGGTTAAGGTTGAAGTTGTTCTGAGTTGGGAACCGACCACGGAGTTACCATCCGCGGCTTTTTAGGTCTTGCGGGTTACCATCGGCCGTTCATCGAGGGTTTCTCCAAGATCGCCACACCCATGACAAGGTAGACCCGCAAAGATGTGTAGTTCATCTGGGATGAAGCTTGTGAGGCAGCCTTCCAGAGGCTGAAGGAGAGTTTGACTTCCACTCAAGTATTGGTAGTGCTAGAGAGGGGCCATGTCTATACGGTCTACTGTGATGCTTCCAGTGATGGTTTGGGTTGTGTACTAATGCATGATGGAGAAGTGGTAGCTTATGGTTCAAGACTGCTTAAGACCTATGAACAGAATTATCTCACTCACGACTTGGAGTTAGCGGCTGTAGTTTTTGCACTTAAGATCTGGAGGCATTACTTATGGTGAGAGGTTCAAGGTTTCCTCAGATCATCATAACCTCAAGTATTTGTTTACTCAAAAGTTGTTGAACATGAGACAGAGATGGTGTATGGAGTACCTTGGCGACTAAAATTTTGTGTTGTCTTACCACTCCTGTAAGGAAAAAGTAACTGCAGACGCCTTGAGTCGCAAGGCCAATGTAGCACTGTCGAGTTTGATCGAAGGGTATAGAGCATCCAGAGTTTGCAGCATGGTTCTTCAGCCAAAGATTCATGATAGGGTTTTGAGACTCAACAGACGGATGAGAGGTGAATTACGTTAAGAGATGTTGTGGATAGTGGTAGTGGACCTTTTGGATGGACTGTGAGACGAGATGGTAGTTTGACCTTTCAGGGCAGGCTATTTGTACCCATGTCTGAGCAATGTCGTGAGGAGGTATTACGACACTTTCATCACTCTAGGTTCGTTGTGCATCAGGAATGTACAAAGATGTATCATGACTTGCATCAGCAGTTTGGTTGAGGAGTATGGAGGAGGCAGTAGCTGAATTTGTGACCCGCCGTTTGACTTGTCAACAGGTCAAGATTGAGCATTTGAGACCCACTAGTCAGTTGTAGCCTCTTCCGAACCCCGAGTGGAAGTGGGATCACATTTCGATGGATTTCGTGACTGGTTTGCTGAAGCCGCCTCATAGACATGATAAAACGTGGGTCATAGTGGATCGATTAACTAAGTCAACCCATTTTATTGGCATGAAAACAAAAAATTCCCTTGAGACTTTGAGCTGGCTATATTTGACGGAGATTGTCAGATTACTTGGTGTGCCTAAGTCCATTATTTCAGACAAGGATCCAAAGTTTGTCTCCCAGTTGCAGTAGAGCTTGCAGAAAGAGTTGGGCACACAGTTGTGTTTCAGTATGGCGTTCCATCCACAGACAGATGGCCAGTCGGAACGGACTATTCAGATCTTAGAAGATATGCTCTGAGCTTGTGTTTTGGATTATGGAGGTAGTTGGGGAAGCCACTTACACTTGGTTGAGTTCGTTTACAATAACGACTATTAGTCCAGTATCAAGATGACACCGCATGAGGCCTTGTATGGCAAGCCATGCAGATCAACCTTGTGTTGGGCAGAGACCAGTGATCTAGTGATGTGAGGATAAGACATGGTCAGTGAGGCTAGAGAGCAGGTGAGACTGATCAGACAGGGCTTGTTGACTGTTGTTGTCAAATTTTACATTTATAACTCCCAAGCGCACGAACAGTTTATAATATAACAGTTAGAGTGCGAGGTCGAACCCAACAGAAAATCACAAAATATATGCAATAAAATTAAATTAGCATTACTTTAAAAATATATATTATCAAGAAAAAGAATCCCAATGTTTAAATCAAAGAGCTCTAACAATTGGACTTTAATAAATCTTAGATCTAAAATATCAAAATAACATTATTATCTCACTTGTATCTAACTTGTAAAATTAACAAAATAAGATGTTTGAATTAAATTGAATTTATTGTCAAGAATCAAATCCATGTCCTTTTTATTCAAAGTAGTGAACTAAAATGATAATCTTGTTTATGTATTAAAATTACATGTCCTAAGATCAAAATAGCACATCTCCAACTTTAGTTAATTAAATTTTGAGAGAGAGAAAGTTTGGATACAAAGAATTAAAGAATAAATAAATAATCGTACAAAAATTAAAAGAAAGACATTGAAAATACAATGAACTATTATCATACGACAAACAAAGAAAGAAAAATACATAACTAAATACTAGAAATAGATTGACAAAATAAGTAAATGACAGAGTAAATAAATGCATAATTTAAAAGGTGGTTATTGGAATAGACCATTTATCACCCAAAATAAATAAATAAATACAAAATCTAGATCTAAAATCCGCGTAAAAATCCAAATGTCAATTCATGTTATCATCAAAGTTAAAAATCTATAATGTTCAATTTAATTAACCGAACTTTAGTAACTTAGATTTAACACTCATAACCTAAGTTATAACTATTTTATGTCCATTTAAATAAATAAAGAAAACAAACTTTAAAGTTAAATCTAAACAATCATTAAAGAAATCTGAAAATTGGATGTTTCAGGGTTTTAAAAGCATATTTCATATTCTCGGAAGAATTAAAGTACAAGATTTGGGAAATAAATACAAGAAAGGCATTAAAATAAAATTACAATATGATTGCTCACTTGTAAAAATCGTGTAGTTTCCTTGTCCTCTTGCTTTTCCTCCAATATTTTGGTCCTTTTGAGCTCCAGGTCACATTCAAATTCTATTTTGTCTCAATGCTCTTATTTATAGGCTCCAAGAATGAATGGATGGTTGGGATTAAATCTGGGTTTAAGTTATTAATGGAGGGCTAAGATTGGTTCTCACTTAAAGGTGGATGGATGGGATTTGAAGTTGAAAACATAGAGCAAACATAGGTGTACACGAATTTAGGGTTGTTTGGATTGAGGTTGGCTTGGTGGCTAAGCAATGGTGGAGAAAAATTTAAGATTTAGGAAAGAAAATAGGGTAGGATCGAATTTGACATGTAGGATTAGGGTTTTATGGTTTAATGCATGGATGGTGGAGATCTAAAGATGAAATGAATGAATGGATGAGATGATAGATAGTGATGTGGAGGGTTGACTAGTGGAATTTGAATGAGGTGTTTAATTGATATGGGAAAATCATGTGGAGGTGGAAAGATTGGGATGATGAGGTGTTAGAGATTTTAGGAATGAACTTAGGTAGATTTTTGGTCAAATGCATGGAGGATTTTTAGTTGCAAAAATCGTGTGGAGTGTGTGTGTGATGTGTCAAAATCGTGTGGATTGGGATAGGGTTGTTTGGGTTCCAAGTTGGAAGATCTTAGGTGGATGGCTATGATTGGTTTGGGTTTAGATCTAATGATTCAACTAATGGATGGCTAATCTATATTTACGAATGATAAAATGATGCATGAATGATTATGATTCTAAGGTTAATCTACATGATGGATGGATTGGATGGCCTAGATCTATTATGAATTATGAATGCAATGGATATGGAAAGGTGGCTCTAGGTTTTACCTAATTTTGATGCATGAGATGAAGGGTTGAGATTGAAGATAGAGAATGCATGGTGTGGATGACATGGAAATGGACAAGACTTTAGGCATGTGAATGGGTTATTGACTTAAGGTTTTGAGCCTCTAAATGAGCACATGGGCCTCCATTGAATCTTGGACTTGAGCTTGAGGACTTGGACCTTTGTTGGACTTGAAGTGCACATTAGCCTGGCCCAACTATGATATGCACATGGACTGCTTGTGGCCTGGCCCAATGATGGCTTGTGAAGCTTAGCTTGGCCAAATGAGGTGGGTCTCTGGCCCATGGATCTTGAATTTCAGCTTTTGGCTCTTGAATTGCATGTTTTATTTTCCAGAATTTTAATAATTAACTTCACCATTTTAATATAAAATATTGAATTAATCTAGACCCTCATAAATGGATCTAGACTAATCAATTTACATGAAAAATCTAAAAGTGGAGAGAAATTAATCATAAAAGTTCTAGGTCTTCCAAATTAAGCTCTAAACTTGCAATTATCCACTCATTTGAGATTGTTTTCCTCTACTTTTCATTTTTATTTACAAAAACTAAGAAATGACATTAAATGCACCTAATATATACAAAATCAAGGCTAACTAATCCAAAATTGAAGGATAAAAAGTAAACTTCCAGTGCTCAACATTGACTGCCTAGAGCCGGTAGAAGAGTTATGCTGGCCGTCAGAGGACGGCACTTGAGTTTGCTGTTGGAAACCGTATTTTCCTTTTGTTTCGCCCCATCGTGGGATTTGAGGATTGGGCATCGGGGGAAACAATCGCCTCGGTATATTGGTCCATTTGAGGTACTAGAGAGTATTGGGGAATTGGCCTACATATTTGCACTTCCTCCGTCGTCTCGCTCGAGTGCACAATATTTTTCCATGTTTCAATGCTTTAGAAGTATCATCATAATCTGTTGCATGTGATTAGCTAGGAAGACGTGGAGCTCGATGAGGATGTTACATATGAAGAAGGAAAGTGCAAATCGAAGATCCAAGAGAGTAGAGGCTTCGTTGCAAGACTATCAACTTGGTTTTAGTGGTTTGGCAGCTCAAGGGCAGGGAAGACTTTGATTTACGAGAATGAGGCAACGATGCAGAAGAAGTTTCCAGCCTTGTTTACGACTACAGGTATGAATTTAGTTTGAAATTCAAGGATGGATTTATTTAAAGGGGGCAGTGTTGTAATGACCCGTTTTCAATTTTCCCGATTTTTGGGAGATTAGTGAATCTTTGAGTTGGTTTTAGGACCTTCGTAACACTGAGAGTGGTGTGGGTCCCAAGGTGGACCCTAGTTTATCTGAACCCTAGCTCAGGACTCAAAGTGGCATTTTGGTAATTCGGTCATTGTGTGTTTTGTCATGAAAAATGTTTGAAAAATCACACCATTTTCTCCCGACCTTCGACATGCAATTTTTCTCGGGTTTTCGACTTATGATTTTATTAAGCACATGGTGTCGGTTCGGAAATTATTTTCATGTTTTTTGAGGTCTTTCAATATATATGTATATGTATGATATTATGTTAATAAATAAATAAAGTAAGTTATAAATAGTTAAATAAATTACATGAATTAAAATGTGGGTCATGATAATTTATAGAACAAGAAATAGTAGGTTTTGATTTTTATGAGATTTTATTTCAAAAAAAAAATTTATATAAACCCTCAAAACTCTAAGTCCCTAAATCCCAACATGACACCCCTTCCGCGACACTATATCATTTCTAGCTATAGTGTGTCGTAACTCTCCCCCTCTCTTTTGATCTCTCTCTTGATCGTTCCCCTTCCCTCCTTCTCAAACCCTTCTCCTACCTATTTCCCTTATTCTTCTTCTTCTTCTTCCCTCACCCCTCTCCTCAAAAACTTCTGGCTGCTGCTGCACCCTCGTCGTTCCAACCTTCGCTTCCAACCGTCGATCGTCGATTCCAGTTACACGTTTCCTTCCCCTTTTCTCTCCTTTTTAATCCTCCTTCTTCTTCTTTCTTCGTTTTCCCTTTTCCATCTTTGATTTCCTTGGTTTTCCGCGATTACCTTAGCTTTCCTCAATTTTCCTTGTTTTTCCATGATTGTTTTTGGGTTTTCCTGGATCCTTCCTTGATTTCATCAGTTTCCTTGGTTTTTCCCCAGTTTTCTTGATTTCCTTTTTCTGTGCTTCCCCCTTTTCCAACTCAATTAAGCAACCGAGTCAGATCGGCTGAGCTTCCGAGTCAACTCAGTTGGGCTTCTGAGTTAACCCAGTCCTTGGGCTTGGATTGTACCTGACCCGTTGGCCCAGTCTCGGCTCAGTCTAGCCCAACCAAGTCTGACCTGGTCCGCCCCAACCAACTTTGGTCCGGCCCAGTTTGGCAGGCCCAATTCCTTGGCCCGACCTTTTTCCAGGCCCATTTTCTGGCCCGGCCCCTTTTTCTGACCCGTTTTGGGCCCAGTCCACTTTTAGGCATGTTTTCAATCTGGCCTCGTTTTAGCCCGTTATTTACTTATTCGTTCTTTCTTGTTTTAACAGATTGAGCTTCTTTTAACCCATCAAGTCACTTGTTCGCTTCGAATTTTCGACTCCACACACACTATATGAGGGGACTTATCATGGTTTAGAATGCATTTGCATATATCAAACCCTTATTCCTGGACATGGAGTGATCCAAACTTGACCCTTTATTTTCTAAGCCACTCGATAAGGAAAAACTGTTGAAAATAATCATGTGGCAAGGGATCAGCTCGGGTGTATTTTTGTCAACTATGTGCAATTACGGAAAATTCTAACTGGATAAATGGATATTGAATATGATATTTGGAAGATGTTGGTGATGCATTGCGTATTTATTTATTAGATGCAAATAGAATAATGTTGGATATAGAGATTTGTGTTTAAGTAACTCATTATATGTTTTTGATTCACATGATGAAATATGATACTGATTTGGTTGTATTAGTGCCCCAGCTTATCGAGTCACCTATTTGTCCATTCCATGTCTTAGGTGAAGCATTGCCCTGGAAGGTTGAAGTTAATGAAAAAAGACTCAAGTGGTGGTGAAGACTTAAGATCAAGTTGGAGAATTAAGCATCACCATATGTATGACAATCACAAAGGTAAATTGACCATAGATGACTTTAGGATGACATTGGCTAGGTTTAGTTATCACGTTGGTGAATATTTTAACACCCCGGATTTTCATTACATAAATATATACTGAAATGGTTCATTTAAATTGTGATTCAATGGAATTTGAGATTTAAATAGTTGAAATGGACCTTAGATGGGTAAGGCGTTGAGTCAATTACCCAATTAAGACCCAATGGATCATGGGTAAGCTTGATTTTAAATAAATTGGGTAAGTCTAATTAAATGGGTCAATTATCCAATTAGGACCCAATGGGTCATAGTGAACTTAATTGTAAGGTAATTGGGTAAGGTCAAAGTAATTGGGTTAGCTACCCAATTAAGATCCAATACAATAAATCCACCTCATCAAGTGAGGTGGCAAGTGGGTGATGTGGCATGCATGGAAGCCAATTAGACAAGGAGGCCACATCATCGAGTGATATGGCCAAGGTGGCACCTAAATGCCATGTGGTGCATGGTTGGTTAAGTCATGGTTGACTTGGTCAACCACAAATGAGTTCAAATGGAATTAAGTAGTTGAGTTGAGTTAGTGGGAAGATGGAGAGTTTCCATCTCATGGGGGATGAAACCCAAGGAACTCGATGGAAGGCCAAGGGTCTCCTTGGTTAAGCCAAGGGACTCCTTGGTTGGACAAATCATAAAGAGGGGGAGTGAAAGGTTTGGGCTGTCATACAAAGAGACACCAACCAAGGGGCACACCACACCCCATGGCTGAACCCATCTCTTGCACACAAGAGATTTCTATCTTCTCCCTCTCCCATTTCCATCTCTATACTTAGAGAATTTGTGAAGAGCAAAGGAAGAAGAAGGCTTAAGGAAAGAGAGAACAGACCAAAAGAAAAGGAAGGAGACAGGAAAGAAGGTATGGTTTTGAGTTTAACAATATAGGATTAAGACTAAGGGGAAACCATAGTTTTGGCCATGGTAGGGCCGAACCTATGAGTTCCATATTTGGTTGAAACGGCTGGCCAAACTGTTACAAGGTCATAGAGTTAGAAATTCATTCAATGATTGGCAATGGGATTGAAACAAACAATCAAAGGATTGGATCCAAAACCATGTTGTAATGGTACAAAATGTTGGGATGATTATGAAAAGATTCTGGCCTTGGCCAGTGAGTAGAGTAAATTCATTAATAGTTATATGGATGATGATAACTATGTTTTAAAATGATAAGGCATGGATTCCATGAGGAAGAGTCTAGCCAAATAAGCAAACAAAAGAGACTGACAAACGGTCAGTCGACTGAACTGGTATTGGCCGAAACAGAAAAGAGTTTCTGGGAGTTTCAGCCGACTGAATCTTGTGATTCAGTTGACTAAACATGGACTGGATTAAAATAAATAAGGTTTATTGGTGTTTCAGCCAACTGAATCTAGGATTCAGTAGATTCAGTCGACTGAACATAGACGTAACAAATAAGTAAGGGATCTGGTGCGTTTCAGCCAACTGAATGTATACTTATCAAACACGTAAACAGTTGGTTGATGATTCAACCGACTGAATCTTTGATTCAATCGACTGAATGTATACTGGCCGAACACACAGATGATCTGATCCAAAGTCAGCCAACTGAATCTGTGATTCAGTCGACTGAAAGGGGATTGACCGAGAATACAGAGGGTTTGACTTAGAGTCAACCGACTGAATCTATGATTCAGCCGACTGAAAGTCTGCGGGTAAAGGCAGAGAATAGTATTCGGGCATGATTTAGTCGACTGAATCCCTGATTCAATCGACTGAATTGAAAAGTTTAAATTTTAAATACATTTCCAGATGTTTTAATTTATCTGGTGGGATGTAAAGAGTGAATAAATTAAATGGATAATCAAATTGATATATGTATGTGGTTGAATTTGATAAGGTAAAGAGGTTCGATTCGTTTTCACGGGATCATTAGCATTGTTTGTGCGAAATAAGAAAATGACAATAAATCGGATGTTGATAGGATTCCTACCTTATTGAAACATTGTGGATTTTATATGATACTGGTTTTATTTCAACTATGATGTTTATTTTGAGTATAACAAATGATATGTGCTTATGAACTTGTTTTCAATGATATTATGTAAAATGATATAAAATGCATTCTTGCATTCATATTCTCATGCATGGCATGGGAGGGAATACATGGGATAGCAAGTCAAGTTATGAGTTGTCCGGACATGACTTTGGTCTTGAGACTAGCTTGTATGAAGCTATGAACTATTGATATGTTGGCCTTGTCTGGGATTGCTAGGAATGGGTACGGCGTAGTCTGGGCCAAAAAGCTCCTAGGTAAACAGTCCCAAAACCCTGAACAGAGGGAGGAGTCCACACTCCATCGGTAATTCCAATTAACATATGTGGGGAGGTATAACAGTGACCTGGTGGTGCCGTCACAAAACACTGCAGACGTAAATGGCTAAGGGATCACCTTGATATGGTTTTATGTATCAAGGAAACTATTGATATGATTTGTGTTGTGATTGGATATGGAAATTGGGTGAGAGATCATTGTCATATGACACCCATGACATGACACATACATTAGCATGATTTTGGCATGAGTATCATTCGCTGTTTTTAGTACTATGAGATGTTTTACAGTTTTGATATGATGTTCTTATCTTGATTTTTATACTATTCCTATGTGTACCATAACCCTACTTGGAATACCTATTAGGCATGTTGACTGATGCCCTACTTCTACCCTATAGATGATGGAACAGGGAATGACAAAGACATGGGACATGAAGGTAGCCAAGCGTAGGAGCTTGGGCAGATTTATGTTTATGTTATTTTGTTGATTTTGGAAGATGTATTTGGAGGATTGTTATTTTGGATTGTAATAACTTAGAATCTATTTGCTATGGTTTGAAAACTTTTGAGTTTTAAATTGAAGTTATATGGTGATTGGCTTCCTTGCTTAATAATGACATGTATATGAATGGTATCTTATTCATATAATAATTCCACAAATATTTCAGTAATGGATGTGAAATGTTTAAGTGGATTTAGTCCACGCACACGTATTGGTGGTCAGTTAAGGGTCGGGTTTTGGAAACTCGGACTTGACTCGCGTCGTGACGTTCCCTCTCTCTCTCACTCATTTATAAAAAAAAATATATACTCTGATTTTCGACGAATGAAAAAGGACGGGGTGTTACAAATATAATGAAGGCTAAGTGCACCCATGACAGTCACTAAACCAGACGGGAAAAACATTGGAAAACTGGTATTCTATCAGGTCAACACGTCGAGTTCACCGACCCATTGGTGAGACAGGATAGACCAGTTGAGATCTTTGACATATCGACCGGATTGACAAAGGTTTTGGAATGGACACACTGTCATTCGGGGTTGCCATCAGTTCTAGCGTATCGAGTTCACCAACCCCTCAATGAAAGACAGGACTGACCTATTGAGGTTACCTATACATCGAATGGTTTGTTGCAGTCTCTAGAAAGAACAGCTTATAAAATCCAGGTGCTCTCTAATAAGGGAGATAGACTCATCGGTGCACCGATACATCGATAAAGAAAAACAGACTCTTTGGTGCACACAACATGTCGATCTGGGTCAAGTATGAGTTTTGGACTTAGGTCTCTAGGGTAATCTCGGAGCCGACACATCAATGTAACAGACCCATCGAGAGTACCAGGACGGACCCATCGACGGTACTGACATGTCGACCTGGGTGTGACAAGTTTTTGGACTAAAAACTCTGTCTGCATGGTTTTGCCTTAGGTCGATACAATCGACAAGACCGACACATCGTCTATAAGTCATGTCGACTCATCGAGCAGACCGACCCATCAGTACTGACTGTTTTCTATCCATTTGAGTTGCAATTAATGCACAATGGTCACTTTGCAACAACACTTTGCATGCACCGACCCATCGACCACGTCGACCTGTCGGTGAACCAAAGTCGGGATTTTTATGTTTGCCTATTTATACTCCAATCCTTTGGTGTATTTGGTTGGAGACCTTAGACCCTTCATATAGGAAAATCTTAAAGGTGTTCCCAGATCATCCCAACCTCTCTTTATGCACTAAATATTGGTGAATCATTTGAGATCCAGTCTTTGACTAAGATTAAGACACAGAGAGAGAGAAACCAAGCCTAGGATCAATTTGCTATTCCATATCCTAGCAACCTGCCATAGATTGTGATTGCACATAATCGGCATATCTTCGTCATCGAACAACATCACATTGGGAAATTCTTCAAGAAGCACAACATCTACATCAAGAGAGCTTTCACAAGGCAAGTGCTTCTTAGTGTTTGATTTTGTTTTTATAAATCAATCTTGTACAGTGGATTATAGAGGGTGTACTCTGGAATCACTATAAAAATAGAGGGATAAGAACGTAGACCGGGGTACGTCGAACCTTTCAAAATCCTAGGATTGGGAGAAATTCACAATCAATTGAGATAGGTGAATTCCTACTCTATTTGTGAGGGTGTAAGTCCCCACATAGTGAATTCAGGATAACCTAAGGTTGGGTGAGTCCTTAGAGTGGATGTAGGAGTGTTTACTCCGAACCACTATAAATATGGTGTTATGGATGTTTGGTCTTTGCTTGTGTGATTGATCTATAATTGGTGCACTTTTGTTATCAGACAACACATCTTGATTAATTGATTAATCCGCTACAAATATTTAAATTAATCAAGTAAATTTTTAAAGGACCAACATTTGATGATTGACCTATTCAACCCCCTCCCTTTCCCTCCCTCGTCAATCTTGGATTGCGTTCTAGAAAACCCGGGAACTCTCAGGTTGATTATATTGAAATATGTTTATGTGGTTATACATGATCATGATATCATGTACATGCATAAGATATAACCCGCAACAGACAGCGTGCCGTTGGATGTTGAAATGGAGGAACTATTTATGTGTATATGTTTATGGTGATGGTTATTGGTAGGACTTCCCCGTCACGCTCCGGCAGTTGAGGCCCCCATAGAAGATGAGAGTTTCCCTGCGTTCCGGTGGTTGAAATGTCTGCCCTTGTGATTGACCTCCTCGTTATGTTCCAGCGGTTGAGACCCCCATAGGGGATGCAGGTTTCCCAGTTGCATTTTTACAGTTGAGGCGGTTGTGTATTGTATTGTCTCCCGTTTGTATTGATAGGGAGACCAGAGTTGTTGGAGGACCGTTGGGAGTTGTTGAGATGATGTCTTGGACTCAACAATGAGATCATTGGTCAGTAGTATAGTTGAGCACTCATGTACATAGACATCCATTCTATTATGATGTTCACTACATTTCATACATGTGATATATGTTTATGTCGCTGACATGTGAAATATTTTATCCCTTCTCTAGGATGGTTAGCTCAACCCTTACCTTTCAGGTACACCGATCGCGGAGGCACCACACGGTCCCCTTGAGCATGCACCTAGGGAGGAGCTGTAGTAGTTAGACATTTTATGATCATGCTTATGCTTTAGATTTGAGAGACTCTAGTTTCTATAAACTCATTATCACATGTTTGTTTGGATGATTGTATAACCATATTTGATCAGTCTATGGTTGTTGTTATGTTTCTTACTATTATAGATTTGTGTTTTGTTGAGCGGGAGGTAGTTACCCCGTTTAAAAATAAAATGCCGATATCCGTCCTTTTGTGATGTTTTGAGATATTTTGGAGATAACACGCCCGTAGCGGCATGGGGCATTACACAACCATTTAGTGTGATACCAATTACACAACTCTTTGCAGTCAGTCAATGTGTTACAAGTTCATCTCTTTTATGGCCAGTTAGTGAGCCAGTTTTCAGCGTTCATCCCAATTTATGAAATTTCCAAACTTTGGATTCCTTTCCATACACGTTTCAACTTGCAGGGGCATGTTGAGATATATTTAGAGATTTTTTTATTAGTTGTGAAGATATATTTAGTATGTCTTTAATTAGAGATTACTAAAGATGTATTTTCCTCTTTTAGGAGCTTTTATTTTTATTTGATTCACTTGCTTTATTTGTATTTCATTTTCTCTATATAAATAAAATTTCACTCAATTCAACGGAGACACATATTATTTTCACAATTTTCTTAATTTATCTCGTTTTTTTATTCTATAGAAGTTATATTTTCCATTACTCTACAATCGATTATATTGTACCTTTTTTACGATCAAGGTATCCAGGCCTCTTAGAGTACCTGAATAATCTTCCAGGCATGTGCAAGCCTCCCTACCCACACACACTGGATAACTCTATAGAAAGTGGCCTTTTGGGGTGGAGTGAAAATTGAACTCAGGACTCTCGTTTCCTAAAACGGATTTCTAGCTATCACTCCAACCCCTTTAGGTTCTATTATATCATTTCTTATCCCTTCATATTAAGTTTTTAGAAGTTTTCCTCTTTTTTTTGTCCTTATAGCTTTCAATTTTGCCAACAACTTTCATTCATGATCTCCTCTGTACACTTTCAAACCATTTTAAGAGACATTTCCTCATTTTCTAATCTATCAGAGCTACTCTAAAGGTTTTTATAATATATTTATCTTAATTCTATCTTTTAAGGTTACTTTATTCTTCATATTAAAATATACATTTCCATCAGTATTCTACTTATTTTTTCTTATTTGTTTAACACTCTAATCTATAAAGCATAGATGATCTAATATTTTCCTTATAAAGATTCTCCTTTAATCTACGTAGTACTCTTTTATCATATAGCACTGCACTAACTTGTCTACATTTAACTTCCCTATGCTCATCCTATTAGCGCTATATAGATATAATTTTCAATTTAGTTCAACAATTACACCTACGTGTCTAAATTTATTACAATGTGATACTAAGTCCTTTTCAATTTTAATCATGGTTACTTATATATTCTTTAAGTCACTAAAATTACACTCCATATATTAATATCATCTTGGACTCAGAGAAACTCTTTGGACACAAATGTATTAAAACTGGCTTGTTAGTCACTACAAACAACGATGCAATGGTCCACTCACTTTAAACTAAAAGTTTCATATATCTCTGGATAAGCGAGTCGTTATAGATGTCGACATGTGCGTCAACTGATCTATGTGCTAAATTTTTTCCGTTTCTCTGTTTAGGTGAGTCGTTATAGACATCGATCATTGGTCGACTCACCTCTCAAGCCAAAGTTCAAAACTCCAAGTCAGTTGTTGTAACAGTCGATGCATGTATTGACTAATTGTGGCAACAACTATATTTTTAAATCATTAATTGCTATATAACGATTGTTTCTTGGGCATTATTGCCCCCAACGGCTATGAGTTCAACTCCTATAATGTGGCCTCAGAGAATAAAATAATTCTCTAAGATCTCTTGCAGTCTTTGATCTCTTGAATCACTCTAGCATTAGTGATACGGACATCAGTGATTTTTATGAAATTTTCCACCGCAACACTATGAAAAAAGAGTCCTATCAATTCCATGGTGATTCAAGTGGAATGAGCCAAGGAATTCAGCCCAAGAAGTTAAATCAACCCAAAGCAAGCAAACCAAGCCAAGCCCAAGCTCGCCAGGCCCAAAGTGCTTGAAGTCTAAGTTGGCAAAACTGCTTTATTTAGGAGCTTATGTAATAAATTTCGAAATAAATTGTTTTCCAGAAGTTATTAAATTAAAGTCGACAGTTTTTTCTTTATTTAAAGGGGGTAATTAGAAATTGAGGCCGACCATTTTTTCTTTATTTAAAGAGGGGTAATTAGGAATTAAAGTTGGCCATTTTTTTTTCTTTATTTAAAGAGGGTCATATTTGGTGATGGAGACCAAAAGTTTTAGTAATAAAAATATATTTCTTTCTTCTAAGCATTGGTGTTGGAGTCTTATTGCAAATTCGTGTATTTACATCTTAACATGTTTGGGAGTTTGCTACTGCAGCTTGCGAGACAAGACATGTCGACAGGATTGTGTTTGGTCGCCACCGAGATTTCCCAAACCACATCTGTTGAAGATTCCTACTGGCGTTCAAATTGGTTTGTAATGCCATCATATAGCCTCAGATTGAAACATAGACCAATCATTTCCCATAGGACCTGTCCACCCAAGGACCTATAGTGATTGGACTGGTTGAGGTTCAATTTGATAACAAACCAGTCCCAACCTAGCCCGTTTGAATGCATCTGGCCTGGGTATAGACCATGAGATTGTTCTCTAATCCATCAGTAATAGTATAGGCTTGTCTAACAACCTCACACAGGACTAGCCTTCACTTCTTCACGTCAGTTTGGTAACTTATTCATCAAGTTTATTGATGAATCTTTCAAATAACTTGTGATGTTCGCCTGAGTTCACTGACATAGTGAGCAGAGTTTCCGTAATAAATTGGAAATAGGTCCTCTATTCCTACCCAGTTTACATCAATTACTCAATCCTCATCTATGAAGCACAGATACTCCGAAACCATTCGAGTATCCGTGTCGGGTACGTTTCTGACATGGATACGGCTCGGATACGTGTCGGATACGTATCTAATTAAATAAAACATTTTGTAAATATGGATACATCACGGATACGGCAGCAGGCACGGAGGGACACGGGACACGAAAGGCGGGACACGACACAGGATACGGCAACACGGGAGAAAAGTGTTAGTGCTTACAGCGTGATAAGCAAGAAATCGAACGGGAAAATAAGCACAATCCAACATAAGCAAATTTACGTGGTTCGACCCACATAGCCTACGTCCACGGAGCGTGTAAATCCTTTTATTAAGAGAGGGAGAAAAATAAGAGAATAAAATTACAGAATATAATCACCCAAGTTTAATCCACAAAACCTGAGAATGTCAGAGATTGCAATCTTGAACCAACCCGTCAATAATCTACTGCCTCCTACAGATGGTCGTGTATTAAGAAGTTCTCTGTTGCCTCTCCCAACTATATGTGCTTGAGCTACAAGCTACTCCTCTACTGTGTACAGTTCCTCTCTCAGATCTGGTTGTAAACACAGGTAGCACCTTCTCTGGCTGGCAGCTTCCACAATGGGGCTTGATGGGATTTATTCTCTCTCTGAGGACGACTACTTAAATTCGTGTCTCACCTGTTTCAGCCGCATAGCTGCCTTTATAATTAATATTCAGTCGGTCCCTTGTTGTAGCTTTAGCAACTTGCCTCAATTTAAACTTCCGTGTAGTATGCACTTATCCAATAAGGAAACCCATCCTAAATAGAACACACAAGCATGCAAGAGCCAGCAAAGCATTCAATGTCCTACCTCCTTTGGAATTTCCATCATGTAGGTGTCTTACCACCTTTAGGAATTTCCTTTGAATCTTTAGCCGCCTATTTGAAGTATTACCAAATTTTATGATTGTGATTCAAGCCACCCACAACAATCTCCACCTTGGCGAGAGTTCCATCAACCCTCAAGACAAATTGACCTCCACTGCACCTGCACCTTTGCACCTCTATGCACACCGACCGCTCTCGACTGAGCTAAACCTGCAACTGCAGCCCATCTGCATCTCTGTGTGAGATGCGCACATCCCCACGCTTAGGGATGCTCCACCTGTCTTATTTAATTAGAAGAATTTCCCAAGCCCAAGTCTCGCTTGAACTTGATGCCAGTCGTCGGCTTTGTTGGACTCACCACCGACTATGTCGAACCCGTCGCCTTTTTCTCTATGTGATTTTTTGTCCCCTTCACTTTTTTTATCTCCGCTAGCACCATGGAATTCGGACGGACCATCATGACCTGCAAAAGAAACTTTATTTTTAAAGTCATACCTATCACCTGACTTTTTGTTTCTTTTCCTCCTTCCTGCGGCCCAACTAGTAGGATCCCTCTGCCGGTCGCTTACTATACTTCTCTCCAGTATGTACAAATTATTTTCCTTCTTCCCTTCATGACGATCATGGCTCCTTTAAAAACTCTAAGAGTCCCATCCTTCGCCTTGAAGGTAAACCCATCCGAGTCTAGTGTCCCCAAAGAAATCAATTTTTTTTTTTAAGTTAGGAACATGCTGCACGTACTCCAACTTTCTCACTATGTCATCGAACATCCTGATTTTGACTGTCCCAACGCCAATGGTTTTGCAACTCTCATCATTGTCCACATAGACAGGTCCCTCATCACAGGGTTTGTATGTGTCAAACGACTCTCTGCGTGGACACATATGGTAAGAACACCAAGTCTAAAATCCACTGATCAGTTGGATTATCCATACTTGTGGTGACTGTACACACGATAACACCTATAACGTCGTCTGTGTCACTTTGTACGCCATTTGATTGATCGGAACTTTGTGATCTGATTTCCAGACCACACTTCTTTTTGTTGCAGTCCATCATCTTATGCCCCTCTTTCTCGCATTAGAAACATCCAAGCTTTCCTCCACCTCTCCTTCTGGATTTTGACCTTGACCCTCTGAACTTGTCATGGTCTTGAGGTTTTTTACTTTTGTTTCTCCCTCTGTTCTCTCTAAAGAGAGTCTGTGTCTGAGACGGTGTCCCACCGAAGACTTTCTTCTTGTCTCATCGTTCAGCAAACTGCTTGTCACAGACGTCATAGTGACGATACCCTTTGGCACTGAATTGCTGAGTGACACCACCAAGGTCTTCCAACTCTCAGGTAGAGAACTGAGAAGTAATATGGCCTGCAACTCACCATCAAGAGCCATCTTCATGGATGAGAGTTGATTGACTATACTATGCATCTCATTCAGATGCTCCACAATCGAAGTACAATGAAAGTACTTTAGATTCACCAACTTTCAGATTAGGAACGTCTTGTTGCCCGCAGTCTTTCTCATATATAATCCCTCCAATTTATTCCAGAAAGATTGCGCCGTCGTTTCAGTGGACACTAGATGAAACACACTGTCATCCAGCCACTGTCGAATAAAACCAAGGCACCTTCGATCAAGATTGTTCCATTCATCATCAGACATCTCGACCTTCAGTTTTGTCTTCCCCTTATCATCAGAAAACTCCGCCGCCTGTACCTTCAGTCTCCCTGCGATTGGTTTGTAGAGATCTCTAAAATACAAAAGATCTTCCATCCTTGCCTTCCACAATAAGTAATTTGCTCCGTTGAGATTAATCATTCGGGCGGTGTTGATTTCCATCACCTCCGACAACCCGAAGCCTCCTTGTGTGCTATGGTCCGTTCACCCACGAGTCCCTAGTCTTCAACCAAAGCTACTGATACCACTTGTTAGTGCTTACAGCGTGATAAACAAAAATTGAACGGGAAAATAAGCACAATCCAACACAAGCAAATTTACGTGGTTCGGCCCACCTAGCCTACGTCTACGGAGCGTGTAAGCCCTTTTATTAAGAGAGAGAGAAAAATAAGAGATTGCAATTATAGAATATAATCACCCAAGTTTAATCCACAAAACCCGAGAATGTCAGAGACTGCAATCTTGAACCAACCCATCAATAATCTACTGGCTCCTACAGATGATCGTGTATTAAGAAGTTCTCTGCTGCCTGTCACAACTATGTGTGCTTGAGCCTCCTGCTACAAGCTACTCCTCTGCTGTGTATGTAAGTGCCCCGGTTTGTCCGAGTCACCCTTATTGTCAATTACGTGACTCAGTTGGACTTGCCTTGGATGTATAAGAAGATCTAATATGAAGTTGAAGCGTCTACACCGAATACGGCATTGGCACACAGGTAAGTGAACCGTAGGAGACCTTAGGCTTAGTCAAATACCTTAGAAGTCAATTGGAAAAATAAGATAATAAATAACTTTCAGCCTCGAGGCCTCATGCAATCTACCGAGGCCTCGCAGCCAGTTATGCTGAGCTGAGTGCAGCTGACCCTATGTCGAGCTGACTCAGTCTCCTACAGATTTAGAAAGTAGAGGTAATTATGGTAAATTGATTTGAAACTTATTATGGTAAATAAATTTATCCACATGGTGAGATGGGTAATTATGGTAAATTGATTGGAAGTTTACTATGGTAAACAAATTTATCCATGGTTAGATGTTGCCACCTCTCTTAAATTTGAATTTGAATACCCTTGGGGAGCTGTCCATGACAAGTATGGAAAGGCTACTACATGAGTTATAATCCATCTTGCAAATCTTCCATCTAATCCTTGATTGATGGCTAAGATAAATGAATTGCAAATCATGCACGATGGATATGAATTGGCTGGTATCTGGTTGGTATCTGGCTGGATTCTGTCTGGATAGATTAAACTGCACATATGTGCTGTCCTTACAGACTTACCGCTGGCAAGGCCTCATTGGAAGCTGCGAGGCCTCTCGGGTGTGACTTACTGCAAAACTGCAAACTGTCTTTCCAGAATTACCGCTGGCGAGGCCTCATTGGAAGCAGTGAGGCCTCGCGGGCGTGACTTACTGCAGAACTCAATCTGTCTTATAAAATAACAGTAAGCCTTGTGTTAGAGGGACCGAAAATACACAGAGAAAACAAGGAATAAGATTACAGAGTGTGTGATCATTCGGCCTTCCCTCTAGACACCATTCTTCATCATCCTTCTTAGTGAATGTTTGGGTAATCAATACCCCAATACTGATGAAGAGTAAGGTGTTCATATAGGACTAAAACCGGTCATACCCAAGTCCTAGTGCTGTGCCGATAAATACGTTGATGATGCTGATCGGATGGAAAGGAGCACACAGATTAAGTAAAGAAGAAAGAGCTTAAAAGAAAACGGTTAAGGTCCAAGGCAAGTTTTCTTCTTTGTTTTATTTTAAACATTGTAAAGTGGATTAGAACAGTGTGTTCGAACCACTCTAAAACATAGGTGTAGAGGATTAGACCGATTGGGTTGAACCTCTATAAAAAAACTAGGTTATACTATTTGGGTGTGAGACCCTTACATAGTATATTTGGGATAGCCCTAGAGAGGGTGAGTCCAACAGTGGATGTAGGCTCAGGTGAGCCGAACCACTATATATCGTTGTGCATGTGTGGTTTGCATTAATGGTTTGATTCATTTGTTTATCACTTGCACACACGTTTATTCCACTGTACATATTGTTAAATTTGATAAATTATTTAAAAGGGAACTAAAATTGAAAATCAACCTATTCACCCCCCTATAGGTCTACTTCTAGTAACGGAATTTCAGTGTACAATTCCTCTCTCAGATCTGGCTGTAAGCACAGGTAGCACCTTCTCTGTCTGGCAGTTTCCACGATGGGGCTTGATGGGATTTATTCTCACTCTCTGAGCACGACTACTTAGATTCGTGTCTCACCCTGTTTCAGCCTCATAACTTCCTTTATAATTAATATTCAGTCGGTCCCTTGTTGCAGCTTTAGCAACTTGCCTCAATTGCAACTTCTGTGTAGTATGCACTTATCCAATAAGGAAACCCATCCTAAATAGAACACACCAGCATGCAAGAGCCAGCAAAGCATTCAATGTCCTACCTACTTTGGAATTTCCATCGTGTAGGTGTCTTACCACATTTAGGAATTTCCTTCGAATCTTTAGCAGCCTATTTGAAGTATTACCCAATTTTATGATTGTGATTCGAGCCACCCACAACAAAAAGGGGAAAAAAAATTATATCCCCATTTCGATTTCGATTTCGAAGGAACTCATTAGAAGCCCTAAGCTCTTTGCTCGTGCCTGCGACTCTCATTCGTCTTCTTCTCCAACTGCTAAATATGCATTTCTTCTTCATCGTCTTCTCTTCATCTTCTTCTTCCTATTTTTCATTTTTCTAATCTTCATCTTCTTTTTCTTCATGTTTTTCATTTTTCTATTCTTCATCTTATTCTTCCTCTATTTTTCTATTTTTCTCTTAATCTTTTCTTCTTCTTCTTCTCTTCTTCTCTCTTTCGTTGTCTTCTTCTTCGTTTTCCTCTATTTTTTTGCCTTCTCTTCTTCTTCTTCTTCCTATTTTTCACCTTCTCTCCTTCGTTTCTTCTTCTTCTTCTGTTCTCTTCTTCGTCTCTTCTTCTGTTCTCGAAAGCTTCTTTGAATCTTGAATGGAGGCCATTTCCTTGAATTTGCATTAACTTTTCTTTTTCTTCTTGCTATTGTTTAAACCTCTTTAGCGGTTGAGGACCTTCATTAAAGTAGGCCTTACTTAGTAATTTAGTATTTGTTGAAATGTTAACTATTTTTATCTCATAGTAGAATTTATGATATGTTTTGTAAATGTTTGAATTTATTTTGTTGATATATATATAATTTTTTAAGTCGGCGTATCCCATCGCACCCGTATCCTAGCTTTTCAAAATTTATTGTATCCTTGTATTGGATACGTGTCGTATCCGATACGCATACCTGTATCGGTGCTTCTTAGATCCTCATCTCCTGCAATTCAATCGAAGCATCCTGAGAGAGAAAAAGTTATCACTCAGACACTCTTCACTCAAATAATTTGCAATAGTTATATTAAAGAGAGCAACTCTTTGAGCAAAAATCATATCCTAAAGAGATAGCAATAAAGATCAAATTTTGACAATCTCTATATTCACTTCTATTTTCTGAGATTGTTATTTTACCAAACCTATAGCTCAAATACCCTAAACTTGTAGTCATACTTCTATCCTAAGTGTTCTACTACTGAGTAACTCTAAAGAGAGCTTCATTATTATCATTTGAGAGTTACTTGTGCTTACATTGCCATTACTACTATTCCTCTGAAATTGATTGTAAAGTGTCAGTAGTACCGAGTTTGTTGAAGATGAGGAGGCTTTTATTGTGAGCTGAACAAATGAGTTGGGAACTCTTGTACGTGGTTTCTTCTCCACCACTGAAAGGAGAAGCAATAGTGGATTTGAGTCATTGACAGGGAGCTTGAGGCGAGGACGTAGGGTGGAAGCCGAACCTCTTTAAAATAATGTGTATGATTTCCTTATCCTTCTCATCTCCTTTTTTTTTCAACATTTGATTCATTCATTCATTTTGTACTCTTACAATTTGTGTAGATTGTTTTATTAGAAAAAGTTCTTTTAAGGATCGAAAAGTTTGTCTTGACCCAATTCAACCCCCTTCCCCCTCTTAGATGAATATCTGGGTAACATCTCATAGAGATATTTTCTGCACTAATTCATTCATACAATTCTAAAATCTTTTGTCTCTCTCTCAAACTTGAGGAGCATGGCGACGAATAATCTTTAAAAGATCTCTATTCAAAACTAATTAATCTAAGTTCAACCCATTCATAAGAATCCATGTGTTCGAACTTGTCAATTTTACATGACTTTATCTTTTTAATCACTAAACTTTTGCCTACGTAAGATCCAACTTTTCCCCATATGATACGCTATTCGGATAATTTTTTGCATTTATGAAAATGATATCTAAAAACATCATATCTAATAATATAAGCCATGTTTTTAGATTCTCTAAGCGTTAATTACTTTAAACTACTTAGAACCTAACAATTTGCAACCGACGTAGGGCTCACCTTCATTACATTTAATGGCCCATTAAACGATCTTTTCATGAATATGGAATCCCACTAAAAATCACATGATCTAATATTCTAAACCTTGTTTTTTAAGCTTTCATGATTTTAGTGACTTTAAATTATTATTTAAATGTATAATATTCTTAGTTAATTATTTTTGGTATTCATTTGATAGACAATATTTACACTTTGCATAGGACTAATTTTGGTTCAATGTTAATTCATAGTTGTATATAATATAAACTATAATTTAAATATACATATAAATTTAGGGAAGTGATAGAGACATGGGTGCTTTTGATAATAACGGATATTGGTGTATCGTTCTACTATTTAGATGATGTCAGGTGGATAAAACAACAAGTCCGTTATCTATTGTTATAAAACACCACCAATATTCCTATCAATTTCCTAAATTTAAATGGTCATGTTTTAGTACTACACATAAGTATCATAGCTCCATTTGGAGTTCACAAACCATAGATGAGTGGGCACAATCCATGCCCATCATCAACAACTATAGATCAACCTCGAAACCTTTCAGATTCATAGAATCCAAGGAAATGCTCTCAATTGGTCGAGACATTGGGAAGATTCCAATGAAGGAAAAGAAATGAAAAAACGAAGGAGAGAGGAATTAAAAGATGATTTCGATTCCATCCTTGATGAATTCAACAGTGAAATAGGAAAATAATTTATAGGTAAAGGGTCTATAGATCTTTTGGTTGAGGACGTAAATCACCAACTCACTTAATTGGAATTATGTAATATCTATGATTTCACTACTTCAAAACATTTAAGAAGTATTATCATAAGACAAGTAGCGAATTAACTTTGAAGAATGTCAAACTTCAAAATGAAGAAGTTCGACAGATGAGAGAGAAATTGCTCTCAAAACAATTAAAATTCACATCCTTCATAGAAGCGTATATCACAAATCATCAAACACCATACATAAGATTTAGGTGGAAAATTCCTAAGGGAAAAAACCACGAGAGAAAGAGAGATTATTATTGTATTTCAAGTACAGTAATGGTGGTGTATTTATGAGGGAACATAGAAAGCTCCTAATAATATTAGGAGATACAATCTTACTCAAACTCTTTCTCTTTTATCCAACCCTCTCCCTCAAGTTGGTGCGAATATATCGATGGATTCCAACTTGGACAACATCTCTTTAAACTTGATAGTAGGAAGACTCTTAGTGAAAATATCTAATAATTGTTGATCACTGCGAACAAATGGGGTACAAATAATATTGGCCTGCACGTTTTCTCAAACAAAATAACAGTCCACCTCAACATGTTTAGTCTGTTCATGATACACTGGATTTGAAACAATGTGCATCGCAGTTTGATTATCACAAAACATTTTTGTTTGTTGAGTCGAACCAAAACTCAAATCCTGCAAAAACGATCGAAGACAAATAATTTCACTAGTGGTTGAAGTTATTGCGTGATATTCAGCTTCTGCATTTGATCGAGATATGACTTTTTGTTTCTTGTTCTTCCATATTACCAAGTTTCCTCCAACGAAAGTACAAAAACCTGTTGTAGATTTTTCGATCAACAGGACACCCAGCCCAATCAACGTCACTGTATGTAGTAATAAAACAATGACCATTCTTGCGCATCCATTTACCTATTCCTTGTGATCCTTTCAAGTACTGCAAAATTCTAGTGACAACATTCATATGATTGACTTTAGGTGCATGCATAAATCTAATGACCAAGCTAACTAGATATGTAATATATGGCCGAGTGATTGTTAAATAGATTAGCCTACCAACCAACCTTTGAAACTGACCGATATTAGAAAAGGATTCACTATCATCATTAAGCTTACCACCACTGTCAGTAGGAGTGTCTACTGATCATACTCCCTTTTTTCCAGTTTCGTGTAACAAATTCAACACATATTTTCGTTGATTAATGAATATGCCCTTTTTTGAGCAGGCAATTTCTAATCCGAGAAAATATTTTAGGATTCCTAAATCCTTAATAGCAAATTACTTGTGAAGAAGTTCTTTCAACCTTGAGATTTCATTTTGATCATTGTCAGTGATCATTATATCATCAACATATACCAAAACAACAGTGGTACCAGAAATACCACTTTTTAATAAACTTTAGCCGCACTTCTTTTAAATCCATTAATCATAAGAACAGAACGAGCTTAGCATACCAGGCTTATGGTAATTGTTTAAGCAGATATATAGCCTTTTTGAGCTTGCACACAGAGCCGATTTTTTAATTCTTGTGAGTGACCAGGGGGAATGCTCACATAACTTCTTCTTCTAGATCATCATGCAGAAATGCGTTTTTAACATCCATCTGGAATAATATCCAATCACGATTTACTGCTAAGGATAGGAGAACTCGTATTGTGTTCATCTTTGCAGCATGTGCAAATGTCTCTTTATAATCTTCTCTGTAAGTTTGAGTAAATCCTCTAGCAACCAGTGTTGTCGTATGTCGTTCTACAGTCTCATCACTCTTATATTTTATTTGTATATCTATCGACACCCAACTATTTTTTTCCTAGTGGCAGTCTAACATTATCACATATGTTATTCTCATCAAGAGCTTGCAATTCCTCTTGCATAACATTTTTCCGAACATATTTGGAATTAACTTCTCAAAAATGCATATATCCAACACATACTCACTCATCATGCAAAATACAATCACTCAGTGCGTATGTATAACCCCATATGCCTAAAATGCATGCGCAACATTTTAAATGACATGCATGTCGCTCATGCATTCCTCACCGAGCATTTGAATCAAGCATACATCATATGTTCCACTTACACTTGTCCATCATACACTATGTACTTAAAAATGCAATACCAGCATTCCAAATAACATGTTCATCATCCAGACATTCTCACGAAGCATATAACATGTTATACTGAAAAATAGGTGTATCAGTCTAGCCCTACCATCTTAACATGCATTTTTACACGTATCAGAATGTTATTATAGACATATCCAATATAATTTTACTATCACAACATGCAATTATTATACTATAAGAATGTTATACCGAAATGAACATATCAGTCTAATTACGTCATAACATGCATTTTCATATACATTAGCATGTTATTCTTATAATAGACATATCCAGTCTAATTACATTATCTCAACATGAAATGATCACACATATCAGCATGTTATGTCAAAAATAGCATGATTCACCTAATAGTGTTATTTCAAAAAAATATTGTACTGTAGCAATCAACACATTTTCATATGGTCACTACACTATCATGACCGTAAGATATAAACAAGCAGATGCCAACGCATATTTCTAGGCTTGCAATTTAACATTTACAACCAATAATATTCAAAAGTGGTTAGGCTACCACACAATGTCCATCATACCCAAAGCTGTAAAAGATCACCATAATTACAACATAGCAACAAGAAATTCCTTATTTACCGTCAAATAATTCAGAAGGCGTTAAATTTTTGAAAGCAATAAATTTGCTGAAAGTAAAATGCCAAAATATAAAAGAAGCGTTAAATTTATCATTTTACCCTTTTTTATTTTAATTAAGTTACGTCCACTACGTGTATTTGGAGACCGAGGAATGCCTCACCTGCTCGATCCAAGAAACATGTCCTTAACTCACAAAGTCCATGCATATAGCCGGATACAAGTCCGGGCAGAGAACTCATGTTCGCAGTCATAGTAGGATTCAAGTCCGGGCACAGTAGTCATGTAATGTAGTTACCTTTATTCTCTAAGTCCAAATACATACACCAGTCCAAATACATACACAAGTCCAAATACATACAAAAATTCAAATGCATACGCAAAGTCTATTCATACACGAAATCTAAGTTGGAGATTGATGCCCACAAACACTTAGCCAGTCTATTAATTTCTCGAGGACACGCATGGGCCTCATACTGTTTATAGACGGTTAGGTCTCAGCTCACATACATTTTCTCACACTCACATTAGTGTTAGAACTGATATATTCCTCCCTTATGTATAAGCGGTGTCCGGTCTCGCATTTTGATCTCGTTTATGCTGTTCTAACATTATGTCCATGAGTCTTATTATTGTCGTTAAGTTAATGGCGTTCCAAATTTTAAGATTTAATGCAATATGCGGTGCATTTCAAAGTAAAAAAACTGTATGGTTGAATCTCCTCAATGTGAGAGACGAGTTTCCGAAGATAACAGAAAGATTGAAAACGATAAAAGAACACATATAAATAAATGCATAAATACACAACACCACAAAACAAGGTGCTCAAAATAAGAGCTCAAAAGAAAAAACAAAAAAACCAAAAGGAAACCAATATTGCTTATTCTCGGAACTTCCAGACTTAGGTTCGAATTTTTCGGGAATAGCTTGGACCTTTCGAAGAAGGGAGTTCAGATCTTCCGGGCAGAGGTCCAGAGCTTCCAGACTATTCACGATCCATTCTGTAAATAAATCTCAGAATTTTCGAAAGAATAACTCGGAACTTTCGAACTGGTACATTCAGATCTTCCGAGTCATAGGGATGAGTTTCAACAATTTGTCTATCCTTCGGTTCGAAGCCCAAACAAGGCATTTGGAAAGTTTGGACCGAAGTTCGGTGCCTACAATCTGTTCTGCCTGAGGCCTTAGAAAGAGGGAAGGAATTTTGCAGAAAGAGGTTTTGCAAGTGTTTGGTGCTAGGCCTCGAAACGTCCGAACTGGAAGTTCAGAACTTCCGAGTCTCTGAGTCGTCCTAAGCAAAGCCTCCGGTTAATTAGATTGTTCGGAATCCGAACTCAATCCTCAGATTGTATGAGATTACCCTTTATCACAGAAAAATTGTGGAAACCAAAGCACTGTAATTCTCCTAAGGGACGTTGGAACGCCCGAAAAGGGGTTTGGATCTTCCAAGATTAACCTCAGATCGTCCGAACTCCAGTCTTTAAACAAAAAGTTATAGAAAAACGTAAAACTGGAAATCCGAAAATTCAAACATGTAGAAATGTTTGCTTTTAAAACCAAACACAAAATCCAACCTTTTTAAAGTGAAGAACATTGAAAATAAATCAATTTTAAAAACAATAACTTAATTTTAATTAAAAATCCACTTAGATGTTATCCCCCCAAAATTTGGAGGAAATCTCCCACATGTAAGAAAGTAGTTAAACAGTTCGGGTTCATTTTAATTTCTTGCTTAATTAATTAAAATCATGTTTATTTGCTTAATCAAGATCAGAGAAGAAGAAAGAGCACTTTAAGAGAGAGAAAGCTTGCGGCTTTCCTTAGGGAGTTCCTTTCATTTAATCAAGAGAGAAAGGAAAAGAGAGAAGTGAGAAGTGAGTTGGGAAAGGAGAGAGCATTCGAATGGAATGAGGGAGGGAGTGTCCCGTTTAAATAGAAGGAGACTGTAGGGTGGGTGTTGCAAACAATGACGAGGCAGATGGCCACGAGGCCTACACCTCTCTCGCAGGCAACAAGTGGGTTTGCGTTTTAACGGGCTGTTACGTGAGGTTTACTGGGCGTTACCAGAATAGGAGTAATCGCGGGACCCACTAGGAGATCTGACCTTGTAGAAAGGTTTAGAATATTGAGGATAAGCCGAGGATGGATTTTAGTTGAAATCCGACGTTAAAAGCTACTTGATTTCTATTTATTAAAAACACTGTTTTAGAAACTTAATTAAATCAACAACCATTACAGCGTGAAAACAGAGTTAAAAATCTAAATCTCGAGAAATCGAAACAACATTGCGAAAGTCCAACAAGTTGCCAAAAATTACAGATCATTTGTAAAACAAGAAAGAAGAAGAACTTTTTTTGAAATACGAGGCCTTATGGTATTTTAAAATAGAGGCTTTGCAAATGGTGTTTCGTAAATGTAAAAAATTTCAAAAAATAAAAAATATTTGAAACAAGTTTTGAAATCTGACGCGTTCGATAAACCGAAGCAATTCGTGTGTGCCAGTTTCAAAACCAAACAGTTCAAAATAAAATAATTCAACTATCATCCATAGATTTCAATTCACTATTTTGGCCTTTTGACTTCAAACATCAGTATCTTGGAATGTCAGTGATCCCACACAGAGACCAACAAATTTAACCGATCACAAAGCATATTTAGAGTCTCTAAAACTCCTTGATCTGTGTGATAAAGGGTCAAGTAATACAATTATTGCCTATTAGCGAAAGAAAAGATTTTTTCGTACGACTGCATAGTCATCCATCACACACAAGAAATCTTTTCATGTATGTATGTATACAAATTTTGTCGTAAGATTCCTCATCTTGAATATTGGATAAAAAAGACAGCCGAAGGCACAAATAAGTTAAACTAATTAAATGTTTAAGGGCTTAAAATGAAAAAATACAAACCAAATGAATTTTGGTGTTTCTGTGTGCCACTCAAACACAACCTTCAGTATAGATGTACATCCCCCAGTTGGTGACCGTACTTCAAATTATTATGGAGCATCAGGTATAAAAACAACTGATATGTATCAATCAAAAAATACAAATACAGATTTCCAGATGCTGGGTATTTTTTTTTTAAATTAAAAAAAATGATTTCAACTGATATATGAATTATTTTCACCAATTTTTTTAATTTAAAAAGGTTTAAAATCAAGTTATTCATTTTTCAAGTTATTTTCATCAAATTTTTTTACCATTTTTGAGCCATTTTCATTATTTTTTTCAAGTTTCAGCTCTAAGTTAATCTCTATTTTTTTTTATTTTTGTGTGAAAATAATTTAATGAATTAATATTCAATGCTTATAGATTTCAATGAAGATGTGTTAATGTCAATCACATAACTTACAGTGTATCTGTATGATTTTTCATTTTTTTTTCAAAAAAATTGATAAACTAAGATTTCTAAGATACTTATTATTTTTGAGTTTTTTGTCAAAATAAAAATAAATGAAATAACATACAAATATCCTCTACGATTAAATGAAAAACCCTTAATATGATTGGTAAAGAAAACACATATCACTAAGAGATACTTGAAAACATGCATTTCATATTGATTTTCTAAGGGTTTAAGACTAAAAATGATCATTTTCTTTTTTAAATATACTCACCCTAAGGTTTCCATTATATCGGCAACACGTATAGGCTCCACTAATTTTTAACCCTTTTATGGAGGGCACACCGTGAGATGAACGGTTGACTATGATCATCATTTCTTGTTTAAGGGTAAAAAATCACTCAAATGAAATATGCGATTCCCCTCACGGATACATTCGCCCATCGTGACTGCAATGAATCGCTCATCGTGATTGCGATAAATCCCTCAGGCAGCAAAGCATACACACACAAATCACCGTTGCAATGTATTTCTCAGCCATCTGGGTTCAGAGAATTGAAGTATAACGAAGGTCCCTACCATCTTGAATTCATCTCATTTAAAAAAAAAAACATGGCACCCATCAACGTAGATAGGTTTTACCATGACCTAACCCTTTTCCGTCTTACATATATTAGCCAACTTCCAATAATAAGAAATTTTTTATATTACACGGAAAAAGGATCATGAAATAATTAATACAAAGGATGGCAATTATTCATCCAAACTGATAAAAGTAACTTATGCCAGTTACTGTACAACTAATTGAACATTTGGTATTCTGTACACAGAATTCAGCAGTTGTTGGAACGGGCTAAACTAGCAAAGCCTCAGGCACTCACTTGTACCAGGCAGAGATGTAGCTTGCATTTCCCTCTCGATGGATTCCTATATTTGCTTCCAACTTTAACATGGGAACCACAATCGAACCAAAGATGGTGGCACAGTATTTGGAACTTCATTGGGTATCAAATAGCTGAAAATTGTTCCACTCGATTTCCTTCCAAAAACAATCCTCAGTCAGATATACAAGTTCCTTCAATCACAGCTTCAGATCTCCCCCACAGATCGCCTCAAGAAGGTGAAAAATCAAACCTCCAAGTTTATTGATCTGATCCGAAATAACAATCATAAATTGAAAGACGGTCAAATGCATCAAAGTTAGCTGTTAACCCAACAAATTGGCTTGCAAACTGTGCACATTCAGCATCTGGCCATTTGCAACCCCCTTCTCGGGTGCGGAATGGGCATAAAGTTTCACAAGTCCGATTGGGTAGATTGCTGGTTACAACATTGTCTGCCACAACTGAAATAGATACAGAAAGATCTGATTTTTCTCCTTGCTGACCATCATCTCCAGAGTCTTTTCTGGAGGTATTCATGAATTTCTGTTTCATATCAAGTGATGAACTTCCTATATCCAAATCACAATGTCCACTGCTTGAGAAGTGCACCTTGCATCCAAGAGATTGTATAGCCCTCTTTATAGCTAGGCTCTCCCTGCAGGCCCTTTTGGCCAAATCCATAGCTGAGCTGCTGAGCTGCCTTTCCTTCAGCAACTCCGCTGTCAGTGATTCCATGCTAGTTATGATGTCTTTAGCCTTTGATTCCGCCATTTCTTTTGCCTGAAAATCCATAAGCTAAGAAAAATATTATCCTCAAAATCCTTGCAAGCTAACATTTCAATACTATTAGATATCTTTGCTTACTACTTGATTAGTAACTATTAGATTTTTGTTACATATCTTAGTATCAAAATAGATATTAGAATGGTTAGAAATCAAAATCATTAAATTTATAAAATCATGAACGAGTAGGGACTGGCACAATGACCGGTTCTGGTTTTTTGAACCATGCCAATGATAGACTGATTATGTGCATTTGCAATCAGCACTGTAATTTAAGTATCCATAACAAAACATGCAAGGACCAATTTTGGCAAAGGCACTCATGAAGAGCTACTTAAATCAAGTAGTGCTCAATGCCTAGTTGATTTTGTTGGCATCTTACTACATCCTATCATTCATGGTGGAACCAAATCTTGAAACTAGCTCCTCCATTCTTAACATTTAAGAACGCCCATTTCACAATGGAATCGTCAATTGTTACTGTGTTGCATGAACGAAACATATTCTGCAATACAAAGTTTTCATTGTTGATACTAATGTTCTAGTCAACAATTTTTCTACTATCTATAGCGGACATTAGAATACCATTTGGATGAAACTCCTTGTTCATGATCACAATAAGAAAAAAAAACAAATAAAAAATGCAAAGGTAAACACTCAAAGAAGGAACAAACTTGAGATTGAATTTTGTCCCGCCAAGAGGGAGTGATGTCGAACGTGATGGAAGCAGGCAAAGTTGTAACGAGAGGGTCTGGGACAATCATGTGGTTCCATGGAGGGAGATTGACTATAAGAGACATTAGTCTATTTCTTCAAGGAAAGCAATTCCATGGAAAAAAATTGTGAAGATTATGTCTACATTATCCAACAAGTCCTATAAAATCTGGTCTCATGTGAGCTTGTGAAAACCCAATGTTTTGGTTGTTAGCATCAAAATCTTTATTTTCATTGAAAATAAACAAGCATTGTCTTGATAAGTGAGGAAGCCTCCTTTTTCTGTCTCAATAGATTTTCCTATATCCTCTATGGAAAAGGAAATCCTTGGAAGGAGAGGAAAATGTTACATTTCTTGTGATCTTGGCAAATAACTCTTAAAGATAGAAGGGATTTAATTCCCATGCTCCCTGTTTTTAAGACATAGAAAAGACAAAAAGACAAGACCAAGAACAAAAACCCCGAACCTATACACCCCAAATAAGAATAGACACATTGAATTATTATGATTTGAAATTGGGATTCCATCAATTTGGGCTGTCTTTTTATGACACAAGCAACAATCCCTATTGCAAACAATCCAATGTTTCATGAGCGGACAAACATATTGAGGGTTTTCATTTCATTCACGACTTGGTGAAAGACAATTACTTCAACTCTATACATTTAATATAAGGATCAATTTACAAATATGCTTATGAAGATGTCTCTCTGTCCCAACTGCACTTGCTTCGGCAAGTTGGGCATCATTGGCATCTATAACAAGCTTGATGGGCAAGACAACTAACTGGTTGAAAATATGTATAGGGACAAAATTAGACTATTGGTCGGAAGAGGAGATAACAATTTCTTCTGGAATGATCTTTGGATAGGGGATAAGCCCTTAAAGGAAATGTAACCTCAGTTATTCAAAATAGCCAGGAATAGACAAGCCTTAGTCCATAACTGTTGCAAAGTTGAGGGCAATAACATATCCTGGCACAACCCCAAGGAGCTATTCCAGTTGGTTTAGGACCAAGATATCTAGAGGGAGGTCTTGGGTTCAAACCATAGGAGCTTTAATTAGAGCCTGTCCTGAGATTTCAGGGGCCCTAGGCGAACTCTTAAGATGGGCCTTTTATACACTCATAAAAAATAAAATCATATTTTTTTTACAAAGTGTGAAGCATCCAAATAAAATATTACAATCAAATTTATAACAAAGTATTATTTAAAATTTATTCTTCTATGATTTTCAGATGCAAAATTACTAATTAAATTACTATATTCAAGTTTTTTTAACATTTCTTTTTCAATAGATAAGATAACTAATCCATTCAATCTTTCTTGTGACATTGTAGGCTGAAGATAAGATTTTATTAGTTTTAACTTTGAAAAACTTCTTTCTGCAGAGGCAACTGTAACGAGTATAGTCAACATTATTCTATAAGGAATCTATGCATTTGGAAAATAACAGTTCATTCTTTTTATATAATTTAGCACTTCAATTGTTTCTTTTACTTCTTTTGGTACTGCATCTTTTACCATATTCAAGTGCAACACTAATGCCAATTCTCATTTGAAACGAAGATATTATTATTATTTTAATTTTTCAATTTTTCGGAACTTTGTAAAAAATTAAAATTTATCTTAATTATATGATTTATACTTGTATATTACGTCTAATAAAATCTACATTGATAAAATGAATAAAGCTATGTTTTTTTATCTCTTCAAATTTTTAAAGCTTTAAATTATTTTTAATTCAAAGTTAGCAACTCAATATAGATTTCTCTTTTGCTCTATTTAGATGATACATATATTTTAAAAGATTATTTATTAAATAAAATTCTTGTTATTTTCATTATTATTATTAAACTCAATAAAAATGTGGATTATAATAATTATTATTACGATCGTTACTATCATTATTTTAATTTTTTAAGAAACCCTTTAAATTGAGTAGAAAAATTATCAATATATAAATTTCCAATTGAGTGTTTTAAATTCGAAATAGTTAAAAATACTCAAATAATTTCAAGTGTTAGTAACTTAAAAGTCGTAAAAGAGATTTGCTGGGATTTGAACCCGACTAGTTTTTAACCAAACCAGACAACAATGGATTTGTGCTTTTGTATGCATTATTAAATATTTAACATATAACAAAGGAGTTAATGGACTTGGGGGCCCTAGGCGGCGACCTACTTCGAATATAGCCAGGGCCGGCCCTGGCTCCAATGAAGGGTGACTTCCCATGGGAATATGTATACAGTAAAGTCCCATCGAATTACCCGGTGTGTGCGGATAGGAGGGTTTTCACACCTCGGGGGACTAGTCGGGTGCGACGCCTGGACACCTCCAGACCTCAAAAAAAGAAAAACAAAACTTGCGAAGGATTAGTGAGGTCTTGGTTCCTCTAGACTTAGACCTAGGACGAAGGTGGCCTGGAACACGATTCTAGTTGCAGTTTTATGGACCATTTGGACAGAGAGAAATTCCAGAATCTTCAAAGGAAAATCAACTAAGGTTAGTGACATCTTTCAAAGAGCCAAATGGAGGTTTTGTGAACGGCTTCTATCCAGTAAAGAATTCAAGGGACCTAAGGCTACCGAATTCTTTTCGTCGTGGGAAGGTCGCATGAGCGGACATCCTAAGAAGCCGTAGACCTTAATCAGCTAGTCCCCTCCTCAACAAGTTGTCCTGAAATTCAATGTGGATAGTGTTGTGGGACCCCACTTAACTCGAGACCCATCTCTGGACAGACAGTGTCCAAGTTCAATGTATTTACATAGTCAACTTGTAATTAATGTTTTCCTTTTTTGACCACCTTAATTGGCTCTCTCTCTCTTATATACCTGTACCCTCTAAGAGGAAAAATGATCTTAATACAATTCTGAGAATCATTATTCTCTGATATTCATCTCTTTTTCCTTTCTTTATTTCTTTTTATTATTAGATTCAACATGGTATCAACCAGAATGAATTTCTGGACGCTTTAGGAGGTGTTTTTTATTCCGTCTTACTGTTCCTCATCAGAGTTCCTATTCATCATCGGCCTCCGGCCTGTTCTACGACTCTCCACGGACTTCTGTTGCGGATTCTCCCTCCTATCCTTCTTTTTTTTTGCAGATCTGGCCATTTTATTGTGTCCTGCTGCTCCAGTTTTTTCCCCTTCCCGACAGCCCTGAGTTCTTGGCCTTCGATCCAGTGACCGGAAAAGATTTCCCCAATGGGACCCCACCATACCCCTTTCGTTTTTGGATGGCCTATCCATCTATCCCATTGAATCTCTGATCTGATCAGTGTGGGCCCTCCGATCTGTTGGTTTTTTGAACTGCTGCCTGGGACGCCTAAATTCCAGATTTCGCTAGATTTTTGGCCAGATCTTCTGGCATTTTTTCTTGTTTTGCTTGGAACCAGACCTCTGGTGTTCGCCCCTCCCTCTGGCTCAAATCACACCTGGGTGCTCCCCATTTCATCAACAGTGGGGCCCATTTTTTGTCTTCTGCATAGAGCGACAACAGTGACCAGATTCCCCTTCTTGGTGGTTCTTTTGGTTCGATCTTTTTGGATCTGACCTTCTTGCACTTGGGCTCCCCATTGGTGGATTCGTCCCTGGCCCACCTTCTCCTGCCACAGGTAGACCTAGGATTTCGGTCCAAGGTGGGGTCCAGTTTCTCTGTCTTCATCTCCGCTGCCTGCACCGTCTGTGAACTGAGAAGACATTAGTCAACTGAAAATTGGAATTCAGTCAACTGAATTTTCGTCTGTAAGAACTGAGAAGAAATTAGTCAACTGAAAATTACATTTCAGTTGGCTGAAAAAGGCTCCACTATTCTCTTTGGTTTGACGGATCAGCCTCTTCCACTGCTCTTCTGCCAGTTTTTTGCTGCCTCTGATCTCTCTACCACTTTTATCCTTGCTTTCTACTACTTGCAAGCTTTCTTATTGGGATAATGGCCGCCTCTCCGGAACCACTGAAGACTTCTGGGGCCTCTTCTTCCACTGATATGGCTTTTTCTGACCATCAGCATATTGGCAAGATTACCACTGTGCTCTTAAATGAGACCAATTACTTCCAATGGTCTCATTTGGTTAAAATGTTTCTTACTGCTAAACAACTATTCGATTTTATTGATGGTACCACCCCTGAACCAGACAAAGACTCTTCCTACCGTACCTGGAACGCTAATAATTCTTTGGTGCAGTCTTGGCTTCTTCATTCCATGGAAGATCATATTCGTGGGACTGTCTATACACTTCCCACGGCCAAGAATGTCTGGGACACCATTAAGGCTTTGTATTCGGACAGTGATAATTCTGCTCGGCTCTATGAGCTCTATCAGACTGCTTCTCACCTTCGACAGGGGGAGATCTCCCTCATTCAGTATTATTCCAAGATGCGGACCTGTTGGCTTAAATTGGATCAACTTGAATCCGTTCGGTTTGTGGACCCTGCTAATGTTGTTCTCTATAACCAGATTGTTAATCGGCGACAGACTTTTGAGTTCTTGGTTAGCCTTAACCAAGACTTTGAACCTACTCGGGCCCAACTGCTTGGCCAACGTCCACTTCCCTCTCTGGAAGAAGTCTACTCTGGCTTACTTCGAGATGATCGGTGTTGCCTAGTTATGACTCCTATACCGGTTGAACGGTCTACATCGGTGACCACTCATCCTTCCATGCCTCTTGCACGTGGGGCTTCTGGTTCTTATGGCAAAGATCCTTCTTCTGACCCACGTCGTAACACCAAAGGTCCCAGGAAGAAAGGGTCTCAATTCTGCACTTTTTGTAAGATGACGAACCATTATGTTGATTCCTACTATAAATTGCATGACTGACCGAAGCATGCTACTATCTCCGTTGCCTCGCCTGTTACCTTCTCTCCTGATGTGGTTAGCGATGGTGCCCCAATCACTTAACAGGACTTTAACATGCTGTTACAAAAGCTGGATCGCGTTCAACACTTTGAGGTTTCCAATACTGTCTCTTACACTTCAGGTACTGAGTCCTTTGCCAATCATGCCTCTTCTCATTCCTGGATCATCGATTCTAAGGCCACTGATCATTTGGCGGGTATGTCTAATCTCCTCTCTTCCATTTCTCCTATCTCTTACGGTCAAGTTAAATTAGCCAATGGTCCCTCTACTACCATTGCTGGAAAAGGGACCCTCCCTCTCTCTTTCACCTTGCACCTCCCATCTATGTTACATGTACCTCATTTATCTCGCAATTTGCTTTCTGTTAGTGCACTCACTAAACAATTTCATTGCTCAGCTACCTTCTTTCCTTCTCATTGTGTATTTTAGGATCTGACCATGAAGCAGGTGATTGGTGGTGGTCGTGAAGTTGGCGGTTTATATCTGCTGGATGGTCTTGTTGGTGCCTCTGCAACCTACTCTAGCTCCTCTTCGTCTGATATATGGTTCGGCATTGCTGGCTGGGACATCCCTCTGACTCTGTTCTCAAGAAACTTGTTCCTTTTTTAACATTTAAGCAGTTTGAGTGTGCTCCCTGCCAATATGGGAAAAATAAAAGAACTTCTTTTCCTTCTTTTATGAATAAATGTGCATTTTCTTTATTTTCTGTTATTCATTCTGATGTTTGGCAATCACCCTCTCTTTCTCGCACTGGCTTACGTTACTTTGTGCCATTTATTGATGATTATTCTCGCATGACCTGGATTTATATCATAAAGCATAAGTCTGAAGTGTTTGATCACTTTCGCACATTTTATAATTGGGTTGCAACTCAATTTGGTTCTAAAATTAAAATTTTGCATAGCGATAATGGGGGAGAATATCTGTCTCATTGTTTTGCACAATTTCTGCAAGAGTATTGAATCCCAACTGTCTTGTCCATCTACACCACAATAAAATGGTGTAGCTGAACGCAAAAACAGACACTTCTTGAAGTTGCCCGCTCTGTCTTTTTTTCCATGCATGTCTCACAGTCGTACCGGCCTGAGGCTATCCTAACCTCATGCTACCTTATCAATCGCATGCCATCCAAAGTTCTGCTGGACAAATCACCTATTGATCTTCTCTTTCTTCATAAACATATTCCTCTTCTTCCCTTACATATATTTGGATGTGCCTGCTTTGTTCACCAATTTTCTGGTGATAACCTTTCCCCCCGTGCTGTGAGGTGTGTTTTTTTGGGATATTCCCCATTCCATAAAGGTTACAAGTGTCTTGATCCAGTTACTGGCAAAACATATGTATCTATCGATGTCACCTTCTTCGAGACAGTCCCTTACTTCTCTTCACCATCTGTCCCTTCTCCAGTTCTTCCTCTCCTCCCTCCTGACTTGAGTTCTACTAGCTCTGACGTGAGTCCCACTAGCACTGCTAAGCCCACTCTGGTATATCACCGTAGACAGATAAGGCCTCCGCTCCACGAGAACACCACCACGTCATTTGTTCCTGGCCCATATCCTTCTCTTACAGATGCCTCTGATCTTCCCATTGCCCTCCGCAAAGGTAAACGTACTTGTACCTCGCATCCCCTTGACCATTTTGTGTCTTATCATGCTGTCTCTCCTGCCTATCACACTTTTCTTGCAACTTTGGACAGTACTAAGATACCCAAGCGAATTGACACCGCTATCCGTGATCCCTTGTGGGAGGCAGCCATGGAAGAGGAACTCACAGCCCTTGAGCAGAATCACACATGGGACATGGTTCCCCTGCCTCAAGGTAAAACTCCAGTCGGATGCAAATGGGTTTTTGCTTTAAAACATAACCTGGATGGCTCCATCGCCCGGTATAAAGCTCGTTTCGATGCCAAAGGATTCACACAAACTTACGGGGTGGATTATTAGGAAACCTTCTCCCCCGTGGCCAAGATTACTTCAGTTTACATTTTGATTTCCATTGCCACCACTTATGACTGGTCGTTGCATCAGTTAGATGTGAAGAATGCCTTCCTTCATGGTGATCTCCATGATGAAATTTATATGCTTCCACCACTAGGGTTTGTTAATCAAGGGGAGCCTCAGTCTGTCTGCAAACTCTGAAAAGCCCCATATGGCCTCAAGCAGTCTCCACGGGCGTGGTTTGAGAAGTTTAGCAGTGCACTATTGCCTTGTGGTTTCTCTAGATGTCAGATGGACCACTCAGTTTTTATCTACCGTATTCACTCTGTGGTCATGATTCTAATGGTGTATATTGATGACATCGTCCTCACCGGTAATGACGTTGCCATAACTACCTTCAAAGAATATCTACAGCCGCACATTTGCTATTAAAGATCTGGGGCCATTGCGTTATTTTTTTGGTATTGAAGTCACTCGTTCTTCTAGCGGACTCTCTTTATCTCACCTCAAGTATGCTCTTGACCTTCTTCAAGGTGCTGGATACTCCGCGTGCAAACCTGCTGACACTCCATTAGATGTCAATACGAAGCTCTCTGCCGCAGACGGGACTCCTCTTGATAGTCTTTCATTCTATCAAAAGTTGGTGGGGCAATTGATTTATCTCACTATTACACGACCCGATCTCTCCTATGCAGTTGGTGTAGTTAGTCAGTTCATGCACGAACCACGGGATACCCATCTTCATGCTGTCTTCCGCATCCTTCGCTATCTTAAAGCTCATCCTAGCAGAGGTTTGTTCTTTACACGACAGTCTTCCCTCTCTGTTCGTGGCTATTCAGATGTTGATTGGGCCGACTCTCCTGATGATCGCCGCTCAACAACGGGCTACTGTGTCTTTTTGGATTCTTATCTAATTGGGTGGCGTAGTAACAAACAATCTGTTATTACTCGCTCCAGTGCTGAAGCTGAGTATCGTGCAATGGCCAATACTACAGCTGAGCTTCTTTGGGTCTGCCAGTTTCTTCAGGAATTGGGTTTTGCTCCACGTGACTCATTATGTTTTGCGACAATCAGGCCGCTATCAACATCGCCTCCAATCCAGTCTTTCATGAGCGGACCAAGCACATTGAGGTTGATTGTCACTTTCTACGACAACACATTTCTGAAGGCCGCCTTGTTACTCCACATGTGAAGTCTAAGGATCAATTGGCAGATATCCAGACCAAGTTTGTTCCTCGCCACCAACTTACTTCGGTTCTTAAGAAGCTGGGTTTGATCGACATCTTCCAGCCAGCTTGAGGGGGAGTGTTATGGGACCCGACTTAACTCGGGACCCATCTCTAGACAGACAATGTCCAAGTTCAATATATTTACATAGTCAACTTGTAATTAATGTTTTCCTTTTTTGGCCACCTTAATTGGCTCTCTCTCTCTTTTATATATACATGTACCTTCTAAGAGGAAAAATGATCTTAATACAATTTTGAGAATCATTATTCTCTGATATTCATTTCTTTTTCCTTTCTTTATTTCTTTTTATTATTAGAGACCTTAATCAGCTAGTCCCCTACTCAACAAGGTTTCCTGAAATTCAATGTGTATAGAGCTTTTCGGGGAAAGCCGAAACCAACAGGGACGGGAAGTGTTCTTAGGGACCACAATAGCCAAATGAGACAAAACTCTTCAGTATTAGGAGAGCTTTGACCATTTAGACATGTTTCGAATTTGGAAAACTAGTGATAGAAAGGTATTCAGCAAATTCAATCAAATGGGTAAAGGGACAGAAGTGACCCCCCCTGGAGATTGAATACCATGGTTAAGGAGATTAGGGCCCTCGCTTCGGGACTCAACGTATTCTTCACCCAGGTCAGTTGCATAGCTGATGTCGTGGAAGATTTCTTTCACCTTTGAGATAGGAGGAGTTCGAGCATGAGTGATAATCCAGTTTCTAGCCTCTTTCACCTTTGAGATAGGAGAAGTTCGACCATGAGTGATAATCCAGTTTCGAGCCTCTTTCACCTTTGAGATAGGAGGAGTTCGAGCATGAGTGATTCTCGATTGTATTTTTTATATGGATGTTTTGTTTTTCTGTTTTCTCATGGTGTGTTTTTTAAGGGTCTAGTCCTTTTTCTGAGCAGTAACAAAGAAATTTCATTCAAAAGAAAGAGTACAAGATAAACAAAAAGGTCTGAAAGCAATAGACTTGAAAGAAAGAAAAAAGGAAGAAAATAACATAAATACAAAAAAATAGCTTTTGTCCAACATTTCCTCAACCCATCATGCAATCAAATGGATGTCCTTAAAAGTCAAAGAAAGAAGACTCCTGAGAAGCTGTTATCAACTCCCAGCTTAGCAAAATACTTTTAAGAGGAAATGCAATCATTTCTACTATCTTATACTATTACTCCACAAATCCATCTTATCATTATTCAGTCTACTTGTCCTTTCTTTTTACACCCTTGTTGCACATGATGTATGATAAAATAAGTGCCATTTGAACCACGAAAATAAAGAATACTGACGAAACTAATATGGGATATATATCAGACAAGAGATGATGTAACCATCGAAGCTTGAGCAACAAATTAAAAATACCTTCTGGATTTCAGTAAATTTTTTCGCCATACTACGACACCGAGCTTCCAGTTCCCCAGCCTGAGATTCTGAAGGACAAGCCCATCGCAGATGAAATTGAGGCCAGAGGGTTGGAGCTAATGCAGCAGCAGGCGGTAATAATGGCCCGTCATGTTTCCCTGGATCATAGAAGAGGTTACAGTGCACATGATAGCATCCTTCAGATGCACGCATATTAGTCAGGTACACCCACATGCATCCACATGCATCAGAAACACCAGACTGCTCCCTTTCCTTTTCACTGAGATACAGCAAGGATAATTGAAGTCATCTAACACAACTGGCAAGTTAAATCCAGTTGGCTGCATCAACTTGATTCTTAGGATCTTTGTAGTAATATGAACAATTGTAAAATATGACCAATCCTTAATTACTTCAAAGCAAAAATAGAATGACCATTCTCACCAATGTCTATATCATTAATTTCCAAAGGATTTGAACACCAACAAAATAAGGTCTAGTAGTGTGATTACTTGAGGTTTTTGATTCCTGAATGATTTTCAATACTATTGGATCAATCAACTATTAGAAGTAGAATTCCAAAGTTTTATGAACTACTTCAGCTCCAGAACTGGGACTTTTCTTTTAGCTTTCTTTAATCGACATAAATGGGATTAAACTTTTGTCAGACGGAACTGTGGGAATTTTGATGAGGTGGTATGAGGTGGAAATTTTCAGTTTAGAACCTACCTGTTGCACAAAAAGTTCCCAAAGCGACAAGACAGCATACAGTCCAAAAAATCAACTAAGAATGGCTGCATAATACAATGATGAGAAATGAGTAAACGATTATCACATGGATAAAGGAAATTATGTTCAGATGTTGACCAAACAAAGATTTTAAAGTTTAACAAAATGAGACTTACCGAAGAGAACTCAAAAGCACAAGGATACACTCGCAGTAACTGTGAAACACAATCAACCCACTACAAGCAGGTCCGCATAAACATTAAATTAGGAACTAAATTTAAAATTTTAGTGAATAAGCAGTTGATATTTCGGTCAATGCATGTACAAAATTGTCATATCTGTGGAGATTTTTTTGATGTACGCGTGACAGTATTTATTGAAAATGAATATATTATTGAAGAAAACACAACCAATCACAAGCACAAGGGAAATACATTCTTAAAGATGGGAGATGATTCCTAGATACATCAGAGACGCAAGGGAAACCAACAGAATGAATTTTATATAAAAAAATTAAGTAACAAATATTATACATTACAGAATCATTGCAAAATTGGTACAATCAACAAAAGTTAGATACCAGGGTTCCACGGATGCAGAGAGCAAATAGTAAATGCAAAGAAAGAATTTCATTGGAAGAGAAAAATCAATGTTGTGAAAATCAAAATCGTATCGTAAAATCATTATACATTTTGAACCGCAAATCGTGTATCGTAAAATGTAGAATCGTATGATTCACAAGTGTTTTCTCTAAAAAATATTTGATATATGAAGTAATGTAAAATATATCTAAAAGGTAATAATGTGAATAAATCTCCAACTTTCTTTCAATATTAAGTGAATACTCCCTCCATCCAAAAATACTTGTCCTATATGCATTTTGGAATTGTCCCAAATTACTTGTTCGATTCGTTTATTTTCAGCTCCAAATTGCATTCTAATGCAATAGGAAGACGACCTTCTTTTATAAGCTTTGATTTGCCCAAATAATAAAATACCAACATCTGAACAATAATATTTCATAAATGATCTTAAATAAATAAAAAATTCTGAAACAAGACAAGTACTTTGAGACGGAAGAAGTATTATATAATTAGTTCATTAAAGCTCAAATTTCAATGATCCAACTCCAAAAAGTATAAGACCAGTGTCTACTCCAAGTATACTATGAAAAGTCATAATGAACTAAAAAACCCCTAAAAAATCCAAAGGTCTTAAATGCTCAATGATTGAGCCTTAAGAGGTATCAAAACAAAATGTTTCTTGCTTTGACATTCTAAATAACCTCATAATTCTATTATTTATAAGAATCGTAAGATTTGTTAATAGAAACGAATCGTTCATCTTATCATATCATATGTATTATAAGATATGAATCGTGTAACGTAAGATTTTAACAACAATGGAAATGTTGTCAAACTTGAATCGTATCGGAAATTGGTCTAGAGGTGTGAATTGTAAATCGGAAATCGTAGAATTGTAAGATTTATTATGTTTTTTTCTAAAATTATTATATAAATTATAAATAAATATAACATGACATAGAATAATAACATGAATTTTCAATTCTTCATAGTGTATAAGTAAATATGCAAACACACAAGGATATGACAAAATGCACAAATGCAAAATAGAATAAAAATACATTAGAAGTCAAGTTTTTACATTCCAAATCGTCATAATTCCATAAATATCCAAATTTGAAAACCCCAAAAAAATTCAATAAAAAATATATTAATATGAGATTAAAATGTAAATATTAAGTGTTGATAAATTTAAAAAATCAAAAAATAAATCAAATTCATTTAAAGAAATTTTATCAGCATTCTTCAAAATAATTAAAAAAAATTTAGTGTTATTTAACGTTTTTAAGATAGATACAAAATATTGGAAAAAAAAAATAAAAGAGTTGTTTTTAATTAGAACAAAAATGATTGTAAAGTTTAAAAATATAAAAATAGTGTGAAAAAAACCTCATGCGACTCTTGCAAGTTGAAACTAAAGAGGGACCGCTACTCACTCAAGGAAACAGTCACGAGAAGTAATGAGTTAACGGAAAGTAAAGAGTCTTTAACCAAAGAGGCCCTCTTCTCACTCACAAAGATAGTCCTCGAGAGCACTGTCACGGAAAGTAAAAGTTATAGGAAGTCCTCGCATGGTAAAACACTAAAACAGTAAAGCATGACTCGAAGTTGCGAAGGAAATGACCCTTTCTGCGAAAGAACGAAAGAGAACAAAGAAAAAAGGAAAGACGAAGAATTGTCGGAGACGGAAGAGGGAGGTGAAATGAAGAAGAAAAAAAAAAGAGGAAGAAAAACCAGGTACAATCTCTCTCTTGTTTCAATCGCACAATTCGGCAATTTTTGGCAATTCTCGATTCATGATGGGAGTTAAATCACTGGACCTTCTGAGTTGAGTCGAATTGTACGAGTTGACTCGTGACTCATACGATTTTGACAACACTAGTCCTAAGTTTGGGGTCTTGTGGGGCGCTTAGGAACAATATTGTTCGCCGTTTGAACTCAAATCTGCTACAAGGGCCCTTCTTTCTCATTGAAACCTGCACTGTTGGAGTGGGCGAAGGCTCTAGTCTTCATCTCCTCAGTTTCTTCTCACTACTGATGCTACTTTTCACTGCTACTGCTATACACCTTGGATCTGTGTTTTTTTTTTCCCCCAAATTTTGTTCAGATCTAGAGTTTTAGGGACTAGATTAACATTAAATCCACTCTTACCTAGTCCCCTTGGCCTCTTTTCTCATCCCATTGGTGCTGGTAATTTCTGGTTGTGGGGCCCACTTTTTTATTGTTTTTGTGACCAATTATTGTGGTTGATTGGCCTTTTTTCTGCATATTATATTTAATGGCCTCCTCTGATACTTCAAACATGCCTAACAACACTGTTAGTGCCCCAGTTTGCCGAGTCCCTAAGTTTATCAATTCCATGACTCGGGAAGAAGCACTTGCTAAAATCCTGAAGACTCAAGATGATCAAGATTGAAGATCATGCTCCATCAGATTGAAGCTCATCATTATGGCAATCACAAAACATATATTTGGCCATAGATTACTTTAGGTGGTACCCATACATTAGGAGGACCATTCCTCTGCTTAGTGGAAAAAGTGGTAAAATCATAAAAAGCTTAGAAAGGAAGATAGACAGTGAGCTGGAAGTGAATATGGAAATATGAATTAAGTTCAATGTCAGCTCGACCAGTCATTCTCATCGACCCCTCGGTGGAGACAGGATCAGCCCATCATGGTCAAAGACTGGTCGCCTCTGATCATAGAACTATCATTCTGGGTATGCCTCTGATCGAGAGTCTCGTATGCACCGACCCTTTGGTGATGAACTTAACGACCCCTCGTAGTCAACGACTCGTCGATGATAACTTATGAGTTCTGGAACTTAGAACTCAAGTCGACTCTCGAAGAAACAGACATCTAGGTAATTCAAAACCGATCGATAGTACCAGGACTGACCCCTCGGTAAAGGGCGACAGGTCATGCTAGACATGACAAGTTTCGGGACATGAAACTCTATCTGCATGGTGTTGCCCCAGATCGAGACCCTCGTATGGACCGACCTCTCGGTGCCATGACTGTCGACCCATTGGTGACACCGACCTGTCGACTGGAAATTAATAATGCCGTTGGAAATGCATTTAATGTGCAACGGTCGAGTGGTTGAATGGTAATAATTATGAACACCGACCCATCGGTGCTCCCGACCTATCGGTACTGGACAGTTTGAAAAACTGTGATGACTCCTTCATAAATATGAGTGTTATGTGATCATTTAATTATCATCCTTGAACTGAGAAGAGTCACACACTCTAAGGAACGATTAACTCTCTTGTGCCTACACTTGAGAATCAGATACAACCAATCTATTAATTGAGTTAGTGAAAGAGAGAAACAAAGGGAAAAAAAAATACAAATTAGGAAAGATTTGATAAAACCAGTTTCCTAGTCACCTGCAATTGTGATTGCTCAAAGACGGCTACAAGGCGGAGTGTCGGGATTAACTCTGACACACATTGGATGGATCTTTGAGAAGCACACATCTTCGAGAAAGAGCTTCAAGGCAAGTGCTTCTTGGTTTTAATTTCATTTTAAAACCTTTGTCCTGTGAAAGTGGATTAAGAAGCCTTGTCTCCGGAACCACTATAAAAAATCTAGAGAGTCGTCTCCGGCACATGTGGTGGGTGGAATTCCCAACCGATTAAGTGAGCTGGATTTCCCACCTAGTGAATTTGGGGATAACTCAGGGTTGAGCTATTCCTAACAGTGGATGTAGGTTGGCTAACCGAACCACTCTATATCTTGTGTCCTCATGTTTGTGGTGTTAGAGCTAATTTCTTATATTGATTGTTTAATCACATCTGCTAACACACACTTGATTGTTGTATCCGCTGTATTTAATTAATCAATCAAGTAAATTTTAAAAGGACCAACAAATTGGGATTGACCTATTCCCTCCTCCCCCCCCCCCCCCCTCTCTCTCTCTTCCCCCCTCCTCCTCCTCCTCCTCCTCTAGGATCAATCGTGTTCTAGCTCCAAGGGAGAACTTTCAAACACATCTTCTGATTCCACCTATATTGGGAAGATCACAACTACTTTTTTAAGTGAGACTACTAAACTTTCAATGGTATTATTCGGCCAAAATGTTCCTTGATGCTAAGTAAAAGGCTGATTATATTGATGGTACGGTCACAAAATTTATGAAAGATGATTCAAAATATAAGGAATGAAAAGCTAATAACATCTTCTGATTCCACCTATATTGGGAAGATCACCACTACCCTTTTAAATGAGATAATAAACTTTCAATGGTCTCATTCGGCCAAAATGTTCCTTGATGCTAAACAAAAGACTGATTATATTGATGATGCTGCCACAAAACTTACGAAGGATCATCCAAAATACAAGGAATGAAAAGCTAATAATTCTTTGGTTAAAACCTAACTCTTACACACTATGGAGGAGCGTGTTAGAGGGTTGGTGTATGCATTACCAACATGGAAAAAGTATGGGTTACAATTCAGGTTCTATATTTTGATGATGATAATTCTGCTCGCATCTATGAGATATATCAGGATACTACAAATCTTCAACAGAGGGAGTTATTTCTTACTAAAAAAATAAAGAATTATTGGTTCGAACTTGTTCATCTTAAAAATCTTCAATTTGAGAAATACGCAGATACTTTGCTCCACTAAACATATGTTGAAAAAAGGTGCACCTTTGACTTACTAACTGGCCATAATCCTGACTTTGAGCCTATTCATACCCAAATTCTGAGCAAGTGATCTCTTCCACCTTTATATGAGGCTGATTCTATATTGCTTCATGATGAGAGGCATTGCCTAGTTATGTCCTTTGCCTTTGTGTCGGCTGATTGGTTGGCTTGTCTCCAAGAGATCCTCCTCTTTCAAAGGGAAAGAACTAGTGAGTGATGACTGGAGGGATACCATTGGGTGGAAAAGGTCACCCAATTTTGTACGTACTATAAGAAGACCAATCACTATGTTTATTCCCGATATAAGCTTCATGGCCAAGTAGGCTCATCACACTGAAATCCCTTCCTCTATTGCTGAAGAAGTGAAATGACATCATTTTTAAGTGTGTAAACATGTGCATGCCTCCCTACTGTAAGACATGTTACAATTGAAGAATCTCTAATCCTTGAAGGTCTCCTACGTTTGCTACTCATCAGTCACGTACTGCACCACCCATAGTTCCTGAATTATCGATTTTGGAGTATCGCAGGTATGTTTCACCTTTTCTACACATATTTTCCTCATTTTCTTGGTAAAGTGAAATTAGACAATGGTTCTTTTACTGATATGGCAGGTAAAGGTACTATCCCCTTGTTTTCTAGTCTTGGTTTATTATCTATGTTACATGTTCCTCATTCATCTCAAAATATCTTACTGAATATTGATTTTCTCCAACATCATGGCATCTTTTACTGCATCTTCTCTTCCAGATGTGGCCTCGTTTGCTTCTCCATAGATTGGCCTGATCATGACAGTATTACTCAATGAGACCAACTACTTTCAATGGCCTAATTCTGTGAAGATGTTCTTTATTGCCAAGCAATTGTCCTCGTATATCGATGGTACTACCAAAGCCCCGGCTACGACTGACTCCACATATACCACTTGGACCACGAATAACTCCTTGGTCTAGTCCTGGCTTCTTCATTCCATGGAAGATCATGCTCGGTGCTTGGTCTATGCTCTTCCCACCGCCCAAGCTATTTGGGACACTGTTAAGGCTCTATATTCTGATGGGGATAACTATGATCGTATTTATGAGTTATCTCAGACGGCTACTCATCTCGGACAGGGGGAGTTAACTCTTACTCAATACTACACAAAGTTGTTGTTCTGTTGGTTGGACCTGGATCAACTTGAATCCATTACTTTTAAGAATTTTGACGATAATGTTCTTCACAAGGAATATGTTGACCGACGACGGAATTGAGTTATTGGCTGGACTAAACTCTGATTTTGAGCCTATACAGGCTCAACTGCTTGGGCAAGAACCTCTCCCCTCTCTATATGAGGTTTATTCCACCGTGCGTCGCGATGAACGACGTTGTATCGTCATGCCTACTTCTGTACCGTGAGTCTCCTACACCTATTGGTGCTCCTTCCATCTATGGAAATGACCCATCTTCTGACCCTCGCCGTGACAACAAGACCCACAGAAGAAATGTACCAGGTTTTGCACCTACTGTAAGATGACCAATCATTATGTTGACACGTGCCTCAAGCTTCATGCTCGTCCAAAGCAAGCTAAACTCACTATTTCCCCTCCTATTGCATCTTTTTCCGATCCGAGTAGTTACAATACCCTGGTGAATCGACAGAAGTTTGCCTTATTACAGCAACAACTTTAGTGCCTTCAATCCTCCTTGGTTGCCAATGTTGTCTCCTCCACTTCAGGTACTGAGTCCTTTGCAAATGCTTTATCTTAGACCACATACCATATGGCTGGTATGTGTACCCTTTTCTCTTCCTTTTCTCCTGTTTCTTGTGGTCAAATAAAATTAGCTAATGGCTCTTATACTACTATTGCTGGCAAAGGGACAAACTCTTTCTCTTCGACCTTGCATCTCTCCTCTGTATTGCATGTTCCATATTTATCTCGTAATTTGCTATATGTTAGTTCACTCACTAAGACTTTGAATTGCTATGTCACTTTCTTTCCCTCTGATTATCTCTTTCAGGATCTACGAGGCAGGTGATTGGTGGTGGTCGAGAACTTGGAGACTTATACGTTTTGGATCCACGGACTGGCGCCTCTGAAGCTTGTTCAACCTCCTCCTCGCCCAATGTGTGGCTTTGGCATTTCCGGCTAGGACATTATTCCGACTCTGGTTTGAAGAAGATTGTTTCTTCTTTATCTTTTAGTCATTTTGAGTGTGAACATTACCAATACGGCAAACATAGTAGACCTAGTTTTCCTCCTATCAATAAATGTGCATCCACATTATTTTCTCTTATACACTGATGTTTGGAAATCTCCTTCTGTTTCTCGCACTAGTTATCGTTATTTTTTTACTTTTATTGGTGATTACTCTCGCATGAATATATATATATATATATATATATATATATATATATATATATATATATATATATATATATATATATATATGATGAAACATAAATACAAGGTATATGATCAATTCGCACGTTTTACCAATGGATTGAAACTCAATTCGCATGTAAAATTCAAATTTTGCGTAGTGATAATGGGGAGAATATTTGACACATTCCTTTGTTAAATTTTTGCAAGACCATGGTGTCGAATATCAACTTGTCCATCTACACCTCAACAAAATGGTGTAGCTGAACGGAAGAACTGACACCTACTTGAGGTAGCACGTGCTCTTGTCTTTACCATGCATGTCCCACAGTCATAATGGCCTAAAGTTGTCTTAACCTCGTGTTACCTTATCGATAGAATGCCATCCCGCGTGTTGCTAGATAAGCCCCTGTTGACCTTATATCCCTACATAAAACCATCCACATTCTCCCTTTACATGTTTTTGTGTGTGTGGTTTGTTCACTAGTTTTTTGGTGATAAACTCTCTCCACGGGCTGTACAATGTGTTTTTTTGGGGTCATTCCCCCTTCTATAAAGGCTATAAGTGTCTTGATCCCCTCACTGGCACAACATGTGTGTCCATGGATGTCAACTTTTTTGAGAGGGCCCCATGCTTTTCCACACCATCTCTTTCTTCCCTCTTTCTTGTTCTCCCCTTCTACCTGCAGATATTAGTCCTTATAGCACTGCCAAGCCTACTCTAGTGTATCAACGCAGGCAAGCCAGGCCTCCACCTGTAACAGACCCCACACTCATCTGCCCCTGGTTCGGATCCCTCCACCACTGCTCAGTCTGACCTTCCCATTGCACTTCAGAAAGGTAAGCGTACTTGTACTAATCATCCCCTTTATCGTTTTGTGTCCTATAATGTTGTTTCTCCTTCATATCATAGTTTTCTTAAAGCTCTATATAGCATTAAGATTCCCAGGAGGATTAACATTGGCCTTCGCAATCCCCCTGGAAAAAAGACATGGACGAGGAATTAGCTGCACTTAAGAAGAACAATACCTGCGACATGGTTCTTGAAAGTCCTTCCCTTGTATGTTAGAACATGATTGAACCTAGAGGGATGTGAATAGGTCAATGTAACAATCGTTGGTCCTTTTAAAAATTACTTGATTGATTAGTTTAAAAGTAGCGAATACAACAATCAAGTGAGTGTCTCTTAGCAAATGTGATTAAACAATCAACACAAGAAAATAGCTTTTAACACCACAAGTGCAAGGACACAAGATATAGAGTGGTTCGGTTAGTCAACCTACATCCACTGTTAGGACTAGCTCAACCTTAAGTTATCTCCAAATTCACTAAGTGGAGACTTACACCCTCACAATTAGAGTAGGAATTCCACCTCACTCAACCGGCTGGGAATTTTACCCACCACTGTGCCAGAGACGAGGTTCGAGATTTTTTATAATGGTTCCAAAGTCAATCCTCCTTACTCCACTTTCTCGGGACCAAGGTTTTAAAAACAAAATTAAAACCAAAAAGCACTTGCCTTGAAGCTCTTTCGCGTTGATGTGTGCTTCTTCAAGATCCACCTAATGTATACCGACGCTCCGCCTTGTAGCTGTCGAAAAGCAATCACGATTACACGATGACAAGGAAACTGGTTTTACCAAAGCTTTCCCAGTTTATATCTTTTCTTTTCTCCTCTCTTTCTCTCTTTCAAACTCAATCAATAGATTGGTTGTTTATGATTCTCATGTGTAGGCACAAGAGAGTGATCGTTCCCTAGAGTGTGTCTCTTCTCAGTTGAAGGAAGATGATCAAACGATCACACTAGACTCATATTTATGGAGGAGTTTTCACAGTTTTTCAAACTGTCCAGAACCGACAAGTCGGTGGCACCGATGGGTCGATATTCATATTTATTACTGTACAACTACCCGACCATTACACATTAAATACACTCCCAACGGCATTATTGCTTCCCGGTCGACAGGTCGGTGTCACCGATGGGTCCACAATCATGGCACCGAGAGGTCGGTCCTTACGAGAGGCTCGGTCCGGAGCAACACCATACTGACAGAGTTTCAAGTTCAGAAACTAGTCTTACCCAGACCGACATGTCACCCTTTACTGAGGGGTCAGTCCTGGTACTCTCGATCGGTCTTGAAATACCGAGATTTTTGTTTCCTCGAAAGTCCATCTGCTTTCTAAGTTCCAGAATATATAAGTTATCATCGACGAGTCGTTGACCACGAGGGGTCATTTCAACCTTTCACTGAGGAGTCGGTGCATACGAAACTCTCGATCAGAGGCATACCCAGAATGACAGTTCTATGTTCCAGAACCTTTGTCAATCTGACCGACCAATCTTTTCACCACAATGGGTCGATCCTGTCTCCACCAAGGGGTCGGTGAGAACGACTGGTCGAGCTGACAGTGAGCTTAATTCATATTTCCAAGTTTGCGTCCAGTACACTGTCCAGCTTCCTCTCTTAGGCTTCTTATGGTTTTACCATTTATTCAACTAAGCCTAGAGATAGTCCTCCTAAGGTGTGGGTACCACTTAAAGTCATATATGTCCAAATACCTGTTGTGAATGTCATACACGATGAGCTTCAATCCGGTGGATCATGATCTTTACTCTTGTTCACCTTGAGTCTTCAAGCTTCTTAGCAAGTGCTCCTTCCCAAGTCATGGAATTGACAAACATAGGGACTAGGCAAGTCGGGGACTAACAGTTCCTATACCTACAAGAAAGACTTCAGTTGGTTGCAAATGAGTCATTGCCTTAAAGAGTAATTCAAATAGATCCATTTTCAGATATAAAGCTCGTCTGGTTGCCAAAGGCTTTACGCAAACTTATGAGTTGGACTATCAAAAAACTTTTTCCCCTGTGAACAAGATTACTTCTGTTGGAGTCTTGATTTTCATTGCCACAAGTCATTATTGGCCCCTTAATTAATTAGATGTGAAGAATGCCTTTCTACATGATCTACAAGACGAAGTATATATGCTCCCTCCTCCGGGGTTTGTCAAACAGGAGATCCCAACTTTGTCCATAGACTCAAGAAGGCTCTCTATGGCTTCAAGCAGTCTCCATGGGCCTGATTTGATAAGTTCTACAGTGTTTTGTTATCATATGGATTTTCTCGATTTTAGATGGATCACTTCATATTTATCTACTATCTCCACTCTGTTGTGATAATCCTGGAGGTGTATGTTGATGATATTGTCCTTACAGGTAATAATGATGTTGTCATTTCTACGTTCAAATAGTATCTACGGTGCACATTTGACATTAAAGATCTAGGGCCACTACGTTACTTTCTTGGACTGAGGTCGCTCGTTCTTCTCGCGGCCTCTCTCTATCTCTCAGCTAAAGTATGCACTCGATCTCCTACAGGATGTAGGGTATTCTGGTCATATAGTGTTGTAACAAAATATATCAAAATCTAAATATCTAAATATATCTCAAAACCCTCCCACAAACTCAAGTGGGCCAACTTGAATTTGAACATATTCAACTTGACGATCCAATGGTGATGCCATCTGATGGAGCGAAAGCAGATCCGAGCCCAGTTGAAGCAGAAAATCCAAAACTGAAACTAGATGACGTCTCACAGCAGCATGTACCGGAACATGTACCGGACAAGGAACGGTGGAAATTCAGTTATTGAGACAACTGTTGAGATATATTAAATTTATTATATTTCCATTCATAGATGATATAGATTCGATGATATAAATTTAATATATCTCAACAAGAAGGTAGCAACACCACCAACCACCATACAGAGGTATAGTTCTCCAAAAAATGGCAGGGTGCCGGAAGAAAATATTTTGTTGGCCGGATTTGATGCTGGAAAGTGTTGTCTGCAAAATGAAGAAAACACCGGTAATGCTTTAGAAGACACGAGAAGTAATGAGAAGCCGCTACAGAAGTCTGCCGTAAAAAGAAACTGATCCGAAGAAGATGCCGAAGTCCAGTGAGGAACAATAACATGGGTAGGAATAGTAAAACGAATAAAAACGTAAACCTCCATTCAACAAGACCAAATAATAGATCTCAGAGGGTTCCACTGTCAAACTCAAAATCGCGCCATACAGATGTGATGGAAGGTCAAAAAGGACTGTAGAGTTGTGGGGTTTTTAGGTTCAAATCTGAAGGAAAACTACAAATCTAAGGGGAAAAAAGGTCTCTCAAATGAGAGGTCAAAGGGTTAGAGAATCAAATATTGGAGGCAAATAGCAAATCGTTTGGTAAAAAAAAAAAAAAGTGACGATTTAATTTATTGAGACGAGGATCTGGAAAATAAAACTGCAGCAGCAGTCGCTGAAAAATTGCGGTTGAAGTGGGTCCCAAAAACCAGCGCAAGCAGAGGCAGCGGTAGCAAAAAACCTTGTAGATGAGAAGGCTAGGCAGTGGGGACACCATTGATAGAAGGAGAGGTTAAATCCGAGGGCTGGAATATGAGATCCAAGAAAGAATAGGCCACTGCCAATTACCAGAGGAACAGATTGGGGAAGAACAACAGTAAAAAGTAGGCCCCACCAGTGTGTTGGGTGAAGCACCGGGGTGGAATCCAAAGACCATGCAGGGGCGAATCCAGATAGGTGGATGAAAGGTAGCCACAGTGAAAACACCAGCAGATCTGGCAGAAAAATCCCAAAAACTGGGCTTTGGGGCATCCTGGCAGCAGTGATGAAGAACGGTAAAATGGGCCCTAATGTAGACCAAAACCCTCGGTCAACCAGAGGCGTAGGGAGGTGGGCCAGGGGTGACTTTAGTGGGGTAGGGCTCAGTTGCAGAAGGGCTGGATCTACGTTGATCTTAAGAAAAAAACCCCAAAAACTGGAGTTTTGGGTGTCACTACGGCAGGACTGTAGAACCAATAAAAGGGGTCCCACCTTTGACCGAAACCATAAATCAACCTTAGGCGTAGGTAGATGTTCTAGGGGCGACCAGGGTGGTGGAGGAGCCAAGGTGCAGAATGCTATATCCTCGTGGATCTTGAGGAAAAACTGAGAAATTGGGTTTTTCTAAACAAGTTCAGAAGTAGGAAGAAAAGCAGCAAATGAGCCACCTAGGGTAGGTTAGATCTGTTAGGAAACCTTACAGATTAGGAGTTCTTCCAAAAACGGCAGTGAAAAGGTGGGGTCCCGTCGGCTGAAAATGTCCTGGTGGTCGGATCGAAGGCCTGGAAGTGCAAGCTGCAGGTGAGATTCGCTGGGAGGCACAGTCTGTTAAAAAAAAACAAACAGATATGGGGAAAAGAAGTTGCAGAGGATGCAAGGTAGATAGAAGAGGCAACGAAAGTTGCATATGAGAGAGAGCATCAATGTTCTCCCTCTGTTGGTGTCATCGCAACCAGCAGAGGGAAAAAGGGAAAGCACCGAAGGTGGTCTCTCTCTCTCTCTCTCACAAACTTGATCAAACCCCGGGATCATGGATTTAGGCTCTGATACCATGTAGAATAACACACAAAATATAGTGTGTCATCCTTAATCAAGGAGTGACCCTATGATATATATTTATAGAGAATGAGAAATACAAAACGAGAATGAATAAAATAAAAGAGGAAATTACAAATGGTAAATACAACTTTAGTAACAAAATATATCAAAATCTAAATATCTAAATATAACTCAAGACATCCAACCATAGAGTTTGAGGAACAACATCTACGCATGTTGAAACAATTTTCAACCATAGAAACCCCACCACCTCCATTTGTAGACAATGATCATCCACCTCTTCAACAACCCCTATCAGTTCTCCCAATTGACACATCACCTCCTTCCTCTAAACATGCAGGGGGACACCAAAAATCCGAACCCAATCCACTAGCAAGCTAGAGCCTAGAAACTCCGTCCATTTATCAATCCGTTTGAGGGGAACATCTACGAAAACTGAGATGCCTAAATAGAAGAGTTGTTTGTCTTCCTCAGTCGCAAAAACAATCTAGAAAAGGATAGGAGACAGTCGGCGAACCATTATGCTCAAATTGCAGCCCCATATCTTCAAAATCCATGTTTTTATCTCCTGTGTAGACAAATTTTCTATATTTACCTCCACAAAAGCCTCATTGACATGCAGAAGATTCTCATCGGGATGAGACACTGTGTGATAATCCGTTGAGGCCTGAATCTCACACCAAAATCGATTTTCTGCAATAAGTCTTGACTAGATTGCTCAACCTTATCATCAACTAAACAACCAAACTTTCTAGACTCCAGACCAAATCGAGCTTTACTAACTTGTATCCGCTGGCCATCAAACTCCTTACCATCCAACAGATTAATGGCATTAGTCATTTCCCTCTCCGTTTTGAAGCGCATGAAAGCAAAGTTCCTCTATTTCCCAATTTTCCTATCGAAAGGCACAAAACTATCATAAACGACACCTGCAACTCCAAAGACAGGAACGAGATCTCTTGCCCCCAAATCAAGAATATTTCCCATAAAAACTAAAATGTTGTCTTCCCACCACTGCACCATCGTTGACTTGTTTGTCAGAACTCAGCCATTCATCTTCATCCAGTCCGAGATCTACATTTTCCCTCCCCCCACCCGGAAGGCCTAACAAAAAAAAATTCCCGCCGAGAATCTACCAGTTTATTGGCACCTTGCTATGTTGGTAAGAGAGTAAATTCACTTGTACTTGCATGATGGGATAGATCCTTATTCACCAAATCCTGTTGAGGGGGAGTTTTATAAAATACCACAATATATGCCACATGCCCACATCTTTTTTGCAGAATTTTTTTTTTTTGAAGCATCTCTTCAGGGGGAGCAAGCAAGAATGTTGAAGACCGTAGTCTAGGTTATGAGTCTTGTAAAAGTCGGGTCATGGTTGTATTTACATTTTTCAAGGCTTGCAATAACAATTGTAATTTCTAGGAGTGTTTCAAAAAGGCTGTAATTGTTAGAGTCTAGGTTTTGTCATAAAATTGACAAAGGGGGAGATTGTTAGTGCCTCAGTTTGACCGAGTCCCAGTATTGTCAATTCCATGACAAGGTCGAACCTTGCCTTGGAAAAATGAAGATGTTGCAAGAAATCCATAGTTGTGGACAACTTGTCAAGTGTTTGGCAACCACCCAGGTAAAATGGCCATAGTGGACCCTAGGTTGAACCCAAATAGCCCTAGGCTAGGTGACTTTGAAAAATGTATAAAGGACCAAAATCTGTAAACTTTACAGTATTCTCAGTCCCGAGCCCCCACGGGTAATTTCTGAGAGCCAAAGAATTCCATAGTTCTCAAACCCGAGGTCTCGAGCTAATGGTCTTGAAGCCTCTAGAGCCCTCAAAAGACTTTATCTGAGATTAAAAATGGGTTCTGACTGTAAATATGGAGTGCCTCAGGTCCGAGACCTCGAGGCCCTCGAAAAGGGTCCCTAAGGCCTTGAGAGTGAAACGTTGCGCCTTAGCTGTATTCCCTTATTTGAAGTCAAGCCCTCGAGACAGGCTCCCCGAGCCCTCGAGACTTGAATGTTGATACAGTATTCTATAAATACTAGGCTCATTCTATTGATTGTGATTAAGAAAATTAATGGTACTTTAACACTAATCACTCCAAGGATCCCAGAAGAGGTGCACACCTTTCCCAAACAACTTCGAACCTCATTCAATCCTCTCTAAACTCTTCAATAATTATTAATGGAATTCTCTAAGCTTTCTATAGCTTTTCAATGAATGAGCTTAGGAGAATAATCTTCTAGGGTCATGCTGTTGAATCCTATTACTCCCTAGATCTAGCCTCACTTATGGTTGAATACACTGGAGATCATTAAGCATTGAAGAACGAAGCATGGAGGCAACATTGAAGAACACATTTTCAAGAATCGTGAAAGCCCAAGGCATGTGTTCTCTCTTTTTAAGTTCATGTTTATTGCATGATGGCTTAGACCTTGGTGATCAAACCACCTAGGATTAGACCTTGGTGGTCGAACCTCTATCAAAATTAGGGCGTATTGTCTAGGCGTGAAACCCTCTCATAGTGTGTTCCGGGTAGCCCACGATTGGGTGACTCCAAGAGTGGATGTAGGTTTATTCAAACCGAATCACTATAAATTGTCTTGCATGTGTGATTGATTTGTGGTTTGTATTGTCGGTTATATTTATTACTTACACACATGTTTATTCTGCTGCACATTGGTTTGAATAATTAGTTTAAAAAGGAGTAAAAAAAATTGGAATTGGTCCTATTCAACGCGACCACAACCCTCCTCCTCCCCCCCCCCCTCCCTCCCTCCCTCCCTCCTCCCTTCTCTTCCCTTCCCTTCCCTCTAGGACCGGCATCGTTCTAGCCGGACTTACACAAAGATCATTGGCAGTTGGCTCCCACCCCACCTCCTCATATTTTCATCACTTCTACTCAAGCAAAGATCATTGGTGGAGACTCATTGCTGTGTCTCGTCTCCCATACCTTCCTCTTCGGCATCACCTTCTTCCTATTGGCTAAGATGGGCTTGATTAATATCTTCGCCCAATCTTGAAGGGGAGTATTGATATATGTATCTCGATAGAATTTTCTGTAGTCCTATAGGACATTGTTTTTAGAGAGTTGACCTTCTATGTAGTGTATAGCATACTTAATTAAGAGGAAGATTGTACCCTTTTGATACAGATCAATTACATACAACCATTTTTTCAAAGTTTCTCTCATCTCTTCTTCTAGACTTTGCAAATATTTACACATTCATCAACATCTAAACAAGAAAATTATTTAAATCACCTAAACGTCAAATTTTCAAAAGACGCACCTGCAAAAATATGGGTGAATAGTTGCTTGATGTCTGTGCATTTGATGCAGAATTAATAGTAGAAGTGCGCATGGGAGCTGAAGATGTTCGCATCGGTGATGGTGGCATACTACCACTAGATGGTTGCCGGGATAATTCTAAATTTGTAACAGTATTTCCAGATACTGTTGGTGTTCCCATCCGATCTGAAAATGGATGACCAAATGCAAGCCAATCCTTTTCTATGAGTGCCTGTCGGAAAACAAAGGCAAATTAACATTCCAGTATCAACTTTTTAGTCATCTTCAATAGACTAGAATAATAAATACTATTGTTCACAAGTACTTATTAAGGAAACAAACTAGTGTCTATCAATTCTTCAAGCATAAAACAGTTCCTACATTGATACAGTGAGGATTTTATTAAATAGTGATGTGTCAACAACAAATCAAATATAATGCAAGATCGAAGATCAAAATCTACCTTCAGTCATTTCTTTTTTTTTTTTTCCTTAGAACAATAACAAAAGAAATGATATTGATAAAAGAAGAGAGTACAAGTACATGGAATAAGAGACCTATACCTGCAGAACAAAATGCAAAACAGAAAATTACATCATCACCCCTAGAAAAGAAAAAATCAAGGAAACAACAAAATGCCAAGACACCTTTCTACTCCTAACTTGGATAAAGTATAAGCAACACCATCGCCGAACGCTTTACATGAATGAAGGATACATTTGAGGAGAAAATCTCTCGAATCTCTTTAATAATGGGTATAAGTTTCCAAGACTTGTACCCCACTAGCCCATTTGATTTCATTTGCTGAGTTGCCTTCAACAATTAGGATTCCCCGACCATGGATTCACCAAAGATCTAGAGCCCTTTTAATTCCTAATAATTCTGCCTCATTGGAATCCTTGCTCCCATTGATTCTCAAAAGACTTAAGAAAAAACCCCCTCACTATTTGACAATAATACCCCCTTGTTGTGGGACCAACCTCTATGCCAAAGTTGACTAGAATCTTCTAATTATGGAAAGTTAACTCTATTATGTATGATTGATTGTAATTAGCCATCATTTTTTTTGTTTCCAAAATCAGCCACCTTGAGTGGCTCTCTGTATATTATTTATACTTGTAATTTCCACTGGTTTCATACATTCAATAAAATACAGAAGAGAGAAATTCCTCTCCATTATTTTCTCCCTCTTCTTTTTCCCATTATTATTTTCTACATGATATCAGCCAAAACGACTTTTTGGAAGCTTTAGGAGGATTTTTTCCATTTTACTGTTCCTCCTTGGCATTGTTGTTCCTCGCCAAAATCCAACGTCATCTCCGACGCTGATCTCTGAGCACATTTGTGGCAGACTTCTCTTTTCTTCTCCCTCCTCGTTTTGGGGGCTAGTCATAGTTTTTCAGCAGATTGGAGGTTCTGTGCAGTCCAACAGTCGTTAGTCCTTTCTGCACCCGTCCCTTCTCGGCCTTCGATCCATTCACTGTTTTGGTTTTTTACGACGGGATGCCCCACTTTTGCAATCCTTTTTGGAAGGCCTATCCATCTATCAGGTGGATTTGTTGTTCTGCCCTCCACAGATCTACGTTTCAGTCTCTCCTGTAGCATCAGTTCCGGTCCAAGAAATCCATTTTTGAGTTTTTTCCTCTGATCCATGTGGATACAACCCTTTTGCAACTTGGCTCTACTCTCTTCGCCTAAGATTAACCTAGGTTTTCGGTCAACGATGGGGCCCCTTTTTCCTGGTTTTCAGCACTGCTGCCTGGGAGATCTGACACCCATTTTTTTTGGAATTTTTTGCCAAATCTGCTGGTTTTTCACATAAGACAACATTTCTTCCCCATTTTTGGTGTTGCCCCTCTCTCCCCTTTGGATTCCACGCAGGTTTCTTCGCCCAAATCACTGATGGGGCCTACTGTTTGTTGCTTTTCATCTCAGATCTGCTCATCTGGTTCTCGACAATGGACTGTTTGGCTTGGATCTCCTTTTCTCACTAGTGTCACCACTCCATGCTCTTTGCATCTCTCCGGCTTCTGCTCTTAGTCTTGCTTGTTGGAATCCACTTCTGCGGTGTTCTTCTCCTTGCGTGGCTGCACACAACGCTATTGATTACTTTTTGGACTTCTTGTGCTCCTGGATCGATTAGTGCTCCCATGGCTTCATATTCAGCATCTTCTCTTCCCGATTGGCCGGATTACGACGGTCTTGCTCAATGAGACCAACTACTTTCAACGGTCTCATTCTACTAGAATATTCTTAGACTGCCAAGCAACTATCATCTTATATCGATGGCTTCTTCATTCCATGGAAGACCATATCCGGTGCAAGCTGAGCTTACTTGATATCTTTGCCCTAGCTTGAGTAAGAGTCTTGTGGGACCCACTTTATGACATAGCTGACCATGTGGGACCCACTTTATGACATAGTTGACCATGTGGGACCCAATTCTAGACAGAGTTGACCCGAATCACTTTATTTTGGAAAGTCAACTTATTAGTTGTACAATTTATTGTAATTAGTTATTCCTTTATTCTTTTCCTTTTTAGCCACCGTAATAGGCTCTCTTTTTCTTATTTATACGTGTAACCTCTGATAGTTTATGCATTCAATAGAATAGAGAGAATGAATTCTTCTCCACAATTTCTCTTTAATTTCTCCTTTTTTTCCTTTTTCTTATTATAAAATTCTACATGGTATTAGTTAGAACCGATTTCTACAGTTTCTAGGGAGTACTGTTTCTTCTCCTTTTAACTATTCCCGTGTTCATCATCGGAATTTGGCAGGGTCGGCTCATCAAATTCGTTCAGTTTTCTGTAGCGGATATCTTTTTCCCTCTGTTATCTATTTTCTTTGCTTGAGCAGTTTCACGCAGTTCTGGACCACCACTAGATTTTGGTTTTTTGTCTCGATCTGCGAGAATCAGTGTACATTTCAAACCCATTCCGGTGTCGTCGCCCCTTGTACAACTCTCCATCTGGTTGAGGTTGGGATTCGGTCCCTACTGTCGCCACTTGTACTACTCTCAGATTCGTTTCCTGCAAGCGACCTATCATCTAACCCTCTTCACAGTTTGGCTTCAATCCATCCCACTCGTGGTCAGATCGTGCACCAAATTTTCACTGGTTTTCACCCCTAGCCCACCTACATTCACATAAGGTTGACTTAGGGTTTTGGTCAAAGGTGGGGCTCCATTTACTGGTTTTACAGACCTGCCATAATGACGCCCAAAAACCCTTTTTTGGGTACTTTTCCTTAGATCTGAGTGGAAACGGATCTTCCGCACTTGGGGTTTGCACCACCACAATCACCCCTACCTCTGTACTGCATCTACAAAGCTTTTGCCTCGGTTTGTGGTTTGCGGGGTCCACTTCTGCTATCTTCTTCTCAGATCTGCTGCAAAACCTTCAGTCTTGGGTCTGTTTTGGACCTATATCTGCTTCTACAGGCCTCTGATTTTGTTGTTGCTTCACTATTGTCAATCGCCCTTACCTCTGTATTGTATCTACAAGGCTTTCGCTCCTTCTCATGCTTGGTGGGGCCCACTTTTGACACGTTCTTCCCCTTGAGTTGTTGCATACAGCTCTGTTTGGTCTCTTTTGGGCTTGTTTCCCTGCCCCTCGCTTCTTCTCACTGTTGTACCAGGTGTTATTCCTTCATTTGGTACCTTCAGTACCAACATGGCTTCCTCTATAGATTGGTCGGATCACCACGGTGTTCCTCAATGAGACCAACTACTTTCAATGGTCTCATTCTGCCAAGATGTTCTTGACTGCCAAGTAATTGTCGTCTTATATTGATCGCACGGCTAAAGCACCGACTACAACTAATTCTACATATTCCACCTGGGACTCTTAGGAGTTGCTTTTCGTCCAAGCAAGAAAATACCAGTTGTTTCGAATTCAGTTAGTTCTTATGGTTTTCATAGATTAGGTGTGTACGTCATTAGAATATATCATTATTTTCTTTCAATTTGCTTCCGCTATTTTCAAACAATTCAATTAGAAGAGGCGTAATCTTATAAAATCTATAGACTAATTCGAATTCCTAGGAAACTTGTGCAATCGGTTTGGAAATTTTTTGAGCAATTCCTTACCAAGGCAAAATCCTTTTACGAATACATAATCGACTACGTGGGTTTTTAGTTGCCATAGATCTGAATGCACTCTGAAATTGCACACCTACTGGCGAATCTCACAAATTCGACCCTAGGACTGCATCTGTTGGTCATCAGAGCTTCGGATTGCTTCTACTTGCAATCAGAACAATAGTTTTGAGAAGATTTGACTGTATTTTTCTCATCCAATCACACGTTATTGATTCAAGACTTGATGTATTTGTTCATCAAATAAAATTTTTGGTTGTTGAAGTCAACCCAGACAGTATTTCTATGAGCCGGTGTTCTTTCCAACACAACCCAACAATTTTCGATATCTTGCAAACTTTTCTGGCAATAAACAGCTCAGAGGAAAAATCTCAAAACATTCCAACAGATAGGTCTTCTCTGTGAGGATTACGGAAATATTTTGTTCGTCACGAGCAAAATTTTCTAGCCCGAGTTATCGTCGTTTTACTGGGACTGTTACAGATTTGTTTATGCAGTAGACTGAGTTTTTCTTTTGGCTTACAAGCAACTTTTGATCAAGAAAACCAGGTTCTAAAATTCTCAAATTTTTACAGTGGATAGATATTTTTGTGAGGATCAACATGGTATATTATCTTGCATCGTTTCGATTTTCCTACATCAAGTTATCACTGCTCCAAGGTACGGTTATCAAAACTATCAATCAAACTACACGAATTATTTTGGCCTCTGTTGCTACACAGTTTTGGGTGATCCATTCATATTCTTTCGATCTCATATTTGGAGGATAGTTAGATCTCCTTCTCTTCTTTTAAACAATATAAAGATCTCTCCAGGAAGATTTATGTAGCTCCAGTTACGATTTTTTTAATCACAGCGCGTAGAAACAGACTAAGCAGAGACAAGAATTTTTATCTCTGTCACTTCGATTATTTATAGAAAGTTTTTTGGAGTACCAATCGAACTTCTTTCGGTTTGAAATTTTTACAAGAGTCTTTTATATCAGTTGGCTTCCTCCAGAAAAAGTTTCGTGAACATATCATATCAGAAACTCCAATTATTACTTTTTTTGGTGACGGGTATGCAGAAAATCCATACAACAAAGTGTTTTTGGACTTTTGGAGCATCGGGTAACGGTATTTTTGCAAATTTTCTTACAACTACCTGATTTTCAAAGTTGTTGGCTCGTGTGTGATTCATATCCAAGTTTCGAGCTCTCTTGCTCGCCTTGAATTTTTATGACACACAGTTATGGTACCAAATTAAATATGGGCAAGAATGTTGGTGATAACAACCCCTTGAAGGGTCAAGCCAATAATCAGGGCGACAAACAATCAGAGATAGTTGATTGGAGGGAAGCAATAGCAGCATTGGCACGACAGATGGCTATCATGCAAGCCACTATGCAACATCAAGTGATTACCTTGCATGACTCTGTGCAACAGCTTGCCCGTGATAGACATCGATCATACTCTTCTAGACAATCTCATGGTTCGCGTCACATAGCTCATTCAGTGTCAAGTGATAGCAATGATGATCGTCAAAACATGGCAGACAACATCGTCAATAAAGAGATCCTGATCACATCTCTATCAGAGTAGATTTCCAGAGATCTTTGGGCATCTATCTGGTGAGGTATTTCTAAACTAACTAGAAACGGTAGAGAATATGTTTGAATGTGGAGATGTGTCAGAAAATCAACAGGTTAAGCTTGTTGTGATGAAATTGAGAGGTGGTGCTTTATCTTGGTACAAGGCCATTAAGCTTGAGAGAAAGAATCTAGGAAAGGACCCCATCTAATCCCGGAGCAAATTAGGGAAGCTTATGTGTAGTACTTATTTACCTCTTAATTATGTTCAGACTTTATTTTCTAAATTGCAGAAACTCAGACTGGGAAACAGGACCGTTACAGAATACACAGAAGAGTTCAATTTCCTGATCTCCCACAATAATTTGAATGAATGTGAACAAGTTGTTCTGCAGGGCAACATTGAAGGTCTCCATCCTTCCATCAGTGATCCTATGACAGGTCCTGAGATAACTCTATGTCTATTGTTTACCAAAAGGCCCTCAAATTTGAACAAATAGAAGGTCGTAGAGCCATAACGCCCCAGAACAGAGAAGGTCCATGAACCCTAACCTATCAACATGGGGTTCTCCATCCAATCCCACTCAAAAGTCAACTCCTCAGGTTGCACTTGTGGAATGGCAGCAGAAATCACAGGTCAATTGCTTCAAATGCGGGTTAGGTCATATAGGAATTGATTGTCCTACTCGCCATGTGGCCTTGATCCAAGGAAAAGATGAAGAGGAGTAGAAGATGCAGATGAAGAGGAGGCTTTCAGTGACGATTACATCATAAATGGTGACACTGTCGGTGAGACTTTCATGATCTAGCAGGTCCTAATATCTCCAAAGAAGACAAGCAAACTAGTAGCAAGGAACAATTTTGTCACTTGTGAGTTTGTTTCAGACGATGTTCACCTCATGGGAACGTCAGGTGAGAAGAAGTCGTATGTGGATCTAATGTGGGACGAGAATTTGCATCAGTTGGCTACACTCAATAGCTCGTTACTCTTACTAGTTCGAGGAATTACAACAGAAGTTATCAGTGCAGATGCACAGCATGGATGCCCTCGACAACTTGATTCTAACCCTCGGATGGGGGAGAGTGATGTACTTGCCTCTACTTTAAGACCGGTAGAGACCATTGAAGATACAACACTGAATCCATTCAACAGATATTCAAACCCTATGTAGACCTTGTATGGAAAGACTTTGTACAGAGAATATGTAATAGGAAAATTATTTTCTCTAACATCATGTTTGACAGGAACATGCAGGATTTTACAAAGGTGGACCAAAAGTTCAGAACTGATAACCATAGCCCCAAACCATCTTATAGTGTCAATCAAAACGGCAAAGAAGAATTTGGTGGCCAAAGGCACGACAGGGTCTATAGACTAATTCGAATTCCTGGAAAACTTGTGCAACGGTTTGGCAATTGTTTGAGCAATTCCTTACCAAGGGATAATCATTTTACAAATACGTAATTGACTGCGCGGGTTTTTAGACGCCATAGATCTGAACGCACTCTGATATTGCACGTCTACTGGAGAATTTCACAAATTCGACCCTAGGCCTACATCAGATTAAGCTAGTTAATGGATCTTTCACTGATATTGCTAGAAACGGGACTATCATCGTGCTTCTATTCTTGATTATCGTATGTCTTGTATGTTCCTCATTTTTCTCACAATCTATTAACTGCTAGTGCCTTTACTATGTCATTGAATTCTTAAGTAAATTTTTATCCTACTCAATGCGTCCTCCAGGACTTAGCCACGAAGCAGACGATTAGTGGTAGTCATGAAGCCAATGACTTATATTCTTCGATCCTCGTGTCAACAACTACTCTGAAGCTTGTTCTACCTCCTCTTCTCAGGATGTGTGGCTTTGGCACAGCCGTTTAGGGCACGCATCTCATATTATTTTGAAGCAATTGGTTCCTTTCTTATCATTTGATAAATTTGCATTTTCTAGTCATTCATTGTCAGACTCCAAAAGGATGAGATTCATTTAGTGCCTTTTTTTTATTCTCTCTTTCCAACCCATCAACAAAACAAATCTCTCTTTGGATATCCATCCACATATATTCAAGTTTTCAAAAATTTAAGTTTCAAGATATGATATAGTTTTTCTTCTTTTTCGAATGATATATTATAATAATCGTTCATTAAATCAAGAAGAACAGAGGAGATATTCAAATAAAACAACAAAGTATACTTGACATGGACAAACATAAGTCCAAAAGAGTCAGAAATTTACGATTCAAATTGGAACCAACGAGCATCATTATCTCGTTGAAATACATAACAGAACGATCGAAATAAATAAATATTTGAAAGGACATAGTCAAAAGTGGTTTACCACAATACCTGAAATCCCTTAAATGTTCGATAGTATGGATCAAGCAGCAAACTTGCAAGTGAGACTAGTTGAGTTGTTCTATCCCATCCATCACTAGACAAGAAACAAGATTAGAATGGTTTAAGAACTATCTTTAGAAGTATACATAAATGTATACCCATATGCTTATTCTTTTATTAAAAAAACACAAAATTGAATAACATAAAATCAACAAGACCAAGGCATTTTCCTCAATCTACTAACATCCAAAAATGTAATGCCGTGAAAACCTTCAACAACACAATCACATCAATAGACTCCAAATTTAGAGATGTGTTGCAGAGAACTACTTCAGTTTGAGAAACGTTGTCAATTTCTTCCCCAGCCCCCTCAAAATCACCATTAAACCAATGGAAGATCATTTTCCACAACCTTTTGCATCACTTGGAGCCAAAAGAGACCAACCATGAAAAAAATCAAATAGAAAAAAAAAAAAAAGGAAGAAGAAATCAAATAATACTGAAGAAGAAGAACCATGAATATGTCAAAATTACTAAGTAGAAGGGAAAACCTAAGGAGTATCAAAAAAGTGTCAAAGACAACAATGCCGGGATTCATGATAATTTAGTTTCCCCTATGAAGGTGATCAATAGTAAGTGTGTGGATGATGCCTTTTTCGGCGTTCAAGCCTCTCTGTCTTCATCTTCTAGCGTAGAATACGTGTGTAAATATGTAATTGTGCAAATATGGCAATGAGTATTGTGAAACCCAATTCGGGAAAGTTGACCAAGAATATTTCATTGGTTGTTATTAGATTAGAAATGGATTGTGATTGATGTAAATTGTGTTGTGGGACCCACTTCAAGACAATGGAAAATGTTGGACCCACATCTACGTATAGTTGACAAGAATCATCTTATTCTGGAAAGACAACTTAGTTTATTGTAATTTATTTGTAATTGATGTACTTGATCACTCTTCTATTTTCTTTCTACATTTAGCCATCGTAATTGGCTCCCTGTTCAATATATATTCCTGTAATCTCATACAGTAAATACACATAAAAATACATGGAGAATAATTCTTCTCCAATACTGTCTCTTCCTTCTCTCTTTTTTTCTAGTATTATTTTCCACAAATTGATTCTTTCCTTTTCAGCCACCTTGATTAACTCCACGTATTTTATTTATACAGCATTATACTCTTCTTCAAACATATAGAAATACAATACAAAGAAAATTTTCTCTCAGCATTTGTCCCTGCTCTTCATTATTTTAAATCTTTTTTTACATTTTTACCTTCAACATGGTATCAGCTAGAATGATTTGGCTTTCTTGCCTCAAATTTGAGCCGAGGACTAGTTTTTCTCCACGAATCCACTACCACTACAATTGCTCTTTGCCTTCGTGTGGATTCTTCTACTGTTTCTAATTTGTACGGATCACTCTTTCACCAAATAGAGAGTCCATCTCATCTCATAAAAAGAACTCGCATGAAGAATGGGCATCAACTCCTAACTTGGCAAAATAATCTGCCACTCCATTCGCTATTCTGGTCATCAATGCCTGAAGATTCAAACTACTACAAATTGGTTGGTAAACTCATTTACTTGACCATCACTCGTCCAGGTTTGTCATATTTTGTTGGTCTTGTCAGTCAATTTATGTATGCTCCATGGATTGCTAATCTTAATGTTGACTTTTGGATTCTATGTTACCTTAAACTCTTCCTGATTGAGTTTGCCCAAATGTTGATAGGTCTTGTTTCCCAGATGACTGATATTCTACTTCTTGCTATTGCATATTACTTGGACATCGTCGTGTCTCATGGCGTAGCAAAAAATAGAGTGTTGTTGCATGTTCCATTGCAAAAGACAATTATAGGACAATGGGTTAATGACACTTGTGAGCCTTTATGGTCGCAGCAATTTATCAAAGAGCTAGGGATTTATGAATCTAAAGGAGTGGCTTTGTTTTGTGACAATTAAGGTATGATTAATGTCGAATCAAATCCATTTTTTTATGAAAGAACCAAAAACATTGAAGTTGATTGTCATTGCATTTGAGATCATGTCACATCTACAACATTGTTACTCCATGCATTAAATCCAAAGACCAATTAACTGATATGCTCAACAAAGCTATTTCCTGCTCTCTGCTACATGATCCACTAACCAAGCTAGGCTTGATTGACATTTATGCTCCAACTTGAGAGGAGTGTTGTAGGACCATATGTCATTCCTAGTGTTAGGATTGTGGTATGTATGAGAACATGTATATTTGTATAAGGTGTAGGTGCTCTATTCTATAGAGTTGACTTCGGTATTTTCTTCCCTATTTTACATTCCATAAATGGCATGTAATTCTCTATTATTCCCATTTTCTATGTATTATGATTTAGAGATATGCAATACATCTTTCTCCATTTCTCACATCTCTCCAATATTCTTCTTCTTTTCTCAATATTCTCCAATAATTCTCAGCATTCAACAAAATGTATGCACATAGATACAGAAGTAAATTGAACGGAAACATTGCTCCCATGACATTCTTAATGCCTCTGAGGACCAAACTACAGCTTAAACAAATTTAATAAGGGTATTTGATGTCCCTCTGGTCAAATTTTGCGAAGCTATTTGATGTCCCTTGGGTCTTTGAAAGAACTTGTATAAGTGAAGTGGAATCGTGGTCTTTGTCGAGACTAAGACCTAGGATGAAGGTAGCTTTGAACAAGATTCCTGCAGCAGTTTTGTGAACCTTGTGGAAGGAGAGAAACTCTAGAATCTTTGAAGGAAAATCATGTGAAGTCAATGAACTCTTTCAGAGGGCTAAGTGGAGTTTATGCATATGGCTTCTTTCGAGGAAGGAACTCAATGGGCTCAAACCGCTGGACCTACTGTCGTCATGGGAGGTTTGTATGAGTGGAGCCAGTAAGGTATCGAAGCCAAGTGTTTCATGGGATCCTCCTCAGGGAGAAGTTAGGAATTCAGTGTTGTTGGTGCGTCTCGGGGAAAGTCAGGGCCAACAGGAATAGGTAGGGTTCTTAGGGACAATAGGGGTTCAGTGGTCTTTATGGAATCAGTAGAGTTGAGAGACTCAAATGAGGCGGAACTCCTCAGTATTAGGAAAGCATTGACTATCTAGAAAATCTCTGGACAAGGAATGTTAGTGATATGGGGCACTCGACAAATGCAATCAAGTGGCCAATAGACTAAAGCGTCCCCCTAGAAACTGATTTCCATAGTCAGGAAAATTATGGATTTATCTTCAGTAATGGATGTATCTTTTGTATTAGGAGAGCTCTGACCATCTAGAAAATCCAGGGGCAATGTGATCAAATGGGAAAATGGACAAATGCGCCCCCCTTGGAAATTGATCACTACGGTAAGGGAGATTAAAGACTTGGCTTCATGGCTTGAATTAACCTTTGTCCAGATCGGTCGAGCAGCGAATGGAATGGCAGATTATTTTGCCAAGCTAGGAGTTGATGACCATTCTTCAGGCAAGTCCTTTTTATGAGATGAGATGGACACTATTTGTAGTTTTTTTTCTGTTTTTCTTGACAGATTGTATTTCTTCTTTACCCTTGTTAGTTGTGGTCTAATCCTTTTAGACCCTTTACTGTGTATTTGTATTTTTCATTCTATTTATGAAATCTCTTTGTAACTGCTAAAAAAAATGGATGTCAAGTAGACTGTTCAGCAAATAGGGTTGCAAATTTCTTCGCTAAAGAGTAAACAATCTACTGTCAAGGTGTTCTTTCTTTGAAAAAAGGCAATGCTTGAACATGGATTGATCATATCTTTTAGTGTTTTCTATTTTTGTAGCCGTTATGTTATTTTCCCTTTTGGTCTAAGTCTCCCAGGCCATTACCATTTGATGTATTCATTCTTCTTATACTTGATTTTCAATTAATGAAATTTACTTTGTTACCACTCAAAAGGGAAAAAAAAAAAAGCTAGTGATCCAGAGAAAACATAACCATAAATCGCAATGAGTTCGAAAGGAGAACCTACAAAACTGAAAATAACGAAATGACAGTGCCAGCAGTGACCGTCAAAAACACATTTCCAATGGATTTTGTATGAATTGTTAATTTGTCAATTTGGATAACAATAAATGATTTTAATTGATGCTACAATTAATTGGTTGGATATGAAGACCCTTTGAGCATTGAGTTTTCCCTTCATGCATGATATAGAGATATACAGATTCAGCTTTTCTTGTATTCGTTCTTGTTTCTTCTCCTATTTCCTTGCCTTGACACTATCATATGGAGATTGATTTGTGGTATGATCTCTTTCCCCGATGAAATCCCCATTGCATCATCATGCACAAGAAATGGAATATTTAAAAAGAAAAGAAGAAAAGAGAAAAGGAGTTTGGAAAAAACAGAAATTCAATGGTATGACAGAATCTGAAACAGCACTTAATTAAACATGTTTCTACGACAAAGCCACGGAAATAGAATTCAAAATCAAACCCAAACAAGACATGTACAGAAGTTCATTGCATGTGGCAAGTGCTTGAAAAGAACCTTAAGAAAGATTAGGATGCAAGTAAGAAAGAGAAGATTAGACCTGCAGTGAACAAGAACTGAAGACGACTCCAGAGCTACACGTGCAGCAATCCAAGCAGAACCAGCTAGTACACTTTGAACATGGTTTAACCACCCACTATCTCCAAGGGTTGAAACAGAAGCAGACATACTGCTCAAATTCCCCCCTCCCCAGGTCCAGCCACCATTTCTCTGTCATCCAATTATTTAAGAGAAAAAAAAAAAGAGTAATCAATATTATATCACCAAATAGTAAAATATTTTTGAAATGTAAAACATGAAAATGAGAAATCAATACAAGCAATGCCAACTGCAAGTAATGTAACAAATAACTTTGATTTCTCTCTTTTTTTGGAAATAGAGACAATGGAAAGATATATTAAAAGAAAGAAAAACAACAAGACAAAGCTATTACTCTTATTGTTACTGCTCAAAAAGAAAAATGCAGAAAAATCAACATGACCCTTGTTTTAAGTGTAGAAGCAAGGGTCTCGTTACTTGTTACTTTATTCTTTTAATCGCAAAATAAGGGTTCTGGGAACAATCAGTTTTCAAGGGAAAAAAGAAAAAGAAATGGAAGAGGAGAAAGATAGTGGGTACCTGAACAGCGACATCGACGGTAGGCAAAACTGGCAAGGGGATGGGAGGTTAGCTGAGGATGGAGGATGGCATCAAGTTACAGGCAGGAAAAATTGACCAACAGAGGGGAAAGATTCAGTAACCTTGTTTTTGGCTAACCTTCCGGATCTTACCACCAGGAATTGGCTGCAGGGCTTCCTCAAACAATGGGGTATCGTCAAGGATGTTTTCATACCAAAGAAGAAGGATGCAAAGGGGAGAGTCTTTGGGTTTGTCCAGATGGCGAATGGCACTCAAGCAGAGAGAGCAATAAGGAGTGCTAACGGTCTTCCACTCAATGGAAGACACCTGCAAGTGAATCCTACTCACTTCACTCAAAAGGCAAGGTAAAAGTGGTCTCTAAAAGAAAGTGGGCTACTGTGGTGGGAGAGTCCTCAAAATCTGGGGAGAGAGGACCTTCTCAGGTCCCTCACACAAGCCGATGCTGGAGACGGAAGAACAAGGCGAAGAAAGGCTGTCCAGATCTATGGTGGTTTCCTTTGTGGGGGATCTCTCTTTAGGTATTGTCACAAAGATACTGGCTGATGCAAGCTTTTCCCTAAAATTAAGCCTAATCAGCGACAGATGCTTCTTGATCTCCTTTATATCAGAGGAAGAGATGATGAATCCAGAGAAGTGTCATGTGATTAACAGAAAACTCAGGGTTCTAGGAAGATGTCGTCCCAACTTGTACTCGCTTCAAGGTTGGTCAAAGAGGGCAATCCGGACCTTTGGAAGCAAACTGGGGACGATGAAGGAGATTGATGATCTAATTTGCAAAGGGAGAACTTGACGTAGCAGAAGAGGTTGGGGTTTAAAGGGAACCCAGTCAAACTGGTCAACTCAGGTCAAATCTGGTGAAAGATGGATGGGTCCCACGGTTTATGATATTGGACTTTAGTGAAAGGTGGTGAAGAAATTGAGAATAGGGTGGGGTGGTTTGGTAAATAAGTGGAAAGATGAGGGCATTAAATGTTGAAAAGGTGAGGGGACATGAAAAGACAAGGCATTGATGAGGTGTTGTTGTGGGACCCACGTCAGAGCACATAAGGTGCTGTGGGACCCACGTTGGAGCACAGTTGACCAAAATCTTATCAGTTGTGTAATTGATCGAAATTGATTGTAAATAACAATTGTGTGATTTTTTTCCTTAATATAGATCCTTAGATTAGCTCTCTTTCTGTTATATATACATGTAACCATTCAATGTAAAAACACACGATCAATACATTCAAAGAGATAATTTTTCTCTCCTTCAATATTTTATTCTTCTCTATTGTTTTCTTTTTTTCCATTATCATTTCTACATGATATCCAAGCAAGGTTAATTTTGTACTCTGATTTCCCTCAGTTTTCAACCCCTTTCTACAACCTTTCTCTTCTCCGGCGAAGATCACTCTCCCCGGCGAAGGTTTTGCCGGCAGGGACTCATCCTTCCCTGTCGTTTTTGACAAAGCTATCCATTTGTCCAATTAGATCTCTGTTTTGGACTGGTTTACTGGAGTTTATCTCAGATCTCTCTCCTAGCGATTTTGCCGATCCGACGACCCAGATCTGAGGTTTTTGCTTAGATCCATTGGACCCGAGCTCCGTTTTCCACCAAACCTCTTCCACTGTTGTCTCCCCTGGCCCACTTCCTCTCCGGTACGTTCTTGGAATTGAAGTTGATCGGTCCTCTCGTGGCCTTTTTATCTCTCTCAACTAAAGTATGCCCTGCATCTCCTCCAGGAACCTGGCTATTCTAGCTACAAACCCGCGGATAGTCCGTTGGATGTGAACACCAAGTTATCTACCTCTGATGGAACTCTTCTTGACACACCAAGTTTCTATCAGAAACTTGTCGACACGCTCATATATCTGACTATCACGAGACCGGACTATCTTATGTTGTTGGTGTCGTCAGTGAGTTCATGCATGAACCACGGGACACTCACCTCCATGCAGTGTTTTGAATCCTTCGATATATTAAGGCTCATCCCGGCCGCAGTTTGTTCTATGGGCACCAGCCTACTTATCCAATTCACAGTTATTCTGATATTGATTGAACTGGATCTCCGGATGATTGCGGCTCCACTTCTGGCTATTGTGTTTTCTTGGACTCCCATTTAGTTGCCTGGCGAAGCAAGAAGCAGTCAGTTGTTGCTCGTTCTAGTGTTGAGGCTAAATATTGTACCATGGCTAATACTGCTTCTAAATTCTTATGATTCGCCAATTCCTTACTGAATTGGGCTTTGCTCCTGTTGATCTACTCATCATGTTCTGTGACAATCAGGCAACCATCCACATTGCCTCCAATCCGGTCTTTCTTTACTGGACTAAGCACATTGAAGTTATTTGCCACTTTATTCATCAGCATATTTCAAAAAGCTGACTTTCTATGAAGCACGGATACTTCGAAACCCTTCGAGTGTCCGTGTCGGGTGCATATCCGACACAGATACAGCCGGATACGACTCGGATACGTATCAGATACACACCCAATTAATTAAATATTTTTTCAAATACAGATATGCCACCGATATGTGCAGGTGTGCGAGGATACGGCAGGCGACATGGCGGGACACGCACGCACATGCGACACGTGTTTTTATTTTTTATTCCTTATTTTCTCCTTAAAACAACGTCGTTTTGCAGTTCTTGCGATGCAACGGCAATCAATCGTTACATCGTGTGATTGAGGAGAAGAAAGGAAAAATAAAAGGAGAAAAGGCTAGAGAGGTTTGATTTCTCTAGAAGAGGAAAAAAAGAAAAAGAAAAAGATAGAGAGAAGAGGAAGAAGGGAACATACCGTTCGCCGTAGTTTTTTTTTTTCTTCCTTTCAGCTCTTTCTTCTCTTCCAGTTGCAAGTGTCGCCGCTCTCTTATGTTACGATTTTCCTGGTTTCCGTGGTTTTGTTTCCACGTGTGACAACGAGTGCAGCTATTTTCGTGGTTTCTGTGGATTTTATTTCAATTTTCACGTGCAGCAGTGAGTCTAGCTATTTCCGTATTTCCGTGGCTTTTCATTAGTTGTTGTTTTTTTTAACTTATATATATAATACTAAATTACTAGTAGTCCAATATTGTAAGTGTACATGATATATAATTATATATTTCAGTTTTATATATATATATATATATATATATATATATATATATATATATATATATATATATATATATATTGTATTCATTATAAATAAAAAAATATAGTTTTCTAATAATCGAAAATCGTTTAATCATTTATGCACTTATATTTAATTTATGTATGTTTAAATCTCATATGGATTTTTTTTTTGCGTCTTTTTTTTGGATTATTTTCGACGGATCATGTGTGTAATCTGTTTATTAGGAAAAATTTGAAAAATTTAGTTTTTTATCTCATAGTAGAATTTATGACTTTTTTTGGAAATGTCTGAATTTAATATTTTTTTAATTTGGTGTATCCTGCCGCACTCATATCCTAATTTTTCAAAAAAAAAAAAAATTTCTATCACCCGTATCTATCATATCCGATAAGCGCACCCATATTGGTGCTTCTTAGGCGACTTTTTACTCCTCATCTGAAGTCTACGGATCAGCTGGCAGATATCTTCACAAAGTCAGTTCTACGAACTCAGTTCGATTCGGTTGTTAGCAAGTTGGGTCTACTCGACATCATCAAACCAGCTTGAGGGGAAGTATTGTGGGACCCCCGTCAGAGCACATAAAGTGTTGTGGGACCCACGTTGGAGCACAGCTGACCAAAATCTTATCAATTGTGTAATCGATTGATATTGATTGTAAATAACCATAGTGTGGTTTTTTTTCCTAATATAGATCCCTAGATTAGCTCTCTTTCTGTTATATATACATGTAATCATTCAGTATAAAAACACACGATCAATGCATTCAAAGAGATAATTTTTCTCTCCTTCAATATTTTCTTCTTTTCACTATTAACAAGACTGGATCTCATCCAGCATTTGGTAAACGTCTGCAACTCAGGCAGAGAAAAGAAGGTAGAGGAAATGGAAGATTAAAAAAAAAATTCTAACCTTTTATTTCATTCAATATTTTCGAAAACATCAGTCATCCTCTGAATCAGTACATCTGTCTTTATATAAAAAAAGTAGAAATCTAGTCTACCACAATAAGGACTCACAACAGTTTAGCAATGGACCGACTATGGCCACCACATTCAACTAGGACTCTTGACACAACATCAAGTATGACTCTTGACTCAACTAGAATTGTAACCACCTGACCCTTAAAACGGACTTTCTATCTCATGAACACATCTTTCCATTTTAAGATGCATCATATGAGTCTACAATTGTGAAGCTTGAATCGCACGATTTGCAATTCCAGCCCAAAATCGTGCGATTACCTTCATTTATTCGATTTTACCTATGGTTCATATCGTTTTACCTGACGATTCGAGTCAACTCGTACGATTCAATCGCGAATCATTCGAGTTTGACAACATTGCCGAGGAGAATCCGAACGTACTCTAGTACCCCAAGGTAAGGGGTCTATGCACATTTTGGTTGGTTTGAATGACTAATTTCATGCAATTGGTAGAATTTCGGTGATTGTGATGAGTATGAAGCATGATAAAAATGTGCATGTAAACTATGCTTAGATGATGCATTGCAGTGTAAGCACACTGGATGGATTCTCATGGTTGAATGTTGTACCGTATAGCGTGTACATTCAATGAAATTCTTGTGTCTGTGTTGTAGGATGGTTATGAACTATGGTTGATCTGATCCACCATGTGGTGGTACATAGGCAGCTGAAAACATTGTGCTTCAGTCCAATCAAATTGTATGAATTCTTAATCATGTTTAGATGTAGAAAATTAGATATGCAGCGTAGAATGCATAAATGGGTGAACTTGGGAATGATCATGCCTATGGGTGAAGTAACTAGGGTTACGACAGCGAATGTGGAGTGGTGGAATGTGTGGGGGTTGATGCTTGATATGCGTATGGAGAAAGGGACAGTACCAAGTGTAGAAGAGCATATAGAGTTCATGTCATTTTTTTTTGGGTTCAAGTCTCATATACCCACTTTTTGTACTATATTTCTCTATTAATATATTCTTCTCCGTTAACGCTAAAAAAAAAAGAGGTTTATATCGGAGCAAGCACAAACTAAAGAACATAGAAAAATGTCAACAAAAAACTAATACATCAAACAAAAACCAACCCCAAGCAAACCCACTACCCCATACACCTATTACAAAAAATCAACTGGCGCAACTTATTTCCACTTCTGAGTTCACAAGAGAATCTGCAACCAAGAATTGTTAAAAATTCAAGAAGGATTGTTAAAACCTAACCAAGAATGATGATTTTCCATCTGATGAAGTTGCACCATGTGTGTCGACATAGTCTCTAAGTCGAGCAAGACTATCTCTCATGGCATGAATATTATCAATTCCAAAGAAAACGACCTGCACACCGAGAAGAATCAAGCAGTAAATACTTCAAAAGATAACAATAAATTAGTTCAGTAGAAATTCAATAAGCTTTTGTACAACATACCTCAGATTGGAAATAATTAGATGATGACTCCGAACCTCCTCCCATCGCTCCATTTGCTAGTGCATTCTTTCTTGGCCTTGCATCAGCAATATATAGCTTCCTAATAAAACATCATGTGGTCAAATTGAGAAACATAACATAACAACAAGAACTCATGACATACCAAGCTCCATCAAAGAGAAGCATTTTATTAGAGACACAGAGAGGATGAAGGAGGAGAAGAATCATGCATGAGTGACAGTTTACGCAAGTTGATGGTCAGCTCAAGTATGGATTGAACATTTGTTGTTCTGAGTACGAGTCGACCCAAGCCTAGATAAAGACAGCAAGACTAAACAATCAATCTAGAGCATAGCATGTCAATTTTTAATTAAACATTTGAACTCATATGTGCCTAGATGTCAAGCTAAGCAGTAACACACTTAATAATGCTCACAAGAATGAGGATTAGGATGTTTCAAAGGGGGACTAGGATGCTTGTTGGCAATGGCAAAAGGGTGTTGTTCCGGAGAGACATTTGGGTGGGGGAGAGTCCACTAATGGAAGTATTTCCCCAACTTTTTAGAGTGGTCCAAAATCATGAAGCTTTGATCAGTGATTATTATAAAGAGGTCAATGGTACACCACAGTGGTCCATCTCTTTCAGAAGGACTTTGCGGGACTTTGAAGAAGCTATCCACCAAGCCTTGAAAGGAATCCTAAGTGATACCAGATTGTGGATTGAGGATGAGGACAAGTGGATTTGGTCCATGGAGCCATCGGAGCCTTTATCAGTAAAACCAATCCTGAGATCAGCATATGCAGCAAATTCGAACTCACCTCCTATATGCAATCTTGCTTGGAACAATAAGATCCTCCCTAAAATCCAATTCTTTATGTGAACGGCCTTGAAAAAGAGGATCCTTGTGAGACACAATCATTAGAGAAGACGCGTTCTTCCGAAAGAGGCTCCAAGAGTATGTCCACTATGTGAAGATGAAGAGGAGACAGTGGACCACTTGTTATGTAAGTGCCGATTCATATGGGTTGTGTGGTACTCATTCTTGAGGTTGTTTGGGTGCTCGTGGGTTATAGGAAGTAGAGCAGAGGATTTATTGGTGGCTTGGACGGGAGGACCCTTTAGAAGTAGACATAGAGTGGCATGGAATATGGTTTCATTCACAGTCTTGTGGGCAATTTGGAAAGAGCGCAACGGGAGGATTTTTTAGCGAAAGAGAGGGGCACCTAAAGATGTGTTTGAGAGAGCGAAATGGCAAGTGATAGAATGATTGTCTGTGTGTAAAGATTTTAGGGGTCTAACACCGAAGGATTTCTATTTGTCTTGGGAAGGTTGTATGAAAGGGGTCGGTAGAGTTAGAAAGTGTTCGGTTGAGTGGATAGCGTCTCCCCTAGGATCATGTAAATTCAATGTTGATGGGGCATCAAGGGGTAAACCCGGGCCGGCAAGAATAGGAGGAGGTGTTACATGATGATAGGGGTAGGATGTTTTTGATCCAATAACACTTCTCCTTTGCTGCTGTACCAAAGATCGAACCCGGCACCCGGTGGACAGAAATAGAGTTCTATACCACTGGCCAAGTAAGATAATGGTTGATAGGGGTAGGATGTTAGTAACTTTTTCTAAATCAGTAGGGTTAATGAAGTCAAACGAGACTGAACTGAGAACAATCAAAAGAGCACTTCAGGTTTGGTTTAGGTTTAGGAGCAGTAATCTCATTATTGAAAGTGATTCGACAAATGCCATCTCTTAGGCTAGTAATAGGAAATTCTCTCTATGAAGGTTGGTATGTATTGCTAGGGACATTTGGAGGCTGGTGCAGGCCGGGTGACATCACTTTCACTCATACACCTCGATCAACAAACTGTGTAACAGGCTTCATGGCGAAAGTTAGTGTTCAAAAACAAAGACCAGCTTCAGAAATCTTTTCATCGCACTAGCCTTGATAGTTAGGGAAATAAAGATCACCTTATTGGATCCTGTGAAACAAATTAAATTGAACCAAAGGATAAAGAAGGATATGATAGTTTTTGAGGCAATGGAGGAAATGGCTTTTGAACAGGTATAATAGAACAGAGAAGTCAAAGAAAAAAACCAACCCCAGATAGATAAAATTAGGGGCTATGATGATGATGTAAAGAAATATATCAATAATTTCATCGATTAGTAACAGCATTGATCTAATGGCAACATATAATGTAAGTCCAATAATGTGTAGACACAAAGAACAGTTATCTTACAAAACATAGCTATTCCAAATAAATTTCTACATATGCTTTGCATCACAAAGCACCTTACAACAGGAATCTACAATACCTCCTAGAAAAGACAACTTTATGAACAAGTCCCAATGAAAAAGTAGATAGACTTGCAAAAACAGAATTGGGCACAAATCTCGTTTATTTGAAATTGAGATGTTTCTATGGTGTAGGCTTAGTTTGGGCCATGTGTCTTTATCCCATTGTACCTTCTTTTATTTCCTTCTTCAACATGATTTAAAATATCCGACAATTCATATCATACCGGCCAGTTCAAACTGTGATCCGGTGAATACTAAAATGGTTTCTTAAAAATAACTAGTACAATGAAAAATCTCATACAAACTGTACACATCGACAATATATTGGACAATTTTTCAAACGAAAATACCAACCAATTTTTTCAATGTATCAGCCAATTTTTTGTTTGATACTCTGAAAATATGAACCAGTCTAATTAAAGGTGAAAAACGAGCCCAAGTGTAATGACCCTGTCCCTCCAACACAATATTGTCTGCTCTGGGCCTATAGGCAGGACCCGCACGACTTTGCATTGAGGACCCCAATGAAGGAGAGCCTTCAAAACGCATTGTGCTTGAAGGAGGCAGCGCCAAGCTTATATACTAGTAGATCCCTCTCCCATCTCGCGCTGTGGGATTTCCATAAACACTCCGAGCGCCAACCTGGCTATTTTTTAGCCAGGTTGGGACGGTCCACCCTTTAAGGTCCCCCTCTGGGGCGTGGCATCACAATCTACCCCCGTTAAAGTCAGAGCCACCCCGGCTCTATACATGACACAGCCAAGCCCCCACACCAAAGTCCAAGAGTTGAATTGTGCTCTAATACCATTTGTAGCGACCCTGTCTCTCCAACACAATATTTTTCGCTTTGGCCCACAGGCGAGACACGAACGACTTTGCATTGAGGACCCCACTGAAGTAGAGCCCTCAAAATGAGTTGTGCTTGAAGGAGGGGACACCAAGCTTATACACTGGCAGATCCCTCTCCCATCACGCGATGTGGGATTTCCACAAACACTCCCAACGCCAACCTGGCTATTTTTAAGTCAGGTTGGGACGGTCCACCCTTTTAAGGTCCCCCTCTAGGGTGGGGCATCACAATGGTTGTAGTACCCCGCCCCAAGGGAGCCCAGTGCCTTGAGAGTCGGGCACCCCACATGAGAGAAAATCACCAGGTGGAATGCGCCTGGCACTGGGCTCATGTGGAAGTCCCACATTGCCCAGTAGGGGTGTATTCCCCCTATATATAAGATTGGAATCCTCCATCTTTGGGAGCATTCCTTCGGTGTGCTCACCAGAAACAAAGTTGTACAGGTCCGACTGCAGGCCCAAAGCTGACGATATTGTGTTGGGTAGACTGGGGTGTTACAATTTGTATCACAGCACAGTTCAACTCTCGGACTGAGGGTGTGGGTGTGGGCTGGTGCAATATGTGGTCTGGTGAATGGAACCAAGACCTACAGATGAAACTGAGGGCTGCTCTGGTCTCAAGGGGGGTAGATTGTAGTACCCCACCCCAAGGGGGCCCAGTGCCTTGAGAGACAGGCGTCCCACATGAGAGAAAATCGCCAAGTGGAATGCGCCTGGCACCTAGCACTGGGCGCATGTAGAAGTTCCACTTCGCCCAGTAGAGGAGTATTCCCCTTGTATATAAGATTGGAATATTCCTCCATCAAGCACAAGGCCTTTTCGGATCATTCCTTGGCTGTGCCCGCCAGAAACAAAGCCATACAAGCCCAACTGCAGGCCCAAAGCAGACAATATTGTGCTTGGTGGGCTGAGGCGTTACACGAAGAATGTTTTTGTGCCTCTTCTCCTATCTTTTCTCCCATTTTACTCTAGTGTTTTTGTTCCCTCTCATTCTTCCTCACCATATTTTCAAGTTTAAAGAATTAAAAAAGAAATGGAGAAAATTTTGAAGATTAAAAGGGCTATAGACATCTGAATTCGACTAGGAATATTTTGAGGTGAGTTTTATATTTTTTAGTTTTTCTTAAAAAAAAAAAGGGTATCATTTGCTTAATAATGAAAGTGAAATATTATATAAACAAGATTGGGGACTAAAAAACTAGTATTTTTGCATTTTTTTCATTTATTCAACATTTTTTCTGTTTTTCATATTTTTTGTTATTTTTTCTTTTTTCTTTCGAATGAAATAAGATAAAATAATTTAAAACAATAGTTTGCATGCATATCTAATTAGTTTGCCTTTAGTAACTTGTTATCGTTGTACTTGTATATGCTAACATAATTAGAGGAGAAATACCAAGATTTATAACATGCAAATGACGTTATAGTTCGAACTCAACAATTGACAAGGTATTAAACTAGTTATGATCTGTCATTTGTGACTTCTGAGGTAATTGCAAAAACTACATCCCTTTTGTATTGATTTTTAGTGAATAGTGTTTTTTTATTAGGTAGGCAGTGAGTAGTGACTACTTGTTTCTTTTATAAGTTATCATTTATTGTTTCTCATTTGGCATCACTTACTAAGTTACAAGTTACCCCTTACTAGTTTACCGTTTTCAGAGGTTACCAGTTACTAGTTACTGTTTTGAGAGGTTACCACTTACTAGTTACTACTTACTACTCAATAAATAGCTGCTTCAAAATAAAACTATAATGAACCATTGTGAATTTTTTATCGATTCTTTTTGTGATTCTATCAACTCATTTTTAGATCGAAATGGATCTAAGAATGAATAGAACTCAAAATATCAAGGTCATCAACACAATATAGTTTATGATCATATAGTAACGCAGGGCATAATTGCCCTAAAAGGGGCCAATATTTTCTCATATCTCAAGTTTGATTAAAAATACTTTATAATCCATGATTTTCCAAAATTCTACATTTTCTGGCTGTTTCTTTCAGAACTTTTAGTGGGTTTTGAAATTTCAAACCAGTTCAACTGAAACTTGAAAATATCGTATGGTTCGTACCGTGAACTAGTAGGGACCACTACAATCACTGGTTCTGCATTTTTAAACATGTATTTTCAAATATAACAAACATCATTCAGGGTAAAAATAACCACAAAGAAAGCATACCTCCTTAATGTCATGCCACCAGTAGTTTGTGTGCACAAGGCAGCTACAAGTTTTTCATCAGCATTGCTACAATTTTGCATAAGATCCAACCAGCATTAGAGTGTTGCAAAACTATTGACGATTATCAGATACATTAGAAAAAACACAATTCTCATACAATTATTTTCTGATTACAGTTTTTACTCTGCAAACCTTCAGAATTTTTCCAATTTTAAATTATACATACAAGCCACATGCACAAATTACCTCCTTGTATTCATCATAAGACCAACCAAAGGTTGGGATGAACGTGCAAGGACTGCTCCAGTGCCTGCATATACATTACATAATTTTACGTCAATAAGACACTGATTGGCATCTCAAAATCTTACATTGCTACTGACAATCGTTTTTTCCAAGCAATTCCTTTTTCTCACATCTAACAGTTTTGTCTCAAGTTTAATGTGATATGCAATAGTCAGCAAAGGTCATAGAGCACACTTTATAGAAGCAAAATGATAAGTAGCAACTGATCAGATAAAATGACATTTAGCACAAACCTGGATTACACCAGGAAATTACAGGCAACCGACACCTCGCACGGAAGGAAGAAGCCAGCAATACTTCATCATCACTAATAACAATAAACATTTTACACAAAAATTTAATATTGTCAAAAGACATTGACCAAAATTAAGGCTTATTGAATTTTCAAAAAAAAAAAAAATTAGGGTTTATTGAAATCCTTAAAATCAATTAAACTGCACATACAAGCAATTAGAATGAACAAAACAAAAAACAACAACAATAATAATAATAATTTACCTGATAGAGTTAGGCACAATGAAGGAGAAGGGATAGGTTGGAGACATTGTATAGTTTGAGTTTACTGCGCTTATTCTCCACCACTTGTTTGAAACAGTATATGATCCATCTTCTATTGTACTACTTGAAGCATTACAGGAGCCTTTCCCAAGAAGCCGAAAATACTCATTTAGCAAACGCACCCTTGGACTGCTATTGCTGAACTCTGAAGGCCCACATGTAAATGTATAAAGATCCCATAAATGTATTGGCCTTGTGCACCTCCACAATGCATCAAACACAGCACGTCTCTGTAAAAAGTCACACTCTGTAAAAAGTGAGAAGTAATGCTTACAAGCTCTATAAACGTCAAACATATGTGACACTGCTTCAGAAAAATGGACTACACTGTCCAATTGGTCAGATTCTGGTCAAAGCTAAAAACACACAATTCCAACTCAATGGATTAAAAACCACCAATACTAGAAACCCAGTACAAAAGAACAATCAAATCTTCTGTTTTCTTTCTCTTCTGCCCCAAGAGAAAGAGATAACGAAACTTTTATCAAATTCAGAACCCAGCAGCATACAACGGCAAAAATGAAGCCCAGTGAGGGATTGGACTCTAGCCCAAAGATGGGAAAGACATACAAATTTCCACATAAGAAAACAGATCTAAGGTAGACAAATCCAGCTTCGTTGTAGAGTAAATCCACCAAGAAACCACTAAAGAAATTGGATGCCAAAACCCAATGGATGATGTTCGATTTGATCCTTTGAAGCACCACCAATGTTTTGTGAAGCTTTGTCATCAAACTGCTGCATCCCAGCCAAACAAACCAAGTGATTGACCCAGATACCACTTTCTACATGATCCGGCATTTCTTTGAAAGGGGACCCACACCCTAAACCAAAAATGAGATCACTAAATGAAGAAGGTAAAACCCAAAGAATTGAGAATTTGGTGAAGAAATAGAACCAAAAGGGAGTAACAAAGGGCAATGGAGAATCGAACTGATTCATTGAGGATGTTTCTGGCGTTATCCTGTCAATGTAGAAATTTTGTTCCAAAAAGCCAACCAACAAAAACGTCTGCATATTGATGGTCCAAGAAGCCTCCAATTGGCTTTACAGCAGAAGGATGAGGAAGATTGATTTTAAGCAAGGAGCAAAAAGATTACAAGACAATACCCACTGGACTCTTTCTTCCACAACCTTCTGACCACCCCTTTATCAATAGAAGGAACCCGATCTTCTAAATCCAGTATTTCATGATCCAATAGATGAAGTTAAAGCCCAAACCACCTCAACACCCCTCCCCCAATAGAATCCTTTTATGGGATGCAATCAAGAGAAATCCTAAGACATGGAACTCTTATATAAGTCACTATCAAATAAATTATATAATTCAAAGGAGATGTCCACTCCATCATCCAAATGGCACCTGGAGTTTCCTTGGGTGGAGAAGTCGTGTTCTGGATCAATCGTAAGGATTTTAGCTCTCTCACGCACTTAAAGCAGCCAATTAATGTTCTTTCAACTAGGAGCGGAGTTGGGCAACTGCCATGGGAAATTGAGCTCTCTATATGCTTCCACTATATTTTCACTTGTAAGGGATGTATCTTCTTCCTATTAGTAGTATAAGAACCTTACAGAAATTTTCCCTAACGTGGTTACTGCATGTAGCTTTCATGCAGCGACAACTATGTGGGACCCAGCTTCACCCCAATCACACACCATCCCCCTCACACCCACCTACCCCTCATGAATTGGATTCTTACCCAATTTGACCACATGCTAAGTTAGATGGGTCATAACCCCATGAACTTTACACTATTGAATAATACCGAAGTTTTGGGACCTCAGAAAACATGCCTGCATTTATCTAATCGAGCTAATGTCCGTTAGGCACCGTATAGAAGCAAAATACCTTTCAAACCAACCCATCCACATGGGTCCATGCAGGCCCCACATGAGACTACCACAAATAAGTCACTATGAGGGACCCAAGTAAATATATATACACATATATACATATATACATAATAAAATCTTTTGTACCTGTTTGTAGACTAAATGCATTATCTTTTCCTCATGATTAATATATTTGTTGCTTTGTTACTGTTGTAATGATCTAGAGAGAATGGTCTCTAATTCGCAAAATGAAATAGAGACCTTTTTTTAGCATAAGATCAACCTAGATGCATACTAATCACTAGAAAGTAAAAGAATAGGAAGGTCGTCAATAGATGAATTAGGAGTGTGCAAACATACAACCCCATCCCATCATGATGACCAAAAATATAGTTCAAAAGTTAATGGTTTTATAGGCCTTAGATAAATCCAATTTTTTGGCTTGAAAATCCAACAATATATAAAAGGTGGATGAATACCAATTTGGAATATATAACAATTAATGGAGGGTAGGTGAGTGTGAATGATTAGGTTTGATCATTGAGGGGGGCCACACAGGAGGTCTCTCCTAAATATTTTCATATATAGATAGATACATACATACATACATAGATAGATAGATAGATAGACACGCTGATCCCGCCCATCTGCCTGCCCGCACATGCACAAACACACATTTAGGATCACAGGAGCACTATGTGTTGTGGGAACCACTTCAAGCCACATAAGGTGTTGTGGGACACACTTTAGGACATAATTGACCAGAATCACCTTATTTAGGAAAGAAATTTTAGTTTATTTTATCAGTTGTATGATTGATTGTAATTTGATCATTCTTTTATTCTTTTCCATATTAGCCACCTAGATTGGCTCCCTGTTTATTATATATAGATGTAACCCTTTACATTCAATACACAAAAAAGAGAATTTCTTCTCTGTTTACTTTTCTATAGTTTATGATTCTACACTATGCTCCAATTGTGATTTGGGAAATAGTGTATTATAGGGCCCATAGTGCATCCAACAGACCTTACTCCTCCCCTCACACACACCTACTCCCCATGCATTGCATTTTACTCAATTTGACACCAATCCAAGTATTACAGCTTATTGATCTAACCCAATGAATTTCCACTATTAAATCAAGTTTAATTTTTGGGCCCTTAAAAGATAAGGCTTTATTTATCCGATTAATAGTATTTTTAAAGAGAGTTTCTCCCACATATCATGGCTGACAAGATTTTTCAACTTTTTCAAGCATTGTCAAGGTCAAGAATCAATTAGATGGCTCCCATTATGATATTTTTTATTCAACCAGCAAAAGTACACCTTGATTTGACACTTTGGATGTACAAGAAATTCCCATTTTAAAATGCACCATATATAAAGCCAAGAACTTTCAACCCACCTATCCATGTGGGTCCCACCAAGGAGTGATTGTACTCCTTTTTTGAGGTGGTCATTTCAAAAGGTAGGCACCACCATTTATATCGAGGATGTATATCAAATCCACTTGGATGTGTTGCGAATGATGTTTGGACCTCGTGATCATCCTAATCTTTGATCTTAAGATCCAAATATAAATTTCTAATTACAAATACAATGATCCAACAATGTTTTAAAGGGTCTTATAACAATTTATAGTGCAGTTAAGATGTATGGAATGTTGGGATTGACCAAAGAGTGAGACCCACTCCTTATATAACACATTTCCCATGTCCACCCTTTCTTTGTCACTCCCCATATGGGGCACACTAGGGCTATGTGGATGGATTGGTTAGAAATATCTTAGTTTGATTACTTTGTCCTCCCTCTTTTTTTTTTGGTAAAAGTTCTTATTTCATTTTATTAATATTTTACTAATCATTTTAAAAGTACAAATATATGTGTGTGTGTGTGTGTGTATATATATATATATATATATGAAATAATATTTTCTTCTATGACCTAGAGCAACAAGCTGTCCCTGTATGCTAGTTTTGCCCTCCCTTCAAATCTCAAATTAATATTTTACCATTGATTAAAAAATGAAAAGAGATGCATATATAATAATTTTATTGAAAAAGTAAACATCTTCTTGACTACGAAAGAAGAAAAATCATATTACTATCTGCCGACAAAAATTAAGTGATTTTTATACATGGTACAAAGAACTTGAGGAATAAGTAAAGCTCCTCTTAGGAAACATACTAAAAACCTTTAAGAGTACAAGAAACATAAAGCAAAGTTTTCAAAAATACAACATAAATAAAAGCCTTGTGAATGTATTCATGTTCTTTGAGTTATCTTTGGTGGGTCTAAAAGAGTGAATCCACTTGTGGAGATGGGTTTCCCTCGAGGATCAATGACAGGATTGATTCTCAAAGAAGAAGAGCCCCAAAAGTTCTTAGTTGGGGAACCATCAGAACTTTGAAAGAGAAACTCAAATAGTTTAAAGAATAAAATCCTCAAATTGAGAAAACAATTCAAAATATTTTAGATAAAGAGGCTCCCAAAGCGTTGGAATACTCTCGAAAAACATCAAAGAAAAATTCCAAAACAATTTGTTTATAAATCTATGTTAGTCTTATTGAAGTGCCAAAAAAAGGGGTAATGTTTGCTGTCCAAAGAGAGTTATTTTTCTCTCCAAAACATGCCCTCTAAAATCCCCAAAAAAACCATATTTATAGCCTTCAGGAGTCCTACCAAGACGAACAAAAGAAAAATAAACTGGCTCACAAAACCATAAATGCAGTTCCATAGAAATACACGTGCACTTATGTGGAACCCCACATGAATTTTTCATTTTTTTCTTGACTTCCTTTTTTGCAGTGTTTCAATGTCTCATCTAGTTTTTCTTCATTTGGACTTCAATTTGAGCCCTGTTATATGCATTAGAAAGCTCACTCGACGAACTTTCTAATGGTATATAATTAGAGGCATTTTTAGATCCTCAAGTGAGCCCCACATGATTGTAAAGTGGATGCACATGCATTCGAACAACTTATGGTATTTTAAACATAACTTTTCCATCCGATCTCAGCTTATAGGCCTGTAAATTGTACTGAGAAGCTTAGGGATCTCTCAGATGGAATCAAAGCAATCATCATAGTTGGGCCACAAACTGTACTTATATCCATATATTTGATTAGTGATCTATCAGCTGCATTTGGAAGGACATCAAAGGAACCTTAGTATTGTATTATTGTCATAGGTGGACCACACATTGTATCTTCAGATGCCAACAAACTGTACCATCCCATACTGGTACATTATCGATCATTTCCTTAGGCATCTTTGCATTATTGATCAAACTTTATTGTCAGTTTTCTATGTACATTTGGGTTATGTTCTGTAACTTCTCACGGGTTGTGAGTGGGTGTTTAATGGGGACATGGAATCTAATCTTTGAGTGGTAGGGAGCTCCGTCTACATGAAGGAGTGTTGCATGGAGTTTGATTCCAGCTACGATTTTTTTGTCAATGGGGAAGAGAGGAACAATAGAATATTTGACAGCAAGACACGACATGCTAGGGAGGTGTTCGAGAAGTCTAGGTGAGTTGTAGGGTGGTTACCATTATGTAAGAAATTTACCATATGCTCTTTAGAGCACTTTTACCTTTCATGGTCAGCGTGCTTCAGGGGAGAAAGGAATAGAGAGAGGGCGAAAGTAAGCTAGTCAAAACCTGAATTTGGGTTTTATAAATCAATGTAGATGGGGTAAACCCGGGCTAGCTCGAAAAGGGGATAGTACAGGATTATAGGGGGAGGATGATAATATCATTTTCCGAATCCACAGGAGTAATGGAATCTAATGAAGTGGAGTTACTAGCAATTAGAAGAGCGATCTATCTTTGGTCCAGGTTTGGGAATGGCAATCTAAATTGTTGAAGGTTACTCTGTCAATCTTATCGCTTGGGCTAGCGACAGGAAAAAAAAAAAAAAAAGTCCTTGTGGAGGATGGTTAACATTGTGAGAGAGATTAGAAATTTGACAAAGAATAGAGTTATCCAATTCAGACATGTGAGACGAACAACTAATAGTGTGGCCGACCTTTCAGTGAAGGTTGGAGTACAAAAGATGGTGTCGACGATGGGATTGTTATATTCTAGTACATTGGGTGAGGGTCTTGTATGATCTTTCTTTTATTGTTTTTGTTAAGGGTACTCTTGTATGATCTTTCTTTTTGTTGTTGTTATGGCCTTGTATAAACCTCTTATACAAACCATAGGCTACACTTTTGTACTTACCTTTTCATTTTAATGGAAAACTCATTGTCTTTGTTCAAAAAAAAGATAAATAAATAAATAAAAGCCTTGGCAAGGATGTCTTGGAAGATACATAATAAGAAAATGATACAAAAGTATATTCATAAATGAACCAATAGACTAACCTGCTTAGTTTTAGGGCGAAACCCAAAAACAATGATCCGCATGTCTTTTCCTGCATAACATAAGAGAAATTTATGCACCTGTTCAGACTTATTTAATTGGCTAATATAATAGTGACACTCGGCTTCTACCTAAATATGATATGAAGGCATAGAAAAAAAAAAACCATCTTTTTAAATGTTACATGTCAGAATTTACCAATCACTAATTAATTCTTTTTGCCTATTTTTAGCTTTTTTTTTTTAAATGGTTAATATATTAAAAGAGAAAGGCACCAAAGGTGTGAATACAAAGACAAAGGAAACAAAAACAACGACAATAAAGTCCGCTACCCTTGAACCCCCAAAAAAAACTATATAGCTGGGAAAAAACTAAGCTAAGTCAACACATTCTTTCCATGTACACAATTTGTCGTTCTTAGGTATATTCTTGATTCAGTACAATCTTTAAAGATTCTATTGTTATGTTCCCCCCATAAGCTTCATACTATGGCAAAGCAAGCCAAGCGCCACAAATATGAGCATTTTGGGGAGACCAAACAAATGACCCAACCGTAAGATAAATCTGCCACCGTAAAAGGCATAACACACACCAAACTTGTTCAGCACAGAATTCCACACTGCATAGGAGAAAGGGCAATGGATAAAACGGTGATTCGTCTCTTCCAATGTTTGGAAGCAAAAAAGGCAAGCACTAAAAATAATCATTCCTCATTTGTGTAAGTTGTCTTGGGTCAGAATTTTGTCCATGACAGCAATCCAAAGAAAAAAAAATAATTGCACAAGGTGGAGCTTTGGAAGTCCAAATATCTGTGTTGACAATAGCGGGAGAAGTCGCCCTATTATTCCATTTGAAGAAAAACTTGACAAAGAAACACCCAGTCGAATCAAGCCAACAAACAAGGCAATCATCGATAGAGATCCGAATCCAGTAGGAAGAAAGGATATGCATGAGTGCAGAGTAGTCATCAAACTCAAAATCAGAAAGGTTATACCGGATGAAAAGATTCCACAAAACCTGATCACTACAAATGGAATAGAAATCTGAAATGTCCCTGCCAGAGACAGAGACAGATGATAAATGGATGGAAACTAGGTTGCCAAAGTGGTACTGTCACACCAAGGCTCTGTCCAAAACTAAACTCAATTACCACGGCCCACCTTAAATCTGATCCTTTCTTTAAATTTGTCAACACCTACAGCAGTAGCTCTCCACATACCGGAAGCTCTTCGAGGACAAGGATTGATTTCCCAACCTTGGTTTCCCACTCTATATTTCTAAGTTAGGATCGATTTCCAAGGAAAATCACTCTCAGTGCCAAGTCTCCAAATCCACTTAGAGAGAAAAGCAGTATCAACTTTTTTGATAGGCCGAACTCCGAGACCACCGTCACGAATGGGAAGGCAAACTTGCTCCCATCTGACCAGGTGGTATTTTCTTTTATCCTCTTGGTCACCCCACAGAAAATTCTTCATGATTCTCTCCAAAGACTGAACAACTTTACTTGGGCATCTGAAAGCATATAGGAAGTAGATTGGGAGAGCAGTAAGGACTGCCTTAAGGAGAGTGAGTCTGCCAACGAAGGACAAATACTTTCCTATTAAACTATATCAAAGATTTATCATTAAAAATGAAAACAAAATAAAGAAAAGATTAAAAAAATTATAACAAAGATCATCATCATCATATGGCACAATCTGATCTATCTGGGGTCAGCTTTACAAGTTCTATTTCTCCAATTGACCCTATCATAAACTATTTCAGCCACTCCACAATCCAACATTCTTTCTTTATTCCTACCCTAAACGTTTTTAATAGTCAACATGTTATGCTTGTGCTTACAATTTGTGGCCTCTAAACTTTACACACTAGAGACATGTGTACTTGCATAACCAAACCATCTCAAATAAGTTTATTGGGGTATTTTTAAAATATTTCTAATACGTTCATTTTTAACTCTATCCGCTTTTTAAGCAGTAACAATGGCTTATTATATTAATAAAGTGATAGTACAAGTACAAAAAAGTGGATCTAAAAGACAAACCTACAACAAAGAAATACATCCATGGAAGTAATGGATGATAAATCCGGATGGCAACAAATAAGACATAAGTTGAAGACCCTAGCTCTCCTGATCATCCAATTGTTGTCTCAAATAAGGAAAATGCATGTGTTTAAGGAGTTTATCCCACTCTTAGCGAAGAAGTTTGCCAATCCATTGGCAGATCTTCTAACTACAGCAGAGAAAATCTCGTGAGATGAACATAGAGCTCTTATCTCCCTCACCACAATAATCAGTCTCCAAGGCGGCCGCTTCAACCTCTTAGCCCATCTAATTGCATTTGCCGAGTCCCTTTCTATGACTAGTTTCACATGCCTGACTGAGTTCTATATGGTCAAATCTCTCCTAAGCAATTATGCCTTGTTTGTCTCTCTTTGCCCTACAAGCTCTGAGACGAGTAAAGAAGTTTTATTGTTATGATCCGGTAGAACACCACCTATCCTGTCGGGCCCCGTTTTCCTTTCGCTGCCCCATCCATGTTAAATTTATGGATGCTTAACTGTGGGGGAGACCAGACAACTAGGGTTTCGTCTTCTTGGATTTCCGCTCAAACAACCCTCCCAATGGCTAAAGAAATCAATTAATTTGAATCCTTTATAATATTTTCTAGTTATGAGCCAAACGCAAAGCCTCCACTTGGCTTTTTGAAATATCTCACTTTCCTCAAATACCTTGGCCTCGAAGATCTTGGAGTTTCTCTCCTTCTAGATGGACCAAAAGATTACTGCAGAAATCGTATTCCAAGTGGCCTCCATCTTAGGACAAAGCGAGAGAGACACCAGGACCCCACTATTGCCCACAAGTTCCATCAAAAACCCATGGTACTCCCTTTAGACTAGCGAAGTGTGTCCACAGATTCCCAGTCAGTGGGCACCTTGAAAATAAGTGATCTACATCTTCTTCCACCAAGACACATAGTGCACAGCGTAGATCCTCCGCCGATCTAAGCAAGTCTCTCCTATTGAGGTCCATTCTGGTTAGTACATTTCCTTTCAAAGTGGACCACACAAAAGATTGGGACCCTTGGTGTTGCTAAGCTTTTCCAAGCTAGGGAGGGAAAAGGGTCTTCATCGTTTTGTTGATGAAGAGCCAACTCAACCATCGTCATGGCCGAAAACGTAGCCGTGGAATCTCCTTCCAGATTAGCTCATCCTCCTCTCTCCCAGGACAAAGGAAATTCGCCTAACTAGGTGAACAACTCTTCAAGATTCTTTTCAATAGTCTTCAACTCTTTTCTACAATCGAATTACCAAAATGCGTGTCCCCCCTCAATTTGTAGCAATCCCGAGCTAGGGCATGTTTGCTACTAGCTATCCTATAGAACCTAGGATACACATCTTTTATGAGCCTTTCTCCAAGCCATAGGTCCTTCCAAAAGAGAGTTTGTCTCCTCCTCCAACAAGGAGTCTCAGCGCTTGCTCCTTCCCTTCCTCTTCCCCAATGAACCTACAACCCCTCTTCCAAATTTCTATACACCATTACTCCCAATGTTTGCCACACCATTCCACCTATCCTTCCTCATGACCCTCCACTACCAAACCTCGCCCTTTGAACTCCTACAACTTTACCCCCATATACCATCTCGTTCAATGCACACAGTACCCTCGTCAGCACAAAGATCCACCCAAAACCTTATGAAAACAAATACTTCCCTTTTGCATCTTTCTTCCAAGAAATATGTGCACCACCTTTTTGTCACACCAACAAAGAGATCTTTAATGAACAAAGTGGTTGAAGACCAGCACTGTCAAAGATCTACTTATCCTATTTACTCTCTCCCTCATTCATTGCAAGATGCTTGGTCTAATATTCTAGGTGAGAGCTCAAGTCCTAACTTTTTTAGTTTGATAAGTCCAACAACTCGTTATGCCCTATTCAACACTTGAATTTGTACCCCTGCAGTTAGGATGACATTGATAAGTATGATTCCTTTGTGTGCTTTATATAAACTAATGTTTTTAGTAGTATAAAATGATTTTTGTAGGTTAATGGTATTTGTCTATTATACTAGAAATGCACATTATACGTAATGAAAGTTTGTCAATATTTCAAAAAATAATTAAGATGACTCTTCAATGTGGGCAAATGGCATGTAAAAGAGTCCAAGGAACACACCAACTACATGGAGAGATGTGTATCATGTACCCATACATGGCAACACAATATGGCTAAAAGTTTATCGAATTTCCTTGGTCAGATGGCTGAGATGCCCATTAAGGCTAACTTAGGGCAGATTCTCAATTCAATAGCTTTTCATACATGTAGACGTTGGGGCATCTATGCTAGGGTTACAATAGCGCAATATCACCATTTTGCATCAAGTTCAAAAGAGCCAAAAGTAACAAAACTACCAAGATATAATTTTCATAAAAAACATACCAATAACCTGGAGATACCGGCGACATGGAGTCTTGTCAGGCAAGCGAGGAGTCGACATTTGCTTTGCAACCTACATATCAAGTCAAAGATAAGTTACAAAATATGTCAAATGGAGAAAATTTTCTAGGTAATATAACAAGATTGAACGCTATATGCATGTAACATGCATCTAGCAATTATATCATAAAATTCTACTAATTTTTTTAATGAACATGAGAACAGCGAAAAAGGGTATCTGTTTCTAGAACAGCCATCAATATTCACAAAGGTATGAGTTTGAAAGATTTGAACTGGATAAAAGTATAGCCTGCTTTTTGTTTAAAAAAAAAATTTGTTCAATTGCATGGGCTTAACGATTTCAATGCACGTTTTGTTACTTATATATATCATATGTGAGATCCATGTTGGTCAGATGTCATAGATTTGTTATAGAGGTCTATATTTAATGAGGGCTTCTCCCATACCTCATGTCCCCTTTTTTACAGCATTAACAATATTTCATTAATAAGATAGAATAGAAGAGTACAAAGATGATATCAAAAGGTATAAGAGGCTTATACCAACAAACTCCAAAAACCCAATACAAGTCCATCAGTCCTATCCACTCCCATCTTGGCCAAAAAGTCAGCAAATCAGTTGGTGGATTTGCTGACAAAATAGAAGACCACATCCATCGATGAACAAAAGTCTTGAATCTCTCTAACTACTGGTATCCACTTCCAACAAGGTTTCGTTCACCCACTAATCCATTTGATTGCATTTACAGAATCACCCTTAATAATTAACTCTTCGACCCCCTTGCACGGGGTAGTTCAACTGGCAGGCGCTCTAGCTTTGGAATCAAATGTCCTAAGTTCGAGTCCTATAAGAACTCTATGCCCATGGCCTGCGGGAGGTAGCATGCATCTAGAGTTTTTTAACCAACGCCCTCATACTCAGAGAGAGGTAGGAGTCTTGGAGTTCTTCGTCATATTAAAAAAAACTCTCCGAACCCATGTCTCTCCCATATTAAGAGCACTCTTTTATTTAAAACAATTTAGCCTCATTAGAATCTCTAATGCTAATAGGTTCAGAGAAATAGAGAATCATCTCCCTCGAAAAATTATGAACCACACCCTCGAAGGCATGGGACCAGACTTCCTTAGAGTGCCTCTCTTTATGAGTGTTTCTCAAACAACCCTACATAGCGCCAACAAATTCAACATCGAATTGTTCAATACCAAGGACAACCAAACAACCTTATACATCTGCCCCACAGCTCCTTAGCTACCTCGCCCTCGCAAAACAGAGGATCCACGCTTTCCTCACATTTCCCATGGAGGAAGCATGAAAGATCCCTCCAAAAGAACGCACATCCTTTTAAGCTGCATCCTAGTGAGTGCCCCTACAACAAACACCACACAAAAATTGTAATGGCTTGCACCAGAGGAGGATGCTTGAGAGAGTTCGGCCATGAGAGATTTGCGCCAGACAGAGAGGAGCGCCCAAAAAGTTCCACATTGCTTACGATAAGGAATGGAGAGGAAGATATAAGTTAACGCTCTCCTCCCTTCTAGCACAACGCTTTTTGGGCCTAAGGGTGACACTTGAACCCAATACAAAGTTGTGAGGCTATGTGGGCCCCAAAGCGGACAATATTGTGCAAGCGGGATGGGTCGTTACAAATGGTATCAAAGCCCAATTCAACTCTCAGACCAAGGTGGGGGAAGATGAGAGTGGTAGAGCTGGGAACGGCTCTTGTCGAAAGGGAGTGGGATTGTAATGGCCCGCACCAGAGCAGGGTGCTTGAGAGAGAGAGTTCGGCCATGAGAGATTTGCACCAAAGAGAGAGGAGCGCCGAAAAAGTCTCACATTGCATAAGACAAGGAGTGGAGAGGAGGATATAAGTTAACGCTCTCCTCCCTTCTAGCACAACGCGTTTTGGACCTAAGGGTGACACTTGGGCCCAACGCAAAGTCGTGAAGGTGTATAGGCTCGAAAGCAGACAATATTGTGCTAGCGGGACGGATCGTTACAAAAACCTAAACCCTAGGCAGAGCCGAGCCCTTTCAAGATAGAAAACCTAGAGCACCTACCTTTTTCTAACCAAAAGACTAGTTTTGACACCAGCCTTGACTATATACAACCCCAAAGGATCACCCATCCAAAAACACTCATCCTCATCATTGGGGAAAATAGGGAACTCACGCAGGATTACTAATAACTCTTCCAATTGATTTTGCTCAAAAGATCTAAGTCCTCTTTTGAAGGTAAATTCCCATTTTACCCTCTACCTTCCAACACTTGGCAATTTGAAATGAACACCACCTTATTTTCCATTGCTTTAAATAATCCAAGATACATGTTTGAATTTACTATCTCCATACTATAAATCCTCCCATAAACAAATTTAATCTCCCTTCCCTGTCAACAACCTAATATTATTCCTATAAGCTAACCCCACCCATCCCTCACCTACACAATTTTTGTAAATCAAGCAAACGATGACCCGAACCTTCCTACCCTCTCCCCGAAAGTCCATCCCCCCTGTTGAATATTATAATAAAACTAAGAAAATATGCAGAAAAAAGGAAGAAATAGAGGAAAGATCTATTGAGAGAATCATCTCCCTTTTCTGTATTGTATTCCAATGTATATTTCAACTTTACATTGTATATGAATAAATACAGTATGAGGAGCCAATCATGAATGCAAAAAAGGAAAATAATTAAACTAAATCTAATGACAACTGTGATGCGCAATATACACTGAATGTGGACACTTTCTATCCCACGATGGGCCAGGTCTCACAACACTCCCCCTCAAACTGGTTCGAAGATATCTAGTAATCCCAGCTTATTAACAACAGAATCAAGTTGAGCCCGAGGAACTGACTTGGTGAAAATGCCGGCAAGTTGATCAAAGGATTTCAGATGTGGAGTGACAAGGCGACCTTCAGAAATATTTTGGCGAAGGAAATGGCAATCGACCTCAATGTGCTTGGTCCTCTCATGAAAGACCGGATTGAAGGCGAAGTTGATGGCTGCTTGATTATCACAGAACATAATAAGGGGATCAGCAGGAGCAAAGCCCAATTATGTAAGAAACTGGTAGATCCAAAGTAATTCAGTGATAGTATTAGCCATGGCACGATACTCAGCTTCAGCACTGGAACGGGCCACAACAGACCTCTTCTTACTGCGCCAGCAGACCAGATAGAAGCCCAAGAAGACGCAATAACCAGTGGTAGAACGTCGGTCATCAGGAGAGCCTGTCCAATCAACGTTAGAATAACCTCGAATAGGCAAAGAAGTCTGGTGAGCAAAGAACAATCCCCGTCCTGGATGAGATTTAATGTAGCGGAGGATACGGAAGACTGCATGGAGATGAGTATCCCGCGGAGCCTGCATGAATTGGCTAACACCACCAACAGCATATGATAAATCAGGTCGGGTGATGGTGAGGTAAATTAATTTCCCAACCAGCTTCTGATAAAACGTAGGTGAATCCAGAAGAGTCCCATTTGAGGCAGAGAGCTTGGTGTTGGTATCAAGTGGAGTGTTAGCTGGTTTGCAACCAGAGTAACCGGCATCTGGAAGGAGATCAAGGGCATCCTTGAGCTAAAATAAAGTGAGGTCCTGAGATGAAAGTACAACTTCAATCCCAAGAAAGTAACGCAACGGTCCCAGATCTTTGATAGCAAACTTGCGGTGAAAATATGCTTTAAAGGTAGAGATGGTGGTCGCATCATTGTTAGTGAGAACAATATCATCCACATAAACAACTAAAATCATAACCACAGCAGAACATCGATAAATGAAGACTGAGTGATCCATCTGACATCTGGAGAAACCATAAGGTAATACAACACTGTTGAACTTCTCAAACCAAGCCCAAGGAGATTGCTTGAGGCCATACAAAGTTTTGCAGAGACACCAAACAGAATGAGACTCCCCCTGCTTGACAAACCCCGGAGGGGGTAGAATATAAACTTCATCCTGTAAATCACCATGGAGGAAGCTATTCTACACATCTAACTGATGAAGCGGCCAAGCATTGGTGGTGGCAAGAGAGATCGAAATTCGAGCAGATGTGATCTTGGCCACTAGTGAAAAGGTCTCATGATCTATGAAGCACGGATACTCCGAAACCATCGGAGTATCCGTGTCGAATACGTTTCCGACACAGATACGGCCGGATACGGCTCGGATACGTATCTAATTAAATAATATATATTTTAAATACCGATACGGCACGGATACGCCATCCAACACGTACAGATAAGGCGGGATACGGCTAAACACGGGATACAGCACACGGGACACAGCAAACACAGGATACTGCGAAAAACGGGAGAAAAGAGGGGGAAAAAAGAAAAAAATAAAAACTTACTTGTTACTTCCGTTTCCTCTCTGCTTGTCGCGAAAACCCTTCGAAACCCTCCAATTTCGAAACCCTCTCTGCTTCTCGCGACAACCCTTCGAAACCCTCAAATTTCGAAACCTCCTTTGCTCTCGATTCGCTGCCTCTGCTCTCGACTCGGTGCTCTCTCCTCTCTGCTGCTCGTCTTCTTCTGCATCTTCCGATTCGCAGCTCGCCGACTCTGCTCTCTGCTCTCGATTCGTCTTCTTCTGCATCTTCTCCAGGTATGCCTTTCTTCTTCCTCTTCTCTCCTTCTTCTTCGTCTTCTCTTTTTCTACTTCTGTTTTCGTTTTTCCCTCTTCTTCTTCTTCTTCCTCTGTTCTTCTCTTATTCCTCTTCTTCTCTCCATCGTTGTCTTCTTCTTCCTAGGCTTGCTCTGTTTTTTTCTCTTCCCTTAAAACACCAATATCAGTAACCGGTAGAGATTGAAAATAGGGTGTGAAGCTTATATTATGTTATTTTCAAAATAAGGTTATAAATTATTCACCTGATTATGTTATTTTCAACCTTATAAATCATCTAAGCTAGATATTATGTTATTTTCAAAATAAGGTTATAAATAACATATTTTAAATTTATAATAGAAAAATGATTGAAAATAATTAAGTAATTAACCTGATTGATGGTTAGAGAGTTTTTTAAATAGAATAAGATGATTATTAAATCAAACATAATTTTAAATTTATAATAGAAAAATGATTGAGAATAATTAACCTGATTGATGGTTAGAGATTTTTTTAAATAGAATAAGATGATTATTAAATCAAACATAATTTTAAATTTATAATAGAAAAATGATTGAAAATAATTAACCTGATTGATGGTTATAGATTTTTTTAAATAGAATAAGATGATTATTAAATCGAACATAATTTATCTAAAAGTAGAATTTATGATTTTTTTTGTAAATGCTTGAATTTATTATTATTATTATTATTATTATTATTATTATTATTATATATATATATATATTATATAATTTTTTAATTCGGCGTATTCTGCCGTACCCGTATCCTAGTTTTTAAAAATTTGCCGTGTCCCCGTATCGGTGGTTCATTGCTCATGATAGTCTACCGCATAGGTTTGTGTGAATCCTTTAGCAACAAGACAAGCCTTATAGTTAGCAATGGGCCCATCGGGATTATGTTTCAAGGCAAATATCTATTTGCAGCCAACCGGAGTCTTGCTTGGAGAAAGAGGCATCATATCCCAAGTATGACTCTATTCTAGAGCTTCTAATTCTTCAGCCATGGCTGCCTTCCAAGTGGGGTCTCGAAGTGCAGTTTCAACTCTCTTGGGAATCTTAACACTGTCCAGGGCTATAAGGAAGCTGTGATAAGAAGGAGAAAGAGCATGATAGGAAACAAACTGAGCAAGTGGATGAAGAGTGCATGTACGCTTACCTTTTCGAAGGGCAATAGGAAGGTCAAACTAGGCAGTGCTAGGTGGATCTGGTCCAGAAGCAGATGTAATAGGGGTGTGTGCTGGAGGCGGATGCTGGGGTGGCCTGCGTCACTAGACCAAGGTAGGCTTGGAAGTGCTAGCTGGAGTGCAGTAAGGAGCAGTATTAGGAGGAAGAAGAGGTAAAACAGAGTAAGAAGGTGACATCTATAGACACACAGGTTTTTCCAGTGGTAGGATCAAAACACTTGTAACCTTTGTGAAAGGGTGAATAACCTAAAAAAATGCAGCGCACAACATGAGGGGAAAGCTCATTGCCAGAGAAATGGTGAACAAAGCATGCACAACCAAAAATATATAATGGCAAAATGGGAATGTTTTTATGAAGTGAGAGTAGTTGCACGGGTGACTGGTTTGACAGCACACGGGAGGGCATGCTATTAATGAGGTAACAGGTACAAGACTACCTCATTCCAATAAGACTGTGGTACATGCACGGTAAAGAGGAGAGATCGAGCAACCTCCAGTAGGTGTCTGTTTTTACGTTCCGCTACACCATTCTGCTATGGGGTAGAGGGGCAGGACAATTGTCATTCAATACCATGCTCGTGCAAAAACGTAAGAAAGTTATGAGACAGATATTCCCCCCCATTATCACTGCGTAAGGTTTTAATTTTCAAATCAAAATGAGTGGCAACCCAATTATAAAATGTGTGAAAATGATCAAACATGTCAGACTTAGTTTTCATATGATAAAGCCAAGTCATTTGTGAAAAATCATCAATAAATGACACAAATATTGGAAACCAGTGCGAGAAAGAGAAGGTGATTGCCAAACATCAGAATGAATAACAAAAAATAAAAAAGAAGCTTGTTTATTCATAGATGAAGAAAAACAAGTTCTAATATGTTTGCCAAATTGGCAAGGTTCACACGCAAAATGCTAAAATGATAAAGAGGGAACAAGCTGTCGTAAAATAGAATCACTAGGATGTCCAAGTCGGCAATGCCACAGCCACACATCAAACGAGGATGAGGTTGAACAGGCTTCAGAAGAAGCAGGAGGATGATCAAATAGATATAAGCCCCCAACTTCACGCCTACCACCAATTACCTGTCTCGTGGTCAGATCCTGAAAAACACAATGAGAAGGGAAAAAAGTGGTTGAGCAATTAAATTGTTTAGTAAGTGCAGTCACAGAGAGCAAATTGCTAGACAAATTGGGAACATGTAACACAGATGAAAGGTGCATGGTGGAAGAAAGAGGAACAGTCCCTTGACCAGCAATAGTAGTAGAGGAACCATTAGCTAAGCAAACATTACCATATATAACAGGAGTAAGGGACGAGAAAATAGAAAACATACTAGCCATATGATCGGTGGCACCGGAATCGATGACCCAAGAATTGGAGGAGGTATGATTGGCTATTGGCCCAGTACCTGAAGAGGAGGAGACAACATTGGAAACCTCGGGATGTTGGAACCGATCCATGCATTGTAACAGAGTGTTGAAGTCCTGACGAGTGACAAGAGCATCATCACTAACCACATCAGGGGAGGAGGTGACAGGAGTAGCAGCAGAGATATTGGCTTGCTTGGGATGTCCATGTAGTTTGTAGCAGGAATCCACAAAGTGATTTGTCATCTTACAATAGGTGAAAAACGAGACCCCTTCTTTCGGGTACTCTTGACAGGTGGACCAGGAGCCCCCCGTGCTGAAGAAGGCATGGGAGGATGAGAGGTCACTAATGCAGAGCGTTCAGCAAGCACAGGAGTCATGTTAGTGCGGCACCGATCATCACGGAGTAAGGCAAAATAAACTGCATCCAGTGAAGGAAGAGGGCGTTGTCCCAGGAACTGGGCCCGAATGGGTTCAAACTCCTGGTTGAGGCCAGCGAGTAACTCAAAAACTCATCGTTGAGAAAGAAGTTGCTGATAGAGAACAGCATCATAACACTTCTAGTTGATCCAATTCAAGCCAACATGTCCGCATCTTGGAGTAGTACTGAATCAGAGAGAGCTCCCCCTGGCGAAGATGAGAAGCAGTTTGATACAACTGATAAAAGCGGACAGAATTATCACCGTCTAAATACAAAGCCTTTATGGTGTCCCAAACATCTTTGGTTGTGGGAAGGATATAGGCAATCCCACGAACATGATCCGCCATAGAATGAAGAAGTCAAGACTGCACAAAAGAATTATTAGCTTTCCATGTACGATAGTAGTACTCCTTTTTGTCTGGTTCAAGGGCAGTACCATCAATGTAATTGGACAACTGTTTGGCAGTAAGGAGCATCTGAGCCGAGTGAGACCATTGGAAGTAAGTGGTCTCATTCAACAAGACAGTAGTGATCATTCCAATATGTTGAGTACTATAAGACGTCAGACCAGGGACAGACGATTCCCCAGAGGTCTTCGGCAATTCCGTAGATGTAGACATTATCCCAAGAAGAACCCTTTAAGCAGAGTAATCCAAGGGGAAAAAATGCAGAGAGATCTGGGACAGCAAACTGGAAGAACAGCAGCAGTATAGGCAGATCCAGCGAACCAAAAAAGGGCAATAGTGGGGCCCACTGATGATGAATAGAGGATCAGTCTGGTGGGATTCAAGTAGCAGCAATAGGTGACACCATAGATGGGAGAAGGAAGAACTGTTGCAGCAGGAAGCAGCAGATCACAACAGGAAAAAGTCCAAAAAAAGGGCTTTGTCGTTCCCAATAGTGGTGAGGAAGACCAGAAAAGAGGCTGTTGACCGAAAACCTAGGTCCACCCTAGGCGAGTGTAGGTGGGCCAGGGACGACACCAGTGGAAGAAACCTGGAGGGTATCCGTGCACAGATCCAGCAGATATAGGCGAACAATAAAAAAATGGGTATGCTTTGCCGAGAATGATGAGGGAAAGAGTGCAGCCAAAAAACAACTTCGGGGAAGTGGAATCTGGAAGTCCACTGTATAGACGAAGGGTCCACCAAAAACGGCAAGGACAGATATGGTCCCACCTGCCAAAGATGCGCCGACGATGAGATCGAAGTCCAAGAATGGACTGCTGCAGAAGGGAAGCTGACGAAGGCACCTATGGAAATCTGAGACAGACAAGATGGTAGATCTAAAGACAGAGGGAAGAGATGATCCGCTACCGAGTCCTCGAAAATCCGGAATCGAAGATGTTGTCAAAATCCGGTGAGGAACAATAAAACAGAAGACGAACAAAGCTCCTTAAAGCGTCCAGAAGATCTTTCTAGCTGATACCATGTTGAATATTATAATAAAACTAAGAAAATATGCAGAAGAAAGGAAGAAATAGAGGAAAGATCCATTGAGAGAATCCTCTCCCTTTTTTGTATTGTATTCCAATGTATATTTCAACTTTACATTGTACATGAATAAATAGAGTATGAGATGCCAATCATGCTGGCAAAAAAGGAAAATAATTAAACTAAGTCTAATGACAACTGTGTTGTTCAATATACATTGTATGTGGAACGGGTCTCACAAGACTCATCACCCACCTCGTATTTGGCCACAAACCCACCCCACATCCCCCCCCCCCCCCCCCCCCCCCCCCCCCCCTTCTTTCCCTACTAAACTGCCTAAACCATTTCAATAACAATGCTTGATTCCGAAGTTTCAACGGGATGATACCTAGACGGCTAGACCCCTTCCACTACAAATTTAGACACCTCAACCCAATTAACTAAATGAACTCTCTTCTTTTATTCTATGTCTCCCCATAATAAGTCTTTGTAATTTATGCAGCTTTCTTGCGATCCCTACTAGTAATCCAAACAAAGACATAATGTACAAGGGTAGGTTAGCTTAGACACCCTCCCAACGAGAGAGAATTCCTCATCCAACTCACTAAGTGTTTCTCCATCTTTTCCACAATTGGTCCCAAATTCTCTAAATTTTTGGGTTGGCTTCTATAGGTAGGCCCAAGTAATTGAATGGTAATTTTCAAACCTCACAACCCACTACCTCAGCAAGCACGGACAAATGATCTTCATCCACCTCTAAACCTATTACTAAACTTTCCCCAGATTAATTTTAAGGCTAGAGACAAGTTAAAAATACCTTAGGATAGCCATAAAACCTCTCAGCTCCTCCACCTTCGCCTCGCAAAGTGTATCTCCATCATGGCCTTGTCATCTCGTCCAATCTACTTCCTTTCCACTTTCAAGTTCCCTCAAAGTGATTGATTCATTGGAGAAGATCAAGAGAGACTTCCATTGAAAAACTCTCTAGATTAAAAAAAAAAAAACTAATGACTAAATGACCTATGTGTGCATCTTATTATTGATGTAAATGACTAAATGTCGTAGGATATATTGTATGATAAGCTTTCAACCTTTTCTAACTGTATATATTATTTCACATAGGTTCTTGGAGCACCAGTAGAGATGACTTTCTTATTTGTACATTTTCCTTTTATTTTTCTATTTCTTGTCTATAAATTGAGTAATCTTCAAAGAAATGAGATGAAATTCACACACAATTATTTTCCTTCATTTCCCTATTTCTTCTTTTCTCCTTTTTTCTCTTATAACATGGTATCAACCAGAAAATATTTCTAGAAACTGTGTTGAAAAGACCATCTCCATCTCTGCTACAACGATCATCCTCTGCAATTTAGCATATTTGGTGTTTTTTCCTGATCAGTTCCTTCAGCTACAGGTCAGATTTTATTGTTTTCCTGCAACTAGTTTGGGTTGGTGCTAGCAAATTTTGTTCCATTTTTAGGATCCATTTATTTTCTCCATATCTCGATCCCTGGAATTACCACCGCTAGTTTTGCCCCTGCCCTCTCTTGTGATCCCACACAAGTGGTTAGGGTTTATGATCGGGCAAGGCACAATATTGAATGATTTTTGTTCATGGACACATAGATGTACTGCAGTTACTATTTTCTCTGCCTATTTTTGCTCTGCACTGTTCATTTCAGCTGCATTATGTACCCCCCTTCAATTGGTTACTTATATTATATTGAAAAGAAAAAAAAATTGTTGCTTGATCCAATATGCCTGATTCTACAATGTCTTCTATCATTTTGGTAGTTCTCGTATTTCTGGAACTAGTGGCATGCTTGGGTCGTTATCTTGTGATGCTACCTAGTCACGAACAATCACTAACCCTTCTTAATGAAACTGACTATCTTGAATGGTTTTATTCTGCCACATGTTTATTGGGGCTAGACAAAAAATGGAATTCGATGAGGACATAGAGCCTATCCAACCAAGTAATCCATAGTCAGACTCTTTTTCAATGGAACTTAATCCAACAGAGTAGATTGATATGGCGTAAATGGAGCATTTTGATCGAGGAGACCCTAGTTGGACTCCGTCTAATAAATCCATTCATTTAGTTAGATGTGACCCAATTATGCAGAATGAGTCAGGCAAGCCTGTTAAGGCCCAATCCAAGATTAAACAGGCCAAAGCCCAATTTCACCCAAGCCTCATCCAATTACAACAAAGGACACATGTCAACACCAGAGAGAATTCTCCCAAGCAAGTGGCGTGTAAAGCAACTCGGGAAGGAGGTGGAAGGATAGAAAGAAAGGAGGTGGAATTGCAAGTGGGTGACAATTGCAAGGAAAGTAAGTAGGTGGCGAAAATCCCATGTGGATTCCTCCACATGGCCACTTGCTCTTCCACTTACCTTCTAACCTACTTAGTGTTTTTCTCTCTTAATCTTAGCTTTTTGTTATTTTTAAATTACATGTGTAGGGTTAGGATTGAATAGTCTAAATAAGACTACATTCTATCCATGGAATTAGTTTATTTTATAAATTTCTTAGAGAGAGCCTCTCCTTGGTGTGGTCGACCAAGGCAAGAGCAATTAGGTCTTTTTGCTAGTTTTTTCTCTACAAATACTCAATGTACTCCATTCGAATTTCACACATTGGAATAAGATTTGAAGTTATTTCTAAGAAAGGAATTCTCTTGTGACTATGTGGAGTTATTTAAAGATTGGTGGACTCCAATTTTCGCCCACAGCCAATAAGTACCAATTTAATTTTTTTAATTCAATTAGTTTCATGGTTTTCATAGATTAGGTAATGCAATAATCGAATTCATCAGTCTTCTTTTTTAATTTGCTTCTGCTATTCTATATTTCAATTAATTAGAAGAGGCCTAATCATATGAAATCCGTAGACTAATTCGAATTCTTGGGAAACTTGTGCAATCGGTTATGATATTGTTTAAGCAATTCCTTGCCAAGACAGAATCCTTTTACGAACCGTAATCGGTTGCATTGGGTCTTTCAGTAACCATAATCTGAAAACGGCTAGCCCACTGGCGAATTTCACAAATTCGACCCTGGGCCTGCAATAGGATTACATTGATCGAACTACGATTGAGCCTCCAAAATGAGATCATGTTCACATGGAATGGAAGGGTAATAGTGATCTAGTTCAATCCTAGTTGCTCCATTCCATGGAGGATCATATTAGACACAGTTTCCATATGCTTCCTATGGCCAAAGAAATTGGGGATACTGTAAAAGATATTTATTCTAATAATAATAACTCTGCTAGGATTTACTAGGCCTATCAAGAAATTGCTCAATTGCATTAGGGGGAGTCTAGCATTATTCGATATTATTGTCATGGCCCAGGTCAACAAAATGGTTATGGGAATAAGAGGACATATGAATCGTACGATTTTACGATTTTCGATTCATGATTCACACCCCTAGACCAATTTCGATACGATTCGAGTTTGATAACATTGGGTAAAATTGGAGAATACCATACACTTTGAGCATTGGGAATGTTTGTAGAATTCCATGCTCACAATGAGTGAATGTTGCTTTGTGCACATTCCAATGCATAGTTGGGTAAAGTTATGGTTTAACCTCTCTATGCTTCTTTGGTGATTGATGTGAAATTTAGGGCCTTGATAACTTCCCATACTTGTCTATAGTTATGAGTAATATATGCATCAAATGAATTCTATGATTGTGATCGCAATTTTTAGATGGATAACTCATATAATCAGCATGATGGATGTGTTTTAATGCCATGCTTGGATTTTGTGATGATGTGTACATCACCGGTAAGTACCTATGTTGATAATGGTTGTGGTGGATCAGCCTAACCATATGTAGAATGAATGTCCATGATTTGAAGAGGAATTTGAGGAAGGGTTAGACTAAGTGAAATGAGTGAGTTAAGGTCAAGTATCTTATAACCCTAAGGAGTTAATTTGTGCTAGAATGGGGATGAGCTAGCATGATTGAGAATGCATGGAATGCAATGTAAATGCTAAGAAAGCCTTATTTGTTTTCCCCAAAGTAAAAGTATGACCACTCCCCAATGTCAACCTAAATGTGAAAATAATGAATTACGGTTGATCTGATCCATATGTGGTACGTAGGCACGTGAGAGTATTGTGCATCAATCAATAAATGCATTGTGTCTCATCCATTTATATCAAGGATGACAGATAAATTGTGTTAATTGTTGGAAGCACTTGGGAAGTGTTGAGATGAATTATTGTTGAATTTAATTGGGTTAATGTTGTGAAGAAGGGAGTGATTGGACTTAGGATAATAGACCACTATGAGACGGGTTGAATGAATTGCAAGGACTAAGAATATGTTAAATAAACCCGATGTGTGTATCTCAGAGTTGATGTGTAGTGAACCTTAAAATAACCCAATGTGATGAATATGTTGAATATATGAAACGTAATAGAATGTGTTATACTGCTATCCTTGTGAAATTATAGTCATGATGTGATTATGAAAGATATGTTGCCCATGTAATTGTGAATAGGATCCCTTTTGCATACCTTGGTCTTCAAAAAAAAAAAAACAGAACACCAAGACTGATGCAAACGTTTACAATAAGCTTCTAAGCAGTCCAAATGGTCAATGGCAAGGACTTTATCAAGTACCAACAGTAAGTCAAATGCCACTAGTTTAGGGAAGCAGGAAATTATTACAAACAAGATAATAAAATAGCTTCTACCACCATCCCATCATAGTAGAAAAGAGAACTCAATGTTCAAACTCCATGGCCATTAGACATCCATATCATTCTAACAAAGCTGTGCACAAACACCTTGTCATGTCATATTCTTTCATACAACTGCAAGGAGTACCAGTTCATGTGATCCAGCTGTTATGATACTCCATCTGAAGTTTGCAAAATTCAAACTTCTGTAAAATTACCTTATCCTAGAAGATTAGGTTGCTACCAGTTTCCATAACATTTGAATTTGGTTTTAAATTAGTTCCTATCCAACGATTCTATCTGAGTCACTCAAAATAAGGATTTAGTTGTAAGCTCTAGTGTATATATCTTGACATTTCAATGGAAAAGGGCATAAACGAGTATCTCTTAACATTTTCTCTTCTCCTCTCATTCCCTCCATCTTCTCTTAGTTCTTTAAGAAGACAGAGGACTTTCACATGGAATGCAGAGCTTCCAATTCTGGGCCTCAGGTAGTTCTTGGGGCCATATCAACAAATCTTGTGAAGCCCATCTAGAATTCTTCAAAGGATCAGCAGGTTTCCACAAATCCAAGTTACTAGTATTTTACCCTCTTTAACAGTGATTAAAAGGGATTTCCGTTCCTTCTTTTGGGAAATACTCAAGAAATAACCTGCAAGATACATTACCGTAGTGGGTTTTTTTTTTTTCTAAACTAACAATTTTTTTTTTGAATTTTGATTTATCAATACCAAAACACCCAAAAACTTTTTTTCCTTTTTGGAAGTATCAAATATTTGGATTTTGATTTTATCAATCACAAATACCCAGTGTTGGATTTTGACCCAACACTGGGTATCCCAACTGGTTGCCTCCCACTACTTTCAGTGAGAGGTAACAACAGGTTCAATCCCTGGTGGTGGTAACTAGGGGCACTCTGTGTGGGTGTGGGGTGTCCCCCCCCGGGGTTTTAGGAGGGCAAGGCGTAAGCACACCTTGGCAGCATGACTACAGAATGCCAAGGTGGGCTCGAGGTTTCCCTGGGTCTCAAAAAAAGGGGGGAAAAAAAAAAAACCTATCATTTTAGACAAGGATTTCATCCCCACTGCCCAATTTGACATCCAACAGCAGTGGGGCCTACTTTTTCAACAGTCAAACTTGACAGACAGTGACAATGTGGTGTTTTTATCTGATTTTTTTTCTCTAATTTGCTGATTGTTGGTGAGTTCTTTCACTCATATTTTCATTGACACACTATGCTTACTTTTGTGTTTCTTAGATTCATTTATATATTTGTTTCTCGGTTCTGTATCCCTGTTGTCGCACACTGCTATTTTTTTGCTTTGTGTTCATCTTCCTTTTATTACACTGTTCATACTTCTTGTCCGAGACTTTAATCGCTATAGTATATACTATTACATTTTTCTCTGATTTTGAGTGTTCCATGCTGCTATTCTTTTCCAATTTTCTTTTTTCTTTTCTTTTTTTGGCAATCAGTTCCCTCTGCATTTTGTTATTCATACTTCTTGTATATTATTGCTACAATACTTTGCTTTTCATTCTGATACATCCTTGGACTAGTAGATATTGTTTCTTTCATGAGTCTGAAATGGTTGACTCTCGTAACTCCTTTAGCCCATTCATAATCTCGTTTCTAAAAATCTAGCCCTAAAAATTACCAATGTCCCATTAAATGAGGGAAACTATTTGCAATATTTTCAAGCCGTGCAAACGTTTCTTGGAGGCAACATGAAGTTTAAAAGTTTGAATACATTAATGGAACTGCTGTTGAACCTGACGTTAATGATCCCAAACACAGAGAACGGAAAGTGGATACTCTCTTATTTGAGTCTTGTCTGGTGAATTGCATGGAACCTCACATTAGGAAAGTTGTTTACCTCCTACCTACTACCAAGGCTTTTTTTTTTTAAACATTGACGACTTAATTCATTAAAAACGAAGAGTGAATACAGGAGATATATACCAGGTTCCAAGAAAGAGGAAAAGGATAGAAACAGGAAAAAAAAAAGGGCAAAAGAAAAGGATCAGATAACACTTATGAACGGAACGCCCCTCCCAACAAAAGATATAATAAAGAATCCCCTCCTCCTCAAGCTCCCAAAGATGGTATGATGAAAACAGTTCCATAGCCAGTCTTTGTTTGTGTACACCCACTTTCGCTAAGAAGTTCGTTACACTATTTGCTAATCGAAGTATTTGTATGAAAGTGATACCTCTCGTCCTGCACAGCCTCCTAATGTCCCTAGTAATACTTACCAACCTCCAAGGGGGGGGATTTCCTATTACTAGCCTAAGAGATGACATTAGTCGAGTCACATTCGATAATAAGGTTATCACCCCTAGTCCTAGAGCAAACCTAGAGCGCTCTCCTGATTGCTCTCAGTTCTGCCTCGTTTGACTCCATTATCCCTAATGGCTCGGAAAATGCTAATATCATCCTAACCCTATCATCATGCAACACCTCTCGTATTCCTGTTGGCCCAAGTTTACTCCTTGTTGCCCCATCCACATTGAAGTTACATGATTCTATGCGCCTCTTTCTCTGATGCTATAAATCCCCAATCCACCTTTTTCTCTGATATCTCTAGCCTCTTCCCATTTCACTGGGTGGGTTTTCCTAGATTTCCCCTTCCCCTACCAAGGCTATTTGAGACACTGTTAAAGAATTGTATTCTAGACAAGATAATCCTCCTGTGCAACCACGAGATAATAAATCTGTCATTCATTATTTTACCCAACTGCGGAGTTACTGGCAGGAATTATTACACACACACATACAAGAGAGAGCGAGAGAGAGAGAGAGAGAGAGAGAGAGAGAGAGAGAATTGTTACAGTTCATATGTAAGATAACAGTTTGTAACAAATATATAGATATTTAGTTAATATGTACAAATATATATGCTTCTGGATCCATTCATAAGAAATGTATTCAACTTCTCTCCAGCATTTCTTAAATAGTGACATTTCTATCTCCAGGAACCAGATTCAGTTTAGCTATAGATGGTAACATTGTCTAAGATGTTATATTCCACAATCAGAATTACACATAGAAAACAAAAAACAAATCATATTAAGCATTTAGCAGCACTTACATGTTTGCTGAACTTCTCGATTGTCGCCAAGGGGATAGTACCAAGTGCAATGATATTCATAGTTCCTTCACTCTGCAAAGAAAAGGAATGCAATTAAGGCATGTCTGTTACAAATCAATCACAAAATTATGTAGAAAACATCTTCTTGTCATCATCATTATAGCCACAATCCCATTTATCTGGGTAGAAAACATCCTGTTGTCCAAATCAGTCTATAAGTTAGTGAAAACTGTAGAAGATAAAAACTTTAAAGTCATATAACAGTTAGTGATATTAAAAAAATTAAGAGTTATTCGCCCATATCAAACAGGTCTCCATGGGCAAATTCTTCATGAATTCTTCTAGTATTATCTTAAGTCTTAACATTGTTTCAAGAATGACAAAACTAATCACACTTTTTCAATCAAACAATATAAAGAGTGTGTCATCATCATAGCCATTTATCCCATCTTATCGAATTTAAGCATATATTTCAAGCCAATGTCAGGTTAAGGCCAGGCTCCCCTAACCGTTGCCATCCCTACCCCTCATCTGGTCTCATCCTAATGAGCCCCTAGAGATAGACCCTATCACTTTGGACAAGCAAATCAAAATATATCATGAAATGTTCTTGTTTTGTAAAGATTCCTTAGTACAGGCTATGGTGGCCTCGACATCTGACCAATTGATGATGTTAATGTAGCACTTTCTTTCTGCTAACACTTATGGTGCCTAGAGAATGAGAAGGTCCATGAAAATCCTTAGTAATAGAGAGATCATATTGGAAATCAGGTATGTACAATCAACCCTAACCCACAAAAGCCTCCGGGAATATTGGAAGGGAATTTATACATGCATATGAAAACTTGCTCAAGGCATCAAATTCCAAGGTCATTCCAACAATTGAGTTGTATTCTGACTTGATACCTGATCTGACAAAAGCTTCTTAAAAAATTGGTTCCTCTTGGTTTTCAATGTTGTGATCAACCAAAAGTATTAGACAATGATGAGCTCCTCAGGTAACAAAACGTTAGAGCCCTTAATTCCAAACATGGATGATAGTAACATGAACGAATATTTAGCTTTGCTCCAACTTCAAATGGCTGACATTTCGCCTAATGAGGATGATAGTAGAATTTGTGGTCAGACCCCTTCACTTCCTTCTTGGTGAGTTGTTGTGACACTAATTTGGGAAAGTTGACCAGAATATATCGTTAATTGTAAATAGATTTGTGATTGATGTAATTGATTGTTCTTTTGATTCTTTCCATTTTAGACACCTTGAATGGCTCCTGGTAATCTATTTATACGGTGTGTATTCTCCTTCTAAGATAGAAAATACAATAGAGAGAATTAAACTCTCTCCACTTTCATCTCTTCTTCTTTTTCCTGTTTCTTTTTCTTCATCATTATTTTCTGCATGATATCAGTCAGAAATGATCTTTGCAATTTCTAAGGAGTGCTGTTCATTGTCCGTTTTACTATTCCTCTCGCCAGAGTTACCATTCATCATTGGAACCCGGCGGCATTTGCTCATCAGATTTGTGAGGTTTTCTGCAGCGGACATTTTCCTCCCTCTCCATCTAGTTGAGGTTGGGTTCTGGTCACCACTGCTGCCCTCTTTGTTGCTCTCAGATTCGTTTCCAGCAAGCGACACATCACCGAGTCTTCTTCAAAGTTTGGCTTTGATCCATGTCACTTGTTCTCAGATCGTGCTCCAACTTTGTTGCGGTATTTATCCCTGGCCCACCTACCTTCACCTAAGGTTGACTGAGGGTTTTGGTCCAAGGTGGGGGCCCCTTTTGTTGGTTTTCCAGCACTGTTGCAGAGACACCCAAAACCCCAGGTTTTGGGATTTTTCCTCGTATCTGCGTGGATACAGCCCTTTTGCACCCTAGTTCTACACCACCATAGTTGCCCCTGGCCCACCTAGTTCTCCATCAGGTTGCCCTACACTTTTGGTCAACTGTGGGCCCATTTTCTTCCTTCCCTTGATCGCCCCTGTCACGCCCAAAAACGGTGTTTTCCGATTTTCTTCCTTCCGATCTACAACAAGGGCTTGCAGTTCTCCTGGGTACATGCATTACCAGTGTCGCCTAGGGCCATCATATCTTTTCCCTTGGCTACTTCTTCTTCTCGTGACCTGTGGGCCCCACCATTGGCTCTAGTGTTGCTGGTCTCTGATTGTGGGGCCTCTTTTTTGCTTATGGACAGTTACTGTAGCAAAACCTTCACTTCTACAGTCGTTTCTTTTTGTTCTATCAATCCCACTGGCTTGAGCTTGTTTTCGGATTTCATGAGGCCCACTTATCTCTGTCTTTTGCAGTTGTTGTCCCAGGTTTTTTTTATTTCATATTTATTTACTGCAAAATGGCATCTTCCAATTCTTCTCCTCTCATGGATATGACCACTTCCGCTAAGGGCAATGACACGCTTCATATGTCCAAACAGGAGAATGCTTCCTTACAGCAACAGTTGCAACGTCTTCAATCCTCTGAGGTCTCTCCTATTGTCACGAAACAATCAGGTATTGTACCCCTAGCTCACCATGCTTCCACTCATTCTTGGATTACCGATTCTGGAACTACCGATCATATAGCTGGTACGTCTCATCTTTTCTCCACGCTTTCACCAAATTCTTTTGGTAAGGTCAAGTTAGCTAATGAGTTTTTTACTGATATTGTGGGTAAAGGGTCAATCCATGTATCCTCTTCTCTTGATTATCCTTTGTCTTACATGTCCCTCATGATGCAGAGCATACCTTCATCCTCTCTTGTTTCCGTGTGTTTTGTTTTTTAAGTACGTGTTTTAGTGTGTTTTTAGAACAGAGTAGTTTAGTAATTATTTTGTTGTTTATTTTTTTTAATAAGATGAAAGTTTATATAAAGCCTTGTAGCCTTTGAGGCATAATACGATGATATGAAATAAAATTTTGAGACTTTTCGCAAATCTTGTCTATTGATCTTTGGAGTAAATCCATTGGGCGAGAGGCCTTAGCGTGAGGCCATCTTCTTCTTTAGGTATAATACTCTCTCTTTTCTTCTTCCTCTCTCTTCTCTTTGTGTTTTTCTCCCCCACGACCTCCATCCCCTTTACCGCTGCCAAAGGAACCCCATCCCTGACCTTCCGCCCGTTCCTAACTACTTCCTCACCTTCGCCCATCCCTAAAACCTCTCCCATTAGTTTCACCCCTCTAAAATCCATCCTAAACCCCTCTCCCTCTAACCGAGACTTCCTAAGCCCCACCACTGTCGCCACAGCCCCTCTTTGGGCTTCTCCAATTTTCGTCACCATCTGCTACATCCCACGAAGCCATCGCCGTAGCCTTTACCCTTGCTGCCGCAACCCTTGTAGCCCTTCATATTCCATCGCCAGCCTCTGTTTTCCCTTTCCCATTGAACCGTGACCCATATGACGTGCCGCAAGCCTTTCTCCCTATCTTCCTTCTTTTCACTGGTATCCCTCTCAGTTATTATCGTGTTTACCCTCTCATCCATTAATCCTTCGTGATCCCTTTCTTGACTTACTCCATTCATCCTTCAAGTACCAGTTAAGTCGTGACCTTTTTGGTTTCCTTGTTCCATTTGCCCAATAAATATCCAAGTAACGAAATTAGTTTATTATTTAAACCCATTCTATTAATTAGCCTATTAGATTCCATGGATATTTGACATAATTATTTGTGATTAATTTATATTAATTAATTACAAGCATTAATTGGAATTTTATTTCAGCCCATTTAGATTTAGGATGCATTATTTTCTCCCCCTTTTAATTTTTTAGGGAACCAAACTCCTGTATCACCTCATCTCACGTAATATATTATCGGTTAGTGCCCTTACTAAATCTTTGAATTGTTTGGTAACTTTTTATCATTCTCATTGTGTCTTCCAGGATATAGCCATGAAGCAAACGATTGGCGGTGGTTGTGAAGTCAATGGCTTATACTTCTTTGATCCTCGAACCAACAATCAATCTGAAGCTTGTTCAACCTCCTCTTCTCAGGACGTGTAGCTTTGGCACTACTGTTTAGGGCAACCATCTAATACTGTTTTAAAGAACCTAGTTCTTTTTTTGTTTTTTAACAAGTCTTAAGTGTGAAAGTTGCCAATATGGCAAACATCATCAGACTTTTTAATAAGTTTTAATTAGTATTTCCACTTTTTGTTCTCTTATTCATTCTGATGTTTGGATCTCTCCTTGTGTTTCACGTATTGATTTTAGGCATTTTGTTACATTCATTGATAATTATTCTCATAGGACATGGGTTTACATGATGAAAGATAAATGTGATGTTTTTTTATCACTTCTGCACATTTTATCAATGGGTCAAAACCCAATCTGATTGTCGTATTCAAATTTTGCATAATGATAAACAAAATGATATGGTCAAAGGGAAAAACCACCATCTTCTTGAGGTAGCCCATTCACTTATATTTATCACCTGTTGATATTGTGACCATGCATAAACAGGTCCCCATCCTTCCATTGCATGTCTTTGGGTATGTTTGTCTTGTTCATTTGTTTTCTGGTGATGAACTCTCTCCCAGATCTGTGAAATCTTTATTTTTGGGATATTCCCCATTCCATAAAGGGTATAAGTGTCTTGATCTCATTACTAGTAAGACATATGTCTCCATGGACATCACCCTTTTTTTTAACGTGTTCCCTATTTTGGTCATCACACATTTTATTCTCCACCTTCATCCGTTCTTCCACTTCTCACAACAGATGTTGATATTTCTGTTAATTCCAAGAACATTATTGTGTATCAACGAAGGAACTAGATCCGTCTCCTACAAAACCTGAACCTCCCATTGCACTTCGCAAAGGTAAGCATGCATATACTGACCATCTCATTGATTGTTTTGTGTCATATCACTCTGTTTCTTCCATCTTACCACAATTTCTTTATTGCTCTTGACAACACTACGATTCCAAAGAGGATTGATACAGATGTTAGCAATCCCTCCTGGAAAGCAGCAATGGAAGAAGAATTGGCAACACTTGGAGAAAAACCATACATGGGAGATGGTTTCAGTTGGTTGCAAATGAGTCCTTACTCTCAAGCACAATCTCGATGGCTCAATTGAGCGATATAAAGCCCGATTAGTTGTCAAAGGCTTCACACAGACATATGGGATTGATTATCAGAAAACCTTCTCTCTTGTGGCCAAAATTACATATGTTCGAGTCTTGATCTCCATTGCTACCACTCGTCAATGGCCTCTTCATTAGTTGGAGTGAAAAAATCCTTTCTTCATGGTGATTTATAGGAATGGGTTTACATGCTTCCACCTCCCAAATTTGGGAAACAGAGGAGCAACAATCTGTCTACAAACTCAAGAAGGTTATAGATGGCCTGAAACAATCTCCACAGGCATGGTTTGACAATTTCAATAATGCTTTATTTCAGTACGGTTTTCTCGGTGTCAGGCAGATAATTCCATATTTATCTATCGTATCAACTTCATTGTGATGATTCTTGTTGTTTATGTTGATGATATTTTTCTTACTGGCAATGATGATATAGCTTTTTCTGAATCCAAAGTTTATTTACAGTGCTCCTTTGATATTAAAGATTTGGAGCCACTCCGATACTTTCTAAGGAATGAAGTTACTTGTTCCTCTAAAGGGCTCTCTTTCTCAAAGAAAATATGCTTTAGATCTCTTACAAAATGCAGGATATTATGGATGCAAGCCCGCATAAACTCCTTTAGATGTTAACACTAAGTTGTCAACTTCAAATGGGATTCTCCTAGATGATCCTACATTTTATTAGAGATTAGTTGGGAAACTTAGTTATCTCACTATCACTTTAGTAGATTTATCATATGTTGTTGGCGTTGTTAGTCAATTTATGCATGCCCCGCGTGATGCCCATCTTCACGCTAACTTTCGGATCCTTCGTTATCTTAAGGCTCATCCTAGACGAGGATTATTATATCCATAGCAGTCTCAATTGACTGTTCATGGTTACTCAGATGTTGATTGGGTTGGGTCTCCTGACAACCGACGCTCTACCACAGGATACTGTGTTTTCTTGGGATCCCATCTGGTCTCTTGGCGGAGCAAGAAACAAAATGTTATAACTGGGTCTAGTGTTGAGGCAGAATAGCGTGTCATGGCCAATATGCCTCTGAGTTACTTTGGTTTCGGCAACTTCTCAACGAGTTAGGATTTGCCTCCTTTGAACCGCTATTGATGTTCTGCGATAGTCAAGCAGCCATCAATATTGTTTCCAATCCTATGTTTCATGAAAAGACAAAGCATATTGTGGTTGACTGTCGCTTTCTTTATCATCATATTTCCGCAGGCTAGCTCTTTACCCCTTATCTACAATCCAAGGATCAACTTGCTGACATACTTACCAAAGCAATTTCTCGATCACAGCGCGATCATGTTTTAGGCAAGCTGGATTTAATCGATATCTTCGCACCAGCTTAAGGCAGTGTTGTGACACTAATTCGGGAAAGTTGACCAGAATATATCGTTAATTGAAAATAGATTTGTGATTGATGTATTGATTATTCTTTTGATTCCTTCCATTTTAGCCACCTTGAATGGCTCCCTATAATCTATTTATAGTGGTGCATATTCTCCTTCTAAGATATAGAAAATACAATAGAGAGAATTAAACTCTCTCCACTTGCATCTCTTCTTCATTTTCTTGTTTCTGTTTCTTCATCATTATTTTCTACATGAGTCCCATCTTCATATCTCTACTACTATAAAAGTGGAAAGCAAGTTTTTTTGTCCTTGCATAAACTAAAGAATTGGTGCACGCACTTACATATAGAGATAAATGATTAGGTCACACCTAGTCCATTTCCCTTCATTTTGATTTACATAGAGTTTGGATTTTGAAAGAGAAATGCTAATAAGTGGTGGTGCAAAAAGGAGATACAAAATGCGGATAATGACTGTATATAACAACTTTCCACCAAGGCCAGTTCTCATGAGCCATTCATGTAACTTTGCGTGACCCATAATGGACACAATGTATGCTTGCAAAAGGTACTCATGCCTTTTTTTCCATCGGATAGTGTAGAGCGGCACTGTGGACATGCTCGATCGGTTCAAATTTGTTTGCTCCACCATTTGGAATCAAAAAAATTATGTGGGCTATACTAGCAAAGAACATGCATTATACTAGTGAATAAAACATGTCAATCAATTGTATGTCCCAATGTTTAGAACATCAAAGCCCCTTAAATGATTTTGCCCATTATGGACTACAAGCATAAATGGCATCCTCATTTATGACAATCTTCCACGTCATCACTGAATCTTTGCAAGTAACTCCCCTTTGTCTTCAAGTAGCTAAATGTGTGGATTACCTCCTCCATTGTAACCTCTCATTCTGGGTTTGGGGAACCTTCCCATCCCTCTTTAATGCAGAGTGGATTACATTGGCTTTAGTATCCAAGTTAATTTTTTTTGGCATTCTTTCGAGGGACATCCAGGTTCTGAATGCACCTCATGTACATCATTTGTAGCATTTGAAAAGGAGTTCAAGATCTCCATCCATGGCAGACTCCTCATAAGGCTAAATGCATTTCTTGGGCAGATCTCTCTGTCCATGGAAGCACTCCTCACAAAAGGCTAAATGCATTTCTTGAACAGTCATCCTAAAAGAACTCAGTGACATCTCCAAAATTTGGACCTTTGTTGGACTGTTTTGACATTGTTTGATAAGCATTAACTTGGCCAGGTAAATGTTCTGTTCATCCCACGTTTACAATGCTTTTTGGCCCTCTGGTACTTACCTCTCTTTGTTCTTAGCAGTCCCTGTGTTTTTTCCACTTTCAAAAATGTTCAATTACAGTTACCCGCCCTTACCCCCCACCCCACCCCCACCAAAAGAAAAAGAAATAAAAAAATAAAAAAAACTTTAGTTGTAAGTGGCAATGAAGAGTTATAGTAGGCAACACAAGAAGATAGGAAAAATAATTTTTTTTTCTTCACAATTGTGTTGAACCTAGCTCGACTACAAAACCACAAGATTTTAGACCTCAAAAGAAAACTAAACTGCCATTCAACCAGGAGAAGATCAGGACCTGTAACACCCCAATTTCTCAATGAAATGGAAAATTACCAAAATGCCCCTGAGTTGTTAAATTAATTATTTTGTGATGTGAAGAAAGGAAATAGTGGGGCCCATTGCTCAAATTAAAATCATATGAGCATATTATGAATGTTAAGTTTGACTGGTTGGGTAATTTTCATCATTTGGGTTAAAAATGGCTAAATGGGTCAAAGGGCCTAAATGGGACCCACCGGGTCAAAATGGATGATTTGACCGTTTTGTGAATTTATATTAAATGGGGTTAAGCTTATTTGATTGGAAATCAAGTAGAGAAGAAATGGGAGAAGAAATGGGTAGGCCTGACCCATATGCAAAAACCAATTACAAATGACCAAAATACCCATAATTGGGTCATGGAGTCAAAAACGGGTCAAAGAGCCAAAAGTGGACCCAACGGGTCGGGTTGACTAGTTTGACCACGGATGACCGTGTGGGCCCTCAATGGAACTCAAGTGTGGGATAATTCAGCTTGAGTTGGACTGATTTGGAGTGAGTCTAAATTAAGAAAAGAGTTGACTCAAAGATGGAGCATTAAATGTGATGAGTTGGGTTGGAATAAAAATATCTTGAGTTGGGTGAGTCAAAATGGAAATCCAAGGGACTGTAAATCAGTGAGTTTAATGGGAATTTGAAGAGGTTGGCTGGTCTCAAACCAACCAAAACAAGTCCCACACGTTGGGGACTTGTTTTGGTGAGTTCCATGGTGAATGGTTAATGAAATGCATGGGTTTGAGGTGAGTTGCTTGGGAAATTGAATGGCTGCATGGGTAGCTGCCAAGGGGTGCCTTGGAGGGCACCCAATGCCCATCGTTTTGTGCATGAGTTGATGAGGAAGTGGAGGGGTGTTGATGGCTAAAATACAAAACCAATGAACACCATCACTTGGCCAATTTATCATTGCAAAGCCTAAGATTTTCCTCATCTCTCTCTCCCTCTCTCCTCTCTCCAATTCGTTGTTCTTCTTGGCTGGAACAGCAGAGGTTTTGGCATCAAATATTCAAGCACAAAACAGCAAAAGAAAAGAAGAAATAAAAGGGAGAAAACAAGGATCAAAGACAAGGAGGAAGTTTGGAAATTTTGGTAAGTATCTTTATGATTTTTTGGTTTAAAAACATAAAACAAGTAGGGGATGTATTGGGCCATGGTCATGGCCGAATACACCAATATTTAACCTTGATTATGGAGGATTTAAAATGGTGAAAATAACCATTGGGTTCGGCCACCATGGAGGGCCGAACCCCATGTAAAAGATTGCATGGTTTTCATGTTTTGGAAACATGAAAACCATGGGTTTTATGGACTGATTTTTGGGGTCATTTTATGGCCGAATTTGACAAGGGTCTAAACCATGGAAGAAGGTGTCAAAAAGAAATGAAATGAACCATTGGGTTTAGCCACTTTGGGTGGCCGAACCCCATGAAAAGAGTTGGTTAATGGTTATGGTTTTTGAAATATAAAACCATCCATTTGGGGACTGTTTTTACATATTTTATTAAGATTTAAAATACATGCTTAAAGAGGGTTAAAACATGGGTTTGGATATCAGAAAAGGCTGAAGATATGTGGTCTAATCAGTGGAGTAAAATTGGAAAAGATGTACCATGGGGATCGGCCATCTTGGATGGCCGAATCCCATGATATGGTGTTGGTTTTTGGATGATTTCTTTGAGAGTTAAAACCTGATATTAATATACTGTTTATACATGTTTATATGAGGTTTAAAAACAGTAAACATAGCCATTGGGTTCGGCTACCATGGAGGGCCGAACCCCATGTAAAAGAATGCTGGTTTCATGTTGGAAAAACATGTAAACCATAGACTTTTTATGGACTGTTTTGGATGATTTCTTTGAGAGTTAAAACCTGATATTAATATACTGTTTATACATGTTTATATGAGGTTTAAAAACAGTAAACATAGCCATTGGGTTCGGCCACCATGGAGGGCCGAACCCCATGTAAAAGAATGTTGGTTTCATGTTGGAAAAACATGTAAACCATAGACTTTTTATGGACTGTTTTGGATGATTTCTTTGAGAGTTAAAACCTGATATTAATATACTGTTTATACATGTTTATATGAGGTTTAAAAACAGTAAACATAGCCATTGGGTTCGGCCAACACAGAGGGCCGAACCCCATGTAAAAGAGGGTTGGTTTTCATGTTGGAAAACATGGAAACCATAGACCTTTGTGGACTGTTTTTGGGAGGTTTTTATGTAATAAGGTTACTGATTTTGGGTTGGCCATGGGTTGGCTAAACAATGGGCTTAACATGGCTAAGGGGGTAGAGTCAATTAGTATTTAAATAAAGGAAACTATTGAGCAAAGAACCCCATGGACTGTTTTCATGGGCCATATTATGGATGTGGGTGTGATTAAAAACGGAATTATGTTTGCTGATTTGGTCATCCAAAACATGACTGAACCATGTCAAGGTTACGGTTAAGGTTGTAGAATTTAATCAAGGTATTGATGGCAATGGAAAATCTGTGAATACAAGCCAAATGAAGAGATTGATCAAAAGGACTTATAAGATGTTTTAGGTCTCATATGTGAATGGACATGTAAATAAGATTATGATTTACTTATTGTTGCATAATAAGGTACTGAAAGTTGAACGACGAACGAGTCGTAACCGGTTAAAGCCTAAGAAAGAACGGACGCTAAAGTGATTCTTCAGTAGGTTTCCTACCTTTATTGTAACCACTATTCCATATGCTGTTTTACGTTGATTTCGATAACTTATATGTTTGTAAAGTTATGTTTCTAAATGACATGTTTGCATAGACATCTCATGCATGGCATGGGATGATGGTGTTGTAACCGGAGGCCACACTCCGTCGGGGCGTCCGAAAGACCACTGTGGGGTACCTTGATGATGAGAATCCCATCAGGAGGAATCCGGAGGCCACACTCCGTCGGGGCGTCCGAAAGACCACTGTGGGTTACCTTGACGATGAGAATCCCGTCAAGTGATGGCTATGTTGAATGGTGATGGGTGGGACTCATTACATGTTCATTTCATACATAGCATGTTTTTATGGAATTTTGTCTCACATGTATTATTATTATATTATTTGCATGCTTTTCACTAACCATGTGGTAGCCCTATTCGGAAACACTACTGGGTGCGTTGATCTAACGCCCTATCTATATCCTTAGTGGATGATGCAGGGAAAGGAAAGAACGTGGTTGGAGAAGAGGACCAAGCACGGAAACTTGGGCGGTTTGAATGATTTTGAATGGACTATTCATGGATGTGTTATTTGAATTATTTGGACAATGTAATTTGGTAACTAGATTTGTTGGCATGTAATAAGTAGATAAGTAGATGCTGTGGATTGGTTTATTTTGGATGGTTGGATTGAATGGTAGATTAATATTAGTTAGTAATTTTGGAGAATAAGATTATGTACTTTGCTATCTAATATTGGAAAAATTGGAATAGTCATAGGTTCTATTACAACCTCAGTTAGAATAAGAGTAAGTTAATTCCGCAAGTTATATATATACCATGTGCGGATCAGTTTTATGGACTTAGTTCATACGCACATGGGCTTGGCCAGTTAAGGGTCGGATTTAGAGATTCGAACTTAACTCGCGTCGTGACACTCCGCCCCGATCACATGATTATTAAAAAAAAAACTCTGAAAATTAGAGTGAAAAGGGCGGGGTGTTACAGGACCTCATGGAAAACATGTTTGTTTGCTTACCAATTCAATTAACAGCCATCAACCAATTAAAAGATTTCGAAGAAGCTTAATATATGGACATCTATGGTGGCTGGTGGCTGGTGGCTGGTGGCTGGTGAGAGGCTTCAGGCAAAAGCATGCCAGGAGCATTCTCTACTTGGACCTTCCATTAGTGAGGGTCATGAAGTTTAATTGTTATGGCTTTTCATATGGTCATCCAAGACCAATCCGAGGAAGTGTTGTTAGGCACATTGAAGGCTGAATTCTGATTTCTCTAGAAAGAACTTATTATAGTTCAGAAACTCCATAGTCCATACATTAAGGTCATTGCTAAGAGCATTCCAAGAATACCGAGAAATAGACCAGAAATAAAAATCTCTGATATTTTGGAAATGGTTGCTGCAATTTCATCAAAAAGGATGAGAAATACATAGAAAACTTTGCTCGTTGTTATTAACCCCAAAGGTTTATCAAATAAGGGATATTCTCACAACATCCACCATTTTACCCTTAAATATTTTCCTCTTTTAAGCAACAAGGCAGCTGATACACTTGCAAGACAAGGGGTGAGTCAAAAATTACTTGTAGCTGGTGACCACTGGGAACATGTAAGGAATATTCTCAAAACATCTAATATTCTTCCCCTTAATATTTTCCTTTTTTAAGAAGTGAGGCAGATGACACAATTAGAAGACAAGGAGCAAGTCAAAAATTGCTTGCCATCAGTGAAAAAAAATTATTGCATAAGAACATTTTATCACAACTTCTTTTGAAGAAAGAGAGAAAAAAAACAAAAAACACACTAACCACTTAAGACAACATTCCAATTAAAACATGCTACGCAACAATTTGATTAAGTGCTCAAAGAATTTCATGAAGATGTGGATGATTTACAATCTCAAAAGCACAGAACTGAGATGTACTGGTTGGCAAGCTTGCAACTCCATACAGTACAATAACTGCCATTACAATATAAATATCTACCGCTTACCACAAAAAGAATGCGGAAATTAGTAACCAACAAGGTACCCGCTTCATCTGTGTTAACAAGCACAACACCATGACCCTGAAAACGAATGTCATAGAGCAAAATTAGGTTCAAAAGTTAAAATATCAAAAGAGGTTTCTCAGAATAGAAATGTGGTTTTCACCCTAAAGAGAAATTCAGTTCCCAAAGGCAAAGCTTGATTTCATATTGTTTATAACTTCAGAAAAGAACCAATTTTTCTGTGGGAAGAAAGATGTGAAATTAACATCAAACACATTTTGTAATAAATTTAGATACTTAGGTGCAACTTTTGAACCAAATGGAGGAATAGATTTGGATATAGTGAATAGAATGTGAGAGGGGTGGGATTAAGTATAGGTAAGCTCTTAGAGACCATTATGAAAAAGAGTGCCAAGCAAATTAAAGGGAAGATTCTACAAAACAACCATACGGGAGCAACGCTTTACAGAGCTAAGAGTGGACAACTAAAACAAGTAGACAAGGATGATTTTGCAAATGATATAGCATTATGGACAACTTAGCATCAAGAATTCAAGATGAAGTGCCGTGGTGTATACCGTTTTTAGATGATATGGTATTAATTAGTGAAACGAAAAAACACTCTACACAAGGTTAGAATCATGGAGGAGAAAGTTGGAATCAAATAGTTTAAAAATCAGTGGAACTAAAATTGAATACACAAAATGTAACTTTAGTAGGTGAGAAAATAGTGAGAGCAATCCGAGAAAAATTGGAAATGGCTTAGTTGCACATTGTGAAAAGTTTAGATATAACTAATAAAAAAATGTAAACAAGCTAGTGGATTTTTGTGTGACAAAAGAGTCCCTGGCGATTTTATAAGACAGTTATTAGATCTGCATTGTTCCAAGGAACTAAGTATTGGGCAATGAAGAAAAGTCAGAGACAAAGTAGAACTATAGAGATGCATATACTACATTGGATGAGTAGATCAATCCTAAAAGATGAGAGTTAAAAATTAATGCACTAGGACTAGTTTATAAAATAGCTCTCATAGATGACAAATTGAAAGAAAACTAGTTTGAAGTGGTTTGATCATGTTAGTAAAAGACTAGACTCACCCGCAATAAATAGAGTTGAGAGGCTATAGATTGTAAACACTAGGAAGAAAGCTCACCATTGAAAATATGGATGGAGAGGATGAAGAATAACAAGTTAGATTGTACAGAGACTGATGGTTTAGATATGGTCAATTGGAGAAGAACACGTAAAGTCGACCCCAAATAGATGGGATTCTAATTTATGATGATTATGATGAAGGTGACAAGGCAATACTAACAAAAGTACGGAATTTAATATGGATGAGTAAAGCAACAATAAAATATATTATTAAGAATGAACGTATTAGAGAAACATTTGTAATAACCCTAACATATGAGAAAATGAGGGAAAACCGCTTATGGTGGTTTAAGCACATGGTAGGAGACCAAAAAACAACCCCTATACAAAAAAAATAGGAACACCTTTAAACGACATTGATGAAGTAAATAAGGATATGATGGATTGCAAGGTAATGGAGAAAATTGTTTTTAAAGCATAGAATGGAAAAAGGAACTCAAAAAACCGCTTCCAGATAGAGGGATTAGTGGCTTCTATGATGATGCTAATGATAAAATGAGCCACATAAGTATCTTATTACAGTTACTATTTCTCAAAAAAAAAAAACACCCATACGTTATATTCCTCTGATAGTGCTCTTCAAAGCGAAGTTATTTAAACCCAAGTTACATGGTAACTCAATTTACATAAAAGTTCAAACCTAGACTGCATATGAACTTGAGATACGCACATTCAAACACAATTGCCAATGTTGTAGATGGAAAGGTGTACATGAAATAGTCTAATCGTGAGGACTATTGCATTCCCCAGATATGACCCTTCTCTTTCGATGTATACCATTGTCTATATAATCCTGGTTCTGTAACCTATTGATGTGTGAATGAGAAATTTCTTCCACAAAATATAATTCTCTCATCTTCAACCTTTTTTTTTCTTTCTCCCTTTATTTTCTCCATTTTCAAAACAACATGGTATCAACCGGGAATCATAGTTTTTGAATTTTTGTTGCAACGTCAATCTTTGGAGATTGTGCACGGGGATTTATCACTAATCTTTTGTTATTCTTTCCTTTTTTTCTTTAGCGTTAACAAAGAAATTGTATTCTTTCCTCAAAGAAAGGTTAAGCTTCAATTTACTGTTTTCTATCCTTAGATCTAGTGAGTTCTTGCAAATATGGAACTACAACCCCTCTAACCTACTACCATTTTGACCCTAGAATCCACCCGAATGATGTGATTTAGGGTTCCATGGTTTGTGGGGACCATCTGGCCTGGTTTTGAGTTTTGTCACTATGGCGGTAAAATAACCTATTTTAGCACAAGTTTTGCTAGATTTGTGATTTTAGCCATCATATATCTTTTAAGATCTTGGCCACTTAGTCGCCACTAACCCTAGAGTTTTTTTTTTCATATTGTTGACCTAAAGGTTTGGTCAAAGGCAGGGCCTATTTTGTCCCTTTTTTATACATGTAATAGGGACACCCTATGAAGCACAGATACTTCGAAACCCTTCGAGTATCCGTGCCGGGTGTGTATTCGACACGGATAAGGCTTAGATATGTGTCAGATACGCACCCAATTAATTAAAATATTTTTTAAATGCAGATACGCCCAGGACACGGTACCGACAAGCCCCCGATACGCCCGGACACGCGACATGCGTAGGTGTTTTATTTTAGTCACTTAGTTTTTTCTGAGTGACTTTTATTTGTTTAAAGTGGTATTTTCTTATCATGTACTTAGTATTTGTTGACTCTTTTTATCTCATAGTAGAATTTATGACCTTTTTGTAAATGTCTGAATTTATTTGTTGATATATATAAGTTTTTTAATTTGGCGTATCCCGCCGCACCCGTATCTTAGTTTTTCAGAATTTACCGTATCCCCGTATCGGATACGTGTCATATCCGATATGCGCACCCGTATCGGTGCTTCTTAGGGGACACCCAAACCCCATTTTTTTCCTTTAGTGCTTTAAATCTACACTTCCAACAACATGCTAGACTTGGGACTTCTACATATTGTTTGCCCCTTACCCTAGAATCTATCCACAAGGTAGATCCCAGTTTTGGTTGATTGGTAGGGCCATTTTAGGCAATTTTTCATATCTGGCATGGGACGTCAAACCCTATACTATTTTGGGTCTTTCTTCTCATTTTGGGGACTTTGTTTGTGACTGCACTCATCTTTCTTGCTGTCACCCCTTGCCTTAGACTCCATTTATTCAAGTGGATTTGTTGTTTACATCTTGTGAGACCCACATTTACATCATTTTGTGAATTATTGTATGCAACAATGACAGAATGTTTTTACATTGTTTGTGGATTAACCACATGGCTTCTTCTATGCTTTTTGGACACAATGTTGGTTTTATGCTTGATTCTATCCATCTGGGAGAAACCATTCCTTCTATTGATCCTTCTACTTCTTTATCGGATTACATTATTCAAAATATTTTGACAAGAATTGGATCCCTTGCAGCAAGATAGGATTCAACTTAAATGCCTCCAATCCTCCAGCCATCCTCAAGCTTCTATTGCTCAATCAGGTAATATCTTGTTTGCTTTCCAGGCCGGACAGTTCCTAGATTATTGATTCTAGGCCTACAAATCACATGTCAGTTATATCTCATTTTTTTCTTAATCCTCTCTATTAATCTATCTTCAATTTTATATGTTTTAACAATCTCTTATTTGTTGCTTGCTTTCTAAGGCCTTAAATTGTTTTGACTTTCTTCCTATCTCATCATGTTCTTCAGGATTTGGTCAGGAAAAAGACGATTGACGGTAGTTATGAAGATAAAGGTTTGTACTTCTTTAATCCACAAATTGGCTCCAAACATATTGCTTGTTCCACTAGTCAACAGAACTCTTGACTTTCATGGAAGGCTCTTCCCAGTAGCACTATTCATGTGTTAGATTGGTCCGATGCACTCCTTTAGTTGGGAGTGCCTTGGAGTCGGCTATACAAAACTGGCATTCTGTTGTCTTCCTTTTTTTCTCTAAAATGTGAGCTAGCAGCTTATGGTACACTTCAACAATGGGAACATGCCTGAGGGGTTGTCTTTTCGATAGGTGGTATTGCAGGTTTCGTCATCCTTCAAATACAGTGTTGAAGCATTGGAATCCTTTTCTAAAAGTTGATAATTTTGTTTGAAAGTTGCCAATATAGCAAAAAGCAACGACCCATTTTTTCTTCTTCTTCCTCTTCTGCTCATACTTCTTCCACCTTTCTTTCTTAACACATTCTAATGTTTGGATGTCACAAATTGTTTCTTCAACAGGATTCCATAATTTTTTTTTTTTTGGATTTACGTGTAGAAAACTCAGAACAATCCTACTAAAACCCCCACGGGTGAGCCCACTACCCCTAGAGCACACCAAAGTTAGGCCATTGGGGCTCGGACCCACAAACTCCCTCTTCCTGAGGCAGGAGGCAACCAGTTGAGCTACACCCATGTGGGTAGGATTCCATATTTTGTTACATTTATAGGTGATTAATCTCAAATGACTTGGATTTATTTGATGAAACATAAATCTGAGATCTTTGATCATTTTTGCACTTTTCATAAATGGATTACTACTCAGGTTGATTGACTTCTTAGAATCTAGCATTGTTATAACAGGGATAATACTTGTCTCACTGTTTCTGACATTATCTTCAAGAACATGGGATTCAATCTTAAACAACTTGCCCCCATACACCTTAGCAGAATAGAGTTGCCAAAAGGAAAAAATCATCATCTTCTTAAAGTATCTCGATCTTTATTATTTCCAATGAATGTTCCCAAGTCATAGTGGCCCAATCATGTTCCTATTGCTTGTTATTTAATCAATCGCACGTCCACATGAGTTTTAAATAAGAAAACACCTTTAGGTTCCTCATCATCTAGCATTTTTTAGTCAAATCCCTCTTTGAATGGATTTCCCATAATCCCATGAATCTCACAGTGAATCCAACCATTTGTGACTCCAAAGTCTACCTACTTTGCTTGCTTTCACTTGTGATGTTGGTCTAAGTAAGATTCTTACATGTGACAACCTTAGAAAAAGGTGTTGCATCATGATCCTTACCCCCTGTCTTTGTATTGTTGAGGACATTAACCACTTACTCCTTCATTGCCTTTTTCTCATATGAGATTTGGAACCTCATCCTCCAACTTTTTAATTGAAAGTGGATGCCTGGGTCTATTCCAAGCTTATCCCACTCATGGATGTTCTTCCATAGCAACTCCAATTTTGATATCCTCTAGAGCTTGCCTTCTCGCAAAAATTTGGACTCTTTTATGTGAAAGTAACAATCATATATTTAGGGACACGTCTGAAGGTTCCATCTACATAGCTCACCTTGTGCAAGCCAAGTGCATCTTCTGAACTTCCCAATTTAAAGAGTTTCTTGGTGTCTGTAAACCGCATATGTTCTGAGTTTGGAAACAAGGAATTGGCATTCGTTGATATGGGTTTGGTTGTTTCTTTCCTATTTCTTGCACTTAGGTCCCTTGTTTCTTGTTGTGCAGTTTCCCTTGGAGCCTTTTTATTCTGTCCCCCAACAGGAGGAATTTTTTAGCTCCTTCCTACTCCAGTTGCTTGTTTGAGAAGTCTTAATGAACATCTCTCTATTCCTTGGCAATATTTTAAAAAAAAAAATGCATCTAAGACATTCCATTCATCTGCAACTCATTGGACCAATATATATACATATTACACTGACTCTTTAATTTTCATCGGGAGAAGTAACTAATCCCACAGAAAATAAAATAAATTAAATTTTGACGAGAACTTAAACCCAGAAGATTGTACTTCAAAAATTAGGGCAAAACGGGGTCAAATTCCAAGAAAAGAAAAAATCCATGAAAATTCCTCAAAAAAAAAAAGTAAAACGTACCTTGACGATAACTTCTTCTGCTTCTAACAGAAGCTCGGACATGCCGTGAGAGACGGTTCTTCGAATGGGCTACCAATTGCAAGAAAACGAGCAAACGTGAAAAAGACGAAAACAGATCAAAGACAATAGCAGAAAGAAAGGGAAGAAGAAGGCGATAAAAAAATGGGGGGGGGGGGGGGGCCAAGAAACGACCCTGGATAACAGAAATTATGGGATGATACCTCGATCTTAGTCCATTCGATGGCGTCCCAGCTGCCAGCGCCCTCCATCTGTTTGAGGGTTTGCGTCTGAGAAATCCGATTTTGCAAGAAGAGAAGGTTAGTTTGTTAGGTACGGGCGCTTTTCGCCTGTGTTGAACGGTTGGGTGTGGAATTGAATATTATATTCTTTTGTTATGTGACCACTATCCTATATTATAAGAGAGGAAAGCAACGAGAGCAATTGTGGATCGCGCACCGCCCAGTTCCCTTGAGCGTCTAAATATGGGAAAGTCTAACTCAAAACTTGTTATTCGAACCGAACTTAGAACTGGTTTAGGTGATATTAGTCTACATCAGAACTATCCAAATGACGAGGCCACCCATGAGCATGAGGGTGATGAAATTCTAGCTATTGTCTTGGATTTTATGATGCCAATGATGGATCAAAGCGGGCCAATGAGAACTACTCAGACAGCAGGTTTGATGCTTATGGACCCTACCCTTGATGTTGGGATCCAAATGGACCCACCATTCGGCCAACTCATCTCTCCAATGTGGCCAAAGGAAGTCGCACTAAGCGTCCAACTCGACAATTCAACTTGGCAGCCAACTCCAAGTGCAATGTGTGTTCAAGGCGTGCCTAAACCGAGTGGACTCACCAATTCCACTCAAATTTAGACTCACTCTCCTTGTTGGACTCGTGTGGCCAACTCATCCACTTCTCGGAAAAATGGACTCATCAAGTCCCACAAGGACTTGGCTAATGCAGGCGTGTCTGACTCAAGGGACAGCCAACTCACCACCTATTTTTTATTGGTTGTTGTTTTTGTTGCTTCTTTTTTCATTAATTAATTAGGTAATAATTAGGGTTAGTCTTTGAGCAAGGTGCGTGGTACTCGAGTTTTGCCTTGCTCAGGCCATTTGCTGCCCCTTATTGCCCTCCATATTAATAAGACAATAACTATTGCCCCTTCATTTCCTATTCAATGCCTTTCTCTCTCGCTGAAGCAATAGTCAACCCTAGTCCCAATGGGATCCATAATGTAGATCCCAATGTATAAAATGGCTAGGTTTAGAAATTATTTTTAGAATAATATTTTTTATAAAAATTAAATCCATTAAATTTAAAAAGTATGATTTATAAATATTCAAAATTCAACAGCGAAAATAAAGTTATTTTTGGTGAATTTTAATCCAATACTGAGATTAACTCAACATAAATATGAATATGTATCTAATTCATAGGAGTAAGTTTGTGTGAAAAAAGAAAGATGTCAATTTGAACCCTAACGACCCTCTAGGTTGATTGTTGCTTAAATGATTTTTCTTTTTCTTTTTTTGTTATAGAGCCTTTGGCTGAATAAATAAATAAATATATACTTTAATTATATTATTAATTGAACGCACATTTAATATATTTATGTTATATAAATTATAATTATTTTAAAATTTAATATATATATATATATATATATATATATATAAATTTAACTAATCATATAAAAGTTATCAAAAAATAAAAATTAGATAAAATGAATGATAAATATTATGGTCGAATTGTATAGAAGTTGTTGTTCAAATAATTACCCAAGAGGGGGGTGAATTGGATATTTCGACAATTTTTTCCTCTTGTGTATGATTAACACAAATTTAAAGCAAGAACGAAATCAATGATAAATAAATCAATAAATGCAAATAAATAAAGAGAAATAAATGAGAAAAGATGGAGAATTGAACCTGTCGATTTAGTGAGATTCGGAAAACGACCTACGTTCTCGACTCAAGAAAGCCCTTTATGATTTTCAACACATACTATCTGTCCTTCTTAACGGTGAAGCAGGAACCGATACAAAAGCTCTTTACGGGTAGAGAGAGACACACGTTAATGATCTAAAGTTGAATGTATTTTTCTTCTTCAAGATTGAACTAACCCTTCACAAATTGATGGCAAGTGCAATGATGATTCTTCAATGACTCTTAAGGATATGAATGTGATAAAGCCTAAGAGTTAATCAAATAAAATAATCACAATAGTTCGAGTAGAGATATGAAAGTGATTTGGGACTTGTGAACAATGTGAGTAGGAGGACACTAAGTTTCACGGTTGGAAGTAGTTGGAGTGTGATAAAAGTTGTTCTCTTCATCATAATGGTCATAAATATAAGATTTTTCAAATTCATGACCGTTGGAACCTCATTAAATGCAAATATGACTGTTGGAGGCTTATTTTAATGCTCCATAATCTGACCTTTTTCTACAGATTCAATCGACCGGTTTATCATTCGGTCGTCCAAGTTTCCAAAGATAAGTAAAACATTTCTATGCATTCGGTTCGGCGTAAGGATAAAAACTGTGGTCACTTGGATTTATCAAAGAGCACATCTCTGTTTCGATCGAGCACTTCGGTCGGCCTGATAAATATTTTCGGGCGTCTGGATTTATTAGAGAAGACTTGATCATTTTGGCACTTAACTTAGCTCGACCAAACTATATGCGGTCGTCTGGATTTTTCTGAGACAAAGGTATAACATTTTAGCACACTCGGTTGACCGGAAAATTTTGGTTTGTCTGAGTTTTAGCAAATTTGATATGTCTCAGTGAAATCCAGTTTTCCAAGTCCATAATGATTTTAAATGGGTATGGGACTTGGGTAATGTCCAATAAACTATCAAGGAATGATTTATTGGTTTCTTAAGCTCTTAGAGGTATCACTTGAGTCATGGCCACTGAATAACTTTAATTAAATCTAGAACACACACGCCCTAAGGATAAAGACATAGACTTATGATCTTCAATGCTTCAGTCTTCATGTCTTTAGCCATGTAATCTTTAATATCATTATTTGTCATAAATAGCTTGTGTATGACTTGTTTGATATCTAATACATGTTTTTTTCACAGCTAATCATGTTTTTATTTTTATTTTTATTTTTGAGCTACAACTTATACACATAATGCTTAAATATAGTGAAAGTTCACTTGTGCTAGATCCTGATTTTCCCTAGAGGGGAGTGAATAGGATAATCTCTCAATTTGTCACGCCCCGACCCAACGGGCACAACTCATAGTCCAAAAACGTGACACCCACATATGTAACGAGATTCCTATGGATCCTAGGACTTATTCAACCATTGGTTTGACCGAACTGAATTATCAGCTGCCTACGTACTCCAATGGATATCAGATTTGCGTAGTTCTCAATTCATTTATTTCATGGCACTAACCCCGTGCTATTCATGATGCCATACCAGGACATTCTAATGCCCAACTGAAGACCTTATCAATAGAGTAGGTCTCATCCATCACGGGTCTAGCCAATCCCGGATCTATACCAATCATGTGAACAATGTCAACCATGGGATCATTGTCACTCATGGGATAAACATCAACCTGGGACCTATACCCGAACATAAGTACTATATCCCTCTTCGGGGACAATTCTTTAAATATGGGTCCAATTATCTACGAAAACTACGCCCTTCGTGAGAATGACCATCCACGATAATAATATCAATTCATGAACACAATGCTCTCTAAAAGAATAACCATCCATGAGAAATACCCTCCATGGGTATAATTCATCCATTCATAGAACCAATATGTCTATTTTGGAGTCAACAAGTCTACCATAAGACCAATATGTCTACCATGGGACCAACATGTCCACCATAAAACAAATACGTCCACCATGGGACCAACATATCCACCATAAGACCAATACGTCTACCATGGGACCAACATCTGGGCATGAATCCAAACCACCATAGGAACCATCATCCATCCCTGGTAACACTCCATCAGTGAGTATCATTTACCCATGGGTATAAAACCAACATGAATATAATTCCTCCATACGAATTACTCTTCCAAGGACACACCATCTACCATTTTATCTGTAGGAACAACACTTGCATGAACTGTGGCAATAATATCAAATCATCATATCATATCATAAACATACCACGACCCCTAGTAAGAGTTAGGGCCCATGACTTACGAAATGGGAGGCTTACGACTGGCGTGATCAAATCTACCTTGCTTTGCATCCCTTCACCTCATGGGTGATTCAGTCAAGCTTTAAGACGGTCGGACCATGCCTTACAAAGCTAGTACCATCCCCATGGAGTAAACGAGTATCTAGCCCTGCACATCAACGCATATCAAATGTTCTATATAGTCGTGACGGCGCCCTACAGCGCGTAACATGTGAGGGACTCACTTCTTGACGGCAATCCTACGAGACCAAGTCTCCGTAGCCGACCCCACCGTCCAGAATACCTCTTTGGAATAGGCAGTCAGACATCATAATCGCTTGAGGGACGTACCCATACCACGTCTCAATATCAATATCACGTAAGCAACGCACCCACATAATAATAATATATGAAATGGAATATAAATCATGTTATGCAACACTATCCTATTATCAACCTCATCAATGTGAACACAATGTCCACTCAATGACACCTCTATGGAACGGGCTGTCAAATACATCATGATCCCTTGAGGAACATATGCCGCGACTTACAAAGTGGGAGATCTCCATAAAACATAGATAATCTACCTCACCCCACGTCCCTTCACCACTATGGTGATTAAGTCAGGCCTAAGGTGATCGATATACGACTTACCAAGTTAGTACCGCCCTAGTAGGGCTCTATCTAACCCTGCGCAACGCGTCTTAATAAGTTAGTATCGCCCAAGTAGGGCTCAGAAGTAACTAACCCTGCGCAATACGTCTTACTAATTTAGTACCGCGCAAGTAGGACTCACAAGTAGTTAACCCTATGTAATACGTCTTAGTAAGTTAGTATCACCCAAGTAGGGTCACAAGTAGCTAACCCTGCGCAATACGTCTTAGTAAGTTAGTATTGCCCAAGTAGGACTCACAAGTACCTAACCTGCGCAATACTACACACCAAGTGTACAAAATAATCGTGAGAGCGACTTACAACACGAAGCATGTGAGGGGTTATACTCCTCAATGACAACCACAACAGCCGTGAGAGTGACCTACAACGCGAAGCATGTGAAGGGCTATACTCCCCAATGGCAACCCTACAGGACCAACTCCCAAAGCCAACGCCACCGTTCCAATAGGATTCCTTGATCTAATCATCATCCTGTCACACTAATCTCTTCTAGGGAGTGGGACTACTACTTGTAGGGCCCAAACAAGGGAAAGACAGATCACCAAGTCGTATATACCCTTTGGGTCTAATATCAACACTAGTGATTCTCAATCTCATCATGCCCATTAATTCAACATGTCATACTCACACCATAGATTACCTCCTAGGCATACATCAGTGAGTAATGCAAAAAGGGATCATAATCACAACTATAAGGGCAACATATATAGCATAATCACATCATGACCATAATTTCACAATGATAGCAACATAACACATTCCATTACGTTTCAAAAATTCAACATATTCCTCATATTGGGTTGTTTTAGGGAAATGGACTCCACACCAACCCTGAGATACACACGTCGGGTTTATTTAACATATTCTTAGTCCTTGCAATTCATTCAACCCATCTCATAGTGGTTTATCATCCTAAGTTCAATCACTCCCTTTTTCACAACATTAACCCAATTAAATTCATCAATACTTCATCTTAACCCTTTACGAGGGTCTCCAACAATTAACACAAATTATCCATCATCCTTAATATAAATGGATGAGACTAAATGCATCTTTTAATCGAGCTGGGGCACAGTGTTCTCAACTGCCTACGTACCACATAGTGGATCAGATCAACCGTAATTCATTATTTTCATGTTTGGGTTGATATTGGGGAGTGTCCATACTTTTACTTTGGGGAAATCAAATAAGACTTTCTTAGCATTTAGATTGCATTCCATGCATTTTCAATCATTCTAGACCATCCTCATTGTAGTACAAGTTGACCCCCTAGGGTTATAAGATAATTGACATTAACTCACCATTTCATTTAGTCTAATCTTTCATCAAGTTCCTCTTCAAATCATAGAAATTTATTCTACACATGGTTAGGTTGATCCACTACAACCATTATCAGCATAGGTACGGACTAGTGATGTATATATCATCACAAAATCCAAGTATGGCATTCAAAGACATTCATCATGCTATTATATGAATTACCCATCTAAGAATTCCAATCACAATCATAGAATTCTTTTAATGCATATATTACTCATAAATATAGACAAGTATGAGAAGTTATCAAGGCCTTACACTTCACATCAATCAGACATAAGCATAGGGAGGTCAAACCATAATTTTACCCAACTATGCATTAGAACGCGCACAAAGCAATATTCACTCAAACATATTATCAAACACTTTTTGAGTATGGAATTTTACAAATATTCCCAATGCTCAAAGTGTACGGTATTCCCCAATTTGGGTTTTCAATGGGTTTTCTCATTCAACTCGTGTTTACCGAGTCTGGAATTTGGGTAATTAGGCATTAATTGTCCAAAACTCTTGAATTAGACCATCCAAGGCTCAAATAGCCGAAACCCCAATTTTATCCAATATTGTTAAACTTGAATCGTATCGAAAATTGATCTAGAGGTATGAATCGTGAATCGAAAATCGTAGGATCGTAAGATTCATACTATTTATTATTATCCCATCATTCTCACTACCCATTTATTGACCTGGGCCATTACACAATTAGTGACCTTTTCAAATTTTCTTGATTAATATCTTATGGGTTCATCACGTTCCAAAATTCACCAGATTCCACTACTAAGAAAACATATTCACCTATAGCTATATACCCTCATAGGTTGTCAGCAAACAAAAGATACCTTATGGTGACATACTAGAGGTGTTCAAATATGTCACTATCAATATCCCTCTATTGGATTCCATTAATCAGGTACCTTCGTACGCCAAACTTCTCAAAGACCTATCTACGGTAAAACGGAGAACTAATGTCCCTACAAAAGAATTTCTAGCAGAGAATGCCAGTGCACTCCTCCAACAACCATTTCCCATCAAACATAAGGATCTTGGGTGCCCAACCATTGCATGCACCATTGGTACATATGAAATTGATAGGGCCTTATTAGATCTTGGAGGTAGTGTCAGCCTACTGCCATACTCCCTTTATGAGCAGTTAGATTTGGGATAATTAAAACTCACTTCTATCAGCCTACAGTTAGCTGACCATTCTGTAAAAATTCTAAGAGGTGTGATAAAAGACGTTCTAGTTAAGGTTGATGATTTCTGATTTCTTGTAGATTTTGTGGTATTGGATACACAACCAACTCAGAACGAGAATGGGCACATGCTAGTCATTCATGGACGACCATTCTTGGCCACTGCAAAAGTTGTGATCAATTGCCAGAATGGTATCCTTAGATTATCATTCGGAGACTTGACAACTGAACTCAATGTTTTTGGTTTATGTCGACAACCTCTCTGCATGGATGATCCATGCGAGTTTAACATGATTCAGAGTTTTGTTGATGAGTTTTTCCTTCACTCATTTGTGATGATCAATTCGAAAAGTCATTGTCTACTTCAGATAAGGATTTTAATAAAAATGAAGTGAATGCTATCACCATGTCTAAACCTCTGTCCATCTATCAATCTGTTTCAGTCCCATCTGTCGAGAAGCCATCAGAATTATAGCTTAAAAACTCCCTGAGACTCAAATGTTCTTATCTTGGACCTTCAAACACATTGCCAATTATTATAGCTTCAGATTGAACTTCTGAGCAGAAGTCTAAACTCCTTTCTATTTTACGAGATCATCGTGAAGCTATAGGATGGTACATCGCCGATCTCAAAGGAATTAGCCCTTTTATGGTCATGCACAAAATTCATTTGGAAGAAAATTCCAAGACATCTAGAGAACAACATAGATGGTTAAATTTGATACAAGAAGTAGTGAGAACCGAGATTTTGAAACTTCTCGAGACGGGTATCATTTACCCGATCTCTAACAGTACATGGGTAAGTCCAATTCAAGTTTTCCCGAAAAAGTCTTGTGTCACGATAATAAAAAATGAGTTAGTTCCAACACGCATTCAAATGGGTTGGAGAGTTTGTATTGATTAACGTATGCTGCACACTGCCATTCGCAAGGATCACTTCCTTCTTCCATTCATCGATCATATGTTTGAGCGTTTAATCGGTCATGCATTCTGTTGTTTTCTTAATGATTATTTTGGCTATAATCAAATCTATGTTGCTCTTGAGGATCTTGAGAAAACAACATTCACCTATCCTTTCGGTACGTTCTCCTATCGTCGTATGCCTTTTGGACTGTGTAATGCACCCATCACCTTTCAGCGGTGCATGATCAACATTTTGTTCGATATGGTAGAACGTTTTCTGGAAGTCTTCATAGATGACTTCTTAGTTTTTGGATCAACTTTTGACCAGTGCCTACACCATCTGACCCTTGTGTTAGTCAGGTGCAAAGAAAAAAATTGCTACTCAATTGAAAAAAATGTCATTTTATAGTGAAATCAGGCATAGTGCTAGGGCACATTATCTCAAAAAAAGGAATTGAAATAGATAAATCCAAAGTTAACATAATATCTAATTTGCTAAGACCTCAAACTGTTAAAGAGATCAAGTCATTGTTAGGTTATGCTGGATTTTGCAGAAGGTTTATCAAAGGATCCAGTGACATATCGCGAGCTCTCTATAGACTCTTGACCAAGGATGTCGTTTTCAATTTTGATGAAAAATGTGTCATAGCCTTTGAAAATTGAAAACTGCTTTGACTTTGCTCCAATCATACATCCACCTGATTGGTCTGTACCCTTAGAAATCATGTTTAATGCCTCTGACTATGCAGCATGAGCCATGTTAGGACAAAGAATGAACAAATTGCCTCATGTTATCTATTATACTAGCAAAACGTTGAATGATGCTTAATTTCATTATTCCACCACGGAGAAAGAGTTGTTAGCTGTCGTATTTGTACTAGACAAATTTCGATCTTACCTTTTAGGTTCGAAGGTTATAGTCTATTTAGATCAAACTGCACTCAAGTATCTTTTTTCCAAGAAAGATGCTAAGTCCCGCCTGATCCGATGGATACTTTTGGTACAAGAATTTGATAATGAAATCCAGGACAAGAATGGTTCTGAAAATGTGGTAGCTGACCATTTGTCTAGATTGGCAACTGAGTTCACTGATGACACCCGCCCTATCACTGAGTCCTTTCCTGATGAGCAACTCATGTCCATATCCCAAGTACCATGATTTGTTGATATTGTCAATTATCTTGTAACTAGTCAAATGCCTCCGCATTGGACTAACCAATATAGAGTTAAATTTCTGGCACAAATCAAAAGTTTTGTGTGGGACGATCCATATTTGTTTGAGAATTGTGCAGACCAAATCATTTGTCATTGTGTCCCTGAAGAGGAACAACGAAGTGTCATAAGTTTTTGTCATGATCAAGCCTGTGGAGGCCACTTTAGTGTTAAAAAGACTGCTGTAAAAATCTTGCAGTGTGGGTTTTACTGGCCCTCCACGTTTCGTGATACCCATACTTTTTCATGTGATAGATGTTAAAAATTAGGAAGTATATCCCGTCAGAATATGATGCCTTGAAACCCCATCTTAATCATTGAACTCTTTGATGTTAGGGCATCGATTTCATGGGCCCCTCCTTAATTATTTCGGCAATCTATATATCTTCGTAGGTGTGAGTACGAATCAAAGTGGCTTGAAGCGGTGGCATGCGAAACAAATGATCACAAGGTTGTCACCCGTTTCTTGAAAGAAAATATTTTCTCTAGGATTGATATTCCACGAACAATCATCAGTGATGGAGGGAAACACTTTTGTAATCGTCCATTCGAAAAATTCATGAAATCATATGGGATAATTCACAAAGTAGCTACTCCCTATCACCCACAAACAAACAAACAAATGGAAATATCAAATAGAGAGATTAAGCATATCCTTGAGAAGACAGTCAATCCATCCCGGAAGGACTGGTCTTCCAGACTCACTGATGCATTATGGGCTTACCGAACAACATTCAAGACACCCATAGGAATGTCACCCTATTGTTTAGAGTATGGTAAGGCTTGTCATCTTCCAATCGAGTTAGAACACAAAGCTTATTGGGCTATCAAACGTTACAATATTGCTCTAGAGTCGGCAAGACAACTCAGAAATATCCAATTGACTGAGTTGGAAGATATACGAAATGAAGCTTATGGTACAACCAGGAAGCACAAAGACCGAACAATAGTTTTTTATAACAAGAACATTCTTCGGAAAGTGTTCATTATTGGTCAGAAGGTCTTATTGTACAATTCATGATTACATCTTTTTTCTAGAAAATTGAAATCAAAATGGTTCGGTCCTTTCATTGTCACAGTTGTATTCCCACATGGAGGCGTTCAAGCCAAGCATCGTACGAATGGTCATGATTTAAAAGTCAATGGTCATCGATTGAAATTATTCTTAGAGTTTCACAATCCAGAAGGAGAATCAAAATTGATGTTCATTGATCTAATTTACCAAGACTGATCCATTTGCCATCCACCCATCCACCCACACCTACTCATCCATATTCACCCATTCATCCATTTATCCCCATTCACCCAGACCTACCTACCCATCTATCTTTGTCTGAGTAGGTCTGAGTCGTTAGAGCCTAGTTTTGAGTCTATTTTAGGTTTTTCATAGAGTCGGTCTAGCCTAAGAGTCAGTCATACATCATTTCATACTAAGGTACATCCAAACGCTGATTGTTTGTTTTCTAAAATATTTTTTCTTTTGTACCTGGCCAGTGTAGATTATGGAATATTAAGGACAAATTTAAATTCGAGTTTGGGGGTATCCATAAAATCTTTAGGGGAGAGTAAATGAAAAACAGAGACCCCTTAAATTTCATTTTTCAGCATCCATCATCTATCTTTGTCTTTGTGACCAACAGACGTTAAAGAACTGGATAGAAGTATTGCACGTAGATGTTGGAGTTGTCGTTTTCGCAATATGTCTGTCTAGAACTCAAGTTTCCCCAAACTTGTGTAGGAAAATCATTTCCTTAGCTATGAGGGTGAGGAAGCTGGAAATTCACGAGGAGCAACCTAAACCTCTTTGTGGTCGAAGCACTGTGGCTGCGAAAAGGAAAGCTAAGAGGCTAGGTGTCTATCACAAATATGGACGTTGGAACTGTAATGGAATAAGATCAGATTATGGATTCCGCTGTCAGATAGCAGTAAATAGACTCATAGGAAATAGACAGATCTATGTTGATATATGCAAGGGCAGGGTAAGTCCTGAAAAACTGAGGCGCCTTAAACTGTAGAGAACTGTTTATTTCCGACTGAGTGCCTACAAACGTCTTGACAATCTAACGTTAAATGAGTCATAATCTTGTTTGGACAAAAATAGGCAGAATCATTTTCAGAGAAGAGAAAGTGATGACTGAGACTTCTTGGGACGTAAACAATACCAATTTTAGTTTGAAAGAGATTACCTGTGTCTTGACGATCTAACATAAAAAGAGTCACATTTTCAGCATTAATACTAAGATAGAGATCTTTATATCATACTTTTCCGGAAATTTTTTTATATTATTTATTCTTGGAAAATTTTATACACAGCCATATTAAGTTTAGTCTGAAAAAGAAAAATATTCACGAGTCGAGTAATCACTAGAGGAATACCAGTGGAGACTTAACGTAGTGAGCTTTAAAGTCATTCTTTTCTTCTGAGCGATATAAGTCAATTCCATTTTCTTTGGTAGCGCAAATAAGTCATTAATGATCTCATTATTCTTCATCTTGGTCATATTACTGAGAACGATATCAAAATTGAGTTAGTATGCCTGAAATTTTTCCAAATTTATTTGAAACACCGAAATCATCTTATGAATCTTGAGATATGTTATAGGCCATTTTCTTTATCGTTTGAGCCTAAAAGCCCACATATATTTGGTCATTTATCTTGATCATTTTCCAGTTGAGCCTTTAAAGTAGCATGTTTTCTTGACCAAACATGTTTACCATCCCCAACTCCAGTTCAAGAGTATGAGCCAATTGAAGATATCATGATCTATTTTCAGAAAAAGTTAGAGATAACAATTTGGGATGGTACTTTAAAAACAAGGGCACAAGAAAAGAAAATAAGAAAATAGCATCTAAAGAAGGGAACATCCAAATACCAAAGAAGGATCCCGTGAAAAAAAATACTTTGAAAAATGCTAAAAAAAATAGAGGAAAAATATCCAATTCATCATCTTGAAGACCTCTAACCTTTCTATTCAAAGTATTTATTTTTAGAGCCTTCTATCCTTCTTTGATTTGACTCGATCCTAAGCGACGTTTCTTTTTAATAGAAAGTCCTATTGATGTTAGGTCTAAATAGGACATTTCATGTGGAGAGTAGAGGAGGAAAAATGATGGTGTTTGACTCAATGTTCTTAAGAAAATGACTTCTATTCATGAGATCATTTATTTTTATGAACCGTCTTTGCCTAATACATATGTGAGATATTTTGAGAGAAAATGAACCCAAACCTCTGAGTGTTAATTTTTCTGAGAGGATATATCCAGTGAGGTTTGCAGTCAAAGATCATTTTCCAATGGTGTGAACAAAACTTGTGTCTATTCAGAATAAGAAGTCTATCTTAATATTGGCTAAGCACACACTACACTCTGGGTATAAGCCTTGTAAAATGAATTTTAGACTTGTATGATATTTAGACCCTTTATTTATGTGTTCTTATTAAAGATGTTGATGTTTGTGTGTATCATCACTGAAAGTTCTCACGAGACTATAACTTGTCCACTAGTGGCGAGCTAGCGGTTTAAAAGCTTGTTGCATACACTAAAGGCAATTGAGAATACCAGTGAAAGTGGTGTAGTGTAGGTTTAGATTAGGACTTGTGTGCTTTTAGTTTTTGTCTTTTTAGGTAGTTTTGCTCAAAGACTAGCAAAATCTGAATTTGGGGGTATTTGTTGAGCACTGAAATATTACATTTTTACCCTAATTATTAGACTAGTTAGCCTTAATTTTGTATATATCACATGCATTTAATGTCATTTTCTAGCTTTGTAGAGAAAAATGGATAAGTCGGGAATATAATCTCAAATCAGTGGATAATTAAAAGTTTAAAGCTTAATAAAGAAGTCCTAGATTTTTTTTTTTTTTAATTTCAATCTATTTTTGAGTTTTTATGTAAATTGGTTAGTCTGGATCTATCTATGAAAGTATAGATTAAATCAATATTTTAGATTTTAAGGTAGTGAAGTTAATTATTAAATTTTGAAAGAGAGAACATGTAATTCAAAAGGCAAAGGCTGAAATTCAAGATCCATGGGTCAGAGATCCACTTCAATTGGGCCAAGCGAAGCTTCACAATCCCTCATCGGGCCAGGCCACAAGCAGTCCATGCGCATATTACAGATGGGCCAGGCCAATGTGCACCTCAAAGTCCAATAGTGGCCCAAGTCTTCAAGCTCAAAGTCCGAGAACCATTGGAGGCCCATGTGCTCATTTATAGGTCCAAAACCAAAGCCCATAACCCATTCACACGCCCAAAGCCTTTCCATCTCCTTGTCATCCACACCATCCATTCTCCATCTTCAATCTTAACCCTGCATCTTATGCATCAAAATTAGGTAAATCTAAGAGCCTCCATTCCATATCCATTGCATACATTTATCATCTTAGATCTAGGCCATTCAATTCACCCATCATCATAATCAGCCTTTCGATCTTAAATCTCCCTTAGGAAACTTACCCTTTATAAAATTTATTTTAACCAAATTACCTTAGAGCCATTATATTTAGATTCCATTCAATCATAGCCATTCATTCATAAAACCCTATGAAAGTTCCCTTGAGTGCTTAGAACCGGATTAAGCATAGAGCGGGGTGAATAGGTTAATCATACCTTTTAATGCCTTTTCAAATTTTACTTGATTAATGTGAAATCGTGCAGAATTAATGACAATTAATCAAGTGACTGTGATATGTAATGTGTACAAGAAAATCAAACAATCACACACAAAGCATCAATACACAACTTTTATAGTGGTTTAGTTAGCCAACCTACATCTATTGTAGAGACTCGCTTAATCTTGAGCTATCCCCAATTCACTAAGCTTCGGAATTACGCCAACACAATAAAATATGACTTCCACCTATCCAATTGATTGGGACTCTCACCCAATTCTTATCCCACTATTTTTTATAGTGGTTTAAGACAAAACTATCTCTTTAAATCACTTCACAATATAATGATTTTTAAAGAAAAATCAAACAAAGGAAGCACTTGCCTTCGAATGTCTTTGCACATGTAGATGTATGCTTCCAAATGATCCACCCAATGTGTGCTCGTACAATCCCGATGTTGAAGAAGACCCGACGTGTAAAGCAATCACAATCCTTGGGTATACACTCTAGAAGATTGGGTACTCAATCTCTATCCTAGAGCTTTGGCTTAATCTTTCCCTCTTAATCTCAATCAGAAGGGATTGGATACTTGAATAATGTACTTTTGATTTTCCAAGAGAGAATAAGCCTAAAGGTTTTTGTCTTTGATTCTTGGGAGGTTTCCTCACTGGTAGATGGCTCAATTAATTTTCATTCACTACTCTACCAACTCCCAAAATGAAGTTTGTATTTATAGGCAACACAAAAATTTATGTCACCCCGATACACACGATAGATCGTGCACTAGCTATCGATCGTCCGTGTTTGAAATCCAGTCGACCAACCCGAACTTTGTTCATTAAATGCGCAGTAACGGTAATAAAATGGTAACCACGCGATGGGTCGTTGTTTAGCACTGTAAAATTACAATTTTACCCCTGATATTTATGTCAGTTAGCCTTGATTTCATGTATATAAGATGCATTTAATGGTTCATTTTAGTTTTGTTGAAAAATTCAGTGAAATATAGGAAATCATCTTAAAATAGTGGATAATTGCCGGAGAAGAGCTTAAAATGGAAGATTTGAAATTTTATAATTAACTTAGGCCACTTTTAGGTTTATAAATGTAAATTGATTAATTTGAATCCATTTATGAGAGTATGGATTAAGTCAATATTTTAGATTTTAAGTGGTTGATTAATTATTTAATTCCAATACAAAAGAGTCTGCAATAAAGAGGCCAAGAGTTTGAAATCATGTTCCATGGGCCAGAAATCCACTGCTGTTGGGCCAAGCTTTGCTCCAAATGCCAGACACTAGGCTAGGCCAAACACTCTATGCGCATTCTCCAATGTGGGCTAGGCCTAAGTGAATCCAAGTTAAGGAAACCCAAGTCTACATGCTCCAGTCCAAGAAGTCCAAGCCCAATTCAAGATTCAATGTTCTAGGTTCATACTTGAATTTTGCAAACCTAAGTCCAAATCCACATAGCCCAATAATCCAAATCCATGGCCCAATTCCCTAAGTCCATATACCCTAGCCTATCCCATTTAGAATTCATTTTAGCCATTCATTTTATCATGCACAAAAATCTATCATCCATTTAATTATACATCAATCTCCACCACTCATTTCATGCATTTCATCTAATTCATTCATTTGCATTCACCAATTTAGGTAAACCCTAGAGCCTCCCATCCAATCTCAACCATTCATTCATCATGTTTAGATCTAGGTTATCTAATTCATCCATCATATAGAAAAACCTTAGAATATCATTCATTCATGCATCATTTAACCATTCATCCATTTAGATCATGCATTCATCATCAAAGCCATTAGATCTAGGCCAATCAATCATAGCCATCCATTCATAAACCCTAAATCCAGTGCACAAACCCTAGAATTTAGGCATTCATGCCCATATGTCATTCATCATGTGATGGTCAAACAATTTTGGAAGCCTCCATGCGCATAACACAATGGAACATCCCTAAAATTTCTCTCCACTCCACTCCACTTCATCTCCACATCACCTATATCTTATCTTGTCTCCCAATCCAATCCAAAATAGCCATACACGATTTTTGTCTATCTCCTCTCCACTCCATTAAAAAATCACATGTAATCCTCTCCACATCATCTCATCCATCCATCCATCCATCTTAGCTTTCAATCCTAGCTGTTCATATCATTGCATGCATTGAAACCCTAAATTGCACAACTAAATTCGACCATGCTCAATTTCTAATTCAAATCCCAATTTTCTCTCCAATTCGTTTTATTTCTCACCAATCTACCTTGTATCCCAAGTCACCCATTGCCCAAGCAATCCCAATTCGTGTATAGCATAGTAAAGTCGTAGGTTTTCAATATTTTAATCTCCATCACCATATTCCATTAGATTTAATCCCATCCTTTCATTCATTAACTTAAACTTAGATTTAATCTCAGCCATCCATCATTTCCTTAAGCCTATAAATACCCCTTTCAACCATAGCCAAAATCGAATTTAACCTGGAGCTCAAGAGGACCAAAGGTTGAGGAAAAAAGATCAAGAGACAAGAAGACAGGAGGTCCCACACGATTTTATAAGTGAGAGTTGTAAATTTATGTCTCCAATTTGTTTTCTTATTCTCAATTTTTATGTATACCTGTACTTGAATTCTTCCATGAAATAAATAAGTGATGTGCCGTTAGAATCCTGGAATGTCAGATTATTCAAACATCTTTTTATGTTCTCCTTTTAATTTAATTTTGTATTCTTTGTTTATTTAAAGTACTTAAGTTATGTGTTAAATCTAAGAACTAGACTTTAATTATATTAAAGATTATGAATTTTAATTAAATGGTGTAAATTGATATATGAATTCTAAGCATGAATTTCAAATCTAGATCTCATATTTATTTATTTATTTTGGGCGCTGAGAGAAGAATTCCATAACCACTTTTAAATTATGCATTTTTTTATTCTATCATTTATTTTATTTGCAAATTTATTTCCTATCGTTAGTTATGTTAGATCTTTAGTTTGTATGTTGCATTTTAATTATTTTAATTTCTTTAATTTGTTTATCATGTATTTTAATATTCTTGTATTTTATTTTATGTATTCAGACCACTCCTTCAAGATGTATTAACTAGTATGAAATTTAATTTAATTTAATTTTGATTTTGCTTTCTTAAACTTTGGGGTGAGATTATCCATAAAATGTACATTAATCCATTAACTTAATTAGTGTTCTAACTTTTGGATTTGAATCTTAAATTAGAGATTTTTTAACTTAAAATTAATTTTATGAAAATAGGATTAATTTTGTTGATTTGTTTTATTTTAAATCTTTATTTTCTAGAAAACATAATATTCAAGCACTAGATTCCAAATATATATACTTTGGTGCATATATTTTGCTTGTTCTCTGTGGGATCGAACTCGCATTCATAACATTGTACTATGAATGGTTTGTGCGCTTGCGAGATTATAAATTTAAAATTTGCACATAAAGAGTCATGTACACGACGGATTGTCCGTGTTACCGATAACATATCGTGGGTTAACGATCGTATCAGCCTGAAGTATCCTGTCATGATAGATCTTTGTCAAGACAGACTTCACCCAAACACAAGTCAACGTGTCATGCACCCGATGTGTTATTGCCCTATACTGGCGATGGGTCGTATGACCGACTGATCGTTCTATACCACACAAAGGGTCGCCGTCAGACGAAAGTATCATTTCTTCTTGTATTTTTCTTTATGAGGTTCATGTTTTTTAGAGAACTTTTTCACTTGTTTCTCCTTTCTTAAATTTCCTCGTTTTGTTTAATATTTTAAAATTCTTCAAATATTTCTTAGCAAGAAGGGTCATTTCTTCACTTGGGTCTTCTTCCAATTTCGGTTCTTTTTCTTTAATTTTTGAAAGTTTAATGGAAGATTTCAAGGCAATGGGCTTGTTTGGTGGTTTAAGGTTTAACTCAAACGTTTGAAGAGAGGCAACCAAATCATCAACCTTTATTTGGACAACATTCCGATATTCTTCAATTGCCACCTTTTTGGATTCAAACCTCTTGGCAAGATTTCTCAAAATCTCTGTGCACACTTTCTATCAGGAATTGTACCACCGAGAATCACATAGAGTTGACAATGTCACTAACTCTAAACTAGAAATCCGTAAAGGTTTATTCTTCTTGCATTTTTAGGCTATCAAACTTAGCCTCTAACAATTGAAGCTGTGACTTCTTCACAACGGAGGTACCTTCGTGGGTTCTCTCAAGAATTTCCCATGCTTCTTGTGTGGTCTCACATCATGATTCTCTTGTATTCATTGGGTGATAGTGCACAATTCAATGCATTAAGAGCTCTACCATTAGCAGTGTACATGATTTTTTCATTTGGAGTCCATTTGGAGTATTGCTTGAGTTCAATGGTTTTGGAACTAGTAGTCGTGTTCACTTTCTCTTCCATAGGTTTTTTCCAACCTTGTTTAACCAATTCCCATATGGAACCAAGAAACTTTTAATTCTTGCTTTCCAATAAGCATAAATGGATCCATTGAAGTACGGGGGTCTAGAGATGGCTTGGCTTTCTCCATGATCCTAGCCTTTGGATCACTCGGATGATTAAATCCTTAAAATGAGCACGAGACTCTGATACCAATTGAGAGTTCCCTAGTGCTTAGAATCCGAATATCCCTTGAGGCGGGGTGAATAAAATAATCTCCAAATATGTGTTTGTAACGGCCCGTCCCGTTATGGGCGTGTTATCTCCGAACACCTTAAAAAATCTACAAAAACGGATATCAGTTCTTTTTTTTTTTTGGCCAAACTATAACAGGATAATAACTGAAGCAGGTAATTCATTAATAACTCAAACCAACACAACAGTGTTATAACAGTTGTTACAGTTATCCATAAAATCAAATGACAGCTGAATCAAACATATAATGCTCTCTCAAAATAACTGAAAGAAAATAAAGCAAAGAAGTCAGCAATCAACATCGCCTAAGCCTGATCTTAGGACTCATTGAATCCCTCCATCGAAACACTTGAAAGGCAAGGGGTTAGTTCTACATGCCCAGTGAGGGTAACACATGCATCATATGTCATCAATCATACACTGCATATAATCATATGGACACATCAAAGTCTAGGATGTCTACGTGCATGACCATGCAAGCGTGTGCCCTACCCCTAGCGCACAGGTCCACATCTACCGGGCCTCCAGCACATACTCTAACTAACCCAATACAACTCTAGAGCAACTTCCTCATATGCCCATCCGCTACGGTCCACCCACCCACTGGTACACAGATTGATCCCCATTCAGATCAGGGTTTCTGGCCCTCAACCAGTCATATGACTCTCCTAGGACAACCCGCACACATACCACAACCAACCCATGAGTTGGGCTGACTAGATTCCCAAACAGACTATCACACGGGGGTAACCACTACACCAGTCCTCAATGGACTGCTTATCAAACTCATTTGTGGTCTCCTCGACCAAGCACCAGACTCACGGTAATCACACTTGTAACCTCGGGCCCCATCTACTGGTCCCAACACTATTGGCACAGACACCCGTCTCGGAATTCTATCGGCCTTCAACCGAGTGAGCCGGCTGAACTCACTCGTTAAGTGCCCATAAACTCCCAGTGAGTCAACACCCATAGCACAAGTTACAACAATGAATCCCAAGTTCATAACCACTAATAATAACACTACCACACCCCTAAGCCAAAATGTGGGCGAGCGGACACTCAACCCACCTAACTCCCAGGGCGACCCAGTATGTGCTCAACGTATTCTACGACCACTCTACCTCTAGGGCCACATCTACAAAAATCCACATACACCACAGACCGGTACTTCAGTTGTACACTGAACCACGGGGACAACCTCAAATAATATCCGTAAATAGTCAACCGACAACTCAGCCGTACACCGGACCATGGGGCAGACCTCGAATCATGTCGATAAATAGTCAACCGGCACTTCAGCCGTATCGGACCATGGGGGCGAACCCCGAATTATGTCGGTGAATAGTCAACTGACACCTCAACCATACACCAGACCATGGGGGTGGACCACAAATCATGTCTGTAAATAGTCAACCGGCGCCTCAACCGTATACCGGACTATGGGGGTGGGCCCCGAATCATGTCCGTAAATAGTCAATTGGCACCTCGGCCGTACTTGGGACCCTCGCCCTTCAATCTGGACCATGTCTCTCCCATAGGTACGTCCGAAGACCACTAAGGGGAGTCTCTAAATCCTAATGTAGCTTAGTACCCATGCCGCACCGGCATTCCATACAAGCTAGTTATATGCGTGCACAATTATCTCTACATATGTTATCAACTAAAACATGTAAAATGTTATTATCTAAAGCATATCATTTTTAGCCACAGGTTGTACATATCATGATACTACACACTCTATCCAGCATGTTAACACATTGTCAAGCTCAGCATGTTATAACATTTGACAACTCAGCATGTCGTTACAAAATCAAATAGACATGTTATCACACAACGCACATCACCATGTTACTCAACCAAAATGTTATCAAGATACTAACCAACATGTCATCACAAGCAGTCCGAAATGAGTACACCCGAAAGAGCCCCTTGCCACATATTTGTCAGAACGGTTCCCTTGCCGAGTGGCTCGTATTCCATGAGGGTCTCATTCTTCATACTCCATGTCCAAGTAGTCATAGGAAAGATATGTGCAAATCATGTATGCTAAAACAAGTGTGATGAGTCTCATCACTTGTGTGTGCTTCAAAATCCAAGTGAAAAAAAATAGGCTGCAGGATTGAAGGGAGCGATGCATGAGTCACCGAGTCTGCAGAACTGGGATGGGCCTGCAAAACTGGGAGGATCCCTCAAATCTGGATGGAAATGGGCTTGCAAACTGTCTAGAAAGCGGTTCAGAAATGCTCCAGAAATGTCTCCAAAGTATGCCAAGAACGGGCCCAAATGGGCTTGAAACGGGCCAGAACTGGGCCTGGGTCGTGCTTGTAATACCTTGACCCAGATTAGGCATAGTTTAGCTTAATAAATCTTGCTTAGACTGGTTAATCTCAGAGTTTACGGTTAGAGCTTTGTGAAAAAGCCTAGGTGTGGCCCAATCTGAGCTCGAAAGCTCAGTGATCCAACTCGTCCAGCTGGAGGGGCAAAATGGTAATTAACCGCTTGTTGTAATTATTATATAAATTGTGTTATTACGTGATTATTATTGGATGATATTATTCCCCTTAGTCAAGGATTCCTATTTCTGATTTTTAAATAATTTTATTTTTAGAAAATAGTATCTAAAACCGCCCGTCAAAACCCCGAAAGGGAAAAATAAATCTTTTTAAATGGTTTTGGAAATGAGATAAATTTTGAAACAAGTATATTATATTAGACCATTTAGTATGATTTATTTTATTCTTTCAAACCACAAAAATGAGGATTTTAAATCATTTTATTTAACGCAAGTTAAAACACGTAATTAGTGTTAAATTGTGATTTTTATTTAAATCTATGGTTTCTGGTGAGTTTTAAGTCTCCAAATTTTTATGGTAATTAGAGTTTTTAAAACCTAACTTATCTATCAGGTTGGATTAAATTTCTTAAGCCTTAAAATCATGTTTGTAGTTAAAAGAACCAAGTTTTTTTTATCAAAAGAGGACCTTTTTGCAAAATTGAAAATTTGGAGGGGCTAATCTGCAACCAATGCCCAAACAGTACTGTTACTGTTCGGAACGTAGGCAACCATTGTATGCAGTGGCCATCGGGCCACCTTCGATTGATCGGTTTTGCTATATATTGGCCCTCCATTAGCTGATCAAACTCCCACTAAAAATTTCTATCTCACTCCCTCTCAACTACTCTGAGTTTTTCCTAGCCAGTCTCTCCCTTAGCCTCTATTTTCAGAATCATTTCAGTTATCGTAAGCTTAGAAGAGAAGATTTTCAAAAGTCGGATTTTCAACCCAGGAACTCAAGTGAAGGTAACCACTGTGTTCCTCTTTCAATTTCAGTTGGTTTAGAATCAAGAAAAACCAAATTTGGCCAAGTTTTGAGTGTGTAAAACCAGTTTGAAGTTTAAGAAAAATCATGGGATTTCTTGTACTAGTATGGGTTTTGTTTTAAAATCGGATGGCCTGTTAAGTTTTAAAACTCCAAACCACTCCCTATAGAAAGAAGAAACCCTAAACCCTAAACCCCAAGGATCATACCCTGTTTGACCTGTGGAGTGTTCGGGCACAAATCGGCGACTTGTCCTGACAACTTCTATTATTTTGGTGATGATGCAGGGTCTTCTTCGGAAGATTAGATTAGAAAGTTCGGGGAATCGGAATGATTATTTTGTAAGGGTTGAGTCTTGTTGTTTTGAAGGGTTTTCTACCCTACTAACCCTTGTAATTGTAATGCAATTTGAATGATTTCTAATGAATTGTACAACTTGTGTGTTTTGCCTTAACAAGTTTCTTAAAATGATTAAGTGATATTTACAAGTATAAATAACAGATGTCAGGACCTAGCACTAACGGAAACAACTGCCGTAGGAGGAGGACTGGTCTTCCACCCCATGATTTACCCAATGAGGCCATTCGCGTAGCGATGGAAGCATTTCAGCAGATAGCTGAAAATATATGACGCCCTCCTATCCGAACGCCAAAGGAGAGAGCCACCTTGGCTCTAAAAGAGTTCAAGCGACTGAACCCGACAAGTTTTTCGGGGACAGAGGACCCTAGTGCAGTGAGGAACTGGTTGACTCAGATTAGCCGGATCATGAACACGTTAGCCATTGCCGATGACCTAAGAGTAGCTTTGGCAGCGTACCAGTTGGAAGGAAATGCTTACGAGTGGTGGGAAGGGAAGAATTTGGTTCGTAACCACAAGCCAATGTCATGGGAAGAGTTTTCTGTAGCCTTTCTGGACCGTTATTTTCCGAAGACAGTCCAAGAAACAAAGAAGAGAGAATTTCTCAACATCCAGTAGGGTTCTGACTCAGTGGCATAGTATGCCATGAGGTTCATCGACCTGATGCAGTTTGTGCCTTGGATAGCGGCAAACGAAGAAGAAAAGATCCAGCATTTTGAGAATGGACTCCGACAGTTCCTACAGCGGAAAGTGGCCGGCCTAACTTTCGACACCTTGAAGGAGATCATGAATCGGGCTTCGAAGGTGGAGGAGGTGCATACCATCAACCGGAGCGCTAACAACTTCCAGAAACCTTCTTTCAACGAGAAGGCCAAGCTCAACTAGAAGAGGCCTTTCTTCAAGAAGAGCCAGCCTAGCACAGGACAGTCGAGTCGGCCAGACACATGGAAGTTCGTGTGCTATACTTGCAACCAGCCTGGGCATACTTCCAAGTTCTGCCCATCAGGAGGAGAGAAGGCATGCTACCATTGCAAGTAGACCGGGCACCTGTTTAGGGTTTGCCCCTATCTCGGTAAAGCTGCACCTTAGCAAGGCGCATGAGCTTCTTTCTTAGTGGCGCAACCATTTGTTGGTCTAGGTTCTCAGCAAACCTCCAGAGGCTCGGTGGCACCAAGGAATGGACCGCCTCGGAACAGTCAGGGAAGAGGGCAAGGACGTCCTCAGACCACTCAGGGGAGAGTCTATATGACTGGGACTCAGAAGGAAGAGCCGATGGAGAATATGTTGATGGAAGGTACCCTTAATCTTTTCAGTCTTTCGGCACGAGTGCTTTTTTATACCGGTGCTTCGGATTCCTTTATTTCTAGGGCTTGTTGTGATAGATTGGGTTTGAAACCGGTGGAAGTAGCTAACCCGCTAATGGTAGTATCATCCTTGGGTAAGAGAGCTTTGATAACCCAGAGGTGTAGATCTTGTGTTTTGAGGATTAGCGGTGTAGAGTTATCCTATGATTTTCTTGTTTTGGAAATGACGGACTTTGGTATCATCCTTGGCATGGATTGGTTGTCAGTTTTTGAGGTTTTGATCGACTGTTCTCAGAGGACAATTCGTGGGGTCTCCTCAACTGATAAAAGGTTTATGGAGAAGTTGGTACCCTATGAGAAGATGAGTCACTTTCTCTGGCCTTAGGGCGTATTCTGGCAGTGTGGTGGCAAGCATGGGTTGGGAAGATGTAGGTGGTGTAGAGTCTACTGCTCCTCGAGTGGTGTGTGAGTTTGCGGATGTGTTTCCTGACCAGTTAGCTGGGCTACCTCCACACCGATAGATAGAGTTTGTTATTAACCTACAGCCAGGAGCATCTCTAATTTCCGTGGCACCTTATCGATGGTGCCGATAGAACAGAGAAAGTTAGCTACGCAGGTAGATGAGCTTCTTAAACTTGGTTTTATCCATTAGAGCAACTCGCCGTGGGGCGCACTTGCTCTTTTTATGAAAAAGAAGGACGGACCGATCAGGATGTGTATACATTACCGGTCACTCAACGAGGTAACTGTTAAGAATAAATATCATTTGCCTAGAATAGACGACCTCTTTGATCTTTTGGGAGGATCGAGATGTTTTTCAAAAATCGATTTGAGGTCGAGTTACCTTCAGTTGCGGATTCGAGAGGAAGACATTCCTAAGACTGCTTTCTGGATGCAGTATGGTTTGTTCGAGTTTGTGGTAATGTCTTTCGGTTTGACTAACGTGCTAGCCATGTTTATGGATTTGATGAATCACGCTTTCCGACCGTACTTGCGAGAGTTTGTGATAGTCTTCATAGACGATATCTTGATCTTTTCGTCGTTAGAGGAGGAGCACGAGCATCGTCTGCGCATTGTTCTTCAGACTCTTCGAGATCATCAGTTGTTCGCTAAGCTGAGCAAGTGAGAGTTTGATTGACTCAAGTGTAGTTTCTTGGAAATGTGGTGTCTCCAGGATGGATCTCGGTAGATCCATCGAATGTAGAAACAGTGACGACTTAGGAAAGTCCCAAGAATGTGTTCGAGATCAGAAGCTTTCTAGGATTAACAGGATATTACCGAAAGTTTATTCCATACTTCTCCCAGATCGCGGTGCCAATGACTCGGCTAATGAGGAAGAACGTTAAGTACAAGTAGAGCGAAGCTTGTGAGAAAGCATTCCAGGAGCTGAAGGAGAAGTTGACTACGTCTCCAGTTTTGATAATACCCGAATAAGGACGAAGTTATGATGTGTATTGCGATGCGTCCAAGTTTGGTCTGGGGTGTGTACTGATACAAGAGGGGAAGGTGATAGCCTATGGTTCCAGGCAATTGAAGGGACATGAGCAGAATTACCCGACTCACGATTTGGAGTTGGCAGCCGTTGTATTCTCGTTAAAATTGTGGAGACATTACTTGTATGGTGAGAAGTTCAATGTGTTTTCTGATCACCACAGTCTCAAGTATAACTTCACTCAAAAATACCTGAATATGGGGCAGCAAAGATGAATGGAGTTCCTGGGAGATTACGACTTCTGCCTCTCTTAACACCCAGGAAAGGCCAACGTAGTGGCCGATGCCTTGAGCAGGAAGTCTCATAGCAACATGGCGAGAATGGCGTCCTTGTAGTAGAAGATGTTGGAAGTTCTATCCGAGTATGATCTAGAGCTAATCGAAGGGATGGGTTAGCAACAGTCTGGTTCTGCAACCCGAGGTGATTAGATTGGTGTTGGAAGGACAACAGAGCGATCCAGAAGCAAAAGAGTTGGCGACTCAACTTTCAGGAGGAGAGACTCTGGAAGATTGGAAGATCAAGGTGACGGAGGTCTGACTTTCAAAGACAAACTTTTTGTACCGAAGTTGGACGAGTACAGGAGAAAAGTGCTTGATCACTTTCATAGTTCTCGCTTTGCGGTGCATCCTGCTGGTACGAAGATGTATCACTACTTGCGGCGATTGTTCTGGTGGAAAGGTATGAAGCGAGATGTAGCAAATTTTGTATCAAAGTGCCTAACTTGTCAACAAGTGAAAGCGGAACATCAACGACCTGGCGGAAAGATGCAACCTTTAGAAGTGGCTGAATGGAAATGGGAGCACATCACGATGGACTTTGTAACCGAATTCCCAAAGTCTTCGAAAAAGAACGACGCTATTTGGGCAATAGTCGATCGATTGATGAAATCAGCTCACTTTCTGCCAATCAAGAAGACTGATTCTTTGGCCACTCTAAGTAGATTATATTTGAAGGAGGTAGTCAAATTGCATGGAGTACCTGTATCTATTGTAATCTGATAGAGACCCTAGGTTTGTATCAAGATTTTGGCAAGGATTGCAAGAGGAGTTGGGGACTACGCTGCGCTTCAACACTGCTTTTCACCCTCAGACGGATGGTCAATCAGAGAGAAGCATTCAAACCTTAGAGGATATGCTAAGAGCTTGTATTATGGAAATGCAGGGAAGTTGGGAAGATCACTTGGCTTTGATCGAGTTTGTCTACAACAACAGTTATCACTCTAGTGTACAGATGGCACCCTACGAGGCTCTGTATGGCAGACCTTGCAGGTCGCCTCTTTGTTGGACAGAGGTAGGAGACAAAAGGCTGCTAGGACATGACCTAGTGCGTGAGACGTCAGAACAAGTTGAAGTAATCAGACAATGTCTCAAGACAGCCCAGAGCAGACAAAAGAGTTATGCTGACAAAAAGCGAAGACCTTTGGAGTTTGCTGTTGGCGACCGAGTTTTCTTGCGTGTGGCACCACGTCATAGAGTGCAAAGGTTTGGGCGCAAGGGAAAACTATCTCCTCGAGATGTTAGACCCTTTGAAATCTTGAAAAAGATAGGGGAAGTGGGTTATCAGTTGGACCTTCCTCAAGCTTTGGAGAGAGTGCATAGTACATTTCACTTGTCTATGTTAAGGAAGTACGAGCTTGATCTGCGCATGTGATAAACTTTGAAGATATTGAAGTCTCGGAGGACCTAACTTTTGAAGAAGTGCCAGTAAAGATCCAAGGACACCGGACTCAAGAGCTCAGGAGGAAGTCTATCCCTCTAGTGCGAGTGTTGTGGCAACATCGCGACGTACAACACGAGACGTGGGAACCTAAATCGTCAATGTAGAAGCTGTACCCTAGCCTGTTTGCTGGCAAAAAAGGTATAAGTTTGTTTTAAATTTCGGGACGAAATTTCTTTTAGGGGGTCGGATGTAATTCCCTGACTCAGATTAGGAGTATTTTAGCTTAATAAATCTTGCTTAGACTGGTTAATCTCAGAATTTATGGTTAGGGATTTGTCAAAAAGCCCAGGTGTGGCCTAATCTGAGCTCAAAAGCTCAGTGATCCAACTCATCCAACTGGATGGGCAAAATGGTAATTAACCGCTTATTGTAATTATTATATAAATTGTGTTATTATGTGATTATTATTGGACGATATTATTCCCCTTAGTCAAGGATTTCTATTTCTGATTTTTAAATAATTTTATTTTCAAAAAATAGTATTTAAAACCGCCCGTCAAAACCCCGAAAGGGAGTAATAAATATTTTTAAATAGTTTTAGAAATGAGATAAATTTTGAAACAAGTATATTATGTTAGACCATTTTAGTATGGTCTAGTTTATTCTTTCAAATCCCAAAAATGAGGATTTTAAATCGTTTTATTTAACACAAGTTAAAACACGTAATTAGTGTTAAATTGTGCTTTTTATTTAAATCTATGGTTTTTGGTGAGTTTTAAGTCTCCAAATTTTTATGGTAATTAGAGTTTTTAAAACCCAACTTAACTATCAGGTTGGATTAAATTTCTTAAGCCTTTAAAATCATGTTTTTAGTTAAAAAAAACCAAGTTTTATCAAAAGATGACCTTTTTGCAAAATTGAAAATTTGGAGGGGCTGATCTGCAACCAACGCCCAAACAGTACGGTTACTGTTCGGTACATAGGCAACCATTGCATATAGTGGCCATCCAGCCACCTTCGACTGATCGGTTTTGCTATATATTGGCCCTCCATCAGCTGATCAAACTCCCACTAAAAATTTCTATCACTCCCTCTTAACTGCTCTGAGTTTTTCTCAGCCAGTCTCTCCTGTGGCCTCTGTTTTCCGAATCATTTCAGTTACCGTAAACTTAGAAGGGAAGATTTTCAAAAGTCGGATTTTCAACTCAGGAACTCAAGTGAAGTTAACCATTGTGTTCCTCTTTCAATTTAAGTCGGTTTAGAATTAAGAAAAACCAAATTTGGCCAAGTTTTGAGTGTGTAAAACCAGTTTGAAGTTTAAGAAAAATCATGGGATTTCTTGTACCAGTGTGCGTTTTATTTTAAAATCGGATGGCCTGTTAAGTTTTAAAACTCTAAACCACTTCCTATGGAAAGAGGACTTACTGAGGAGTCCATCTAACCGGTTGGATGTGAAAACCGAATCCAGAAAACCCACTGTTTTTGGATTCGTATTTCATGTAGTGTCTGCCCGTCACAGTCTGCTATTGTAGATAGTGGAGGAAGACGACTCTCGAACGGTCCGAGAGTCGAGTTTCGAACGGTCCGAGGGCCACACCCTTCGGACGGTCCGAGAGAAACCCTTCGGACTGTCCGAGAGGAACCCTTCGGACGGTCCGAGCTTCATACCAAAGCCTCGAAGCGTCCGAGGCTCGCCAATCTCGCCCGGATGTTCCGAGCCCTGTTCGGAAGGATCGAACCCCACTCAGACGATCTGAGCCTCACTCGACTTGATCTGAGACACACAGACCCATCGAGACCTATTTTTTTTTGGATTTTTTGTTCGGAAGGACCTTCGGAAGATCCGAGGCCTGATCTTCGGATGGTCTGAAGCCAGACCCACGGTCCGAAGTCTGTAACTAGTTAGGTAGTGGTTCGGATGATCTGAAGCCACAGTACCTAGTTCCAAGGCTTGTTCCGAGGGACCAGTTTTTTAATGTAAAGTCTTGATTGTTTAATGATGCATGTGATGTTGGTACCCATTTAAAATTAAAATTGTATTAACCCTCTTCTCTTATTACTATAGTGTCACTTCCAGGCCGACTCTATTGGTCGGGCACTGAGTGATTTCACTTCCAGGCCGACGTTATATTTGTCGGGCACTGAGTGACCTCAAGACTTTACTCAACATGTCAAGTCTGGTCCTACTCAGAAGACAACCGAGAAGTGACCTGAGTATCTAGACCTAACTCAATAAGTCAGTCTGGTCATGCCCAGAAAACAATATGAGCTTTGGACTGAGCACCTTATTATTTCTATATTGTGGATTATTATAACTTAAAATGGTTAGAAACCAAGTAGGGGGCTCAATTCCATTTACCTTTGAGATTTTTGGAAAAACAAGGATGGTTTTGAAATACTACTTGCGTGTATGCAATTGATGCTATGTATGTTGACCCGTTAATGATTGTGCACTTATTTGCTTGTTGAACAGAGACCGCGAAACCATACATTTTTTGTGAGGGAACTTAACTTTGCAGTAGGTGTAATCATGTTTTTAATAAGATAGATCTTGAGTAATGAGAGGTTTCAAGTTGATGAACCCACCCATGTGCCTAGACATGATGCATTGTTTAAGGAAGTGCTTATGATGACTATGAATGCTATGATGTTAATATATGAGATATGTAATACTGCTTCCACGTGCCCTTGACTATTGAACCAGTATCGGCCATGGGTGTGAGATGGTTTACGTCTACTGGACCATGGGTGTCGACAGTTGCTGACTTGAGGAATGTCAGTATCGGCCATGTGAGGGCCGGAGATATACTTGTAAGGATGTATTTTGACCGTGTCGGGACTTAATACGATGGTCTCAGGTAGTATGTAGGCGTTACGTTGGATGACAACAGTAATGGAAAGGATGATGAGATTATACTTGATATTGAGAATTTATTGTCAAACATGAGATATTATATTGCAACTGTTGTTTATCTACTAACCTGATGTGTTCATTAAACTGCACTGTTATATTTCCTTCACTGGACTAGTTAGCTCACCCCACTCACCTTTCAGGAGATGAACCCGAGGAGGAGAACCCTCTGTTTGAAGCTTAGGGTGGATAAGTTGTGACGTTGCTTTGGGATTCCCACTGAGGGGAATTCCCTTATCTTTGCTTTTTGGTTCTTGAAACCGTTTGTATTTATAAAGTACCGGGTGTGGTACTTAGTTTGCTTAAATGTGATGTATTAAATTACCATGTATCCGTAGTTACTCTGATATTGAAATAATAAATCGTTGTTGGAATAATGTATTGATGTTACGTTTCTATGGGGTAGACTTATTGTATGTGTTTGAGTCCACATGTTGAGATCATGTGTGACCTTTAGGCCTAACTGTTGATCCGGCCCAGTTAGACTGCTTGAGTTAATTTAGTTTCAAAAAAAAAAAAAATCTGTTGTGTTCCGGGCCCACCTTTCGGGTCGGGGCGTGACAATGCTACTGGGTCAGGCCTAACTGCTGGGTTGAGAGGCTAGCCTGGTTGGACTGGATCTACTAAGCTGGGTTGGGCTTACACAAGTTGGGCCTGCACGTGCTGGGCTTGGGGTCGCGTTGGGTCTAAAGGATCGGGCTTTAGTTGGATTGGGCCTGGGGCGAGCTAGCCCATTGCACTGGGTTAGGTTTCTGGGTGAAGGTGAGGAATAGAAAGAGAGAATAAGAAAAAGAGGTGGAGGGACAGCGGTGGCAGCTCAACTAGGTTTAGAGTTTGAGGTCGCACTATTAAGAGAAGAAGAAGAAGAAGAGGAAGGTGGGGGCGGCAGCAACAACTAGGATTTTACAGATTTGAAGATGGAAGAAGGAAGGGGGTTTTTTAGTGGGAGGGAAAGGGGGAAGAGAGAAATAAAAAACACCGAGAGAAAAGGAAAGGAAAAGGCAAAGGTTGGCGTGGACCACCCTCTTGGGTCTAGCAAAGGAGAAAGAGAAAAGGGGGATGAGAAGAATAGAGTGAAGAAGAGAAAAAGAGAAAAAGAGAGGTAGAGGTAGCAAGAGATAGGATCGGCCCACAAGGAGGTGGGCGGCGGCTGAAATAAGGAAAGAAGGTGAAGAAGATGAAAGTCCCCCTTAACAAGGGTGCTAGAACAACTTGATTGACCCTAGAGAGGGGAGGAGGAGAGGGGGGTTGGTGGGGGGGGGGGGGGGGGGGGGGGGGTGAATAGGTCAATCCAAATATCGTCGGTCCCTTTTAAATTTAGTTGATTGATTAGTGCAGTGGATACAACAATCAAGAGTGTGTGTGTTAGTAAATGTGATTAAACAATCAACACAATAAATTGACTCTAACTTCACAAACACAAGGACACAAGATATATAGTGGTTCAGTTCGCCAACCTACATCCACTGTTAGGACTCGCTCAACCTTAAGCTATCTCCAAATTCACTATGTGGGGACTTACACCCTTACAATTAGAATAGGAATTCCAACTCACTCAATTGCCCGAGAATTCTACCCACCTCTGTGCCAGAGACGTCGCTGTAGAGCTTTTTATAGTGGTTTCAGAGTACCTCTCCTTTATCCACTTTCGGGTTATATGTTTTAAAAAGAAAATTAAAACCATGAAGCACTTGCCTTAAAGCTCTTTCTCGCTGATATGTGATTCTTTAAGATCCCACCCAAGTTGTGTCGATGCTCCTTCTTGCAGTCGTCGTGTAGCAATCATAATCTTGTGAGCGATAAAGAAACTTGGCTTAACCAAAACTTCCTTAGTTTATAACTCTCTCACTTGTAAACTCAATCTAAAGATTGGTTGTTTATGATTTTTTTCTCCTCCTCTCTTTCTCACTTGCAATCCCAATCCAAAGATTGCTTGTTTATGATCTTTTTCTCAAGAGTGTTGACCGTTCTTTAGAGTGTTTAACTCTTTTAAGCTCAAGGAAGATCGTAAAACGATCACCCAACACTCATATTTATAGAGGAGTTTTAATGGTCATATTGACTGTCCAGGACCGACAAGTCGGTGACATCGTTGGGTCGGTGTTCATATTTATTACCGTTCAACCACCCGACCGTTGCTCATTAAATGCACCCCAATGACATAATTACCTCCCGGTCGACATGTCGATGTTGCCGATGGGTCGATAGTCATGGTACCGATGGGTTGGTCCATATAAGAGGCTCGTTCTGGTGCAAAACATGCTTAACAGTAGTTTCTACTTAGGAAACCTGTTACCCAGAACGACCAGTCGCCCTTTGCCGAGGGGTCGGTCCTGTTACTCTCGATTGATCTTAATATACCGAGATGTCTATTTTATCGAGAGCCCTTATAAGTTCCCAGTCTAGAACTTATAAGTTTTATACCGACGAGTCGTTGACCACGAAGGGTCATTCAAGTTCATCATCGAGGGGTCGGAGCATACGAGACTCTCGGTCAGAGGCATATCCAGAATGACAGTTCGAACTTCTAGAACCAAGGTCAATCTGGCCGACCAGTCTTTGACCACGATGGGTCGATCCTGACTACACCGAGGGGTCAGTGAGATAGATTGGTCATGCTGATAGTGAACATAATTCATGTTTCCAAGTTCACAGTTCAACTTCCTCTCTAAGCATTTTATGTTTATTACCAACATATACAACTAAGCCTACTAGTCCTCTCTCTGGTGTGGGTTCCACCTAAGGTCATCTATGACCATATACATGTTCTTGTGATTGCCATGATGATGAGTTCTAAGCTTGGTGGAGAATGATCTTCTTCCTCGATCATCTTGAGTATTCAAGCTTTTTTGGAAGTGCTTCTACCTGAGTCATGTAATTGACAAACGGGGACTCGGTCAAGCCTGGACACTAACAAAAGATGAGAAAGAAAGGCCGAGAGAAAGAGAGAGAGAGAGAAACGGCAACAGTGGCTTGAGGGAGGGGGAGTAGAGGGCTTAGGTTTTGCTTTAGAAAGAAAGGAAGGGAGGAAGATGAGTGGAGGGGGGCTAGGGTTTGAGAGGAAAGAAAAAGACATTATATAGTGGGAAAGTGTTGGGGTTGGTAGCTAGGTTTTTTTTTTTTTAAAAAAAAAAGAGGAAAATCATCACTTTTGTAAAATAGTCTCCAAATGATAACAAAAATGCTTGATTTTCAATTAATTTTCATGATAAAAACATTTAAAAGGGTTAAATATACTAAAATGGCATTCGAGTTTCCGAACTCGAAAACTGGGCAAACTGGGGCCTACCACAGAGCCCACACTGTCCTCACTCCTCTAAGACCCTAAAATCCCGAGAAATTGGGTTGGGTCGTTACAACACTACCCCTTTTAAGGAATGTCGTCCTCGAAATTGAAACTGAACTCATATCTCTAGTCTCAAACCTCGCAAGTAAAACCCAGGTGGAAACTGTCTTTATACAAGTGAAACTTACTCTCAAGCCGATCTTGTCACCATAAGATGATGCCATCACACCCGATCCAATGAAACAACCCTACCACGAAGCAGCACGAATGGTTGAGCAACCTTGAAAATAGTTTGTACCACTCTTGAAACAAATGACCTCTACATGACCAATTTCATCTGCTCAGTAGTCCCTCTGACCACACCCAGTCCAAGCAGAACTGTGTCAAGGTTTCCTCCCAATACAAGGGAAATCTGCACTGCTGGCCACATGGAGCCTCACGCAGAACTGTTAAAATGTTAGTCTGTAGTTGTCGCCGTACTCAAGTCTTACCAGGAATTAGCAATCCTCTTAACTCACCTCATAACTAAGAGTGCAAAGCATAAGACATGTCCTTTGAAATCGGTATGGTCTGTCCTGACCTGTTGTTTATCCACAGATGGTCCGCTGAGTTGAAACACGACTGAGTATACAAATCTTTCTGTAACACTGTCTGATCTGATGGAATGGGCTTAAACCTCGATCTGACATTGCTGACCCAGACATCTCACATTGACTAACTTTATACTCAATCAAAACCGGTCCAAAAGGCTCCATGTGGTCAGACATCCTCACTCTAAGGTGATGGATTAGTTATACTTGTCTATCGACTACCACCCACACTACTAATCCGTGGTGAAGAAGGAGTCAGAGTATCTCCACACGCCACAACTTAAGTCTAGCTTCCACTAATCTGCTCTACAGAGTCAAGTCACAATCCAATCTCACTGTATAGTTATCTGGCCCATTGCCACACATCATAGAATCCCATAGTTTGACTGTCCCCGTACCTGAACAGTGAATCTCCAAGGCTCTTCCTCTAAACACTGGTTGAACTATCATGCCGTATAAACTAGCTGCCCTAGTCTTTGCACCTAATCAACAATGACTCAATGAAACTTCATCCATCCTGTCCGCTTCATGCTTGATCCTTCATGAACAAACAAGTACTCAAAACCACGGTGATGGGGGGATACTCAGAACCTCCCTCAACAAGTGGACATCTCCAACCTGGGCACAACATCATCGCCATCCATCTCGAGCTACAAGTGAAAAAGTTCGGCTCATCAATCTTAAGTTGTGTCCAACCAGAAGCCACCGATTATCCATCATGTCAGCATGTGACCCTTACCATCCCTAGAAACATCACAATAAACTGCACACCCACGACTTTTCTCCACCTCCGGTACGACCATCATTGTAGTAGTCGTCTGCCTCCCCTCAAGAAAAGCGGCATCACCGCCATCGTACCAAGAACTGATCGCTCTCTCTAGGCAATCTAACTGTAAGCACGGCCACATGGAATAATGTGAATAAACTGCAAGACACGACCTCAGCACAGCCTCATCATCACGAATCTGTTGCACTACTTGTCGAAACCACATGGCCAGGCATCCCAGTGCCCTCTCAGCTCAAACTAATTGACAAGCCACACCGCTCCATATCGTAACCAAATCCCTTAGGATCCTGCCTGAAGACAAATCCATGTCCTCTCAATAAAACACCTCCAATAGGTAAGAGATTTGCTATTAGTTATAATGTGCTACCAGTAACCCTGCACAATATCTGTCAATCACTCCATCGGAGACATGACAAAAAAGGCGTCTCAACCACCTCTACTCCTAAACTCAAACAACTGTAAAGCTCAAAGTCATCAAAGGAGGAACGTATCTGAATCAGGTCAAATCTCATAACCAAAAACCAAGGAGCACCATCACATCACTCACATCCATATGTTGTATCAACCTATACAAGGGTGCTGATGCCACACTCTAATCACTGCATTGTATTCACACTCTGGTTGAATACCCTGACCTCCCGCCAAGAAGATACCTCGGGTCTTGAGTATACACACACTGACTGTGGGGATAAACAATCTGCTCACCAACACTTAGTTCTCCAAAGTCTCTATCACTGGCCAGGGAATCTCTAAAGTCTCCGGTTTACTCTCCTCGGTACAGTTCCGCCTACTCAAACAAGTGTTCATTCTGGCCACTGCTCAATCCACAAACCGAAATTCTGACCAAGCTTAAGACTAGACAAGAACGCAAGGCAAAAATACAACTCTAGCACTTAAGATCAAGGGCAGCTCTATTAGGATCACCACAGCACCCTAGGAAATTCAGATAGTACTCATGGAATTCACTTTCTAACTACCCTATCACACAGCGGATAAACCTAATCTCTAGTCATCGTCAAGCATAACTCTGACCCATTCACAGTCCGAGAGTTGAACCGTGTTCTGATACCAATTATAACGCCTCGTCCCGCTATGGGCTTGTTAATTCCGAACACCTCAAGAAATCTCCAAGAATGGATATCAGGTATTTTTTTTTTTTGGCCAAACTACAACAGGATAATAACTGAAACAAGTAATTTATTAATAACTCAAACCAGCGCAATAGTGTTATAACTGTTGTTACAGTTATCCGTAAGTTCAAATGACAAATGAATCAAACATACAATGCTCTCTCAAAATAGCAGAAAGAAAATAAAGCAAAAAAGTTGGCAATCATCACCGCCTAAGCCTGATCTTAGGACTCACTGGAGCCTGCCATCGAAACACCTGAAAGGCAAGGGGTGAACTCTACATGCCCAGTGAGGGTAACACATGCATCATTTATCATTAAGCATACACTACATATAACCATATGGACACATCAAAGACTAGGATGTCTACGTGTATGACCATGCAACAATGTGCCCTACCCCTATCACACACATCCACTTATACCGGGCCTCCAGTACATACTTTAACAAACCCAATGCAACTCTAGGGAAATTCCCTCATATGCCCATCCGCTACGGTCCACCCATCCACAGGTACACAAATCGATCGCCATTCAGATCAGGGCAACTAGTCCTATGACTCTCCTAGGACAACCCGCACACATACCACAACCAACCAATGAGTCGGGCTCACTAGAGTCCCAAACAGACAATCACACAGGAGTAACCACGGCACCAGTCCTCAATGGTCTTCGTATCAAACTCATTTGTGGTCTCCTCGACCAAGCACCAGACTCCTGGTAATAACACTTGTAACCTCGGGCCCCATCTACTGGTCTCAACACTACTGGCACAGACACACCTCACAGAATTCTATAGGCCTTCTACTGAGTGAGACGGCCAGACTCACTCATTAGGTGCCCATAAACTCCCAGTGAGTCAACACCCACAACACAAGTCACAACAATGAACCCCAAGGTCATAACCACTGATAATCACACTACCACACCCCTCAGCCAAAATTTGGGGGAACGGACACTCAACCCACCTAACTCCAGGGTGACCTAGTACGTACTCAACGTATTCTACGATCACTCTACCTCTAGGGCCACATCCACAGAAATCCACATACACCACACGCCAGTACTTCAGTTGTACACCGAATCATGGGGACAACCTCAAATAATATCCATAAATAGTCAACCGACACCTCAGCCGTACATCGGACCATGGGGCGGACCTCGGGTCATGTCGGTAAATAGTCAACCGCCACTTCAGCATACACCGGACCACGAGAGCGAACTCCAAATCATGTCCGTAAATAGTCAAGAGGCACCTCAGCCATACACGGGACCATAGGGGCGGACTCCTAATCATGTCCATAAATAGTCAACCGGCACTTCAGCCGTACACTGGACCATGGGGACGAACCCCGAATTATGTCGGTAAATAGTCAACCGACACCTCAGTCGTACACTGGACCATAGAGGCGAACCCCAAATCATGTCTGTAAATAGTCAACTGGCACCTCAGCCGTACACCAAACCATGGGGGCGGACCCCGAATCATGTCCTAAATAGTCAACCGACACCTCAGCCGTACACCAGACCATGGGGGTGGACCCCGAATCATGTCCGTAAATAGTCAACCGGCACCTCGACCGTACTTGGGGCCCTGGCCCTTCAAACCGGACCATGCCTCTCCCATAGGCACATCCGAAGACAACTAATGGTAGACCTGACTGTCAAACGTATACTATGGAGTACATCTACTTATACTCTACCATCTAGCAGTCCACAACCAAACCATGCCTCCTACCACAGTTTTCCACAAGCTCTCAACCCTAACTACCCGACAAGCTAAGGGTAGTCTCTAAATCCTAATGTAACCTAGTACTCGCGCCCCACCGGCATTCCATACACACTAGTCATATGCATGCACAATTATCTCTACTCATGTTATCAACTAAAACATGTAACGTGTTATTATCTAAAGCATATCATTTATTGCCACAGGTTGTACATATCATAATACTACACACTCCATCCAGCATATTATCACATTGTCAAGCTCAGCAGGTTATAACATTTGACAACTCAGCATGTCATTACAAAATCAAATAGACATGTTATCACAAACGCACATCATCATGTTACTCAACCAAAATGTTATCAAGATACTAACCAACTTGTCATCACAAGCAGTCTGAAACGAGTACACCCGAATGAGCCCCTGGCCACATATTTGTCAGAACGGTTCCCTTGTCGAGTGGCTCGTAATCCATGAGGGTCTCATTATTCATACTCCATGTCCAAGTAGTCATAGAAAAGATATGTGCAAATCATGTATGCTAAAACAAGTGTGATGAGTCTCCTCACCTGTGTGTGCTTCAAAATCCAAGCGAAAAAAACAGGTTACAGTATTGAAGGGAGCGATGCACGAGTCACCGAGCCTGCAGAACTGGGATGGGCCTGCAAAACTGGGACGATCCCTCAAATCTAGATGGAAATGGGCTTGCAAACCGTCTAGAAAGCGGTTCAGAAATGCTCCAGAAATGTCTCCAAAGCATGCCAAGAACGGGCCCAAATGGGCCTGAAACGTGCCTAGAACTGGGCTTGGGCCGTGCTACTGGGTCAGCCCTAACTGCTGGGCCGAGAGGCTGACTGGGTCTAACTGGATCTACTAAGCTAGGCTGGGCTTGCTTACATGAGCTGGGCCTGCACGTGTTGAGCTTGGGGTCGAGTTGGGTCTAAAGGATCAGGCTTGAGCTGGATTGGGCCTGGGGCGAGCTAGCCCATTGCACTGGTTAGGTTTTCTGGGTGGAGGTGAGGAATAGAAGGAGAGAATAAGAAAATGAGGTGGAGGGACAACGGCGACAACTCAACTGGTTTTAGGGTTTTGAGGTTGCAATATTAAAAGAAGAAGAAGAAGAGGAAGGTGGGGGCGGCAGCGACAACTAGGATTTTACAGATTTGAAGAGGGAAGAAGGAAGGTTGTTTTTGAGTGGGAGGGAAAGGGGGAGGAGAGCAAGAAAAACCACTGAGAGAAAAGGAAGACAAAAGGCAAGGGACGACGGCGGCACCCCTCTAGGGTTTGGGTCTAGCAAATGAGAAAAGGGAAGAGGGGGATTAGAAGAAGAGAGGGCATAAGATAAGAAGAGAATAAGAAAGGAAGAGGGAGCAAGAGAGAGGATCGGACCAGAAAGAGGTGGGCGGCGGCTGCAAGAAGGAAATAAGGTGAAGAAGAGGAGAAGGAAAGGCCGAGAGAAGGAGAAAGAGAGTAGAAGCGAAGACAGCTTGAGGGAGGGGGAGGAAAGGGTTTGGGTTAGGTTTCGAAAGAGAGGAATGGAGTAAGATGAGAGGAGGGGGGATAAGGTTTGAGAGGAAAGAAAAAGACATTATATAGGGGGAGAGAGTTAGGGTTGGAAGCTAGTTTTTTTTAAAAAGGGGAAGAGCATCACTTTTATAAAATAGTCTCCAAATGATAACAAAAATGTGTGATTTTCAAATAATTTCCATGATAAAACACTTCAATGGGTCAAATTTACCAAACTGCCCTTCAACTTCTAAACTCGAAAATCGGACAAACAATGCCCCACCACAGAGCCCACACTCTCCCCATTGCCAGTAAGACCCTAAAATCCCAAGAAATTGGGTCGGGTCGTTGCAATGTTTTTATCAAATTTTACTTGATTAACAATTTTAAAGTGTTGAATTAATCAATATTAATCAAGTGCTTATGTGTGAACAAGAGAATGCACAATTAAGCAAGACCACACAAAAGGATCTAACACCATGAACATAATATTTATAGTGGTTCGGTTAAGACAAACATATATCCACTGTTAAGACTTGTCACGCCCTGACCTAAACATAGGCACGTGACGCGGAATAATTTTACTTTCTCGAATATCACACGTGTGTTCACAACTCAAACTCAAAATCTATAAACTTAAATACCATTAATATTTCAAAAGGGATATATATTCTCTACCATAAATGTTATCAAATATTCTACTATTTATTACAACAAACCTTCAAAGAATAAAATAGTAATAGCAACATCACCAACTCAAATCAAATAAATAAATAAAATAATCAACTCAGGGCGTCTAAAGCAGCATAATAACTAAGCTCTTCCTCGGGGTCCCTCGGACCCATCCGGTGCAACATTACCTGAAATTGCAAAGATGTGAGTACAAACAATACTCAATGAGGAAATATGCATGCTACACACTCACGCACCCACATAATAATAATAATGTATGAAATAGAATATAAATAAGGCCATGTTATCATGTCATGCTATCAATCTCATCAATGTGGACACATTGTCCACCCAAGGACATCTCTATCTCATCAACGTGAATACAATGTCCACCCAAGGACACCAATCTCATCAACGTGAACACAATGTCCACCTAAGGACACCTCTATGGAGTAGGCTGTCAAACATCATGATCCCTTGAGGGACATAGGCCACAACTTACAAGTGAGAGATCTCCATGCAACATAGATAATTTACATCACCCCACGTCCCTTCACCATTCTGGTGATTAAGTTAGCTCTATGGTGACCAATATACGACTTACCAAGTTAGTACTGCCCTATTAAGGTTCACAAGTATCTAACCCTGCGCAATACGTTTTACTAAGTTAGTACCGCCCAAGTAGGGCTCACAAGTATCTAACTCTGCGTAATACTGCACAACAAGTGTAAAAAATAGTCGTGAGAGCAACCTACAGTGCGAAGCATGTGAGGGGTTATACTCCTCAATGACAACCACAACAGTCGTGAGAGCGACCTACAGTATGAGGCATGATATGATCTATACTCCTCGACGACAACCTTACAGGACCAAGTCCCATAGCCAACGCCACCATTCCAATATGGTTCCTTAAATCCAAATCATCATCATGTCACACCAATCTCCTCTAGGGAGTGGAGACTACTTCTAGTGGGGCCCAAATAAGAGAAAGTACATCATCAAGTCCTCTAAACTCTTTGAGTCTCATTCCAATACTAGTATTTCTCAATATCATCATGCCCATTAACACAACATCCCATACTCACATCCTTGATAACCTCCTAGGCACATGTTGATGTTTTAAATTTGTAAATCTCACAAGTGCACGAACCATTCATAGTATAGCGATTGAGTACGAGATCGAACCCAAAAGAAACATTCAAAATATATGAAATTCAAATACACATGCCTCAATTTTTATGTTTCTTAAAAAACCAAGATTCAAAATTAAATCTAGGATAAAAATCAATTTTAAAAGTATATCACCAAGTTAAGCAAGTCTTTATTCAAATCAATAGAACTATAAATTTAGAACATTGATTAAAAGTGATTAAAATAATGTTTTAATTAAGAGTTTATAAACAATCTCACCACACATCCTAATTCACAAAATCTAGTTCTAATTAAATTTAATCCTAACTAGTTAATCAAGTTGTTAGGGAGGTTTTAAATACATGAAATAAATACATTTTAAAAGAATTAAAGATCTTAAAAAGAAAAACAAGAATACAACATTCAAGTGAAATAAAATAACCATGAAAAGTAAATTGGCAATAAAAATAAATAACAGAAATAAAAACGCAGTAATGTAAAAAGTGCTTATTTGGAATAGACCGTTCATCACCAAAAATATTTAAATAAACAAACGACCTAGATTTGAAATTCACGTAAAAATCTAAGTTCCAATTCATGTTTATTATCAACGTTAAAATCATATACTTTAAATTATAAGACGAAACCTTAGTAACTTAGATCTAACAATCTTAACCTAAGTCCTAACTACTTCATGTCCGATTAAATAATTAAAGCATACAATCTTATAATCGAATCAAAGACAACCATAAAAGGAATTTAGAAATTGGATGTTTCAAGATTCTAAACGGGTTGTCCTTTGATTATTTATTAGAAAAATTAAATACAGGATTGATTTATTGTAGGATATTTTAAAATTGAAATTACAAAAGAAACTCACTTATGAAATACGAAAACTCTGTGTATCCGTGAGTCTTCTCTTGGTTTTCTCTTGGTCGTCTCTTCAATCCTTTGGTCATCTTTGGCTCTAGAGTCAAATTCAAGTTTGGTGTGTGGGTTACTGGGCTATTTATAGGACTGGGGATTGAATGGAATGCTAAGATTAAATCTAGGCTTAAGTTAATGGATGAAAGGTTGGGATTCGATCTAACTTAACATGGGTGGCTAGGATTAAAAGATAGAAAATTAGGGCTTCCTAGTGCTATGGTCGAATTTACTATGCATTGGTTGCTTGGTGGCGAAGGTGTCTTGGGAGGAAAGAAATGAATGAGAGAAATTAAGGATTGGATGTGGCTTGGTCGAATTTGGCATGGTGTTTTAGGGTTTTGGTTTGTGCAATGACATGAACGACTAAGATTAAATGGATGGATGAATGAATGGATGAGATGATGAGGTGGAGGATTGACCTATGAATTTTGAATGGGATAGGGAGCAGATAGGCAAAAATCGTGTGAAGCATGGAGGATTGGGATGATGAGGTGTGTAGGGATCTTAGGAGTGTATTTGGATGATTTTTGTCTAAGTGCATGAGAAATTATTGGGATAAAATCGTGTGTACTTAAGGAGACGAGGTGGAAAAATCGTGTATGGCTAATCTTGGATTGAATTGGGAGAAAAGTTAGGATCTAAGTGATGTGGAGGGATAGGATAGAAATTCTAGGGATTTTACATTGTGTATATGCGCATGAGGTGTGTGTGTGTCACATGGAGTGGATGGGATATATGCATGAAGTCCCAGATTATAGGATTTAATAAGATGCCTAGGGTTTAATGAGATGAAATATGAAATGGAGGGCTAGGATTAAATGATCCTAGATCTAATGGCTATGATGCATGATGGATGATCTAATTGGATGGATGGATAGATGGTGCATGGATGATCCTATTCCTAAGGTTAATCTATATGATAGATGGTTTGGATGTCCTAGATCTAAACATGATGTACGGACGGGTTGGATTAACTAAGTGGATCTAGGGTTTGATGATATGAAATGCATGAGATAAATGAGATGCATGAAATGAATGGTTTGGATTAGTCGATTGGGTCAATGGATGGTGTGGATAGGAGATTGGAAATTTAACATGGCTATGTAAATTTATTTCAAATATAAATTCTATAAAAAAATTATTGAAAAAAAAATGTGATATATAATTTTTTATTCACCTCTTAATGCTGAAAAATCACTTAGACTAATTTTTTTTTTCTTCTCAAGGATTAGTTTCAGTCTTCATTTACTCTTCCCTTGATTGAATTTCTACTAATGTAACTCCTAGATACCCCCAAAATTGAATTTGACATTGTCTTTAATGTTCAACAGTTAGATACAAAATGTGAGGACATTGTTAAATTTTGGGTTTTGACATATCTATGTGAAACATCCTAAAAATTGACTCAACCTAAACTACTCTCTCAGTTGACTCTTTAAACTAACTCATTTTTTTTTATTTTACAAAATCCTGTGATTAATCCATATTCTATTATTTTTACACACTTTGTACAACCTAGTCCTTTGTCACTGAGTTCCATATGTCTTGGCAGACGGTGGTGGTCAATATGCTTAATTAAGTATAATGTATCATAGGTAATAATTTGTTTTTCATCAAGATGTTTTCCTTCTGGCATGAAATAAAGCCATGGTTATTTGGGACCATTACCTATGATAGTATCACCATCAATTATGTCGTTCAAATTTTATTCTACCCCATTTAGACTCTCCTCACCTCAAAAAGAACTCTCGGATGTTGATAAAATTGACATGACTTCACAAACCCTATTGTTTTTCGAAATAGATTGATGACTAATTTGGGTTCCAGCAGTTGGTGACCTAATTCTAACTAATCTTTTAGTCGAATCACGTCTCTAAGTGCTCATATTTACTCAAACAAAGACCACACAAGACAAAACAATTTCAACAAAATAAATGACCTAACACTAAAAATAAAAACCCTAACTAACCTAGTGTCTCTAGACTGACTCCTAATCTTTTCTCCAAGAATTCTAAATCTCCAATTAAAAGTTTAACCACAATCATGGCCAGGTAAGTTCCCAGGTAAGTGGAGGAGCACCTGGCATCCGTTTGTGTTCCACTTATCCTTAGGATTTTTACATCTTGGTGACAAAATTAATCTTAGACACCATCATTGAAGAAAAACTAGTAGTGATTATTTAAAATTATTTGAATAAAAGACTGTCCTATTGAACATGACAAACCTTAAATACTAACCTATGGTTCCAAAATTGATTTTATTTAATGTGCATGAACCATTTATTACTAATCTTTTTTTTTTTCATGTGAATGCAACCTAATCTAACAATGCAAGATCAAACAAATATGCAAAATAATAAGCAAACAAACTATACTAGATGCATGAATCTAGCAACCTAAATGCATGAGCAAAATAAATATGCAATCTTTTTTTTTATGCAAGTAATATATGCCAAACACCCTAATAAAAGCTATATGCATGCAGGAGAAAATAAACATTAAAAGAATATAGTTAGGCACTTACCTTAGCCAATGCACTCCAATTCCAGCCGCTTTGATTCACGATTTCCAAAACTCCTGAAAAATAAAACACACGAACCTAGGTAAAGATTCTAACTCAAAAATGCATGAACTAAATAAATGCAGAATCCTAAACTACAACAAGATTAGGATTAAAATAATTAGTCCTAATTAAGTGTCCAAGAATAATGTGAGATTGTAAATAAATTTCTAGATTAAAGCAATCATTTAAAAAAAATTAAGATCCAAATTAAGAAACTTTCCAAAATTAGACGTCTCCAAAATCGGACAATTTTTAAAAATAGATTGTTTCCAAAAATAAATATTTCCATAGACAAAAATTTTAAAACTTTCCAAAAATAGATCTATTTAAAAAATAAAGATTTTATTAAAATGGATTATATTTATTTGATTAAAGAGAGGCAAAAGGAAGATATTAAATGATTTCATCAGAGTCCAAAAATAGAAAATTTTCCACAAACATAGAAACTTGTTCCAAAAATGGAAATTTCTACAAAAATAGAAACATTTAAAAATTCAATATAATATCAAGATTTAGCAAAATTTTCACAACTTAGATAAAAATTTAAATCTCATATATTTTTAAAGAAAATTTTTATTTTAGGAAACTTTCGAAAATTAGAGTTTCTAAAACTAAAAATTTCCAATTTTAGAAAGTTTGCCTAGATTAAAATATTTCAAAAATAAAAGAGTTTTCCAAAAACCATAAAAATTCAAGAACATGTATTTTGATTGTTTCCCTGGCAACGGCGCTAAAAACTTGTTGATGTTTAAATTTGTAAATCTCGCAAGTGCACGAACCTGTAATAGCCCAAATTTTCGAATCAATATATTTGGCATTTAATTATTTTAATTTGGAATTTGATGTGATGAAATGCCAAATGGATCAATTTTGGGACAAGGGTCCAAGAATGGCCCAATTGGGCCATGGATTGGATGAAATCCATTTAATGGGTCAATGGACTAATCGGGTCAATGATGGTCAAATTGGGCCCAATACTCATATGGGACCCAATGGAACCAATTGAGGTAAGCCTAAGTTAAGGAGGGAATTAATTGAGCCATGGGCCCAATGTTTACCCAATAAACCATGAATTGGAATTAATACATTTAATTGGTCAATGGTAAGTAATTGGGTCAAAGATAGTCAAAGAGCCATATGGGACCCAATGGACCAAGGTAGCTAAGCCCTAAGGTAAATGGGTAAGACAAAAATTTAATTGGGCCATGGGCCCAATGGTAATCCAATAAGAGGGATACCTTTAATAAAATTTAAATCACCTAAGTTAGGTGATAAATGGACCAAGGTAACATGGCCAATGGGGCCCACCTCCACCTCACCCATTGAGGTGGCGTGTGGACCCAAGAGTAGTGGGGCCGACCACCATGGTTGACTTGGTCAACCATGGGTGGATCTTAGAGGGAATTTAATGAGATTAAATTAAGTGGAAAATGGTTAATTAAATTAACCTAGGGATCAAGTTGATCTAAGTTAATTAACCTAAAAATTAAAATGGTCAAATGGTCAAAAACCACTTCAACAAACACAAACCACTTAAAGAAACACAAAATGTAAACCATGGGCTAAGGATGGTGGTTCCCAACCACCACCATTAATGCCATGTTGGTTGGTGAGGAAAATTAATTAGTCTAGGTTACTCCACCCATCTCCATCTCTTTGCAAACAAACACACTTCATTCCATCTCTCTCTCCACTCTCAACACCGTCCATACACTAAGGAAGAAGAAAAAAAAAAATTTAGAAGAAAAACTTAGGAAGAGAAGAGAAGAAAGATAAGGAGAAGGCAAGCTTTGGGCCACCAAGACCCTTGAAGATCCTCCCTCATCTCCATACTCTCCCCTCTCAACCTAAACCCCATCTACCTTAGCCGATCCAAGCATGTTTCACCATTGATCAAGCACATCAAGCCGATCAAACAAGGAGAGGAAGAAGAAAATAGGCTAAGTGAATCAAGAGGAGAAAGAAAGACCGGAGGAGCCGTCGGATCCGTAAGTATTTCTAAACAAGAGTTTAGATTTTTGTTTATGGTTAAAAAAAAAATGGAATCCATTTATTAGATAATGGCCAAAAAAATCATGGGCCTTGGATCTAAGATCCATCAAATGGAAGGCTAAGAAATGGATTATGGATAGTTTGCATTTAAATTTTTAAGCAGGGGATTGTATAAAAATTGGAAAAATTGTGAGCCATAGGGTTCGGCCATGTAGCATGGCCGAACCCCATGGTGGGTAAGTAGATGATGGATGATGGAATTATGGAAAAATATGGAGAAAGGGTTAGGGTTCATAAATGCTAAGTGATTGATGATTTTTTTTAAGAGGTTTTTAAATAAGAAATTTCATGAAAATATGAATGATCTTTCATGGCCTTGAAAGGCATAGAATGGAATGAATGGATGACCATAGGGTTCGGCCATGTAGCATGGCCGAACCCCATGGTGAATAATGGGTAATTTATTAAGATTATAAGGTTTAAAGATAATGGAGAAAAATTATAGATTTAAATGGATTTATTGAGTATAGAATGTGATGTTTAAATGGGATGAAATGGTGATTTAAATGGATGATTTAATTTAAATGGAGGTATAATGTTTTAAAGAAATCATGGACTATAGGGTTCGGCCATACAAGGTGGCCGACCCCATGGTTAGTGATCCATGAGGGTTAGGACTCTTAAATGCTCAATGGTTAATGGTTTCTAAGGTTTGAAAATTATGAGTATGGTATGTGATTTTTAAATGGGTATTAAAGGATGGAAGTAGTGGATTAAATATTTTGAATTATGGAGATAGTGAGGAAGTGATTGGTGGTGTAAATGGACTTTAAATGTGATTAAAGATCCAAGGTAAAAATCAGGGAAAGACATCAGGGTTCGGCCATGGTGTAGGCCGAACCCATGACCCATGTTTTTAGGTCATTGTGGGCTAAGTTATGGTTTTATATGTGGTTAAACAAATGGAAATTTGGTTAAGTAAATGGTAAAATTTAAATGGATTTACAAAGTGTATGATATGGGTTTTTAAAGGGCCAAAATGAATGAAGGTTAGTGATTTTAAAATGGATTATTTTTTGGACAAAACATTAGTCTTTAAAATGGCATCCATAAAGGTGAGCCATGAACCCTATGGTGGTGATTGGTGATTTTAAAATGATGGAGAAGAATAATAGATGTTAATGGATTTTTATATGATATGTGATGTTTTAAAAGGATGAAAAATGGGGACTTAAATGGAGAATTTAAATTCATTAGAGATAGGAATTCAGGGGGTAAAATGAACCCAAGGAAATGAAATTTAGGTATCATGGGTTCGGCCATGGTGTATGGCCGAACCCATGACCTATTTTGTGGGCCACCTTTAGGGCCAAATGTGAAAGGACATATGGGATTAAATGTTTTTCAAAATTAAATATAGGTGGCTGATTTTATGATACTAGATCATGATCAAATGGATCTAAGTATGAATAAATTTTTGGACTTAGAATGTACATAAATAAATGGGATGATTGAACCATGGGAGAGGAATGGCAAAAACGGTAAATAAGCGCCACATTGAAGAACCATAGGTTCGGCCATGGTGCATGGCCGAACCATATGGGGATCAGACATGAAATCGGATATTACGAATGATGAACGAAACGCATAGATGCTGCGTTTAGGCTCGCTCATTGGAATATTTGAAATGGCCAAAATTGGACTTATGTATGTGTTCTAACCAATGGATAATGGGCTAAGTTAAGGGCCGATTTTTGATAAACTTGTAATATATTTAAGGATCATTCAATGGATCTAGGGTTATGATCAGTTAGGAACTTAATCATGGATAAGTATGGACTAATTCAGTAAATGTAATAAGGTATCGGGACGTCGCAAACGATACGCGATCGGCGACCGGATTATCGAACGGAAAACGTAACGGAACGCTACGCGATATTCGGTAGGATTCCTACCTCTTTGTAAGCCGTGGATATGTGATGTTATTTTAATCTATTTTGATGATTATGGGACTTGTATTATGATGAGTTTTAATTATGAAATATATGATGGTGTTATGGATTATATTTAACATTATGCATTATATGGCTATGTATGGTATATTAAATTTATGGTTATCTATATACTACATAGCATAATGCACGTACATTCATGCATGGCATGGGCGGGGGAAAATAATGAAACCGGAGTCCATGCTCCGTCGGTGCGACCGAGAATCAGACATGGGGATAGCCTGAGGGCTATAACAGGAGTCCACGCTCCGTTGGGGCGACCGAGAATCAGACATGGGGATAGCCTGAGGGCTATAACCGGAGTCCATGCTCCGTCGAGGCGACGAGAGGCAGATATGGGGATAGCCTGAGGGCTATAACCGGAGTCCATGCTCCGTCGGGGCGACCGAGAAGCAACATGGGGACAATACATTGTATGATCATACGGATGATGGGGTGGACACATGACATAGGCACCCATGGCATAGCATTCATTACATGCTTTTGTTATATTTTATTGTATCGGTATGGTGTATCACTATCCATGTGCTAGCCCTACTCGGAGTCCTACTGGGCGCGTTGACTAACGCCCTATCTACCCTAGCTGATGACGCATGGGATGGCGGAAACGGTGGGGACAGGAGCCAAGCTTAGGAGCTTGGGAAGCGCATTCTTAGTTTATTTAAGTTTATATTTTGGAAATGTAATTTTGAGTAACTTAGCTCGTCGGACTGTATAATTTGCATTTTTGGCGATGGTTTAGACTTTACTTATGGACGATTATTTTTATGATATAAATATGAACATAGGGGGATTTTGGTAATTCAATGTTGTATCTTCCCTTCTATCTAAAAACTGTAGGATAGACTCTATTATTATGTTCCGCAATAATTATAATCCGCGAGCTTACTTCCTACGCGTGAACCGTTCTCGTGGACTTAGTTCCTCGCACTCGTGGAGTTGGCCAGTTAAGGGCCGGGCTTTAGAAGCTCGAACTTAACTCACGTCGTGAGTCGCCGCCCTCTCTCATCTTCATTTCAAAAAAAAAAATAGACTCTGATTTTCGGGAAGGCGAGTGAAAAAGGGCGGCCGTTACAGAACCATTCATAGTACAACGATTGAGTGTGAGGCCGAACCCAAAGGAAACGCTCAAAATATATGAAATTTAAAATACACATAACTCAATTTTATGTTTCTTAGAAAATCAAGATTTTAAATCAAATCTCAGATAGAAATCTATTTTAATCTTAAAAGTATATCCAAGTTAAGCAAGATTTATTCAAATAAATAGATCTATAATTTTAGAGCATTGATTAAAAGTGATTAAAATAATGTTTTAATTAAGAGTTTAAAACAATCTCACCACACATCCTAATTCACAAAATCTAGTTCTAATTAAATTTAATCCTAACTTGTTAATCAAGTTGTTAGGGAGGTTTTAAAACATGAAATAAATGCATTTTAAAAGAATTAAAGATTTTAAAAAGAAAAACAAAAATACAACATTCAAGTGAAACAAACTAAACATGAAAAGTAAATTGGCAAGAAAATAAATAACAGAAATAAAAACGAGTAACGTAAAAGGTGGTTGTTTGGAAAAGATCGTTCATCGCCAAAAAAAATTTAAATAAACAAATGACCTAGATTTGAAATTCACGTAAAATCTAAGTTCCAATTCATGTTTATTATCAACGTTAAAATCATATACTTTAATTATAAGACAAAAACCGTAACTTAGATCTAACAATCTTAACCTAAGTCCTAACTATTTCATGTCGATTAAATAATTAAAGCATACAATTGATAATCGAATCAAAGACAATCATACAAGGAATTTAGAAATTGGATGTTTCAGGATTCTAAACGGGTTGTCTTTTGATTATTTATTGGAAAAATTAAATATTGGATTGATTGAATACAAGATATTTGGAAATTGAAATTACAAAGAAACTCACTTGTGAAATTCAAATTCTCTGTGTATCCGTGAGTCTTCTCTTGGTTTTCTCTTGGTTCTCTTCAATTTTTGGTCCTCTTTGGCTCCAGAGTCAAATTTGAGTTTGGTGTGTGGGTTACGGGCTATTTATAGGACGGGGATGAATGGAAGGCTAAGATTAAATCTAGGCTTAAGTTAATGGATGAAAGGTTGGGATTAGATCTAACTTAACATGGGTGGCTAGGATTAAAAGATAGAAAATTAGGGCTTCCTAGTGCTATGGTCGAATTTACTATGCATTGGTTGCTTGGTGGCTAAGGTGTCTTGGGAGGAAGAAAAATGAAAGGAGAAATTAGGGATTGGATGTGGCTTGGTCGAATTTGGCATATTGTTTTAGGGTTTTGTTTGTGC